>CM024811.1:1603467-2335967 GCA_014281875.1 Nibea albiflora
CCAGATGTTGTGGTCTGTAATTTGTGTCATGTTTTGGTGGGAACCGTGGGTGTTGTTCACCTCCCTTTACATCTGTGATTTACGGGGGGGTTCTCTGAGTGCTGTCTCACACTCTCATGCTGGACTCAAAGGAAACATTTCAGTGGGAGGGCTGGATTTGGTATGAGCCTGGCTCCCAAGGACAGTCGAGGAAAACTGGAGTATGGTGGAAGAGGGAGGCAGAGAGGATCTGGTTATTTCTCTCCCTCTTGGGCGTTAGTTATAGACTGACACAAGGACGACTCAGGGTGAAAGCTGTCTTAGTCTAACATGGGCAAGTGAGGTTGGATCATGATGATAAACTCCTCAAATAGTAAAAAAAAAAAAAAAAAGGCACACTAATCCTCATAATGCCTTATATTATTTCAAGGGTGAAAAGGCCAAGGTACCAAATACTTCAACTTGAAGCCTTTGATGGCTCCTTGAGTGATGGGAAAAGGAAGTGGAGGCTGTGTATTGTGAGGGATGTATTATGGAAGCCCCTACAGAGGCATTCAAGTTGAATCTTCTGGCTTGAAAGCTAGTTTTGTGCCGATTTCCCGGTGATGAAATGAACAGCACGGACGCAGGAGCCGACCTTCCTCTCATTTTAAGGCCGCCTCGTGTGCTCACCCAGATAAAACACGCAAACACATCACGCTCCTAGATGCACCAAGAACAAATAATGCTTCCCTTTTTCCACCCCCTTCAAGGCTACTCAACTGAATGCAAACGCTTCACTCGTTTTTGTTACACAGCACAAGGTTTTCAGAGCCTTTTCAAGTGGGGGATGTGCACTGAAAATTTACTCTTAATTCTCCAGCGATAAAAGCAATATGTTTCATTCTAAGCACTTTATTTCTGATGTACTTAGTGATGAATAAGTAAAAGGCCTGTCTGCAGTTTGGGAGAACAAAATATTTACCTCCTTTGCATTCTGTATGTACGAGGAGAAAATGTAAAGACAGAAGGACGAGGATGAAAACGGCCAAATAAAAACGTAATAAAAGTTTAGACTGTAAGAGAGAATGATGGAGCAGAGAAATGAAAGGATGGAGTGCCACACAGAAGCAGAGGCCAGATGCTGTGCTGCAACTGCAGCCTCTCCTGCTGTATATTTAATGACGCTCTTTTATTTTGCATTAACCTAGAATCCGTCAAAGCGAAGACACGACCAGCTCCTCTGCATGAAACATCTTGTGTTTTGTCAAACTGTGAAAGAGCCACTGCATTTCTTTTCCCCTTTTTCTTCATTTTTTCGAATAAATCTGCCGCTGACACACATGGGAACACTGAGTTTCTTGCTCTGCAGAGCAGCCTACCTCTTCGCTGGTGTCCGACCCTTCAGGGGGTGCATTCACTCGGTTCTTGTCTGCCAAGCATTATGCAACACTAATGGACTCTAGAGAAGGCAGGAGGCAGGGGCTGCTGGACCACTGAAAGCACAACACCACCACTACCACCACTACCCCCCCCCCCCCCCCCCCCCCCCCCCCGAATCCATCTGTGCCCATGCATGAACTCCTGTTTTGTCACCACGCAGGCTCACACACACATTCACACACACGGTCTCTGACCTCCCCTGTTGTTTTTCTCGGTCCCTCTCTGCATTGCTCCCAACTTACCAGAGTGGTCAAAGATGCTGCCTGTCATCATTACCACAGTCTTGGATTAGGCAGAGAACACTGGCATTATATGTCCCTCACAGGCAGCTGGGAGGGAAAAGAGGGAGAGGATATATTTTTCCTTTCTTTTTTTTCTCACAAGATACACCCTGTTTTTTTTCCCTCCTTCCCCTTCCCTTAAGATGCAAGCGCTTGCATTGAATTTGCTAACATCTGCAGGACGTATGTGTGTTTGAAAGGAGCTGCTTTCCTCTCTCCTCCACCTCCTCCTCCTCTCTTGTTGACAAGTTGGAAGAGGCTCTTACTTTGGCAGGGACTTGTGCATACTAGTAAAGACTCACAAATAGCCAAACTCTGTTGACTGTGCATGTGTTTGTGTGTGCTGGTTCCTGCTTTTTTTCATGTTGCTCTGGCTATGTATGTGTGCAGGTTTCTAGCCATGTTTTAAAATACATTGTCAACCCAGCCACCGAGGCATATAAAGGGAAAACACATTAGGGAGATGTGGCTGCAGCAAAACCGGCGACAGCAGCGTTGGTTTATGTTGGGCCACGGCCACCTTTTAGCTTGCAGACTGTCAGGAGCTGCAGCGGACAACAAAAGCCTCCCTACATGTGCTTGTGGCATTCTGGATGAAAATATTTAGACATCATAGACCTGGAACATTACTCCTTCTCTTTTCCCACCTTCTTTCTTTCCCTTTTTTCTTCTATTTAATTAGCTTAGCAAATGGAAACTTCCTTGGCAGACTGACTGCGGTGGACGGGATTGTGGTTGTGACAAAGAAAAATGGGGAAAACCCCTGTGTCAGGACGTCTGTTTTCTTCCTTTCCTTCTCCCCCTCTCTCTCTCTCTCTCTCTCTCTCTCTCTCTCTCTCTCTCTCTCTCTCTCTCTTTTTTTTTTTTTTTTTGTACTGCCTGCTGCCTTCCAGTTTCAGGCGGCAGGAGTTAAAGGAGGAGGAGATGAAGGGAAAGGAGTGTGTGTGCATGGGGTGGGGGGACCTCCAGGAGGACGTGTGTGAAGCTTTGCTGTGCGAGGTGTGAAAAGTGTCTGGCAGGGAGTGAAATGACGGGGACAAACCCGCTTGGTAAACGCAGTGTTACTAATGGTATTTGGTATGTCTGGACTGGACTGGTCTGCTTTGGTAACAGTTTGTAAGAATTCCTCTAAGTACTTTCACTTTTTTCTTCAGTGTTTTTAAAAAGAAGACCCAAACCATTGTCACTTTGGCTCACATGAGAATAAACGAAATGTGTTGAGAGAGCTGAGACTCTTTACCTGTTGAAGAGAACGTACATCATAAACGTTAAATCAGAAAAACAACACTTCAGGTTGGATGATGTGGACAGTCTGCTGTAACTTTATAGGATGTGTGTTAGTCATGATTGTTGTCATTATTAATCAATGAATGGATCATTTCTCTTGTTTTATCTGACGTATAGTCTCAAAGCCCCCCCAAAATGTATTTTACTGTCATATAGGGAAATAGGAGAAACAGCCAGTCAGCACATTTGAGAAGTGAAAGTTTGGCATTATTAAAATCAGTTGCTTGGTTCCCAAAGTGCGTACAGATTATTTTTAATGTCTAATGAAAGAAAATCTAATGACAATTCAGTTTTATTTATATAGCACCAAATAAAGCTTTGTAAATAAATACAATTATTTACACACCTTATTTTAATGTTTATAATCCAGAGACCTCAAAGTGAATAAGAGTTGTGTGTTCGATGGTTGTTAGTTGTGACATTAGGCATCTTGCCCTCGTCCCCCCTCTCGTTTAAAGCTGTATTAAATATCAGCAGTGTAGTTGTGGTTAGTTCAGGTTTTGTTGGTCGGCTTGTTAAAGGACGGAGTGAAATCAAATGCTGCTTGTGAAAGTGTCTTGCTTGACTTTGTTCTGCTGAATAGATAGATAAACGATCTCAGGGGCCAAATGTGTTCCATCTGTACACGATCCCCCGCTAAAAAAAAAGGCAGATATTTGAAGCCATGATGTCAGCTAGGTTTTTCCATCAGCTCCCAAGATTTCTGTGGAAAATGGCACGGCACATTTAACACATCTGTGCTCACTCATATTTACGAGCACGCTTTATCGTCTCAAAAAGGCGCCAAATTGATATCTGCACTGGCGTTCCTCCGAGCAGAAAAATGTACTTCTAATGTCTGCTGTTTCCATTATTTCCTCCAATGTCGAGTCAAAACAGCACAGAGTGAGCTAAAGTGTGTAAATCATGCTTTCTATGCAGGGTGTATCACAAACCACAAATTATACTCCACACAGTCACTTCAGTTAGAGCTGTTTTCATGAGAAACCTTTGAGACTCCAGAGGGTATTTGGGGAAGCTGATGAGCTGGAGAGGGGAATTCATTAGTGAACTCCTCACATAGAACATAGCACTTCTTCAAAATGCATGCGGGTGTGTAAACCCATCTAATTCTAGTGACTTTAAAAGCTCCAATTTGAGTGCTCATGAATATTCATTACCGAGAGATATTGAGACAAATTACAACACCAAAAAAACAGGAAGTTGATGTGTTTCCATCCACGTCTCCATGTGGGTAGTCTCAGCAGACTCCTGAATGCTTCCAGCCTTTAATAATTTCCACATAACCTATAATTTAATAATAAGGCCATTTCTACATGCTTAGAGAAATGTGCATCCGTCTCCATATTCCTGGCAAAAACAAACATTTGAGTCTTCAGTAGTATTTTCATATCCCAGTTGAATTTCAAAGCGGATGCTGAGTGCTGACTTCGCTGAGGTTTGCTTCATTTCCTTATTTTGATTTGGAGGAGCTGTGATGTCAAGACCCCAGATCTCCATCCAGATGTTCCTGTGTGCTGTTGTGGCAGATGTCCGATGTTTGAAAGTCTAAACTCAAACCAGTCCAGACAGTGACTCACACTGTAAGACTGAATGAGCTAACAGTGGTGAAAAAAAGGGGGGGGGCAATAAATGAGGGAACATTTCTGGGCACAAAATTAAAAGGAAAATACCCAGAGTGGAGTTTGATTTGTGACTGAGAGACTTTCACACCAAATCTGGTCCAAATCCAAATCATTGCCTTTAGTGCTGCGACTAATAATCATTTACATTATCCATTAATCTGCCAGTAATTTCCTCAGTAAAAATGCCCAAAGAAATAAAAATATTCCGAGTTTACGACCATGTGAGAGAAGGAAAAGCAGCAAATCTTCAGATTGCAGATTGAAACCATCAAATGTTTAATCGGTTCTTAAAATATTTGCTGATTAATTTCCTGTTAATCACTAAATCTATTAATTGTTCCAGCTTTAGTCGTCTTACAAGAATGGAAAATGAGTAATGGGCTAAAACATGTGCAAACTTTCACCATCGCCTGCACAGTTGGCAAGATCTCGACTGCTGTTTGTAACTGTATATTTTAATACTGCTAATATTCTCCAAATATTCTTTTCTAAAAGTCATTTGACACACACAATTAACTGTGCAGCCCCCAGGTCAAATAGCACGCCTTATCATACCACACACTGTCTCTCTGCTGTGGCTGTTAACATGATCACAGGCTCTTATGTGGTGATTCTACCAGGCGAGTTAATCTTTACTAATGCATTCTGTTAACAGCCATCTGTGCTCTCAACGCTGACTGTAAACCCTTTGAGCGGAGCGCCATGCAGCATTCAGTGCCCCAGCAGTCACTCCTCCATTACGCCGAGGGATTGGGTTTATTATTCAGCCCAGAGAGGCTTTAGACCAGAGAAACCGTGTCAGATGGAATCCATTTTGATTTTAAATGCAAATACCGCTGACACGCTCATTGCCGGCGCTCTCCTTTCGGGCGCGACCACACGGCCCTCTTGATGGGTGGAAAATTTCAGGGAGAGGTCTCTAAACAAACAGAGGCTGCCAGTCAGACTGTGTCATGTCCACAGTCAGGTACACGCTCGACCCCTTGACCCCTTTACTGGAAGTCTATCTTTGCATGGTGGACTGTGTTGTAGGCTTCACTGGAGTCTGGAAATTTGAAACGGAGTGTTGCCAAAGATTTCAAACGCATTATTAGTGTCAAGTTGAAAAACGTATGGACATTTAAAAGCAGCTTTTACACCGTCCTCATTGACTCTTTTTGGATTTCTCCATCTTGGTTTCTTGCTTTGACCCTTCCTTCTCAGCTCTCTCAGTCTTACTTCCACCTTCAAAAATAAGCCCTTTTGACAGAGACATCATCCAAGGTCATAGCTTCACTCGTGTCCTCTCAATGCTATGCTTAAACCGTTTTCATGGTATAATGGAAGCGGGCAGGCAGGGTGCAAAGCCTGATTACTTTGATGATGATAATTTGTTTAATCAAGTGATTGGGTGGCTGAGTGGGGTGGCTGCATGGCCGCTATCCTCCAGACTCAGCAGGATATCCTTTCCGTCTGGGAGGCCACTAGAGGCTGCATGGAGCCTCCTGTCTTTCCAAGGCGGTCTCTGCAGGGGTTTCAGATTCACCACAAAGAATTAAAGAGTGGATGTAAAAAGAATGAGGGACAGAAGCTTTAAGAAGCTTTAAGCCTCAGAACATTTTGGCTAACTGGAGCGATTGGCTCTTATATCCAGTACTGCTGTATGAAAGTTTTTAAGCAAACACAGGAGCTATTATCAACGACTTTGTCAAACTTAACTTACCCTGTGTAGTTCTGAACCGCTAGAAGCTCTATATGGAGGGATGTTTTCATGACTGGGTCCCTCTTTAGTGTATGCTGAACACGGGTGACTCGATACAGAGTCGTGCTGCCAATTTCACACTGTTCCTCCGATTGACAGCAACACTGACAGCTCCTGTAGTAAACCCAGATGTAAACAATGCTGGATTAAACAAAAAAAATCTGCTTTCCAAATGTGTGAAGACGAAGAAACTCTATTCAACAGGATTGTTAGATACTAGTGCTGCAAAGGGTTAGAAATTGTCCACTAAATTTATGGAAGTTTTCCCAAAAAACTTTCCATGGGATGTTAAGCTGGGGAATTTTGGAAATATTCTAGATTGTAAACTTTCCATGGGGATATGGGAATTAACTGGAAATTGGGGGGAAAACAGGATGATGATAAGATAGCCTCATAAATGGTCAATGAAATTATGCTAGCTATAGCTTATTTAGCTATATCAGCTAGCTATCTACGTATGTCTGTATGAACACATTTTCATGTGCTATTTGCAAGTTAAACATTAATACCATACATCAAATATATTTACCCTATAATATCGTCAAAACGTACTTCACTTTATGTCATCCATGGGCTCAGATGTGTGGCTTTAATAGTCAAAGTGAGGTCCAGGTACATAAATCACCTGTGCATGTACAGTAGGGGGCACAGTCTCAGTAGCCCAGTAGTAAGCAGTGTGCTATGTGCATGTGATTGAGGAATAGCAGATATTCAAGTGCACCTTATGAAATCTGGTTGTTTTAGTCAAGATAATGGTAAAATATATTTTTCCTGTTAAGGGCCAACATCAGCTTTGTAATTTCTCATTTATTCCCATTAATTCCCATGGAAAGTTTCTGACTTGGAAAATTCCCGGAATTTGGCAACCCTCTTAGATACACACAAATAAACTTTTAACTTTTCAAATGCAACTTTTGTTTGTTTGCCTGAAAACTCAACAGTGCAGCTTTAAGCAAACACAATGGCAGCCTCCCTCCATGTCCTCAGTGTCACTGTTAACGTGCTGCAACAAATCATTGTTTTCTCAGTTAATTCATGGCTGTATAATGTCAAACAACAAACACAGAATCAGAATCAGCTGAACTGTTTCCTGTGGATTTGGAGAAGCTTCGTCGTCAGAAATTATCTGGGCTTGGAAAACCTGCGTTACAAAGGAGGAAGAGAAATGAGTGTTAGCAGGAAGGTAAAGTCTAACAAAACAAGACTGTGGAGTCACATTGTGTGAAGAAAAAAACAGAATATGTCAGCCTCAGCTGCTTTGACTTGACTGTTCTTTGTCTTCTATCGAAACCCCACCATGCCTGTCTGCAGTGCGTTGCGTGAGCGTTGAATATTTGATTTGGCCATTTTCTCAGTATACGTTCTTCCAAACATTTCTCTACATGTATAAATATGCTACGTAGTTAATTAGTTTTGCTTTTGTCTGTTTTTATGATCGGCAGATTGCACAGGGTATTTTATTTTGAAAATCCACCGGCTTCTCTATGCTGTGCCTGGCTTCCGCCCGCTCATGGTGATCTGTGTAGGTTGACGTTTCTGGGAGGTGCCTGAAACGGACCATGGCAGAACCGGTTGACTAGAATGGCAGTGTATTACTTGTGATGACGCGGCGCTTATGCAACACAACGTGAATGGGCCTGGTGGGGTTTGGACATCAGGAGTGGCAGTGCTTTGGAAGTGGAATAATATATGGCTGTAACAGTCTTTAAACTGAAATCTGAATGTGCTGATCAGTGTAGTTTTCATTGAGAAAAAAGCTCGATCAAACACAGTGACTGCTTTTGTCATATTTGCTGAATTTTCTCAGGTACCTGTGGTAAATCCAGCCCTCTCTGGCTTTAGAGATTCCTCTTCTATAGTCAGTGTGGAGCTCCATTGTGGCATCCTGCTCCCACAGCGTGCATCTAATGAACTCCGCTGACCTCGCCACATCTGTGTGTGGCAGACAGAGCTGCCTACACACACATCGCATTGACACATAGCTCAGAAGAGTCGACTGAAGATGTCTGTTTGAAGATGATTGCTTACTGTTGCAGCCTGTGCTTTTGTTTAGCACGGTTCCTGTTCACAGTGTGTGACTTGGTGACCACGAGGCTTTATGACAAGTTTTTCTAGACCTGCAGTGCAGAAGCAGCTGGAAACATCTGCTGCCTGGTGGTTTTTTGATAGCGGTTCCTTTTTAGTGCGGGATGTACCACCACAACCTCTGGCCTCCAGCTTTCACAGTGTATCTTACTTTTAACTTTTTACATGCAGATACTATCGATTAGAGCTCTCTGTTTCATCTCTCATCATTTTCAAAACGCTCTCTCTTAACTTGTCTTTTGATTTATTTATTTTTTTACAACCTGTCATGATGCTTCTCTTGAGACCCCAGCGAGGAGGTGGTAAAGTAAAATCTGGAGCACTGGGTGGAGCACCAGTCGGCCAGCATTTTGTGTTGTTTCTGGACCTTTCAGGGAAGCCAGACTGCAGTCTTAAGAAACCACACATTCTTGTAGAATTACAGCACACTGAAAGAATTGGGAAAGGCAGTGTAGTGAGGAAGGGAGCAGAGGTTTGGCAGACACATTAAAAGCCATTTTTAGCTTCAGGAGTTTTGTTTGTGACCTCTGTCCTGCCTCCAAATGATGCGAAAGTTTGGACTTTCTGTTGTTGTTGTTTGGATTGTTAAGTGAGTGTTTTAAGTTTTCTGGAAAATTTGGCACTCTTTCAAAAATCTTGGCTTTTTCTCCCACAAAGTCATTAAAGATTGAAAATGCAGCTTCGCTGTGGTTCCAGTGCTGTGCCTATTTCAGTTGCCACAATTCAATTATTTACATAGGATGGGGCACGGATAGGAATTTCGCCCCATCATTTTCAAATGTGAGAGCCAGAAGCTAGAACACTTTTCCTTCTTTTTATAAAAGCCACACAAAATATCCTCAAGAAACCAACACAAGATGATTTTGCTGTAATTCACGCCTGATTCTCAAAGGTGGGAGAGTTGATCTTATTTTCATTTAACAGACCAGTAAAAAGCAAACTGTCCAGTTAGAAAAACAAATCAAAGCTAAACATGTAACGTACCCTGGAGGATGTCATCCAGGACGATGGGAGCTGTTTACTTAGATTTCTTGAGCTTACGTGTGGGCTCTCTGTTGTTTGGTTGATAAGAGGAGAATGCATCAAGCAGCTGGCCTGCATATGCAAGACATGGAAGCATTTTCCTTTTTGTTGTGGAGCAATTTGTTTGAACAAGCACAGGAACCGAACGTCCGGAGCTGTGGCGTTTCTGTCAAACATCACTCATACGCTCAGACTCTGATTTAGATCACATGACTTCCTCTTTGCCTGTGTAATACTTCTAGTACATCTTCTTTTAAAAAACTTAACACGAGGGCTGCAATTTTTCTTCTTTTTTTTTGTTTAGTTGGTTAATTCAGTGGTTATATATTAATATATTCAGTTTACGATGATGTATGACAAAGAAAAGCAGGATCACAGCACATTTAAGAAGTTGGCCCCATTTTACATTTTTGTATTTAAAATAAAATAATTTATTAGAATTGTTGTAAATTGATGAATCAGCTAATCACCTCTGCCACGTGCCGTACCCGCTAATTTTCAAATTACCAAGCCGAAATAATCGCTAATAATATATATATGCACACACATAATATTCTTCATTACACAGTATAACACTTGCATAACTGAACTCTCATGGCACACAGTTGGAAACATTTTTGGTTATGGACGGCGATGGACGGCCCACCATACTGGCAGCAGCGGCTGCGGCGGTGGGCGTGCACGAGCACGTGCGCGGGGTGGACGGCTCTGCGATCGACCGGATCATGTCTGGCGATCGACGTATTGGGCACCCCTGGGCTACTGTCTTTGCCAGACTGACCACCAATTTGTGTGTTGTGTTTGGTCCTGGGTCTGGCCATGTTCACTGATCATAATGCTAACTGCAATGCATAGAGGTGGGGGTGTAACACACATGTGCTTTTAGTTACTCAATATGTATGACAGGTCTTCATAAGGACTTTAAATGGACAGTCCTTGTGTTGTGGTCAGTATTCTGGTTATTCACACAGCAAGTTGGATTTAGTTTGGACTGCACTGCTAAGAGGTCTGAAGCACTCTCTAGCCACGGCAGGCTAATCTAAAGCATCTGCCATCTGAATCTCACGTGACCTCCAACACTGTTAATCCTCACAGGTTAACCGTGTCACAGTCCACTCTGTGCTTGAAATCTGCAGCAGGACAGTACTGTGAAGAAAACATGACATCAACCTTTGTCTTCTTCTGAAGACATTTTAGGTCCAAGTTTTCATTGACAGAGATATTAAAGAACCTGTGTGGCTCTATGCTGACTCCGCCACGCAGCTCAGCTCCTGCACCCATAATTAGACAGTGTCAATAATGTGCAATTACATGAGTCATGCTTAGCCCACGTTGGATCCTAGTCACTGTTCATACCACAGCCCACCAAGCACTGCCCTTTTTATTGGTCGTGATTTGTCGTCTTGAGGTCGCTTCAGAATCTTCAAGCATGTTCAAACTATTTTGGGGCACTATTTAGCACTTCTATCATGTTAAGACATTACAACACTGTTTATACCAGTGTCACCCCACACAAGTGCTCAAAGCCTGTGTTTAACACCTCTGCAGTGCCGGTTTCAACAAAGAATAAACGAAGAGTTTATAATCCTTGAAAACAAACTCACGTTAGCTCCTGACTTTCCAAAGTCACTTCAACACAGATCCTTTGAATACGTGACAATGTGCCACTGATTGAGTTGTTAGCACAGATTGTGTCCTTGGTTTGAATAAAGCAGCATTAAAGTGTCTATGGACAGACATTTCTTTCCTCAGGATTAACATCTTATCTACACTAATAGTGACCTCCACATCTACATCTGCAGCTGCAGTCATCCAACGTGATCATGTGACAGCCGAGGACGGATTAGAACAGATAGATAAAACCTTGTTCAAACATTGTTCGAACATCATAATGCAGCGGGAGCACAAATTGATTTGATTTGAGTAAAACAATAACACACACATTTCTTTTACCTTGTTGATTGTGATTCTGATCAGATTATGAACTGTGCTGATAGATGGCCTGCTTTCTCGTTTAGGTCTCATTTTGCAGAGATCCAAAGTCCTGACATCACGTCTGGACCAGCCTCTGTTCCACTAACTTCAGTCAGTCTCTCATTCAGCATTTCTGCTCCTGTGGTTTGCTTTCCATATTCTGAGACACGCTGGTATCCATTACAGCATTCACTAACCCTAACCGCCACCATTTTCAACAATGAATATTCTGTTAGCAAATAAAAAAAACTACAGCTCCCATGAAAATTTACCACCAATGCAACACAGGCTTTGCATCATAAACCCCTGTCTATATGTGGATAACACCCCCATCACTCTTCTAATGGCGTTTTCCTGAAAACAGCCAGCTCACGCATGGTTTAACCTGTGAAGGTCTAGGGCTTCTGGGAAATGAAGTACATAAAAGGCAGCCTGATATCAGATTATTTTTCTGACTATTGTTATCTTAACATATCAACAACAGGAAATCATACTGATGAGTAAAGGCTGGACTAGTTGCTTATTATTGTAAAACGTGTGTATAGTTTTGTGGTGTTGGTGAGAATTAGAATTAAATCATTCAGACTGTAATTCTGTGATTATTATTCTAATATTTGTTTGTCATTGTGCCCCAGACATACTGGCTATCTGACCTGACTATTAATATCCCCCTGTGCATGCTGTACTGTACTGACTGACACCAAAAACTGCCAGCTCTCATTCACCAAGCGTCAGACTCACCCTTATCACTCTGTACCTGCCTCAGACTCTGCAAAAGTTTATTCTCTGAGTTTTTTATTTATTTTTTTATTATTATTGTTTCGTGGACGCAAGCTGAGACACGCACTGTTTCATCTGACAGGCAGCAAGCTGTCTGTTGCTTTGAGAGCGAGGGTGAGATGGAGAGCAGACAAACACAGAGGAAAGAAGTAGACATGACAAAGAGAAAACTTGTTTAAACAGAAGAGAAATATATACTGAACAGAAGCAATAGTCAGACTTCTGTCAGGCTTCTCGGTATCAATGGGACTAAGCAGCTAATTCAGTCCCCTGAATAACTGTGACATATAGTGACATCACGCTGGCCTTTCATTCATTTTCCTGTCCAGTCCTTGTGCTTTTTATCTCCATATATTCCTCTAGTTGTATTATGTGCCGGTTCATTATCTGCTACACAATGTGATTCAAAAATGGACGTGATATTTAACACACTCATTGAGTGTGTTAAATATCACATGTTGAGTCATGCTAACAACAAAAACATACATGTACGCCACCGAACATCCAAACATGCTCAGGATTAGGCCTGAGGATGATGGGATCAGAGATCAACACCTGCCGATCCTCTCCCGTCCTCCCATCCTTCCTTCTGTTTATTTCAGTAATAATTCCTCTGACTTCTTTCATTAACCTTTCTCACCGTCTTTGCCTCTTTAAAAAGCCAACACATTATCCCCGCACATTTGCCTCGACTCAGACGAGGATTTATCCCTGACCTTCACTTTTTTTTAACATCCTGGTTGTTATTTATTCTTCTTTCTTCCTGCACTTTTCTCCTCCATCATTCCCATCACGGCTCCGTCCCCCTCACACTGTAGTCCTGTGGCCCGCCGACTCCCTTGAGTCCAAATCCTCTTAAGGAAAAGACTTGGATGGGAATTGAATCGCTGCGCCACAAGGATTGAACCAGATCAGCCAACAAAGCGGCAAAATCGCTCTCCTCCCTCTTTCCCCCTCCTCCTCCTCCTCGCATGCCTCTGCCCCATCTGCTTCTCTCTCTCACTCTCCCCTCTGGCTTTCATCTCAGCTGATAAAGGCCTATTTGTCAGAACTGGCAGCAGTGAGAGATTGGCCTCCTGGATGGAGGAATGTGGCACATCATCATTTTTTTCCTGCGCACTGATAAGTGCATAAATGGCCATATGTATTAACAGGCATGAAAATATGTTGTACTTGATTTCAAATATTTGGTGGGACTCTCAGTTTGTCTTTTACATTTTCTTTGTTACGATCGCCGACAGAGCTCAGTGCACTGATAAAACACAGATGTGAGAGAAAAGGCCAAATATAGAAATGCTCAACGTGTGTGAGTTACAACACCGTTCAGTTCACTTCATGGAAACGAGGCATTCTTTAGTTTAAATGTCCTCATTGGAGTCTTTTCAGCGGTTGCCAGGGTGCACACTGAGGTTTATGGTTTTTGATCATTGACTTTGATTTTTGTTGCAGCTTTAAAAATGCATTGGCATATCTATTGTTTTTTTTGTTTTGTTTTGGCTTTTAAATATTTTTAAGTAACAACAGAGGATTCAAAGAGCCAACAGTAAAGCATGCCATCCACACCAGTCCACAAGTCCAAACCCCCTCGCAACATTAAACCTTTAAACCTGCTCCAACAATTCTGATATCATGCTTCAGATATTTTGTATCATTTTTTAAATTGATTGGCTAATGGTTAGCAAAAGGCTAATGCTAGCTTAACAGCAAATATCTGCAATAATGGTGGAATCATGCAGTCAAAATCATTTCCGTTTTCGCAGCCTGTTTCTGCATGTGTGATGATGCCTCACGTATTTGCTTGTGTATTTGTCTGTCTGTGTGTTCTCTAATGTTGTATTACTATGTTGAGCTTTAAGGGCCACCGTACCTCCTCCTGCTCCAGTCCATCCTTTTATCTGTTATGTTTTATGTGGTGAGGAAGACATGTGGCAAACTTTGACCCCTGCAGTCCTCCAGAGAGCTTTCATGTAGTGGTGTTAATGATCTGGCAATGAATGTTCAGACTTTTTCCACTTCTTTTCTCAGCGACGGATCAGTTAGAGTTGCATGTACCGTACAGAGACACTCAAATGGGGAAACAAAAAAGCAGGACTATATTAAATTTAAGAAATGGTTCCATACTTCATCCATCAAGCAAACATTTACACTCATGCACACACACTTTCTTGAGCATGTACAATACAACACGCAGTCACACACACACGCACACACCTTTCTGGGAATTGTTATAACACCAGTGAAACACACGCTCTTAAAAGGCTGAGTTGATGGAAACCATGCCCTTCCATTGACAAAGTGACAGAGAGAACCAGACTATGTGAGGTGTGACAGACATGTCCTGTGACATGGAGCACTCGTGGACTGTGTAGCCGGCAGCAGCCACTAACAACAGAGACCGCTAACAATGCAGCTACTCCAAAAAGAAGCAGTTTATATAGCTGATTATCTTTGTTCCCTCTCTGTGCCTCCTATACAACAGATTGATTTTAATTTACATTCTCTTATTTGACTCACTCAGAGTGCATTGACCCTGCACCTTGATTGTTATAAGACAAGTTGATTAGCTTAGCTCTTAGTCTGGAGCACATGATCAGTGATTAATGACATTCACTCCCTCTTGAGCCAGAAACTATGCACATGCCATTGTTTCAAAGATTAAGGGCACAGAGTTGAAAACACTTAACAGTTCCCCATTATGTTACACATTATGTGCATGCCAGAGGTGGTACAGCTAATAGGAGGCCGAGGACAGAACTTCTGAAGCAGCGCTGCAGTCGTTTCAAGTCAAAAAACGTTGGGCGTACGCTGTCCTCGGCATGTCATTTACATGAGCAGCATTTGGCAATGCTCAAACAACTGCCGAGTTCAAGAACAAAGAGTGCGAGTACAAAGCATGCACAGGCCTCATGGAACAAATGCACACACATAAGCAAAGCCTAATTATAGTGATAGGGTTCAAACAACAACACATTCCAGTAATGTGTGTGTGTGTGTGCTTTGTTGACTAAGTGCAGTCAGTGGTGCAGAACACAGAGCTCTGTCTGACCCCATGTGCCTCTCAGGTGATTACGATACTTATATATTATGTATCGTGTGTGTGTGTGCGTGTGTGTGTGTGTGTGTGTGTGTATGTGTGTATACTTGTACTACTATATTTGCATGTGCACACAAATATTCATTTCAATTGGCTGGTCCAGCAGCAGCAGCAGCACCTTTGTTAGTGCAGGAGCGGTTGATATTGCAGGCCTGCTGAGGCTTGAAAGACTGCATTGATCTCTTTCCAGAGCACTGACTGACACACTGATGTGTGTGCGTTCACTCATTCACTGTATGTGTGTGTATGTGTGTGTGACAGAGGGCTGTATATGTACACGCTGTATGAAGAGGTCAAAGCAACACTGTATAGTTTGTGTGTTCACAAATGTGTGGCAGCTCATGTGTTAACGTGCTCATATATATATGACGAGCAGAGGCTTATATAACAAACAGCATGATAGATCTCAGCCGGGAGCCACGTGACGTCTTAATTATTGTTGAACAACGGAGGCTATATTTATGTAGGGATGTGCTTCATACTGTAATCAAATATAATGACAATAATTAATCTGATAATCCATGTGATATGTTGAGTTATAAAATTCACTGAAACACACTGAGCATTTTTTTACCTCCTGCAGTTAACAGAGAGTTGAATCAAATAGGCACTTTAAAATGGATATGATATGAATCACACAGTCACTCAGTTGTTTGTTGTCCCAGAAAGAAGTTTGAAATAAAGCTGGAGGCGGGATGCATTACATTTGGAGTCCATGGTTCATGTTGGCAGCAGGTCACAGCAGCAGCAGTTAATGTTTCTGGCTCAGAGAGCTCATCATTTCCAGAGATGAAGAGGAAGTGGTCACATATCAAAGTCAAATGCCAAGAAGTGCAGATATGTTTGCCAGCGAAGCATCCGTGTCACCGCTGTGGGTCAGAGGACTCGAGGGTCTGTAACTGGAGACTTCCTCATCAGGAGGAGACGCATCATGTCTTTACACACATTTCATTGGTTCTTTATTAATTTAATGCAGCGAGCTTCAAAATAAAATCACAGTTCAGGTGATTTATTTTGAAGAAAGCTTATTGTGAGAACATGGTTTGATTTATGTACCCAGGTTAGCACATTTACTTATCAACCTATCAACTAACATCTCACTTGGATAGTCTGCGTACAGATAGTTTATAGAATTTGTAACATTTTGAGTTTATTAGTTGAGATTCAGCATCTGTTTCCAACGTTGCACTGCTGTGGTTCATGTTTGATGAGGTTTAGGCAGAGAGAACATGTTGGTTAGAGTGTATTCATGAATCGTCACGTACGCTCTCATAATGTGTTCAAGCTCAACAGACAAAGCAGATCTGTAGGCGGACTATTCAAATAAAAGGTTGCTCAACTTTGTTTAAATATATCCCGATCTCTGCAGGAGAAATAGATTTTTTTTTTATGCAAACACCGAAGCAAAAGTCAGCAAGCTTATTAAAATAAGCCACTTGAACTGTGCTAATATTATTCATGATCTGAATTCATTATTGGTTATTCTGTCAATTGTTTGTTGATGAATGGTTTCATCAAAGTTTCCATCACAACTTCCCAGAGCCCAGTGTGATAACCGATGATGTAAAACAAAGAAAAGCAGCAAATATAAATAACTCTTAAGAAGATGCCACATTCATATGGCATTATTCTGATCTTATATAAAGAATACAGGACCATAAGCTTGATTCTGAGCCTCCACAAATAAAGATTTTCCATCCATCCTCCCCCTCTTAGCAGGCCGGTCCAAGGACGTGAGATAAAGAGAGACCTGTTTTCTCTCCTGCACTCCCTTACAGATGGTCTTGGCACCCTCTGTAAGTATCCCTCCTTCCCAGCTTTAGAACCAGGAGACTCTGCCTTGCCTGCCTGCCTGCTTGCCTGTCTGTCGGCTGCTGTCAGCAGCTGAACACAGCAGCGCTTCAGTTCTGGGCCACATGCTACTCCACCGAACCCTGTATACGCTCGCATCGAGGGAGCAGGAAGCCTTTTGGCACAGAGAGGTAGATAACAGTCACACATGCATTTAAATAGAGGTTGATGTATATGCACACATTCCTGCCCACTGAGCTGAGTATTACATAGCACGCCTGAAAGATGAGAAGTCTCTTACTGGCAGCAACAGCTCTGTACTCTCCTTTCTCTAATACACACTGCAGCTCCTTTGAGAATACCCGCTAAGTTAACGGCATAACCATTAATTTCCTCCTCCTGCACAGACGAAAGGCCGGGGTCTTGTATAGTGAGCACCTGTGGGCTAAAAGTTAGGCTAAGTGAGTATTAATGTGATGCAGGTGAACTGCTGAAAATCTGCTGTTTCAGAGCTGAAGAGAGAAATGAGTGTTACATGGGTAGAGGGCCGGATGCCTGATTAGTTTTTCATGTTATATTTAGAGTGAATGAATGGAGGAGGGTCAGTGAGACCTTTTTGAGAGAATATGTGCTTTTGTCACAATGCTAATGTTCTCCCAGGGTTAAGTGGCCACTGCAGGCTTAGTCATTTTCAGACATGATTTGGCAGAACAGGAGCGAGAAAGAAAGAGAGGAGCTCTTTAGTCCAGCTAAAGGCTGCCATGCGGGTCAGCGGTGGCTGTTAATTAAAGGAACAAAGTGGTGATGTGATATGAAAAAAGAGTGTGTCTGTGTCACCTGGATTTGCCTTTACCTAAGGCTTTTAAAAGACTGCCGTATCTGTTGTCGGCTTGCCTTTCTTCATCTTCAACCTGTCAGCTGCTTTGAAGAAGAGACAAACACAAACACATGCACTCCTCAAAGTGACGGCCATAAAAGCTATTTTTGGGGAAAAAATATAGTAATAATATCCAAGTTATAATCCAAAGTGACTTACAAAAAAGGAAACAATGATGGTGCAGGCTGACATGTTAGTGCAGCACTTACACAGAATCAATTTCTAGTTGTAGAGAGGGGTAGATCTATCATGTCCAGTTGTTGGTATTGTGTTGGAGAGGAGGTCCTCTCTGAAGAGCTAAGGAGGTGTTTGAACGTAGAAAGGGACACCCTGATCTGGTAGGATGATCCACCAACGGGTTGGTTGTAGATCAGGGACACACCCGCGCTCTGCAGCTGTGACTCCAGATGAATGAGAATGAAACTGTTAAACGTGTAAATATTGTAAATAAGCCACTATATTCAGGTGTTAGGATAATGAGACATGTGCACGGTGTTGATAGGTTAATCAGTGATTGGACAGTTAGGGATCTTCTCCACTTCCAGAAGAGGGCTGAACTGTTTGCAAAACTTCCTTCCTTCCATCAGCTCTTGTTAAACAAATGCTGCCTATCATTCATACAGCTGCTCACATTTGTGTGTACTTTTCTTGACTCCATTTTGAGTCCCCATGAGTGGTTCAAGCCTCTGATCTGTGGTATTCATGATATAGGCTGTGCTATCACTTCCAGCTAAATGGAGAAACTCCAGATTGTTCCCATGCTGCGCCTTAGTGCTTTCGGGTTATTTGAGACTTTGAGATACAGAATATGAAACCTGTTTTATATAATGCACTTAAATCTCTCTCACTGTGTTTGCTCTTCTCTACACCACTCAGCTTTTCTCTTAAGCTTCATATTTCTCTCCTGTCTGGAGGGAAGAAAGCTGTCGTGCTGCAGCAAATCTTTCTGTTTCCCCCCTCCTCAGCACCAGAGATGACTGGAAGGTGAAGCCCATTTCCCAGTGTCTAGAGTTTCACAGCTGACAAAGAATCTAGGCTTTCCCGAGTGTATCAGAAGCCGTTTAACGGAGCTGAGGAATTTTTCTCAATTCCCAACCGGTGGACGGGTGCAAGCGGGGAGGCGTACAGGGAGGGAGGAGAGAGGGAGCAGCAGAGCTCTTTAGGCCTGGGAATATGCAAAGCTCCTTCTTGTGCAGAAGGCTGAAAGAAAGCCAGTTACGGTCCATGAAGCTGGATACCACAGCACTGAGGTATTCTCTAAATAGGGCCATGTTGAAGCCACATGAGCTCCACATTGTTCCCGTCTTTATGAGTTCTGGCAGCGCTGAGGGAGAAATTTCACAGTGAGAAGGTTTACATTAACTTTACATTAAATCTGATCAGGGCCTCTCGAGAGCCACTTGACAGGATCCTTTAATTAGAGTGGTGAAATATTTAGTGGTCTGAGCTGAAGTAAATCAGCTGCAGCATGTGAGAAAATCCATATTCTTATACTGATGCACAGATACACTTACAATGTTGTTTATTCACGTTGTTTTAGCTTTGTTGGTGGTTGCATATTTAATTGTAACCGTCATTAGCCTCCGACAGGTGCGGGTGCGAATGAGACAGCCATCATTGTTCACTTTTGCCCGTCAGCGGTCTGTCAGCGTGTGTCTGTTTTTCTTGGAAACCATGAAATTGACTTTCTTCCTGTCGGGAAGCAATACTGCAAGGGAGGAAATCATAGCCACTCCATGTTGTGTCTCGCTCATCTGTGGGAAGGAAAAAACAGAGGAGCATGTGGTGCTGGTTCAAAAGCAACACGTTATCGTAGGCAGGGTTACAGTTTCTCCCTGTGTGCACTGTTTATATGGTATGAAATGACTCAGAACGCCCCTCTGCAAACCTTTCTGTTTGTTAGGTTCATGCCACAATGCTAGCATGGCTAAAAACAGTGTGTGGGTGGTTCATCATTCTAGTTCCTACCCCGTCCATCAATCAAAACCCCCCCAACAGCCACCAGTTTTGTGTCATGATGCTCTCTCTCTCTGCCTCTGTGGGCAGAAAATACTCAGGTTGTGGTGTAGAGGTAGCTGATCTGTCACATATTTGAGAAAGTCAGTGTTATTTGCTCAGCAATAAGATGCCTGAATGTCCGCTGAGCAGCAACACTCGCAGAAACGTCTGCTGGTGCTGCAGTCTTAGACCGTTTCCATAAATCTTTATGGGGACATAAAGTTGCGCTAATGCACCCATAAAAGGCCGGTCTCATCCTTTTAACAATAGTGTGCAGGGCAGGGCAAAAGGAACAAAAGAGTTACTCATCTTTTCAGCTGCATTCTCACACCCATGTCAGTGCCTTGCATCTTGATATATACACAATCTAAAAAGAGAAGCGTTGTGGCTTTGAATTTATATATATATATATATATATATATATATATAATTATCCAGAATGCACTCTGACCATACACCACCTGCAAAACAGTTGGGAGTCTAAGTGACTTAGTAGCTGGTGGAGACATTCAAACATCAAGCCATTGAAGAGAGTCACATGTTTTTACTCAGGAGCTGGCAGACCAAACCAGGACTAAAAAATAACACAAGTTATTATTGGAGCAGCACTCTGTTTCTGACTGTGTTTGGGAACAAGAAGTTAATACGTTGATCTGTTCCTGAGAGTTTGTGACTTGTTTTGTTTTCTAACTTCTCTTTGTGGTCCATTCATTTAGACTCGAGGCATGAACCTTTTAAAACTGCTCAAAGAACATAAAGCATACTTTTTTTTTCTTTCCTTAAACTGTCCTGTAGTTTTTAGCAAATATGGGACTAAACAGTGTTTTTCTTGGTGATCGTCCTCAGAAGCAGATAAATACACATTTGGCATGCTCATGAGTATTTTTGGCGGCAGGATGGTTTGATAGGATATATGTGGGACTCAAAATGACTCAAAATAAACTACAAGGCCCATGCTGATTGTGATGAAGGATTTTGGGTAATAGTATTAGTTTGGTTAAAATGCAGCTCTGTGGTGCAGAAGAATAAAGATGATCAGGTTAGTCAGTTCATTTTTGTTTTGCTCCTTTCATGAAATCTGTTGAGTAGATAGATTAAAAAATTGCACCCAGCAGAGTTGCAGACATCCTGGAACCCCCCCGCCCCCCTTATGGAGGGGCTTGAGCCCTGTGGAATGTGGCGTATGCCTTTCTGTGTCAGACGGCCGTTTGTTTTGGAATAGGAGACGATATGAATCTGAGCCCAGTGCACCCACATGCTCAGCTTGTGCTCAGGTTGTTGAAGGGGGGCCTTTCACCTACGTGAGGCAACGTGATCTAATCCTTTAGGAGCCGGGAGAGGGGGTGGTATGAAATTTCCATAGGATATTGTGGAGCGTTGAGCCTTTGAATTAAATCAGTGTTTATTAGAGACGTCATGCTGTCACAAAGTCACAACGTCTATACAGTAAAACTGTCGCGTTTACTTAGATTTTGTTTGTTTTGTTTTTTTAATTTACTACAAGCTGTTTAAAGTTTACATGTAAGATAGGCCTCACGTGGGCTTCTCTTCTGTCTCGTATAGCTGAAATGCACTCTTTGAACTTTATTCAGATATTAGGTCAGAAGCAAAAACAACCAGACAGGCAGACAGTAAATGTCAACTCCAGACTGCCGTTCTCTCTTTATCTCAGTCACACTCTTTTGTATTTCCTCTCTGCTCTCTGTCTGTCTGCTCTCCTACACATCCACACATCCACACACACACACACACACACACACACACACACACACACACACACACACACACACACACACACACACACACACACGTGCACACATGCACACAGCGACTGTTACCTACCACATCTCAGCTGGAGTAGCTCCAGACCTTAAGGGCTCAGAGAGAGTTTGATTTGTGTTGACTTCCTGCAGGAACTCCCCCTCTCCTCAGCCCGCGGCTCAAAGACTATCAATTAGTTCCTTATTATGATCCCTGGGAGGGCAATAAAAGTTAGAGTGGGTTCAAAGAGCACAAAGACAGACAGACACACACACACACACTACCCTTTTTTGGCCTGTAAGAGTTACAGTTTGGACATCCTCTCACAGTCCTGTAGGTGGTTGTTACTTCCTCTTGTTCCTATTTACATTTTCCAAACAATTCTCACCACCCACGCATCTGTCTCACACTGACCTTTTGTCTGTCTATCTTACTGCCACTTTGCTCACTTACCAGCAGGTCCTGGTCATGGGGACAGATTTAATGTTTGGATGTCTCCAACTCCTCGTTTGTCCTGTTTCTCTGTCTCTAATAACAGCATCGTCACAGATCCAGCTGTTATTCGAACTTCTTCCACGAAGGCAGCAGCTGTCTGCGCCGTTGATGGCCTGAATTCAGGGAAGCCAATTTGCCGCCCTATATAGCCATCATACTCTCCCGGACTCGTCTTCTCCTGTCACTCCTCTCCAACTGTCCACCTCTCTGAGTGTCAGGGAGGCTCTTGTTCCCTTTCCTCTGCTTCCTGTTTACAGTTACAGCAAGGTTACAAAGTGAGGAGGCTGGAGAAGTTCTGTTTTTACTATTTTTAAATTTCATTTGAAGATTTTCACAAAATGAAGAGAAAAAAGGATGATCATTTCAGCTCCCTTCCTGAGAAAATGTGCTAGATCCCTCTAAATATCAGAGTAATGAGCCTCAGACAGGGTATCATGATGGTTGAAGAAACCAGCCAGAGGTGCAAAATCACAGCCGCAGCCTTTTTCAGAACACTTTGTTCTTCTATTTATTTTACATTAAGGTTCAGAAATGTAATTCATTTTAACAGCTGAATGTATTATCATGTGTCTACAGAGCGTACTCTTTAGTTTGAGCTTTACTTAGTGCTAGGCACACAGAGTTTTTAACCCTAAATTGATGCTTTTTCTTCTGCCCTCCATACGAGTATAGGTGCTAGCTAAGCAGCTGGCTACATACTCTCATATTATAATAAAAGTTACAGGCAGCTCTGAAGGTTCTGCTGGAAGGATTTGTAAAATACATAGTAGTACAATTGGCCTAACAGTATTTGCAACACATTAGCAACAAACAGAAAGTATAAAAGCTAGCTTGGTTAGCATCAAATAGAAATTCAAATTAACAATTAAACTGTAACTATAAATTAAACTGTTCATAAAAAATATTTTATTATTTTGAGGGACTAGATAAAGAAGGAAGTTGTAGTTGAATTCTTTCTTCACATTTAGGTCCAGTCTTGTATTGTTTTTTATTAAACATGATATTTTTTCTTCATAATCTTTGAAGTACAAGTGAAGCTCTCCCATTTAAATGACCATAATAAAAGTTGAAGATACAGATACAGACAGTTATTAGTAAATAAACTGTCTCACTGACAACAAACGATACTATGCTGTGTACATAAAATGGACAATGAGAAATACACTTCCCATGGTACATTTCAACAAGAAACATCCAATCAGAGAGCTTAAAATTTTAGCCACAACAAACCGATGTGTAGAACAGGATATTTTGGAAACTAAGTTGGAATAATCAAAGATGGTGGCAAAAATGTGAGCCTATATGATCAGTACGTTATCTCCCATATATGGGAGCACTGTGGAAAATACATTTAGAATCAGCTCGGTCCACTGTACCACCACTAGGAAGGAGGCCCCCTTCTGTCCTGCAGTGATGAAGTCTAGGCTGTGGAGGAGGCAGCAGGAGGAAGAAGGGAGTGGGCTTGTGGAAAAGAGTTTGGTTTGTTGACAGCAGAGTGAAACATTGCAGAGCACAGTCGCTACCTACCAGACAGTGTTGCTGTATTGACCTTGTGTATGGATCTGTGGCAGGCCAAGTAGAACAGATAAAGTGAAAGCCAGCAGGCCAATCTGCCACCTTTACTTTGTTAATTAGGGATTAACAGGCTCTTTCTCTGCCTCTCTCATCCCCTCCCCTCCCTCTCTCAGATTATTGAGTTCTCTTTAGATGCAGATATTTGTTTGTCTGCTTGTGATAATGAGAACTGATTTCTTTCACATGACTGAACAAAGCAGACAATGCAGTGCACAGACTAAGGCTATCACAGTATGCATATGAAGAACTGTGATGTCATGGAGCCAGTACACCTGAACAAACAGAGGAGGCAAAGAGCCTGCAGTGTGTCAGGACTGCAGTGATCATGGGCTGCATTTAAAGTTCATGTTGATTATGAATATTAGATATGATGATGCAGTTGACAGTGATAGAAAAGTCTGGCACATAACCTCCTATAAACATTAATAACAGGTTTATAATGCTGTAATGTAGGCTAGCTGTGTGTATTAATGTTGTTAGTAAATGTTAGTGTTTGTCAACTGTTATATTAGTATTTATTAAATGTTTCTGTGCTGCTTATTAATGCTGAAATAGGGGATGTATAATAGTGTTCTCTGGAGGTGCTGCTACATTTAGACAGAGCCAGGCCAGCTGTCTCCACCAGTTTTCAGATGCTGTAGCTTCATGGACGTATTTGAGGTGGCGTGGTATGTGGTGGTAGGCGGTATTGACCTAGGTGTATAACATGTCAAACTATTCCTTTAAATGGACCCAGAGGATGTTTCCTTGATGGTAACCAAATGAAACCTTGTTTATGAAAATGTCTTTGTTATATTAATACCACCTGGCCAGGTCAGTTTACTATCTGGTGTCGGTGCATTTACTGTAGATGCAGAGATATTGTTATTGATGCCTTGTAGCCTCTACAGTAAGTCATTCAGAGCGATGTGTTGCTTTGTGGTGCTGTCTAAGCTCCTTATAACTCTGAGGTAGATTCAAGGAAGTAGTTAATAAGCAGAGACAGCAGCAGACCAGTGAAGGAGGATCACAGGCGCTGTCCGTCTGTCTGCTGGCCTCCCGTGCACTTTGTTTTCCCTGTCTCTCACTCCTGCGTCTGCGTTATGATGCGCGTCTGTGTATTCGTCTCACGCCTCCGAGATGTGAGAGCTGGATACGGGTTTGTGTGTTGGCACATGTGTGTGTCCCATGGGTTCTTTTCATGGACACGCAGATGTTCGTGTGTGTGTGTATGTGTGTGTGTGTGTCTGCATTCCTCTGAGGAACATTTCCCCTGGTCTGACTTAGAGCTGAGCTAATATTTGTTGTGTTAGAAGTGAGAGCAGTGTGTCAACAGTAGGAAGTCAGGAGCCTGCTGGGTTCGTGCAGATGACTCCATTTTCCTCCCATATATTTTCACCCATACATCTCTTATAGAAAGAAGGGAGAGATGCAAATATTGCACACACACACACACACACACACACACACACACTGTAAGCACATACACACCCGGTGTCTTTCAAGCGTTGCTAGGCACGGACATGGTGATTCTGATAGGCTTTTAGCAGAGCATCCTCCAGGCTACAGGATTGTCTGCCCCTCTTTCCCTCCTCTCCCTCTTTTTGTCTACCTACAACTCTCACACTCTTGAGACTTGTGATCTCCTCAATCCCTCCTTTTCTGTCATGTATGTTTTGTCCAGTCTCTGGGCCTACAGGTCAAACAGATGGACTGACAGGGAAACCGAGACAGACAGTGTGGAAGCTGCCCTCCCGCTGGTTTATTAGTTCATTAGCAGGCAGAGATGTCAGTGACGGCAGCTCTTCTCACAGATAATAAAAGGGAAGTATAGCAGGCTACTAGCTCATTATGGCATCTTGCCCTCCTTCTTGCTCGCTTTCACTCGCACCCTCCGTGTCGCTCCCTCTGTCTCTCGCTCCTCTGAGCTCGGTCAGACCATGTAGGATCTGCTTGTTAAGCTGGCCAAATTAGGCTGCCTTTGTGTGTTTGTGCAAATATCCATATGTGCCCTTGAATGTGACCGAGCATTGGAAGGTTACCAGTTATTCACCCCGATGATGAAAAGAGTCAGATAGCTCTAACAAGGCCATGCCAGGGTGCATGGTGACCAGAGGAAAAAGTCTAAGAGCTGAGCACTCTAAAGTTCGCTCTCATTAATATTTTTTGATTATGTAAAGGGTCAGATTTTTTTATTAGTAAATGACAAAGGCCCCGATATGTGATCAGTTGTAAAATCACTGTGCTAGCAGCATCCAACTAGGTGAAGCGCTGCCCTGATGGGCTACCCCACTTAAAGTGTCACTGAGCACTGCAGCTAAAATTCAGTTGATTTCACCTTTGAGGATATTTCAAAGAGCAGCCTATGAGAGAACAGCTGCATGTGACGTAGCCTAGCAACAGCACATGCAATATTAAAAACATACCACAAGCTGACTGCCACATCCCGCTGACTGAACTAAGAGCTTGATTAGTAGATCAGCACTGTACAGTTATTTACGGGCTTTTAAAACTCTGGAAAGTTATCAAAGACAGTCATTTTATGTTGTGTTGTGATGATTGTTGGGTAAACTTTAGAAATGTGGCGTTCTCATGACAAAGCGATCTTGTCTGGTCTTGATCTTGATGGATGACCCTGCATTGTGCTGTGGCAAACGTTAAACTTTTTTTTTAATGGATGACTGCGTTTTTGTGGCCCTCAGTGTTGGCAGTGACCTCACTGAAAACACAGTTACAGAGTCTTTCACAGAACAAGATGAACACAACAAAACAATCCAACACATAAGAGCAAAACAACAGAGTGCGCAATAAAAAAAAAGTGATAGATTGTGATAAAGTGATAAAAAAGGACAGATCTAAGTTCCTGTGAAAGAAAGCTTTGAGGGGTGGTTTACAGTGTAAATAAGTCCAATGTTGTCCAATGTTGTGTGTGTATGTGTGTGTGTGACCCCAGGACTCCTTTGTCTGTCGTGGAAAGTTGAACCTCATTTGTGAAGAGCATCTGAGAATACACTGAACAGTCATGATGGTGACGTGTTATGAGTGTTGGTATTATTAAATGATTTAGCATAGAGGCAGACACCAGAGAAAATGAAACAGGCGCTAAATAGTTATTAACACATACCGTGGATTCTTGATTGATTCTGTTTCACTAATAAAGTGACAGGTGGATCAGAAAGTAGAGCATGTAATGTTATGATGATTGATGATTATGCCACTACTTTCCATACAGACTCAGCTTCCCAACAATGGTTGGGCTTACTATCAATACAGCAACTAAGCATTGCTTCAGAGTTTTGGTAAGGACCTCCTCTATGATTACATTAGACTAACGGATGCCTGTTGTCTTACTTCTTAAGATTCAATATGAAATCACTGCAGGTCTTAAAAATTTTGAGGATAGACTGTGAGGAAGATTATTTCGATCCCTAAGCAGCGATGAGTCAGTAACTTGTGCTGTATAATAGATGCAATTCAGAAATTGTTCTCCACTATGGGAGACCGACTATTCATCGCCAAAATAAAATGATATGTTGATAAATTAGATATTTCCAGCTCGATCCATTTTCTGTTTTGACTCTGTTCCACAAATAATTCTACAAGACTTTTTTCTCAAATAATCTCCACTGCCACAGTGAAGCAGCCTTATAAACAGTGAGACATCCGTGTGGCTGAATCTGGTGCATCCAACTGGTTTTCAGCATCCAGTCCGCCGTGCGTGTTGGTGGATTGATGTCTGGTTCAGCTCTCACTCTGTGATAAGAGCAGAAAGCAGAGACTACCTGTAAATGTCAGTGGAATGATAAAGAGAGCAAAGTTTATCAGTGCTGCCGTGTCTGTGGACCAGCATGTGTGTTAGTGATAGAGAAAGTCAGCCTTATCGGGTTCATATTGTGTACACGTGTTTGCCAGTTTGTGTGTCTCTGTGAGTCAGTGAAGTTTATCGACTTCAAACACACCATGTTCTCCTCTCAGATCCGTCCTGATTGGGTGTTGGGGTGTTGCGTGTTCAGCTGGACCTCTAATCCATAAACACTTTGTTCAAATTGTTCAAACATGAAGATTACAGAGGAGTCTGAAGTAAGAAGCTCTGTGCACTCGTGTATGTTAGAGCTCATGTGAAGGACGCATCATGTCGGCTGGATTTGGCTCTGTTGTCAGTACTTGTCAAGAGGTAGACGAGAACATCGATGTCACTCTCATGTCTTGACGGGAAATAGAAGGAGCAAGTTAGCTTAGCATAGCTTAGCACAAAGACTGAAAACAGATGGAAACAGCTAGCCCGACTCATTTTTACACACATATGTTAATTCTGGTTTAAAGCTGCTAGGAGGTGGTTTGTGTGTCTTTGTGTCTGTTTGCACTCTTTATGCTAAGTTAAGCTAACCAGATGCTACATGTAGCTGTACCTTCATATTTACTAAACATATTTTAAAAAAATGTAAACTATTTCTTAAAAATGATTCCATATTTTTACATTTACCTTTACATTTAGTCATTTAGCTGATGTTTTTATCCAAAGCGACTTACAGAGAAGGGAACAATCAAGGTGCAATAAGAAAGCTTTATGCATATGTGCTATGACAATTCTTAAAGGTGTAGCTTTCTCATGTCCAGTTGTAGGTAGTGCTAGGAGAGAAGGTAATCTCTGAAGAGCTGGGTATTTTAAAGGTAGAGAGGGAGGGCATTACAGTAGTCTAGTCTTGAAATGACCACAGCTTGTGTCAGGAGTTGAGTGTTGTGTTAAGTAAGGTCTGATTTTTCTGATGTTGTGAAATGCAAAGCAGCATGACTGGGCAACTGAGACAACATGATTGGAAATGGTTAGTTGGTCATCAATCTTAACCCCTAAGGTTTTCACCACCTTGGTGGAGGTGAGACAAAGGGAGTCATTTTTGACGTTGATATTGTGGTGTATAGTAGGTTTGGCTGGGAGGAGCAGCAGTTCAGTTTTTGAGAGGTTCAGGTGGAGGTGATGTGCCTTCATCCATGTGGAGATGTCTGAGAAGCAATCGGAGACCCGTGCAGAGATGAAAGGGTCCTCAGCAGCCTTAGGACAGATATTTTTTCAAGGGCACAAGACCAAATCGCAAGGGCATGGCCCTCGTGGCCCTCGTGAAATTCCTTCCCTGCTGTAGTCGTAAACTCACTGAATTATAAATTCACCTCAATGGAGTTTGCATTTGAAATGTTTCAAACTGACTTTGAATCAGAAGTGAAGAAGTCACTATGACGCAAATATTTTCTGTTTTTCTTAGTTTGGTGATTTTGAAGTGAATATCTTTTTGAACTGTAGGTAGAACAAAAGCAGATAATTTAGAGATTAAAATGGATTTTAGGAGCTTCTAATATAAATTGCTCACTACTTGAGACCATTGATTGAGAAGATAATCACTTGATTACTACTTCTCAGTTAAAGAAAATAAAACTAAAAGCATAATTAGCATAATTATTGGTCCATTTATTCATTTAACAAGTCAGGTCAAAGTGTTGTAATTCTAATGTCTCTGAGATCAATTGTTTAATAGTTCTGAGGGGAGTGGAAGCTTCATTGTTAATATCTTAGCTCTTTATGCATTCCTTCACACATTTCCATACATGTCTGTGGGATGTCACATTATGTACACTCAATTTCTCACTCTAATGTGTGTGTGTGTGTGTGTGTGTGTGTGTGTGTGTGTGTGTGTGTGTGTGTGTGTGTGTGTGTGTAATCAGTGAATCAATGCTTGCATACATTTGTAAAGCATGTCTACTCATGCATGCGTACGTGTGTGGCCTCTATCTCATTAGTGCCCTTTGTCACCATTTGATCTGTGGCCTCTCTCCTTTTGGTTCATTGTGCTCATATTGCCAATGAATTAAAGACCTGTGAACCACATGCTCCCATGAATTGGTTTTGCAGCCTGTTGCACTGGAGGGGGGTTGTGTTTGGAGGAGAAGAAGGCAAGAAAGGTTAAGATAAAGTTGCTTTGAACAAATTCTTTCTTTGATCAGGCGGCTCTGCGGTGAAAGGCCTTTTCTTCCATAAGTCAGCAGCAGTTGAGAGACGAGAGATGGAGATACGTATTGTTCCGTTTCATCTCGCCTCTGTCTTTTTTTCTTTCCTCTTTCACGCTGTTGTAAGCTGTGTGTGTATTCCCTGCTTTGTTATGGAGAGCGCCTGGGCTCTCTTTCATGACTCCACACAAACACACATGCATAAACAATAACTTAAAAGCAGGACTGAACACACGTCAGAACGGTGGGAGAAATTGGAAATGAAACCTTCTTCTTTGTTGGTTCATCCACAGAAAATGAATCTGCAACGACTTGGATAATTAGTTCATCACTGAGTTGTTTATCAAGCTGCTTTTATGTCTGTAAATTATATATATATATATATATATGTATGTGTGTGTGTGTGTGTATATGTATGTATGTATATATGTATGTATTTGAATATTTTTTTCACTAATGGTCAGACAAAATTATTTTATTAGGTTCTTTTTTACTTCCACCTTGACTTTATTGGGCAAATTGCAGCCAGTTGAAGTGCAGAGGGCACACACTTGAACATTAGATACATAAAACAAGAGAAAATACACAGACATATATAATAAAAAAATATACACCATTGACTGTTTAATCATGAAAACCATTGTAGTTGCAGCCCTACAAACCCAAACAAAGAATGTCTAAAAAAGGCGTTAATGAGGAGTACAAATCATTTCTCTGCCTATTTTCCTGGCTTTCTCACAGCATGCCTATTCGTTGCAGTTAACAAAAGGCACTTATTTCCTGCCAAGCTAATTGATTATTTCCTCCAATCCGACTTCATTCAGCCCCGGGTTTATCGGTACAACATCCTCAGAGCAGACCTGGGACTGTAGCAACCAGTTTAATGGCTCCAATAGTCACAAACACACAGGGATGATATATTGTGGCCTCTCTCTTTTGTACTCTGTTTTTTCTAAAGCAGGACTATCAGTATAGAAGCTGACCACAGATTGGTGAATAGAGCTGAATGGGTGTTACCATGGATGCGTTTATAGCTATTCCAGTCACACACACTCGACAAAACACATAAATAGTTACTTGTATACACATACATACACTTACATCAGCTGTAACATTCATCTACATCTGTAACCAACTTAGAGCAACAACCCCATTTTCTCATCATACTTCTCATTAAAATCCAGAACCCACTGTTAAACTGTTTTTTTTCAGCCAATCACTCCATTAAGCCAGAACACAAACATTCCTTCTGCTCAGGCTTGTTGTCTCGACGACGATGCTGTGGGAGGGGCTACATGTCCTGATTGGACAGTCACCTGTGCGGCTGGGCTCCATTTAAGTCCTAAAATAAGGGCTTGTTTTTAGCCACTCTGTGCTGTGTTGATCTGTCGCTCTGTCCACAGCTTTGGTCTAGATCAGTTATTGGATGCATTGCCGTGAATTTCAGGCATCAGTCATTCGCCGTCCCCAGAGGATAAATCCTTTGGTGATCTCCTGACTTTTCTTCTAGCGCCATCATAAGGATGACATTGTCTTTAGTGTAATATCTCAGCAGCTATTGTGCAGATGAAGCTTGAAATTTGGACTTCACAGTTTTACATCTAGTGTATCTCAATATCTCAACTAACAATGGACACATTTACTTCATGCTTCCTACACAATGACTCCCAATGATCTCCTGACTTTTTGAATTCTAACTAACGGAAATCACTTAGAAAATCATATATCTGTGTGCTTTGGTTAAATAGAGAGTTCAGAGATACAGTAGTTTTACAGAGTCAGAAACTATTCAATGTCTTCAGACAGACTTTTTTATGCATTTGGACTAATTCTAAGCAAGTGCACTAACAGTTGGTGTTAGTGATGTAGGGGGCACCTTTTTTCAAGCTATGTATGAGGGGAAGGCCACAGTCTCAAACGCCTGCTGTTCATAGGTCAAGTAGTAAATCTGCTATTTATGACCAAATGCAAAACTGCAAAACAGATTCCCATGAGCCTTAGCTGTCCTTTGCTTTATCGCCAATTCGCAAGCATCAGCAGACTAACACACTGAACTGACATGATAAATCTTCTACCTGCTAAACACGAACATGGTAGCAATGCAAGCATGTTTGCGTCCTGAAGCTAGCATTAAGCTCAAAGCACAGCTGTTCTCCAGCTTCACAAATGTCTTCAGATGTGACTTTACCCTTGTTTGATGACACTCGTAAAACAGACGGCAATCTGTTGATGCTAGCTGTCTCTTTTGATTTGTGCTTTTTAAAATGCAGTAGTAATACAAGCTTTGAATTGCTACCCAAGAGGACTTAATGTTTCCCAACAAGACAAATAATCAAATAAGCAAAAAAAAAAAAAGTTGTGAATAATGATTTAAATGCAGGAATAAAAACACAACTTTCATATTCATCTTTAGCTGTCTGGTAAAATACTGAAACTCTGAATGTAGGCTTCCTGGAAACCTTGAACGTGTGAAAACAGTCAACAGTTTTCATTTGTGGCTGTGATCTGGTTTAAAAAAATAAATAAATAAAAAAAAAACTTTCACATGGATTTCTATAAATAGAGATGTGTGATAAAGCCGTCATTAATCCTCGCCACCTTGTTATCTTGTTGTTTTGCAGATAGCAGAAGCCTCTAAGACTTCCTCTCAGACTGATGACTTGTACCTGGATGACACAGGCTCAGGAGGTTACTACCCTGAAGATGATGATGACTTTAACTCAGCGTCTGGCTCAGGTAAGACACATACACATGCACACGCACATGCACACACACACACTAGCATGCTCAGTAAGCAATTACCTAGAGGAGTGATGACATTTATTTAAGACTGCTGCAGGTGAGTTTTCTGAACACAGTTTTTCCATCTTTCAGACAAAAGCTGTGCCATCCTCCCTCCCTCTCTTTATAGCTCTCCTTTCTTTCTCCTCCTCTCTTTGTCTTTCTTTCACTGCCTTTCTTTTCCTCTCACTCGATTTCAGTTGAGATTGCCTTGTCACCCAGACCGCTGTGGGCAAGTGTGCAAATTTTACATCTTTTTTTATTAGCTCCTCCACTCCACTTGCTATAAGCACCTTTTCAGCACTCATTCCTTTTGTCAAAAGTAACTCTTATTTTTCAGGGAGTCATATAACTGCAGTGACAGAAGGTCATGCTAGGTGAAAAGAGACAGGACTGTGATCAATAGCCCGTCCAATATTGTATATTTGCCCTATTACTCTGCTCTGCCACTCTGTATTCTGTAGGAGATTCAACCTGTAAATAATACATTACAATTAAATTCACGGTGTGGAGTTAAGTAAGACAAACTGTATGACTGTGGCCATTAAATATTGGCAAACATGCACATACACATTGTACATAGTTACACATATACACAACAAATGTTTTACTGTAATACCATTTTACACCACTCCCTTCAATAAAGATACATTATTTATCTGTCTCTCTCTTTCTTGCAGGTGAAGGTGAAAATGCGGTGAAGGAAACAGTGACTGTCAGTATGGTTTATATGGAGCCCAATGCCGCAGAACCCACCCAGGACTCCACCAAAGATTTCACCCCCAGGGTGGAAACAGCCACAGTCAGGGAAAGGGCCCGAGACAGCACACCCAGGAAACCACTCAGAACAGAGGTAAGAGGTGGAGCCCGACTAATACTGGATTTTTGAGTTATTTTTCTTTGAACAACTGCAAGCTCTCACTCAAAGTCAGCTGGGATAGGCTCCAGACAAACCGTGGCCCAATGTGAGAAGAAGCGGTTACAGATAATGGATGGAACACTAGAATAAACATTTTGGAGAAAGTTCCCTTCATGTTTTTATGCCCTGGGCAGGACATTTTTAGTTGATAAATAAACTTGTCTGTACTCTGTGGTGCGGTGGTGAAGATGATCCAATATTGGCCGATTTATTGGTACAAGTATCAAGAATTTCTCTATAGCAATATAGTTGGGACAGGTTTGTTGTTTCAGTCGGACAGAAGATGAATACTTATTCACACCCTCACACGTTTGTTTGTTAAATATGAAGATCCATATGAAGGAAATAGTTAGCTTAGCTTAGCTTAGCATAAAAGATGGCGTGCCTGGCTCTGCCCAGCAGAGACTCTAGGAAGTCAGTGTGCCCAAGCAAGATACAATGTGTTAATTAGTGAGGTTTAAATGTGCTGTTAGGTTGATTCTTTACCTTTGGATTGAGGCAGGCTAGCTGTTTCACCCTGCTTACAGTCTTGTGCTAAGCTAAGCTAAACATCTCTTGAATGTAGTTTCATATTTATCATAAGAATGTGTGTTATGCACTGTAGTGTAACCAGGGATATTTTATTGTGACATTATTTAACTTATGGCAGCTAATTTGTAACCCTCCTGTTTGAACAGAGTGGCACAGTAACTCAGTGTCTCTGTCATCAAATCCCCTGTAATACCTGCAGTGGCGAGTTGCCTTCAGGATAAAGATCAAGTGCTCACGTCAGTTCTCAGTGTTTTCGCTCCATTGCAAATTATGGAGGATTACATCTCTCTTGGACATAATCACATATACTGGAACCATCCTGGATCTCACTTCTGTGTTGCACTCTTACTGTACTAGATACTACATCTGTTTGGGATTAGTCGTCAAGGTCTCGACCCACTAAGCCAAGCCTACCTGGCCCTGTTCCATTTTTTCCCTCTTGCCTCTGTCACTACTCCTTTAGCCAAATACACTGGGTCAGTTCCATTTTGGTCTTTTGCACCCTACTCTGATGTTACTGGATACATGGACCCAGATCCATTCCAAATACTTTGCTACTTTTCCTGGACCCGGCTCTCAAAAACAAACCTTGGGGTCACAAGGCTCTTTTTTCATTGCCTACTGTTCTTTGAGCCTCGCACTAATGTTTTTGGGCAATCTGGATTGGCTCCATTTTCTTCTCTGGCCTGCTTCTGTCACATTCACTAGCCAGGTTCCATTTTGGTCCCCAGACTCCCCAGTCTGACTAGACCATCTTGCAAAATGGAGCAGAGAAATCCCCACATTTTTATGAGAAGAATACCTAAACATTTTTGGAAATTATATTATTATATCTTGGTTGTTTATATTTTATTTGTTGTCTTTGACTATTTCATGGACACACGCAGTTCAAGTGTGTCAAGCCTCAAGTCTCTGCCCGGTGCCTAATATTTCACACTGTAGGAAATGACTGCACCTGGCCAAGAAATAGTGCTGCACATAACTCCCTGTAAAACCACAAATTGTCATTTTTACAAGTCAGTTTTTGTACAGATTGTACAATGTCAATAAAGAAATTAGATTATTATTTTATCCGTCCCTTCCCTTTCCCATTTTCTCTCTCATTTCTTCCCTCTTCTCATGCAGGCACCAGTGCCAGTTACAGAGGACATGCAGTGGAACCAGATGACTAGTACGACTAGTGCCCCCGGCTCACCCCAGGAAGCCATTGAGGTCCGCACTGAAAACCTCTTCCAGAGGACAGAAGTGTTGGCAGGTATGTGTCATAATAAACTGAAAATTATACAGAAATATATTTCACTATTAATATGACTCTAGTCTGTGTTCTAAATGATGTACATTCTTCACATTTGTGCATTAGTTGGATGGTACAGCAGCTTCCCACCACAGACAAAGCTCAGCTCTGATGAGGGCTATCAAAAAGGAATAGTTCCACATTTTGGAAAATGTGCTAGCTTTCTTGCTAGCCTGGCTCTTTTGTCATATTTTTTCAGCCTTTTCAAGCTTTATTGGGTAGAGACAGCTGAACAGTGACAGGAATGTGGGGAAGGAGTGAGAGGAGGAATGACATGCATCAAAGGACCACAGGTCAGATTTGAACCCTGAGCCTTCATACATGGGGCAGACACTCTACCAACTGAGCTAACCAACACTGGTACAGGTTAATAACCTGTAAATGTAAAACGTGTTAAGTAGTTTACTTCAGAGTTTTTTTTAACTTTTGGACAAAGCCAGGCTAGCTGTTTCCCCATCTCTGGCTTCAGGAATATGTATGGAATATGTATTTTCCAAATTGGAACTATTCCTGTCATTTTTCAGCCTGTAATGGAAACAGTCTTTTATTTTGATGCCTCAACAATAAATAGTTTTTGTGTATTGTGTTTATTTAGTTAGCCTTCTTAAATTTTTATGCATTACAGCATGTTGGCATTTCTTGCAAACAAGTCTCGTAAATCTCTGAAATATTTTCCTTAATGTCTTCCACCTGATCCACAAATAAATGACTGTTAATAAACTCCTTGCTTGTGCGTCCCTCTGTGGGACCTTGTAGAGTTCACAGCATTGCTGTTGTTGCTCACTTTGAATACATGAAAGAAGGCGGAAAGGAAATTATCGGACTCAAAATCACTGTGCTCTCTGATGTGTCTCTCTCTGTCTGAGGCGAACATTCATTGGCACCTCACTTTTACTTTGTTGTGATATCCATCTGGTGTGACAACACAGGGAATCAACATCAAGGACAAATCAGAAATGCCGCAGTTCGGCAAGAACTCTGCACACATCTCTCTATTGATAGGCTATAGTCTTCTTTGATCATTTGTGTAATGTTCTTGGGTTGTGATAGAAAAAAAAAGAGTATTGGCAGTAAAAAGTATTTGGATAAAGCTTCAGAAAATCTATCTAGGTCATGTTTGCTCTTCTTCTTCTTCTTCTTCTTCTTCTTCTTCTTCTTCTTCCTCTTCTTCTTCTTCTTCTTCTTCTTCTTCTTCTTCTTCTTCTTCTTCTTCTTCTTCTTCTTCTTCTTCTTCTTCTTCTTCTTCTCTGCCTCGTTCTCTTTACCCTTCTTCCAGATCATAACCATTATTCTTCATCTGCCATATGACTTCTATAAAAATAATTGCCCATAATCTAATTTTCATTTATTGGCCCTGCATTGCGTTACTGCTTCTTGGACCTCAGCAGGTGGGGTGTGTGCCGTGATCTTTACCCATGGGGCCATCAGGCCAGTCAACATGTGGAAACCTAAAGTGGAGCAGAGGGCAGATTGTAGCACCAGCAGAGACCGTAAACAGATTAGGAAGCTATAAAGAACCTCATACAGGCATAATTGTGATGGAGAGTGAAATAAGCCCATGTGGCAAGTTAGGAGCATTAGTCAGAGAGTCCGGATCAAAGAAGTTTATTCAGATTTCCCTTGATGTGTCTGCAAGATGACAAGTAAACAGCTTTTAAAATGCCTGTTTTCTGAACAGAGTTTGAATTGGATCAGGGATACATGCTAACTTGGGTCATAGTAAAGTAGAACCGATAGCTGGGTTCTTGGTCTGTTTCCTTTCTTGTCCGGTCTCTGTATAAACATGTAGTATCACAGAGCTCTGTGTCCACAGACGGCATCTCTGCTCGCTGCTGTGTACAGGTTGATAAACCAGAGTGAAGATGAATCCACCTTTTAATCCCAAAAGTAAAAAATAAACTCTGAGCGAGGAGGACAGATGGTATCTTGCTAAAAAACATGCCCAACATGCCCACAACCCGGTAAGCCTCTTCTAGCTTTGGCTTGCCTGCTCTTAAGATGGAGGAAGTTCAGGTTTTATTTTATGTATAAAGAGTGGAAGAAACAACTACAACTACTCTTCTGTCATTTTATTTGCCTGGCAAAACTCAGATCTGTTGCTCCTTCGGCGTCCCTCAGGTGTGTTGTGCTGACTCTCCAGTCTCTTCCTACACACACTGTGATTTACTAAAGCGAAAGATCCATCTCAGCATTACACTGTGAAATAACTCAAGTTAATTTGCTAACAGATGGTGACTTGACTCGTGAGAAAGGATGTGAATTCACACAGAAAATGACAAATCTCATTAAAGAAACGCTGTCGAGTACAAAGTCACTTGAAACCAGTGCTTCCAAATTATATTGGTATAAGGTTTGCTCCTCTAATTTTACTGGTCGTGGTGAGTACTACTCACCATGTGGATTTATTGTATTGTGTTCTACAGTCTAACCCTTACTGTTATCTATTATCTTCACATGGAGACAGATTTGTACGAGACACCCTACAAACTAGACATGAGATTTAAAAGATGCGGAATGTTTTCTGGGCAGGATAGATCTAATAAAAGACAGTCCGTATATGTTGGCCTCTGCTGCTATGATGCTTTTTTATCTGTCTATTGTGAATCTCTTTAAATTTGTGAAGCACATTGCTGCAGCTGGAGTACCCATGATAGGTCTACTTCATAAATATTTAGCACCAAACTGATGATAAGAAATACTTTTAAAAAGTACTTTGTGTTATTTTGTATTTTTAGAGTCGCCATGGTGAAACATTTGTCAGACAAGAACATAACTCCTCACATAACCCATCACAGTGTCACCTTCATCTTTTGTTCTCAAAGTAATTCTTAAAACTCAGTTTTTTAATAATCAACCAAGCAGAGAAACTGGAGCACCTTCGTCTGGGTGCACCGCTGTCAATATTTAAGTCTTTGGATGAGATTTATCAGCCAGCTCGGAGAATAGAAATAGGATTTAGTTCAAGCCACGCTGGACTGGTTGTTGTTTGTGTGTTTGTCCCCATTGGGTTTATTTACCCGACTGTTAAGCAATGGAACCAATACCATCAGCTTCTTCCTCTTAAGCCTCAGTCAGCAGTGACTGATTGGAATACAGACCATGTCGAACGAGCCATCGCTTGGGACAGCACTGCTCTGCGAACCAATCAGGGATCAGAGCCTTAATGCCCTCTAAATGGAACACTAACTTTTAAACTCACCAACAGGACACGGTTAGAGGAGGTGAAATGAGCTGAAGGGAATGATTGACTATTGTATCTCTTGAGACAAATGGAGGCTTTTCCCATTGATATAAAGTAGCTGCATTTGTTTCAACATGAGCTGTGATGCTTTCCACGTGGGTTCACCACAAGAACTCAGCTCTGATGATTTGCTGCAGAGTTTCATTAGTCCTGGAATTTGTTGTAACAGTAGCTGATACTGTGGCTGAAATTAACTGATTGCACAAGATAGAAGACAATTCATCCCACTGTGCTTTCTTTAGGACACAGTTAAGGTCTCATTGATTCAAATGTCTTCTCTGTCTCTGCCTCTCTCAGCTGTTATCGCAGGTGGCGTGATCGGCTTCCTGTTTGCCATCTTCCTCATCCTCCTCCTGGTCTACCGCATGAGGAAGAAGGACGAGGGCAGCTATGACCTGGGAGAGAGGAAACCCTCTGGAGCAGCCTATCAGAAGGCCCCAACCAAGGAGTTTTATGCATAAAAGCCAGCCACCCATCATCAGAACGACAGATTGCGAGTAACTGTCAGAGACGCAGTCCGTGACAACAGCAAACCTGTTCAAACAGCAAGAAACAAGCTTGAGTTGATTAAGGAAAAATAGCATAAAGGAAAGCTTTTGCATAGAGTATTGTAATTAAGACCTTTTCTTTCTCTCTTTTTTTTAAATGAAAGCATTTCTCATTTTATGGCAAATCTCAGTGTATTTAAACATTTTGTGTATTATTTGAAAAGGCTGAAAAAAAAAACATGATCTGTAAAGGCGAGGAAACTAATCGCATCTGTCTTCTGTCAAAGGAGCTGTTTTTAGTCGCTGACTACTTTTAACTGTAGCAGTCTGTTATTTGTAAAGAAAAAAATTTAAAGTGGAAATAATTGAATATAATTATTCTGTATCAATCCTTTCTTTTTTTTCTTCTTTTTTTTGTCCTAGCATGTCTGATGTTGATCTCTAAAGGTGTATGACATTAATTTATCTTTTCTCTGATGTTAAAAAAATGCCTTTGTAGTTTTGATGAAGCTCTTTGGTCTTCATATTAACGCTGTTAACGGTCAATGTAAATGTTCCCTTCAGGTTACAATGTTTATTATTTGCTCTCACATCATTTTTTTTAGTCAAACGTGAGTGTTCATGATGTCTTGTTTATTTGTTTGTTCTCTTTCAGTGTAGCCTCTCTCTCTCTCTCTCTCTCTCTCTCTCTCTCTCTCTCTCTCTCTCTCTCTCTCTCTCTCTCTCTCTCTCTCTCTCCTCTCTCTCTCTCTTCTCTCTCTCTCAGCGTTTTATTGTCATACAGGTCTTTAAAAGATTCAAAGTGTGTCAGGGCTCGAGAAAAATCACAGATCTCGCTATTTCTATTTAAATGCATTCTTGTTCACGTTTCACGTTGCACAATCACTGCTTTTGCTTTCCCACTGCTGTCGTGCAGCTTTGCATCTATGTGGAGTGTTTTGGGGTGAAGTTTCTTCTTCTCTGTGGCTTGTGGTGTTGTTGGCCTGTAGCCACCTCCCTCCCCTCCCCGATGTGTCCTTTAGTGACGGCGCCCAAACTCTGCGAGCACCCTTACATCTCCTCCCCCTCTCTCTGTTTACCCTAACCTCCCTCACTCCCACCTTCTTCTTTTTTAATCAGATTGGAGCACGGCCAGTCGAGTTGTCAACCCCACCCCACCCCCCTCACTCTCTTTTTCAGCTGCATGGAGCCACCCGGGTAGCCCGGTGTTATTGTCTGCGTCCCAGTGTTAATGCTTTAGGCCCAAAGATCTGCTCACTGAAGGCCAGCTACTGCTTGGACCATGCCAAGGCCATGCAGAGCACATACCTCTGCATCAGATACCACCAGAACCCCCCCAACCCACCCCACCCCACCCTCTAGAAACCCAGTTTCTCTCAGAGGGATCAATAAATATGGCTGCACAGGAAGTGTAAAGCAAGTGTTATGTCAAGACACTCATGTTGACAAGTTGGGGTTTTTTTTGTGGTCAGCACAGACATTTCAAAATAGCTTCTGTTAAGAGATATGGCTGTTCACTGGGTTTAAAACCTGCACAAGGCATCCCGAAATCAGTTCAGAAACAGTCACGTAGCTGCATCAAATGAAAACACACGTTATGGTCACATGACAACAAGTTACTGTATTCTCCCTTCTTTTCTTAAACATGACATTAACTTGCTCTGAAGAGACACGTTTTGTCCGGCAGGTTTGTGAAGTTGCCTTTTTTCAGCTGTACAGTAATGTGAAGTAGGTACAGTAGATGCTGTCAACGTCGTCTAAACACCTAACACCACCCACATGAAGCTGTTCATCCCTCGTGTTCCCTTTCCTTTAGTCGTCCGCTTCCACCCCCCCCCCCCCCCCCCCCCCCCCCACCCCCCACCCCCACCCCCGCCTCTTGTTGTCCGTTCTCGTCGTAGGACTTAAGGTACTGAACGATACTGAAAAACCCAAAGACTCACAGTATTTCTACTCCCAGCATCCTCTCATCCCCTCCACCATGGCCACATCATGTTGTTTCCTCAATTTCTTTCTCTTCACTCTTTTAGTTTTTTCCCCTTCTCTATTAGAGACCTGACCTTTAAATCCAACTGCTTATTAGTATATGAAAAGATATATAAATATATATAAATGTATATTCACAAATGTTTTAAACCTTCAAAGTGCCTACCATTTGGAAATGTTTGCTCAAGGTGAGCATGTGGCAGGTGTGTGCACACAGGAGGGGTGTAAACGACTTGACTGGCATTCTGTGAGCATGGATGACTGTAATGGTAACTTTTTTTTAGTCTTACAAAAGCTGACAGTATTGTACCTATAAGTTGAAACAACACTACTGAATAAACATTGTGGCCTAATATCCAAATGTGTCTGCCATCTTGTTTGAAGGTGACACCTCCTCGATCTGTTGAAATATTTCGGTGAATGACTTGTTGGCGGTCTTTCAAGTGATTTGAAGTTAGCAGTCGATGGAGGGATTTGGTTAAAAAAGCTATTGATGAAGTCATTTACATAACAAATTCTAAATTTATTTTCACATTAATTTGAACTGAAAACCGTTTCAACTCCGTAGTCAGTATCACTCTCAAGTATAGCCAGTGTTGTAATCAAGGCCACCTAAACCGGGATCGAGTCTAAGACCAAAGTGTATCAAGACTGAAACAAGACCAAGACTCTGCTGACTGCTTAATTTTAAACTTCAGAAAAAAATAAAATTAGAAATGAGTCAAATTATTGGTTTCATTTGAAGTAGGAAGTCTTACCTCCAGTCACAGTGATGATGATAACACATAAATCAGACAATACACAGACACATATGGTGCTTCAGTATATCCCTCCACAGACTGTGGTGAGCCTCAGACCTTCTACGGCGTCCAAGGGCTGCCCCAAAGAAATTTTTGTACATTTTAAAGTTAAATGCGTTGGTGATCACTGACTAATACTGATCACAGGTTTTGGTATTTATTGTGTGGCAAAATGTGTTTAATTCCTAACACCACATTAAATATTCAAATTAAGAATGATACAATCTCCTGAGTTGACAAATTGTGCAACTCTCAGCTTAAACCAGAGCACACTACACTTGGTTATTGGAAGCAACATGCTGCAACAGGTGTAGTTGTGTTTACTCCCAAAAATGAACTACTTCATAAAATACTAATTTTGATTTGATGGAGGAACTCTGCAGTTGTTGGCTCGTGGTTTTTGCTTAAACCCTGACCTCTCTTTCGTTTTCTGTGGAAATCAGTCTCTACATTTACAGTAACTATTAGCAGGAAAGTTTATTTCCAAAAATGTTTGAAACATCAGATTAGCATACTCGATAGTGACAGCTGGAGAGATGGAAAGGGAGAGATAGAGAGAGAGAGAGAGAGAGAGAGAGAGAGAGAGAGAGAGAGAGCAGGGGCCCAGCTGGAGCCAAACCTGGGTCAATACAGTAAGGACTCTGACTGATATGTGGGGTCCCCCAGAGTTCTTTCTACAGAGTTCTAACAACTTCATTCTAACAACAGTTTCTGTTTGTGCACAGGTTAGACAAACATGACACAACAAGTTAATCACACTTCCTGATTCCAGTCTGTATGCTATGCTAAGCTAATGGCCTCCTGCCTCTAGCTCCATGCAGACAGAGAGGAGATCATTATTATTATGATAGTATTACAATCAGTGAGTGTGTCAGTCATGTTGTTGTGTTAATCGTGTTGAGTTTTGTCTTCATTCTGAATATATTAAAGCACAGATTTCTTCTGGGATCTATTACGAGTGTTTTTATTTAAAAAGCAGACACCTTGCTTTAGGGCCCATAAACCATGTCTCCAACAAAGTGCTCATTTGGCTAATTATTCCAAGGTAGGCCTTTATTATTATGGTTACCCTCAAGCCAGAAATACCCCACAGCAAAGCTCTGTATCTCTGTATCTATTAAAAGAACACAGAGCTTTTTGAAATGTAGGGCGGCCTTTCATACTCAGCAGCACAGTCGCTCTCACAACATTACTTAAAGTCAGGAGGGATTATAAATGTGCATGAGTAATCTTTATGTGGTAATGTGCTCCACCATATCATTTTAGTGCCCTAATCTCACCCTGTTATGGAGGGAGATTAGAGTAACGGTGAGGATTAATCTCGCACAGGATTGCACAGCTCAAGTGGTGCCATGATTGGAATGAGAAACGAGTGAGGCTGACATGACGCTCTGACAAAAACTCTCAAGTTTATTCTCATTAAAATCTTTAATTATTCAGAGTTATCACATAAAACACATGTGGGCTTGTACCTCAATGTGCTGATAAAGTCCATGTGCTCATACCTCATTGTGGAGATACTTGTTAAGAACAGTGAACACGCATCGAATAATATTAACATTTGGTTCTTACTGACTGTGATTTTTACAGGCTGCTTCATCCCAATAGCTTCATTCACACTGAAGAAAGCCCAGAAGGAGCTTCATGTGTGCAAAAAACACCTTATGACGTTCTCTTCCAAGATGAGCTGAACTGAACATGCATGCATCAATGCTTACTACTAAAAGTCTGTGTCTGTATGAGTGCGTCAGACTGATTGTGTCCATGTGCATGCATCGTGTGTCCTCTCCTGTCTAACCTGAGGCGAGGCGGATCAGGATAAAGCTACCTCTGCTTCTCGATATGTTGTTTTAAGTGAATACTCCTCTTTCTGAGGAATCAGGTCAGTATGTTCTAATATGTGATATTTGCCCAGAGGCAGTTTGTACAAGACATCCCACCAGGACAGGACCCATTCAGGGGGGTGGTGCAGCAGGGAACCAATAGGAGAAGCCATTTATATTGAAACTGATGCACTAACCAACATTTCCCAATCTGTCTGTTCCACTCTGTGCAGCTATGTTGCATGTGTTTGCCCTTTTAGTCTCCGGTGTGTGTCAAAGTGCAAACAGGATTTATGTGCTGTTTGTGTTGTGTTTAGGTTAATGTAAGGGGTCAGCATGTGTTTATGTCAGGAGAGAGAACGTGAATGTAAACCACACTTAGTCAAATAGAAATGTGTTTGGCTCTTAGGCTCTTTTATAACCTTTTCTTCTTTCTTTACTTTTTTTCTTCATGTTCTATCTGTTTACTTTCTTTGTAGCTGCAGAACTAATTCAATAAAGTCACCGGCCATCAGCGGGTAGTCAGCGCCAAACCATGCAGAAATGTCAAGGAAATGGCGTCCAAGGTAAACGGGCTGTCAGGCCTCATAAGAGCTCATGGCTGGAGACTAAGCCTGGGCCAGACGTAGTGGACACGTAGGACCTCACTGACCCAAACAGAGTACAGCACCATAGAAAGCACAGCACTGCACTGCATCAGAGCCTGCATAAAGGCCCAGGCGTGATAATTACATTGTGCTGAGCTAAAGATCAAGCTCCAACCTCAAGTCTGTATTCTTGCCTTGTGCTGGTCATAGTTGTCGTCACCACAAGCCTCAGTCTCAACAATACCAGCTGCTTTACAAAAGAACCGCTCGGACTCTAATTACACTAACTGGAATGCATAAAACTGGAAGAGAGGTTGAGACAGAGACCGTAACAGTAAGCTGTTTTTTGCATCTTATAGTGGACAGTTACCAGTGTTTCCAACTCCTCAGTGAGCAAAGTAGCTATTGGTTGTCCTAAAAGTTTCTAGAAGTCACTAAATGATGTCATCACCCAATTTGCATAATTGGCTATGTGCATGTAATTGTAATGGGCGCATAAATATGTTCAGAACTACAAATTAACTTCTGTGATCATCAGTGGTGGCTTCACACATGTGTGATTCATCTGCAGCTTGGATGTCTCCAAAGGTGTTTAATGATGGCAGAAAAAAATCGCTAAATTTGTCACTAGATGCTGGAGGGCTCTGACAAAAATATAACAGTCACATATTCCCCACTGAGCTGATCCGGGGATGCTTCTGAACCAGTTTGTGGCGGGACCGCTGGGGTTTGAAACACTGACTAGAACGGCTGTGTATATATATATATATATATATATATATATATATATATATATATATATATATATATATATATATATATATATATGTATTTATATGTGGAATTTGGGGGTCAGACAGCCATGTTAGCAGCTCAACTAACCTTGCTATACCTAACTTTGAGTTAAATGCTCACATCCACATGCTAACATGACAACGCTAAAATGATGTTTAGCAGATATAATGTTAGCATGTTCATCATATTAGTTTACTGCATTAGCATGCAGACATTTGGTAATGAGCACTAAACACAAGGAGACCATAGTTTCAAAACCCCAAGCTGAAACCCTACAGCAGACCACAGGATCATGTATGTGGACCACAGGTGTTTTCATCAGGATGGGTCACATTTTGGCTACTTTATGAAGGAAGGAGAGAGACGGACTTTCTCTTTAGCTAATTGTTAGCATGCTGATGGCTCATAGACTAATAACAGCCTTGTCAAAGACATGGACTGGAACTCATACAGCTAAATCAGTGCCGTGTTTATGTTTTTATATTGAGTTAAGTAATAGCTTGAAAGCAGTATGATCCAGGACACTCTGTGTTTAGCTAAGGTGACTAGATGTCCCAAAGTACCACTGAGGCTGATGGGAATGTTTAGATCAGAACATACTTTTGTGAGCTAAATGTGAGCTAAACTAAATGTGATGGGATCACTGGTTTATCCTGAGGGGGACATGAATATTTTTATCAAACTTTTGAGGATCCATTCAGTGGTTGGAACAAAAGTCGTGGACTGGATGAGCAACAATTCCATCCATAGAGCCATGCCACCAGCTAATTATGTCATTGATTTTGTGTGTAATGTAAAGGGGTTTTCTCCATTTTGAATTATTATCTGACAGATATTTTGTAGTAGTTACTTCATCACAGTGTCAGTCTCTAAAAATAGCTTTGTTTGCACATATTAGATTTGACTGGTCCAACTATGTTAATATTTCAAGTGAATGAGTAGAAAACTTAAGGCAGGATGTTTAGATAGGTCTCCACAGACTATTTAGCATGAAAATACTAATTAGCACAGATGGGATCAGAAGTAAGTGGAATCCACAGGTCATGGGATTAAATTGGCAGTAGTGGAAGAAATATTCAGACATAAGATTGGTTGTATACTCATTTAATTAATATTTGCTTCCTCTGCTGCGAGGCCACCTGGTATTGGCAACCCGAGTGTTCTTTTGTTGAACGTCCTGCTGGATTTAAGGTTTGACCGGTCAAAGTGGGCAGAGGAGATAACGGCACCAGCAGTATTTCCTTACCTTTCCTGAGAGCAGAGCAATCTCAGAGCGAGTGTAATTCACCACTGTGAGGGTGAGGCGAGCTCAGCTGAGCACGTCGGAGGCTCAGAGGTTTTAGTGCTCAAAGATGCTTAGGAGGTAAATCATGTCTAAGTGTTGTGTGAAGAAACTGCTACAACGTATTGAATTTGTACCAATTCTGTGTGAGCTTAATCTCTGTCCACTTTAATATCCTTCTACTTTCTAAAAGCTCTGAGTCACGTATAAAAAAGGTAATTTGCCTCTTAATGATGCTTTTTACATTAGGCAGGGAAGCATAAGCTAATTATGCAACAATTTTGATTAGTTAGGATGATCCACTAGAGAATTTGAACAATATGAATTCCTTGGTTGAAAGTATAAACAGAGCTGGTCTAGGTCGTGAGTGCAACGCCCTGCTGCTGTTGTGAGTTTGTTTCGAACATTAAGCAATGAAGCCATCACTGCTGCGTAAATGTGTGTGAGATGATGTGAGATGATGCCATATCTCTTTCACAATAAAATAAGGAGAAGTTAATCATCTTTAATAAGCACACCTTCCAAAGAGCAGAATTAGTCTGGAGTCAGTTTCATCTCATTTTTGGTCCACTCTCATGTCGGTCAGTGCCATTTAGGCAGGATGAGGGATTAAAGGAATAACATGGCAGTGTGAGCTCACAGGTTTGGCCTCATGCCCTCTTTTTATGTAGGATTGAAGGTTTTTCAGCTTATTCAGTAAAAACTGATGTCACCCGTGTCACACTCAATTAAATTTCATGATTGTACTGATTCATTTTAATAACCTCATATTTTCTTTACTCGAGACATTGAGTCAGCCTTTTGATGAGGAGGAATTAAGTGATCAAGATTCATTTATCAAGGTAAACTTTATAGTTTTACATCTTGTGGGCACACAAAGCATATTGTAGTGCATAACAGTGTGTTTCATCCCAGAGTATGACCACTCCCCAACTCCGACAAAACATGTTCTACTCGGTTATTCAAACAAAGCAGACGTATCATTTTCAACAATGTTTTGAGAACATTAAGAACACTGTGAGCCAATAAAATCTAAACATTCTGCTCCAAAACCTCCAGCTGCCCTACTTTTACTGACATGATTTAGAGTTATTGGCATGAGTCAGAGGTGTATGTATCCAGGCTACGATGTTGAATGTGGCAGAGCTCACAACAAACACTCTTGTACCATGAACTACGAACTTGCAGAACTGTGGGCAGATCAAACCTTTAATTATCTCAGATATTTTATTCTGGCACTTCTTCAACATCAACATCAATTAACAAGAGCAGGACTCTGCAGCCTGTGAGTCTGTGACCATGCATTTAAGCATAGTGCTTTGGACTCAAGGCTAATGTTAGCATGTTAACATGCTCACAATGACAAAGCTAAGATACTGAGCTTTCGCAGGTTTGATGTTTGTAGTACATTTGTAATGCTAATCCACTTAATAGCTGTATGATGATAGTTGTTTAATTAAAAACAGAAATTTCAGTTCCATGGTGGCAGTCGAGGAAAAGTTAAGTCATCACCAAGTCCTTAAGATCCACGAATGTTTGTATAAACCTTCAACAAATGCATCCTGAGATTTGTCACATTTTGACATGCTGTAAGCACTAGCTGATTTATGTTTGTATAACTGTTTGTATTAAATTCCATTGTGAGCTTCAGAAACCTGTGGGGGATGTCGCAGAGACTATGTCTATGTTAATACAGTCTATGAATGAAACACAAATGTCCATCTCATGGTGACACTTCAGGAAATGTCAGAGGACATCCAAAACCAGTAGGATTCATCCTCTGGGGAGCATGAATGAATTTCTTTGAGATATTTCACTAAAGCTGTGGACTAAGCAACAAACCCACACTGCCATCAAACATGCTTAAAAACATGTGAAACAGACAGTGTCTGGTGGGTTAATGCATGTAACAAAACTTTCGAAATGACTAATATAACCTTCCACACACACGACAAACTCAATTTACAGAAACGACAAGCTTCTCACTTTGCCGCTTAATCAACGGCTTTCCTGATTAAATGCCGTCTGATAATGAATGCCAATGTGCCACCTTGTTTCCTCTTGATAGGATTTGGAAATCATTTCATTCCCCTAGCACTCTCATATGAACACACAGTAACACACACACACTTCCCATTGCTTCTCATCTTCCCCGGCTATAGCCTGCAACATGATATTACCATCATTTCATTTAAATGCAACCCGCTCATTGGAGGTCCATTTAGGGAAAATGGAAGTTTTGTTTTTGATTAGAGTGCCTGTGATGGGAACGTTTATAACCATTATAGACTAATTAGATCTGAAGCTACAGGGAGGAAAAGTCATATGGATTTGTGCTCAGAGCTCATGGGAACGCTCTGTTTTCTGGGACTGGAACACTTATTTTGGTGATGGTTTGAATTACAGCTTTCAGTAGTGTTAAGGCCCTGTAACATAGACTGCATCTGCACTCGTTCACATTTCACTACACTGAGCATTCTGTGTAGTAAAATATATAGAGTAACAGTGCATAGTGAATTTTTTCAGACACATACGGCAAAAAGATCATGGCTGCAGAGGAACAGTTGAGTTTTGATGTTGAAATGCATTATTAACTTATATATGATAATAATAAAAGACGTACATTTCAACGAGAATGTTCGGTAAGGTTACAGCATGCTGATCCCATCTTTTTTTATTGTTTGATTATATATTCATCACTGAAGAAGATACTTTTCTGCTCTGGCAGACCTTTTCAAAGACGTAGCTTTGCACTGCTGCCTTTGTTCTCATAATCATTGCAGCGCTATATGATGAAAGCCTCATAACTCCAAACAAATCATCTTTCCAGGATGTTAAAACCAGAGGGCAGGGAAGTGGATGTGTCTTTGATGTCCAATCTGGATTGAAGAAAGCTGGGGATGATGTACACTAGTGTAATATCCAGACTAAATATTTGTTAATGCTTAAATGGCTATGTTAATCACTAATTTGTAATGATGTGGTGAAGCTGTCCTGACGACAGCAGCTGCTGGCGGCTGGGCTCTGGTGAGGTCCTGTCACATTAATCTGCTGCTGATGGATGCAGCGATGCGTGTCCGACACTGCAGGCCACTTCTGTGAGACAAGGATGTTTTTGGTGAGGACATACTGGACAGATCATTAACACCGTTGAACTTCGTCTGTAGCTCACGCCATAGCTGCCTTCAGTTCCTCGCAGGACACTGACTGGTCTGTATGCTGTGTTCAAATAGAGGCGCTTTCAAAGGTTAGTTCAGAATGCATTTTATTTAATAACTGATCAATGAAACTGACAAAATGATTTGACAAATTTTGTTCTAGCAAGAACTTGCTTAATAGCAAATGCTAGCATGCTTACACACTAAACTAATACACAACACATTGTCCACATTACACATTAAATTTAAAATGGTCACTGTGAGCAGGTTAGCATTGTTGATGTTGCCACTCAAAGTGCCACTGTGCCAGACTACAACATCCACAGGCCCTCAGTTAGACACAGATGCTCTGGGATACATTTTAGCAACCTTGACACAGACTAGCCCCGAGCTCACAAACTCATTGGCATAAACAGCATCCCATGAAAATGATGATATATTTAAAGAAACACTCAAAATTCACATAAATCTTAATGCTAATAGTTGGTGAAGTAGAGGCAGTTAAACTTGCTAAGTGGAGGCACTGCTGTAGCAGCAGCGATGCAGTGCTCAGCATTGGATTATGTAGATAGAATGATTGTCAAATATTTACTTATGGACTAGCTGATGTTAGAGATAGGCTGAAGTCACGTTTGATTAGATGGTAAATGAAATGTGACAATAAAACAACTTCTGTGCAGCCTGAAGCCTGTCATATCTTTTAATCAGAATCTTACCTGAAGCTTCTGTGATGCATTACATCAATATTATATGTTGACAACTGCTTTGATGCCGACGGTACTGTAATTCTGATTAGTGGAGCTGACAACAGGCGTTTGAATTACATACCCAGAGTGCTATTGATGTGACAGCCCGAGCAAACATTCAAGTAGTGATGCAAAAATCGGCTGCTGGCAATTCAGCTATATCATTCTCTCATTAGATTCTGTCTGTGGTTTTACATCTCTCTGTCACCGCTTCCATCATGGCTACTGATGCATTTTCATCATTTGTGACAGAGAGCGTCTCCGTCTGCCAAGGAAACTAGTTTTTTTTATTATTTCGCCTGACAGATGTCCATGCCTGCACACCCAATCAGGGTAGAATGACACGTTCTTGTTTCTTTAGTTCACTGTCTGTAGTCTGGAGTGTGTTTTCTCAGGGGGGTGCACTGTATCTGTAGTCCTCATCCCGCTAATGATCAGCTGTGCTGCTTCCTGATTCTTTCCTCTCTGTGGTGTATATTTCATCATGGCTTGATTGGACCCGATGTGTTCAATGAATGTTTGAAAGCAGCGATCAAACGTATCAGCAGCACTGAATACGTATCAGATGATCATTTGAAGCCGGTCATGTATGCAAGATCACATCAGAAACATGTGGTTATTAACTGAGAGCAGAGTCAGGATTTGAATGGGTGTTGACACATTGATATTATACACAGCACTTTTTACACCAGGTGCATTGACAAACTTCACAGTTTTAAGTCCTGAGATTGACTTTTTGGGGACACTGCCTTTTCATGTGACAGCTGATAGGTTATGTGACACATCACCTGCTACGACGGGCTTCAAACACTGTGAAGCATGTGGCTCTGGTTCTATTCTGATTCTTCACTCAAGCCTGTGCACACCGTTTCATCCGTCTCTGACTGAACCACTGAAGCCGCAAAAGAAGAAGAGCAAGACAACATTGCTGATTGAGCTTGAGCAACAACAAAAGAAGATAGATTCTAAGAAAAGACATTGCCCGTTCGACTCATCAGACGTGGCTTTCTGTTGCCTGCATGGCTGATCCTTCTCCCTTTGTGTCCTTTTGTCTCCTCCCTGCTCTTCTTCTCTTTCACTCACTTCTCTACCTGCTGTTTTTAATGGCTGAGTGGAGGCAGTGTGAAGAAAAGAAGGATGAGGAAGATGAGGATGGAGGGGAGAGAGGGGACGCTCTAGGCAAGGCTTTAATGAAGAGCCTTTGAAGTTTGCTGTGATGGAGCAGCACCCGTGTCCGCTTCAAAAGAGACCAGCACCTCTCCAAAGACATGCGCTCGTTTCCTCTCCCTTCCCGCTTTTCGTCTCTCCCTCTTGATTATATTCCTTTTGTCTCTGTCAATTCCATGTGAGATCTTCACCTCCTTGTTCTCCTCTCTCCTGCAACTGGCCTCCTTTTACCACCTCCCCTTTCACCAGCCCCCTTCACCTCCTGTCCTCCTCTGTGATCAGGACATGGATCATGTCTCTACTTAACTAACCGTGGTGGTCCCATCCCGTTAACGTCAGGACTTTGAAGCCTGTGAGTGCAGGATGGGGAAAGGGGCGGTGCAGAGGGTATATGGAAAGAAGAAATGAGTGTGTGTGGTGTCGGAATGGTTTACATGTGTGCATGTACACATTCAGAAAAAAACATATGCATGCCCACAGCATTCAGGAAGAGATAGTGATTCTCCTCCCATCCTGCCGTAGAACTAATACTACTCTGTTATCTCAACAAAGTGGCTCCGTGGGCGATTTCACTGCTGTCCACCCATCAATCCCACCCTCCCACACTCTTCCTCCTCCTCTTCCTGCAGGTCATCCTCTTCTCTCGCCTTCTCCTTTGCAGTTGATCTCTATTTACCCATCCCCCAGCCCACTGATCTATACTCCACTGTGGTGGGCTCCTGCCATATACAGTCTATGACTCCAGCCTGAAGCAATCTATTAAGGCCATGTGTTATCAAAAGGAATACTGTGCTGCACATGGTTTGTGTTTGAACTGAGGGGGAGAGAACTTCAGATTGCAATACTTTCTGAGTGTGATGTAAACTATTATTATGCGATGTGTATTGCAGCCAGTTGCTACAGGTCTGTCATGTTTTAGCCAATGTAGTACAAGTCATATATGTATATACAGTCAAAAAAGTATATGGCCAACAGTCTGTTCATTGTAGGGATCGATCCCATAGTTCCCATTAAGGGAAATCAAAGGGGAGCAAAGAGTTAGATGTAATAATAGATAATATTTTACACACCGTGTGCAACATGTATACAGAGTAAAGTTTATGAAGAAATACAGTTTTTGGTTATGGTGTGTTTGGCCTTGCTGTCCAACTCTAACCCACAACTAGTACCTATCTGAAGGAAGTAGACCTGCTGGTGTCAAGACAACAAACTCCTCCTGAACGTCAGCAAGACTGAGGAGCTGTTAACAGACTTCATAAGGAAGCAGAGGAGGAACTATGTGCCCCTCAATTACAACAGGTCCTTGGTGGAAAGAGTGGACAGCTTCAAGTGCCTTGTTGTCCACATCATCAAGGACCTGACCTTTATGCTGCATACTGACTCTGTGGTGAGAGAGACAAGACAGAGATTGTTTCACCGCAGACGCTTTTGAGGAAAATCCAGACATCTCTACAAATACTGAGGAAGAAAATAACTGTCTGATAGGGAAACAGCACCAAACAAGAGTGCAAGATGCAAAGAGTGCTCTGTCCTGCCTAAAAGCCTCCACCAACCACCCAGATAATGGTCTGTTTTCCTGCTACGATCAGAACAAGGTTCTGGATACACCAGGCCAGAACTAAGAAGCTCAGGAAGAGTTTCTAGACTACAAGAATCCTAAATGAAGACACTCCCTCCGACTATTTATTCCTTATTGCTATTGTTGTTATTATTATTCTAATACCATCATTATTATTATTACTAATTAACTAATTATTTATTTATACTAATTATTAACTAATTATTACTACACACATTATTATGTGTGTAGCATTTTGTGGCATCTACCAGTGAGGTTGCAGTGTGGTGAGGTTGCAGCAACCAACTGAATACGTAAATCGTACGAAAATCATAATTACGACACACACACTTTACCTTCAGAAAATATAGTTGAAAAAATGTGGAAGAAATCTCAGGAAGAGCCACAGAGGAGGGATCCCTCTTCCAGGATGGACAGACGTGCAATAGATGTCACATGTACAGAACAATCAACACAAACATATTGTACAATTACAATGAATGATAAAATGACAATGAATTTCAATAAATGGTAGAATGATTACAGTAACTGTGGAACCTGAGATAGAGATAGAGAGACACAGATGCAGCAGTAAATCATTAACTAACTATAAACTGTAGTGGAGATATGGTAACAATAATGACAGTAATAATATATGTAGTGGAGATATGGTAGCAATAATGACCAACCCAATGAGCAATAATATATGTTGTGGACGTCATACAGGAGCACAGCAGCAGCCACGATCCATGAGAACCTGCTGGATGAGAGAGCACAGAAACTCCAGGGAAGAAGTTTAGTTAGTGAGAAAGAGAGAGAGAGAGAGAGAGAGAGAGAGAGAGAGAGAGAGAGAGAGAGAGAGAGAGAGATATGAGTAGTGCTTTCAGTAAAGGGAGATGTGACTACAGATACCGTGCCTGACAGGCACAAGCATAACCCTGAGAGAGAGAGGGAGGGAGAGAGAGAGTGAGAGAAAGGGGGGGGGCTCCCGGCAGTCTAGTCCCATAGCAGCATAACTAAGAGACGACCTGAGTCCTAACTATAAGCTCTATCAAAAAGGAAAGTCTTAAGTCTGCTCTTAAAACTGTTGACTGTGTCTGCCTCCTGAACCCAGAAAGGTAGTTTGTTCTACAGACGAGGAGCTTGACAGCTGAAAGCTCTGGTTCCAAATCTACTTTTGTAAACTATAGGAACCACAAGGAACTCAACCCAAATATCAAAACAAATCTACATTTCTACCACATGCCATCAATTTGGACTGTGACTTTATTTATATAATGACTGCATTTGACTTACACTCCTGTGCTGCTGTGTTTGTGTTCGAGGCTGGCATGCGTGAATTTAACTCACGGAGCGGACAGGAGGCCAGGGACGGTCAGTCGGCTACTGGCAAGCTTAGTCTGTGTGATTACAGCCCCCCTCTCATCCAGGCCCTGTTTTTGCGGCGTGGCCAGTGAGAGATTAATGGGCTGAAAGAAAACATTAGCACAGCGCTATGGTTCATGCTCACCTCTCTGCTTCTGCCTGTTTGAGCGTGCCGCCCTTGCCCTTTTCTCCTCTCTGACTCTATCTCCCTTTTGCACTGAGCTCAGAAACCCTACGTGTGCTTGTCTTTTAGTGCACAAGAGATCTTTGAAGGGCGTCTTAGTCACAAATGCTCCAGATTTTGCTCCTTAATATGAAGCTAATTGTACAATTTGACATGGGATTTTGCATGCAAAGTCAAATCAAACTAATAAAAAATCTGTTTTTCTTTCTGCAGATAAAAATTACAACAAGCTTTTGGAGCTTTTGAATCCCGCCGAGCTGCCTCATGCCTGCAGAGCCACTTTGATTGTTAACCTGTTAATGATTCACTAAAACATATTTTTAGGCTGTAGTCATTTTAAATGATGTATTTATCAAGTGAGATGCTCAGTATGTGTCCATATTGGAGTTGGCATGAATATGTCAACCAATAAGATTTTAACTCTGGGTGCTTTCGAATATTTATTTTACTGCCTTGGTTTTGTGGATTTCTAATCCTTTAGAAGGCGCTTCAAGAAGGATTTCAGTGATCATATTGTCTGTTAAATATTAATCACTAAGTGGATTTTGTAGTTACTGTAGAGGAGTAAATCTTAAATAAAAGTAAAGTTTAGCCAAGAAATCAGCATGTGCATACTCGGTGTTGTTGTACTGTATTATTGTATTATTTTTCTGCATTGACACACAGACTCGATCAGCCGGATTGATGTTGGAAATAGTTTATGACCTCAGCTCAAGCACTTAACCAGCTAGGTTCCGTAAACTTGTTTTGTGGTATGAAACAAAGAGTGAGCTACCTAAACTAATTTCTAAAATACTGAGTAAACATGGCGCTGAGTGTGTGTGACGTGACTTACATGAACAACATTTGCAGGAATCAGTGCTGACATTAGCACGCTGGGCTAATTAGCACAGACTGGTATGATAGCACAAATTGTGAAGTGTAAGAGAGCCTGTAGGGGCTGTTTCTGCATTTGCCCCCAATGAGCTACTTTTTATAGGGGGCGCCATTCTTGATTGTATTCAGTTATCTTGAATACATAGTCACAGATAAACCTAGTTAGTTAAATGTAAACTTAACAGCACAAAAATCCTCCTGAAAGTTGAGTGTCTTAACATAACCACTGTACATAAGCAACGCTGTTTAGCTTTGTTGAAAACAAAGAGGGGAATGCTTTGTTTAAATGTTAGTAGGCTTTACAATAAAGCACACCACAGAAGCTACACTGAATCTTGAAATTGTTTCTGGTCTTCGATGTATTTGACCCTCCGTAATTTTGACTTTTTTCGTAGGAAACAGATGATTTAAGGGATAAATCTACAAAGGCATGACTGGGGAAACACCATTTCTCTAAATCTCCACACAAAGGAGCAAATGATTGAGCTGTTCCTTGTTTGGTTTCCCACCCTGGAGCCAGTATGTGGGCACTAATGTACCTGTCACCAGAACTATGGACCACACTGAAGTCAGATGTCAAAGAGAGGACTTTCAGCAACACAATTACCTGCCTCACACACATGCACACACTCCTGACATGTGTAGACCTGTAAGACAAAGTGAAGCCATGCAGTCACGTTTTACGGTGAATGGATGTATGGGTGAGAAAATTCATAGTACAGAGAGACAGAGAGACGAGTGCTGTCTTTTGTGTGTGTGTTTGAAGCGTTGCAGCAGGGCCTCCATGTCAAGGCTTTATCTTGGAATGAGAGATTGATGATTAGTGTAAGAGGGAAGTTCAACGAACCCCTCCTTTCCAAACAGACGCTGTGGCTTTCAGCTTTTCTGTCTTCTGATTCAGGCTCTTAAATTTTATAAAGTTGTGTCCCATTTCCTGATGATTCCTTTTTTATTACGTAAGACTGAGCAGACTGAGCAGCCTGAGCTCCAGTTTACATGTACTAAAGAGGATGGTAAATATACTGTTGAGTAACTGTCTCTAAGCGTTGCTATATATTAACCCTTGAGACCCCAGAAGAGTTCTAGAATGTGCATGCAGTTCCCTGAAAACTATCCCAACATTTTTCCAACTCAATCAACAAACAGCTCGACCCCCAAAACAGAAAGAAACAGACAATCAAGTTATTTTATTAAAAAAATATATATAACTATAATAATATAATTTTGATACCAAATATATGGCATTTGTAGATTTTTATCCAAGTTTGATTCAACTCTTCAAAAAAGACAGAAAGAAGAAGAGAAAAGGAGAGAGTGACCAAGCGAGAAGCCGCCGGACAAGAGTAAATGTGGGACTGACTTTTAGTGGTTGGTGAGAGCTTGGTGAAATAAAAGGCTGAAAGACAGACGCCGAGCTGGGCTGACTGCTGTTGGACTAGTCAGTAATATTAGCTGCTGCTGTGTCTGCTGTTGGTGACCTTGTTGATGTTTGGCTGTTTTTGGTCATAAGTAATGTAATCAGAACAAATACTCGAGTACAGCTGAACATATTTACTGAGTGGGATTACATTCTGAAACTGGGGGTGCTAAATAACAAAGAAATCCCAGTATCTATGTTGCTTTAAATTATGATGATTCTGGGAAACTCTTCTTGAGCTTAATAAGGTTGGTGAGATGGATAATCTTAGATTTAAGATGCTTTCGGGAAACGAGACCTTATTTCAGAGATGAAGAGAGAAAAACCTGAAAATGACACGCCGAAGGTAACAGCAATGTCATCTGTGGAGCCACACACACACACGCTGTATTACACACATATCCGTGCACAGGCGCTGCTGTTTTCCTGTTTTGAGTTATTGCTTTGCGATGCACTTTTCACCTCCAAAACATCATGAAAAATAAATACGTCCACTTCTTGCGCAAGACTGCTGATAATCCGGAGAGCGGAGGACAGGCCCTGCACATTTCTCTCCTCATCCCAGTGTATTGCTTCTTCGCAACAATTACTGTGACGAGCAGCAGTTGTTGTACACAACGACACATTTCATAAAGAAGAGGAATGAGAGTTGAATGCGCTCCTGGCTTCTCTATTGCTAGTTATTCAGACATGTCATAGAGTTCACATGCTCTTTAATGGCACTTTTCTGTGTTTTCAGGTATTGAGCGCTCCTCTATTTATGATAATGCATTTCTGAGTTCCCCACTTCTCTTATTACCCGAAGCTAGTGGTAACGACTGATTGTGAATCACATTTGTAGTGTGGGAAAGAGTGGGCGTTAGAATGTGAATAATCTTTTATTCCCCTACTTCTGTGTGAAAATATGAATAGATTTTCTCTTTCATTTCAGAGGAACATCAGATAATCTTCAAATGCTCGCCTTTGTCTCACTGCCTGCCTCCCTCCGTCCCCTCACTCTCTTGGTTGTAAAATCAAGGCAGAATAATCAAGTACTCATCACAGGAATCTATATTAGGATGTTCAAAGAAAGCATCAGCGCTATGGAGACCTCTCACTTGTGATGTCAATCTCTTCCTGGCAGCAGCAGCGGTGGTGGAGGAGGTGCAGCAGAGTTCAGCATATATCACAGTCAAACACATTCATGATTGTTATCCGAGCACTCAAATCACAGAATTTCATTTTGTTTTTTATCAGCTCAAGTTTGAGGGATGCCAGCACCGATGGATAATGAAAGTAATAATACTGTGTTATCTATTTGTGCCTGCATATAAGAAAAACATCTTTCAGTAGCATGATATCATGTCTGAGATATCAGGGTGAGATGAGCTGATCGTATGTTTCTTCAGTAGCAATGTTCACAAGACAAGATATGAGATCTGACTGAAAGAAAAGTGAGAGACACTCCATGTAACATCACATGCTCTTGTTTAGGCATAGGTCCCATATTTGACACTTTTGTGGTGTTTTATTTGAGGTTTTTGATTGACACACAGAATGAACGAATGGCTCTACAGAACATTTTAACATCTTTCAGCTTATTGTTGTGCTTCTCTAGCCAACAACTTCACAGTTTTGGTTCATTTTCGCCACTCTCATCTCACAGCAGATTAGCAGCTGCTTTTTGAGCCAAAAACCTCAGACAAGCTGCTGCACACTACCAGCCGAGCACCACCCAACAGACAGGTAATGGGTAAACATAATAGTTGCTTAAGAGGAAGATATTTCCCTCAGGAGGACTAAACAGACCCAAAAGAAGAGTGAGCATTGGAGGTGGACACAAACAAAGTCAGAGGCATGACAGTTATTGTGATTCCATCTGCTTAGTTAGCCTTACTGTTAGGACAGTTCACAGCTACAGTGTTTTCGAGTGCTGAATGAAGTACTGTAGAGCCCTCCATGCGATGACTGTTCTGAGCTCCACCTCTCTGTTTGTGCTCTCAAATGTTATGATTGGGCCTAGTCTAAGATTACAGTTTGTTTTTAGTCAGGAACTGCTGAAGTGGTTATGTTTGGACCGTAATTCCACCCTGAGCCATAGCACCAAATCACCTCCCCTCACCTCCACCACCCTCACGCCCGTCTAAATATACACTTCGTAGAGAAAATTGCCTTTCTTGCAAAGGCACTTAGAGAAAACCACTCCCTTGTAAAGTTCTAGTGGTTGCATGCAACTGCTTATAAAAACAGACAGTGGCCTATTAGCACCAAATTAGCTTTTTACACAGTGTTATGAAATGGGAGGCTGTGCACTCATTCAGTTTCAGCATGGCAAGCTGAAGTTTAGAGACAGGTAAATGGTGGTCATTGAACATAATGATGTTTATACTGGAATTTGTTTTTAGTTCCACTCTACACTTTGTCTCGTCTCCCGTGTCCATCTCCATGATTCTAATTAAACCATTCTCATCTGTTGCTCTTGACACTCACATTTGACTGGTCCAGCATAAACACGGACACACACACACTTCACACTGTGTCCACAGGTGTTCAGATAATGTGTTGATGTAAATCTGTGTTATATTAAAGTTTCTTGTAAAGAGTATTTCTGGGTTTGTTTTATTATTCACTGAAAGAATCACAATGTCATTAAGTCATGTTTGCTGTTGCCTCACAGCAAGAAGGTTCTGCGTTTTAGTCAGCCAGCTGGAGTTTGTGGCTGAGCCTGGGACTTTTAAATAAGATTACAAACGGTGATGCTAAAATACCCTGAGTACCAAACACCTTGTGGTATTCTGAATCTCCTGTGGGAATGGTGGACCTCACCACTAACAGTGAAAACTATTATACACTGCATAAAGGTAATAACTGACTGCAGAAATGTCATAACTAGTATCAAATACTGGGTTTCTTTTCATGCACATTTAAAAATTCATAACTTTAATGCCTCGATAGCAGAAACCCATTACTTATGATGGATATTTTTTTGCAGTGCAGATTTTAGAGATCAGTAAAATGAAAAGATATCTGCATAGTTCTTAGCCTGAAAAAAAATCTGTAAAACAATCACAACCTCCCAAAACCAGTGCATTGTAACCCTCGATCAAGTGTTAATGCACCAACACAGCAGCAGCATCAAAGTACTTGCTGTATGATGATGGTTTATTTTAATAAGAAACACAAAAATAAAACCATGTAATCATTAGTCTGTAGAATTAGACTTTTTATCTTGGTGCTTCCTCAGTATATGCACCTGCTGTCTTTCTTTTCTGTATCCAGACTACTTTATGAATTTCAAATGTCTGGGGCTCCCTGCTGAGGCCTGAGAGTCAGGCCTAGTATATACACACATGGACGACAGGCGTAGTTCTATTGTTACCTCAGGGTTAACTGGCCAGTGAGCAGAAAGGCTCCTTTGTTTCTCCTCTAGACAAGAGACGTGGGTGCGCCATCACTTGAAACAGTCCTTGTCTAGTCTGCACACCCAACAGACCCTAATAAAGCTCTTGGGTTTTGTATAACACCCAATCAACATACCATGAGGGTGTTCTTCAGACACACTTGTGTGGAGCTGAGGACAGAAGATGAGTCTCGCTTTCTGTTTCTAGCTTAAAAGGGGGATTCCACTCAATTTAATCCTCTTTCATCTGTGTTTTGCGTCAGCGCTTCGTGTGTACAGAGTGAGATTACTGTCATTGGGAAAGTGCCATGAGCTATATGCATGCAACACGTCTCCTATGGTGTGTTACAGCTGTGTTTACTGGAAGTGTGATCATGCTTTGTGGTGGAGAAAGTGTCAAACTAAGCACTGGTTTACGTGATCTATCTGTGTACGTCCACACGAAGTACTGCTGTGTTTTCACATTGAGGTAATAAGGAAGATTTCAGGTGTGTAATTGAGAATCACTGGTATTCATGACTGTATGCAAAGATGGGATACACATTAATCAAGATAAACTTAGAGTGTGCGCTCGCACACACGCACACACACGTTGGTTTATAAAGACACATAGATCTCTGTGGACTCTCAGCATTTTTTTAATCACCGCTGTGTGACAGGCATGGCTAGGGCAGCAGATTTGTGACGCGTGTTATGTCACGCAGACACTTTCTAATGAGGAAGGATGTGATCGCGTTTTGGATCAAATGGGGAATACACAAGACTAACGAAGTCTGACATCAGCAAAATCAGATCTGTCAGATTATTTTTCTATTTTACAGGTAACAACATAAAATGTCCTTAAAATCCCTCCTCACTGCTATCAGCAACACATTTCTTTCTCCCTGTCTATTGTAGCAAGTGGAAAAGGCACTTTATACTTTTAGTTCTATTTCCACTGCATTTATTGATCCATCTGAGTGTTTTTGGTGGACTTTTTGGCTGACAAATCATCATTTCAGCTGCATTTGCACTTAGCATTTACTACTGTGGCGCAAAATATTGTAGTGTACAACTATCTAAATGACTCTAGGGGTGTTAACAGTCCAGTTTCTCAGAGTCAACAGATGATTCACAGTTTCAAATTTACTTCTGAAGCCTGTACAACACACTTGACTTCTGAGTATTTATTCCTTGGACTGTCATAGCAGTCATATTGATGGCTATATGAACAGCTGTTACAGACCAGTGTGTCCAGCTGTGGACAGAGAGAGAGAGAGAGAGAGAGAGAGAGAGAGAGAGAGACATCAGTAATTCTGTCAGGACAGATCAGCCTAGATGTTGTTAATTTAGTAAACAGTGACATGTTAGATATAAACACCATAAATACTCAGCCTCCTTTATGACTATTGAATAATAACAAAACCTCATAAATCTGTCAGCTGATTTCCAGTCCGGTCCAATCGCCAGTCTCTGCGGGTTTAGGCTACATTATGTGTCATCAGATTTGGATTTTGTAATTTATGTTTTTTTTTCATTTACTGTATTTTCATTTTTGTCCACCCCATAGGTTAAATCCTGCATAAATAAACTGAACCATAAATGAAACTCCATGAAGCAAGAACTTTTTTTTATGAATTTGATGAGCTTGTACAAACATCTCATTAACATTCTCATTGCTCAACATTTTGTTGCTGGTTTGACTACCGCATACTATACAGTAGCCTTGTGATTTGAGTGTGTTCATGAAAAGGAGGATGACTGATGGTATTTTCAGTTTTGTTCAACCCATAGGTGAACACATAACGCCATGAAGCAAAAACCTTTTTTTCAATTTTAATCCAACAGAAGTCTTTCGTTTATTTGGCTTCAGACCTTTTTGGGATGTGGGGGTGCTGAGTGGTGACAGTCTCAGTCTGGGTTGAGAGGGGGGTGGTGAACTGGTGATGGGGGGAGGAGTGGGCTGGTGGGGGTCAGGTGTTGAAGGTGGCAGACTGAGTCATGGAGGGGGAGGGGGATGGCCATGAATCATAAAACAAACTCCATGCAGCAACGTCTTTTTTTAAAATTTATATGTAGACCAATACACACTCAGGCAAGCAAATCAAACAACTGAAATACTATAATAATAAATCTATATATACAATAATTTTTTTGTGTGTTTTTCGTTGTCGTTTAGCAACAGTAGCCATGGCGCTGTCTTTCATTTATTAGAATACAGTAAATGAGTCATCCTCCTGTTCATGAACACACTTAAATCAAAAGGCTACTGTATAGTATACAGTAGTCAAACTAGCTGCTGTGACACTCTGAGACCAAAAAGCCCATTAAGTGCAAACAAAAGACTGAGCAATGAGAATGTTAATGAGGTGTTTGTAGAAGCATTGGGGAAACCTCTGATGACATCAGACCACAATGTAGCGCAACTATAGAACATATATACAGTCTTCAAGGAAGGAGCACAGTAAGCTGGCTAGACGCCCACGTTTAGCTGAATGCAGTGAGTTCACACCTCGTTTCTGAGGACTCTCAACAGTCATTCTGGGAAATTGGGCTTAAAGTTAAGTAGAACAAGATGAGGTGGCATGAGGGAAGGTGGGCGAGAAACACCGACTTCATCATACACATATGACCAAAAATAACTCGATAGAATGGGGTTTTCCTCTTTGGTCTAATACAGCAAGGCTGCTGCAAAAGAAAGCTGGAAAGAGGAGTAAAAAAACAAAAAAAGAACAAGGCTGCATCAGATAGAGAAGGAAGAGCTCACAGCTCATTTCTGCAGGTTAGCATTCAGTGAATAAAGTTGGTAACTTTACAGAGAAATCCAAATACAGTTGTCAGAGTTGGGTTGGAGAAGTTTAAACTTGTTATTGACTGTGGAGCTGTCACAGACCCATATATGATTAGGAATATATGTAGCGAGAGTCGACTATAGTCATTGAATTAATTGACACTTGCATTGTCAGCCAAAAGGTGTGAAGCCACAAGCTATCAGCAGCAAGTGGAAAATGTCTCCCACCACATTAAATGTACTCTGTTATGTGTCGTAAAACTGCCCGTGTATGCGTGTCATCACTCCCCCATACAGATACATTTAAAAACATAAACTTTCTATGTGACTAAATCTAACCACAGGGCTCTGGAAGTGAACTCTGAGCTCAGTTCAGTTCAGAGTTCAGTGTTCAGTCACCTACCATGTGACTCTGCTTGCCTCTGAACATGATTCAGTCAGCAATTACATTCATTTAACAATCAGCACTATGTAAATGGGATTTCTAGGACACAACTTTTTTTGAGGTCTTAACATTTTCATTCTTTCACTTTGTCTGTGGACGTTTAACACATCTGTAGAGTACATTTAACAGTTCATGAACAACCAATAAACAAAGATGTTTTTGGTGTCTAATCCTATTTCCAAACTGTCCAAGTTTGACCAATCACAAGCCCAATAGTAGGCAGGCGCACTGGCAGTCAATTGATGATGATTTAATGCAATTAGAAAACTGAATCTGCATTCATATGCAGACACCTCTTTGTGGAGGTTGACTGAAATGTTTCTTTCTTATCATTTTAGCATTACAAGAGGAAGTCTTGGCTTGGATATCCATTGGTTACACCAGAAGCTGCAGAGGTTAAATCTTCATCAGATAATATGAATGGGTTTCAAGATTGGCCTAAACCTAACCAGACCTTAACCACAGCAGTGTCACATCAGAACACAGTTGCTGAATCTCAACTAAGCTGCCAAACTCTGTAAATCTGTATCTCTGTAGACTACTCGAATAAAAATCAACAGTAGCCACCAAGTGAACATTAAGGTGTAATGCTAGATGCTTAGCCATCATCAGACTGTGGCAGCAAAACTTTTGAGTGTATTTCAATGAGCAAGCATGTTTAACAATTCAACATTTCACCTGCAGGAGACAGATTGTGTTATAACCTCACTCATGAGATACTTCATCACAAGTGAATGTCACCAAGCAAAACACCATCTCGACTTGTTCCAGTCGGACACAGCGGTTGTACAGGGCATCTCGTATTAAATGATGAAGCAGGGCATTGCTAAGAAGTCAGGGTATGTACTCAGACGTCTTAATCGGGTAAATACAGGTTAGAGGTACTTTTCCCCCTGTCAGCATGCTGCCTATCCTGTCCAGCATTTAACACAAGAATGGCTTTCTCATTCAAGACTTGTTTTGAGGTCTGTGCTGAGCACAAACTCCTTTCTCTCTCACTTTTTTTTAACCTTAGAAACTTTGTGTGTGAATCCTTTTTAATTCTGCAGAAGACACTAAAAATTAATTAATTAAATTCACATACTATACATATACATATATATGCTGTAACTATTCAGTCTAAACAAAGGAGAAAAGAAGCTAGTGCAGTGACTCAGCTCTAACTGTGCTGATTTACTTCTGCTGTTTCATAGAAATGACAGTGTTGACAGCACTTTGCTGAATAAGTTATGTAAAAGATGAAAAAAATAAAACTCATCATCAGGACAGGAAAATATGGGTTTTTAAAGTGGCAGCTGGAGCAAAGCATCATGGTTTCTCAGTGGGTTAAGGAGCAGAGGCCGTGTATCTGCAAAGTTAAATTCATTCATTCATAAAGTGAAACAGACTCCTGGAGCCAGCTGCTGCCAAAAAGAAGCGATGGGTGGACGGCCAAAAAGGCAGCACTAACCAGTGTTAATTAAGACATAACAAGACACTAAATCCAGAGTTTGAAAAAACTGTAATAGTAATAGTCTACACTTTCTTGCTGCAGATGACGTCACTGTTGGCGATAAACATTAATGCAGAGACAGAAACAGACTGACTGATCTGTTGCTTATTCATACAAACAGCATCACAATCATGTCATATTTCAGTCCCAACAAGAAGATGGAAACATTTACTTGGCGCAGCGGCGGGATGCAGCTACACATGTGGCACACACAAACAACACACACAGTCTGCAGATGAACAATAAAAACACTCAAGCAAAAAATTCACACACAAGGCACACAACCTCTCATAACCCCTCGCCTAGCTCAGTTCCACCCACTCACACACACACACGCACAGTTACACAGCAGCAGCAGGCGTGATTAGAGCAGGATGTGTGCGGCTGAGCCCAGCTGTGGTGAGCCAGCCAGTGGATGTGGTATATCAGTCTCTCAGCCCGCTAAATGAAAACTAAATGAAAGGCTCTCAGATGGTGTGAGCGTTGCGTAAGCGAGGCACCGAGCAAGGTCCCGGGGTAAGCTGATTACGTGGCAGACTCATATTCATTTCAACATCCCTTAAAGAGCCGAGTGGCGTGGCTTAGCCCCCTTTCCTCTCTGCTGCAGCACCCAATCTGCTCCTCTCCTCCCTTTGCTCCATATCTCCCTCTATTTCTTCTCTTTTTAGCTGTTGGTGTGTGCGTGTGTGGTCAGTGCGTATCTACTGTATGTGTGTGTGTGTGCTGCAAATGATCTCTCACATGGTTCCCCTGAACACAGCATTCAAAGGCAAACTGCTAAAGCTTCTTTGGATAGCTGTAGCAACAAGGCTAAAAAACATGTGCATTGAAACACACACACACACACAAACCATAAGCACAATACTTCACATGGCTTAGCCTTATGTAAAATACACACCAAGGCTTAGCAGCTGTGAAGGTGAAAGCGACAGGACAGCTGCGCGTGTTATCCAATTGTTAGCGTACATATGTCCTGCGTGTCACCTCGTACATGCTTGTGTGGTTAGCTGAACAGTAGCCCTGCTGTCAGGAGGTCAGAGTTGACATCACAGGAGACGTGGGCACAATCGAGGAAAGTGTCAGAGCTCAAGGTGGCTGCTGGTGGTAAAAGTTGTTTTTCTCCATGTGAAGAGGCAGAAGGAAAAAGGGGCTGATGGGATAGTCATCCCATATATTAGTTCTAGATACAGGATAGGCTATGGCTGAGAATAATCTTTAACAGGTGGCAACACTTCATCTGTCCTTTCCTCTCATTATGGAATATGCCTGTGTCATGTATGTCATGTGTATCCCTCTGCGTGGGTGTGTGTGTGTTTAACACAGGGTCTGTTATTGTACAGCTAATCCTCTGCTGAGGCCACAGCGTGTAAATGGAACAACTGTGCTCACCATGTGACCGAGGAAACAGCAGCACTTCCTGGTTTACATTGAAATCACAGTGGATAGTTTGTGAACAATGCCTCCATTTTGAGCACAACGGGGCAAATTGTCCACTTGAGCAATTGGTTTGATGACACGGATCACCGGTTAAACCGTTCACATATGCACACATTAGGAAAAGATAACAGAATCTTTGGATAAGGTCTGTAGCCATGGTATAAACATATATATTCATTTTTCAGTTCAGGCTGGTTGATAAGAACAACACTCTCACTGTGCTATTAGGCTGGTTCATTTCTCTCAATCCCCTCAGCTGCACTTCATATCTATAATAGAGAAGAGAAGCACTATCGTCCCCACAGTATATCATTCTGTGAAGCTCAATTTATTTCAAGCATTTCCTCCAGTTTTATAACCATGTTATGGTATAGTGAGCACCTGGATGCTCATAGTACTATAGTTCCTCTACAGCTGTAACCACACTGTATCCTGTGCAGAGTGAATGAACATGCAGTTAAGAATAGAACAGAACTCTATTGTCCCTCAGATGAAGACAATAAACATCAGTCCATGTGTAAAACTCAATACATCATCATGTAATCTTCTGACACAGGGACATTCAGTGCTATAATTAAATAAAATGCATATAGCCACTGACAGATACCACAGGAAATATTGAATTATGACAAACATGCACAAAAACTTTACTAATTTCTATATTAAGCAGCAGTTTACATCACTGTATGAAACTAACAACTGATCAAAGTTGAATAAAGATTTTGATGATAATCTTGTACTCAAAGTCAGATCAATAAAAGAACACTTCATCCAGATTATCTAAATGATTATTATATTAAACTATAACTATTATATTATTATATTAAAATTATATTGAAAGTGAACACACACAGTATGACTATAATAATCCCTGGGGTTGCAAAGGGGTGTCAAGTTTCTGGTAAATTTCACTGGGGAATAAAACTGGGGAATTTAAACAAACTGTATCATATCCAAACATAAATATAAACATTTTGTTTTTTCATAAGCAGACATGCAAAATGTGTCCCTGCATGAAATCTGGTTGTTTTAGTCAATATTATGCTCAAAAATACATACATACATACACAAAATATATAAGTTCCATGCTAATGGAACCAACCAGCCAACCTTCAGATTAGTAAATTGCTAGTGTATTCCTGTTAATTCCCATGGAAAGTTTCTAACTTTGAAAAGTCCTGGAATTTTCCAACCCTAATAATCTCTCATGACTCAATGGGAATTGTTTATATTGGAATAGGACTTCCTGTAATTGTACTTAGTGTACATAGTGCAACACATACAGTTTGTAAAATAAATCTTCTTACTGTTAAAACATTCCTCTTCAGAGAAATATATTATATGACACTTAAAAAAACTCTTTAAAAAGTCTTTATACAACAAAAGATTTTACCTAAGAAAAAATGTAGCAGCATGTAAACTGTGATACATATTTACAATATTTATATTTTCCTCCTCCAAATATAACCTGTGGGTTTGTATGTATAACAACAAAAAACAAAACAGGCTGTATGAACTGTCATTTCTGCTCTTGTAGTGTATTATATTTTGGACTTCTACTTGTTGATTTAAGTTTCATGCACATTCTGGTTATAACGCTGGGGAAATATTTTTCTGCTCCCCCATTTTCGATGTGTCCTCACCATAACTGACATGTGTTTACTGTTTGTTACCTGTCAGCCAGCCTATTATCAGAGCAGTGACAGCAGTGTCACAGTTACTGCCCTTTATCCACACATACAGATTCACCACCAACCTCCTCTGTCTATTACCACTGCCCCGGTCGGGTTCTGTGCCATCCGTGTCCATAGCAACTGGACAAAATAAGTTACTTATTATAGGACAGGGGCTCAGCTGGCAGGTGGTTTTCAATGAGATTTGTCATATCCTCTTCCAAACCGGTCAACAGCACACGTGGTAAAGGAAGCCAGAGGATGAAGCTCTAAGTTTTTTGTTTTGAGAATGTTTCCTGATGCTCGATGCTAAGAGTATGTTTAATGTTTCTTATTTTGACATTTTGAATATTCTTCATGTGCTTGTGAAGGGTCCCAAAATCAGCGATATAATGATAGATGGCTTTCAAGATGGATTGTTTTAAACAAGCTGGTGCCAGAAAATCAAACCCAGGAGATAGAAAAGTAAGCAAACATGGGCGCTGTTAATGCAAATGGACTTGGGTTTTATAGAATCGCCATGTTTAAACAGGCCCCGGTGTGCTGCACACTAACCCAAACCAAAGTAATTCCTCGTTATGGAGAGGGCTGACAGGAAAAATAAGCAGCAGTTGAAGCTTTTGTAGACAAGAAATTGTAGACTTTATTTTGTCGTTTTGAGCTTAAATTGTTTTTGTTTAAAGGAATAGTTTGGCATTCCTGTTCTAAATCACTTTGCAAGTGAGAGTTAAAGGAGATTGACACGACTCTTTGTGTTGAACACAGAGATCCAGCTGCTAGACAAGTCAATTAGCATAACGTATTTTAGCTTAGCTTTGCCTGGAGGCAGATTAGTGTTAAAAAAACCCAAAAAAACTCAAAGCTCAAAGTTACACAAAGTATCTCATTTGTAAAATCTGCACACAGACAAAACGTTCAAACAACAGGTTGTGGTTTCACACAGCTTTGAGCTAACTCGCTAATCTATTCCTCTAGCTCCACACTTAGCACATAGCTACAGTAGTGAGATCACAGACAGAATGGACAGAGTGAGTAACATCGCCCGTAGGTTTCAGAAGCATTGTTTTGAAGCCAAAAATATGTAACGCTGGCCTCCGCGTAGTTTTAGTATATTGATTCATTGATTATGCACAACTTTAAGCCTTAATATTATCCAAGTATTAATATATTAATATTATCCGAGTTAAATCCCTCACAAATGTCATGAACGGGGAAAGACCAAAACTGTTGCCTGAACCAGGCTGTAAACATGTTTGTGCTGTGAAGTTAGGCATTAATATACAGCTGCTTATGGAGATGGACTCACTTTTGCAGTCTGTCTCAAGCAGCCTTACAGCTTATTTCACATCACAGGAGGTTGCCACTTGAATGAGATTGATCTTCTCATTAAACTAATGCAAATAAAAGTGATGTATGAAATGTTCTTTCTCTTCACACAGGCTACAGGCTAGCTGATATCTGTGCACTTGCATTATCAACTTGTGTCATGAATCCAAACTAACCCTTTAATGTTTCATTCAGAAGGAGGATTGTTATACTGCTGATGTACTAATTACATTATCATGATAGTGACTTAAAGAATGATGTCTTACCGTGTGCTTTCACACAGAATAAATTACAGATTTTAAATAAAATGAATCGTTTATGCTCTGGACTGTTACTATATTGATGTCCTTTGCTGTCACAAAGAGCTCCTGGAGAAATAATTGATTATAAGTATTATTACTATTATTAGACTGCAAAGTGACTATGTGCTATCAATAATGACATAGTGACATGAAAAGTGCAGTGAAGACTCAGGGTTTATTACTCTGGGATCACTGTCATACTTTTTAATGGACTTAATGAACTGACACAGCACAGAGATGAGGATACAAGCAGGGCAGCTGTAACAGCCTTTGACTTGTTAATCAAACATCATACCCATAAATATATACATGGTTCATGCAGATCAATAATAAGATGGATTCCTGAACTGTTTGCACAAACAGTAAATTGATTTATTCATAGCTTAGCTTTGAAATCATGCAAAAATCACACATCTATGCTGCTATCACAAAATACTTAATGACAGTTTAATGGTTTATAATTCTCTGAAGCAGTAATTAATGACTTATTAGCATTAATGTAGACATTGTTTGTTCATAACCTCTTCATAAAATATTACTTTTAAGAAATACTCAAAAAATACAAAGCACTGACCTCTCTGACCTCTGCATGTTTATATGTGCTTTGTTCTCACAATGCCAGTTGAGTGACACTTCAAATGGCTCCACACATCCAGAGAGAGTGAAGGCAGGAGGAGGGATGTCAGTAGCAGCTGCGGGCTGAGATTGAGCGATAGCATTGCAGATCGTCAAATTCCTCCCCTATCCCCCTCCATCCTCTGAAGCACATCTGCATCAAGGCCAGCAAGCCGGACCTCAACAATGGAGGACATTCAATGGCTCAGACAAACTCCTCTCCTGCTCCCACCATGTACCACCATCACCGCTGTTATCTCAACACGCCTCACCTTCTCCTTCTCCTCTTCCTCCTCCTCCCACGCCTTCATGCCTTACTACATTTTCTCCTGCTGCTGCCTCTGTCCTCCAAATCTCACCACCACCTCTGTATCTCTGCTGCTGTTCCCCCTCAACCCTTGATAAAGTACTGCCTGCTCTCCCCTTCACCACAGTCACCTCTGTTATCACCCTGCTGTTAACCTGAACCATGAGGGCACTTTCCTTCAACACTGCATTCATTGTTTGTGTTTGATTTTCTGCAATAGTCAGTTTTTTTGTTGAACCAACAATGTCTGCTTTTCTTTCTAAGATGATAAGAATAACTGACTAATAAAAACCAAAACAATAACAAAATATTTATTATTTAGACATAATAAATCTCTGAAAAGTCAAGTTGTTTCAGAGGAACAGAGCCGATAAAAGTCCAGCTTCATGCATCTGTTGTTATAATTACAGTCTCTTAAAAACCTGATCTCTAACCATGGATTGACACTATTCATTCTATTACTGCCCAATTAATGCAACGTATTCCATGTACTGTTGTTTGTCTGTCAGCAGTATACATACTAAATTCAGAGATAAATGTAGACGCTGGATTTGGGCTGTAGCTTTAGAACATGAATACTGTGTGTGCAGTTCTGTCAAAACAATTAAAAACAGCCAATCAGTGCAACTGTAAACCTCCCCTTACCCACCCCACCCCACCCCACAAAATGATCAGACCACTCACCGCCATCTGGAAACTAGACTGTTGTGTGTGTGCATGTTTTCTCTTGATCACAAACTCCCTGGAAACAGTTACTCCTGATTTATTTAACATTTAAATGTATTCAGGAGGGAGACAGACATAATCCTGCAAATAATCCCGTCAATAGGTTAACAAGCACTTAATCCTGAAGAGTGACTCAGTGTTGTGGAAGTTCACACACTGGGGAGGAAGCAGGAACAGATGTATGGAGTCCAGCATGTGCAATTATGCACTAAAACTAACTTTATTCATCACGTTTAAATGAGTATTTTTGTGACTTGTCGCCTCCGGTGTCCCCCAGAGTGTAATCACTGTGGTAAATATGTTCAGCTGTACTCAAGTTTTTCATCTGATTACATTACTTCTGATCAGAAACTAGCAAGTGGACAATTTTGCTAACAGCCAAACATCAACAAGGTCACCAACAGCAGACACAGCAGCAGCTAATATTACTGACTAGTCCAACAGCAGTCAGCCCAGCTCTGCGTCTGTCTTTCAGCCTTTTATTTCACCAAGTTCTCACCAACACTGAAAGTCAGTCCCACATTTACTGTATATTTGTATATTTTTCAGTCAATCAATCAATCAATCAAATTTTATTTGTATAGCCCAAAGTCACAAAACACATTTTGCCTCAGGGGAGGGATCCCTCTCCCAGGACGGACAGACGTGCAATAGATGTCACGTGTACAGAACAATCCATGTGACCGGATAACCGGACCCAGTGAGGTGGTGCAAATTGCAAATAGAAGGAGCCCCAACACTGAAGGTGAGGTGATGAGATATGATTGACTGTCCAAGCCAACGAGCGCCCAGTGAGATAGGATTCAAGACAGGAAAGAGCTGAACCAGGGATGCCCATGTTTGAGAGAGCAGAGAGGAGGATGAAATATTCTAGTTTCTTCATATTTGTACAAAAACAAACTTGACTCTAAAATGACCTCTATGTCAAAGAACATATTTTAATTTCTATAGATAATAGAGAGTGTACAGTGTACAGTGCTTTGCAGTTCAGAATGTGCTTTGTTCTCATCAGCACTGTGAAGCTTCTGTGGCTTTTCTCGCTTTTCTATGAGCTTTCAAGCAGATTGTGTGTTTTAATATCACACCTAGAAATGTGTTTTCATATACTCTTTCTATATCAACAGCATCTATCCTCACTACCTGACTGTTTATTTTATAATTTCATAACATAATCTCTGTTTTGTTTAAAAGAGTACAGCTACCATGGTAGCCACGCCAGAAGTCCATCTTTATACAGCATGCTGCATTAGAAACAAAACTAATGTGTTTGTTATTGCACTACAGATTGTGACAGCAGGGACAAACAGGCTCAGGCTCAAATCATAAGAATCAAATCATAGCATAATCACAAACAATCACAAACATAAATGATTTGAGTGCAGAAAACAGGGACAAAGCTGGTGAGGCTAATATATCTCTCCTTTTCTCCATCTCATCCTGCTTCTGTTTGTGCACCCGTACCGCACAGAGGTGGACACACCAAACATCTTGTTTACCCTCCGTACATTATCAGTATCAGCAGGCACATTATTAACAGAAGTACGTCATTTCCACATCCTCACATACGAGTGCGTAGATTAGGCAGCTATATGCATACAGTACATTCACATTCTTCATTATGTGGGAGACTGAGGAAACAAAAACAAGCTGCTGATTTCTGTTTATCGAGATAAATTTAATCGACGTCTCAATAAAGTGTCGCAATCAGCAGCTATTAGTGCACAAACACTCAGAGGAGGAGGGCGAGGAGGAGGAGGAGGAGGAGGTTTGATGGTCATTCCTAACAACACAGTTGTTTTTCAGTAAACAGAGCTGCTTTTTGAGCCACTTCGCTCATTAACTGTAGAAAGAATCGGAGCAATGCAATTACTTCATTAGGCACAACTGGCTAACAAAGGCCATACCCTTGAACACGGGGATGGAGAATGATGTTTCCTATTAGAGTTCTCTCAGTGGCTGTTATGCTGCTCCCATGACAACCTCAGAGTTACACTTAAAATGACAAAATACATGTTTTTGTCCTCTGTTTAGACAGCAATAAATGTTCTAGGGCATACACACAAGGTATAATGATGAGAGTAGTGTGAACTAAAGTGATCAAGGTTGTCCGGAACAAACTAACAAGCCAGTGCTATTTGATTAGCACTAGCCGAATGCTAAATGGATAATGAGGAAACAGTGAACAACCCACATTGTGACCCACAGTAGCATGACTCTTAATGATCCAAGAGCTTACAGTACAGCATGTGACCGAATCAGCTGTGTCTGAAGACGTGATGCAAACAAGCTGGTGTTTTTGTCATTTTGAACTTTTCAGTTAAATGTCAATGTTCTATCTGCAAAAAAAGAATAAGCCATTGGGCTTCTGAGCACACACATCACCCCACACGTTTTTTTTTCTGTGGTGTTTTGCAGGTTTACCTTAACTCAAAAGTTCTGATGCTGGTTCAAACTATTCTGTTTATGCTGGAGATGAAGGAAAGCTGTCTAAATCCTCTCCAAACCTCCCTGCCACAACAAATCCTCAGTGACATTCCTCTCCCGATCGTGCAAAATACTACAGCATATGATAGAAAATATGAGAGAAAACCAGTGATGCAGGTTATATTTTGTACAAACGGAGGTATTGTGCTGCCAAAAAATATAATAACAAGACTTAGACCTGATACAGACCAAATCCATCCAATCTGTGATGAAAACGCATTCATTTGAATGTGGGCGCATTTTGGGTCTGTTGCTGACAAAAACACAGCAACCTTGGGAGGAAAAGGTTTCTTGTCTCGTCAAACTGCTCCACTTTCTTCCTGAAATGTCACCAAACACTATCCAGGTGGAATTCATAAATTAAACTATGATTCTCTGCCTGTTGTGCTCTTGCTTGGTTTATTTCATGTACCGGCCTCTACACTGCAAAGTGCTTTCCAACACTTAAACACCAAGTTTCCTGTGCTCTATGAGAGACACGGTAATTGTAGAGTGACAGAAAGGGAATGGGAATAACTGAGCACTGCTAGCAGCAGACATTGAATCACAGAAATAAAACATAACACCGTACACACTGCCTCACAACCCTGAGACGATTCACTTACCTGCCTGGTGTCTGCAGTCATGTTAGCATGTCTGTGAGTCTGTACTTAATTAACTAATTTTAGATTTTTAGTACCATGGATATCATCATATCAAGCAAATTTATTAGTAATCCATGTAATAGGTATTTCAGTCTAGACCAACGTGGTGGACCGTCCAGCAGACACACATTGTCAGTCAAAGCCACACTGCTAGCATGGCTAACGATCAATATGACATCAGACTCAATATCAGCAGGTACAAACTATTAAAAGACTCACGAAATCCATGCTTTTGGATGACCCCCTTGACTTTCCTAAAAGAAATACACATCACCCAAAATATAGAAATACAACAAAATATTTACATATGAGCATAATTTATAGGAGAAACGGTTGGTGTATGAGTATGAACATCCAAAAATGGAGTGCTTGTTAAAGCGTGTTATATCTTGTGTCTTCAAATCAAAGCCAGACCTGTACAGCCCTGCTGCGTAAGAGCTGCTCCACTCTGAGTATTCCTAGCAGGGGTCGTTGTGTAATGACAGCACCTTTCTTAAACACATAGATCTAACACTTCCCCTCCTCTTCCTCCCTTTAATCCTTTCATCCTCTCCTCTCATGTGCTGATCTGACTCTGATCTTCCTTGCTTATCTTATTCAGGGGGGTCGCTGAGCGATGGGGCCCTTTTGTGAAAAGGACGGGTCTGAAGATAAAAGGCGAGTTTAAAATGGCGGTGACTGAGCCTAGGAGATGACAGATAAATTGGGACGACACCTCTCCGGTCCCGTCAGATGCTACATGCTTCGTTTTGGATTCCTGCATCAGATGAGCGAGCGAGCTCTAACGAAGGTGTGATGTTTCCCTCCTCACAATCCTCACAAAGAATCATGTAGTTTAACTCTCTCACTCTCAGGCATCCATCTGTGTTTCTTCTCTCAGCCTCTCTCCTTTAATCAGCTCTTGGTCTGCTTATTTAGAGTAAGTGATTGCCTGTAATGTGTTCTGCCACAGAGAGGCCAGAGCTCAGGCCCTCATTGAAAACCATAGATCTCCGCTATCGCTAGGTGTGAGTGATGATCTCCATATGCCCAGGCTTACCCCTATTCTCACTGTGTATTAGTCATACCCGCATGCCATTATCACCATGTGTCAAGTGCACACCTGGTACGAGTGTGCACGTCCCAATACAAACGTGCTCACGTATGTGTGTTTGTGAGTGTTACTCTTCAATTATGTGCGTGCATGTGCCCTGTTGCTATGAAGCGACTGGAGCTGGTGCCTCACCCCATCACTGCTCACCTTCTTAGTCATGTTCGTTTTTTTTTGCCACAGCTGCTCACTGGTTGTTTACACTGACCTTGTCTGCACCTAGCAACTCACCTGAGCTGCACTTCTGCCATATTCGGAAACGGAATCTGTCTGAATGTCATAGTGCCACAGATGTCAGTATGGGTGATGGTTATTTCAGAGCAGTTATATTAGACTGCATTATTTTTGGTAAACCTAACAAAATGGCAAACCTTTAGATTGAATTCTTTGCAGTGAAAATCTTTTGAGACATTTGAGCATCAAACACAAGTTGGCTGTGAAAGGCTTTTGCTTCTTCAAACAGAATGGTTATCATTCTGATTGATTAATTTTCTTCAAATAATAACATAATAATGTTGTTATATGTGATACTTTATTGTCAGGGAGAAAAAAAAAACTTTGGGTGCTGGCAGGGATTCAACATCTTGCTAATGATACTTAAGACTGGAGGTTCAGTACTTGGTGACAACAAAGCTTTGTGCGTGTTCTACGACTTATCAAAAAACAGGCATGAAGCTTCCTCTTACACTCTGTCTGCAGACTAATGTGGCTAATGTTACAGCGACTGAAAGACAGAAGTGTGCTATTGACCTCCTCATAACCTGGAGTTATCAGAGAACTCAAGCTAAAGCAGGAAGAGTGTTGTCACTTTATCTAAACAGTGCATAGTGTGTCGCTGTCACAGGCCAAACAATTCCCTGCTTTCTGAGAGCTTTGTATTCTGTTGCTTCAGACATCACAGGCCTCCGACACCCACGGCTCTATTTTGTCAGACGCTCCCAACAAGTAGCGCCAGAGTGGCAGTCTCCACACCGACACACGAAAAATATGAACTGAGGTGAATGAGCCAGAGAAGGAGAGATGAAAGGAGCAGCAGAGAGAGAAATGGAACACAAAGTAATAGAGACAAGGGAAAGGTTTTCAACAGACCCAAGCAGGAGAACAACACAAGAAGAAAGCAATACTCACAAGCAGGAAGAGGATTATATTAAATAAGGCTTACCCTGGCTGCTTTTTCAATATCTTCTATGGCAGCACTGCTTTATGTTAATGTCCAGACTCCTTGTCAGCATGCTGTACATTCATACTACTCACATAAACACACATCTAGAAACTAGAAAGGCCAGAAAGGCGCTATATACTAAGTACAGTCCATTTACCATTTACACATATTGCTGGACACACACTCACACGAGTGTGTTCAGGTTATTAAAACCACACACGCACACACACACACACACACACACACACACACACACACACACACACACACACACACACACACACACACACACACACAAACACACACTCATAGAAATGTGAAATTTAAGCCAGCACAACCACACCCTGAGAATGTGCAGCACTACACTCGCTGCCAGAGACCACATTTAATGAGACTGCATGGGACCACTAGCTGAAGCGAGAGCTACCTAGAGACTTCACACACACACACACACACAGAAATAATAATAATAATAAAAAAACATTCATTAAGGCCATACATAATTCCTCGAAGGGATAATTACTGGGGGCTATATGCATATCACTATAGAAACGCTGCACAATGGTACTGCAAAGTATTCTGCTATAGACTTCATGCAGCAGGTGGGAACACAGTGTAATATTATCATCCCAGAGCTGGAGCATCGAAATATGAACAAGAAGCAGCACTTAGCAGCATGGCCACATGTGCTTCATATTATTGTGAAGTGAAACTGGACCGTGCTGTTGTATGTCAGTGGTAATTGGTCATTTTTGTGTAAGGTTTGCATAAATACGCCTTTGTAAGCAAGAGACTCTGGTTCCACTCGAATGTCTGTTTGGATGGTTGTGTTTACATCTTTGCAGCGCAGGCCATCATATGTGTGTGCATGCATGCATGCGTATTGTATATATGTCCGTGCATTTGTTAGTGCAGTAAAGCCGTAAATACGTTATACTCCATCTGAGATCAATTTAAGAGTTGGTTCACCCAAATTACTTGGAACTGTTTTATATCCATGTTTGGAGGATTATCCTGAAAAACATGCACACTGTTCCTGTGGAGAAATACTGCACAGTACTATACTACATACTCATTTAAGCAGTCTGAGTTCACACTGGAAAAATGACAAAATAAAGTAAAAAAAAAAAACAGTCAGTATGCACTAAAACATTGTTGACTGTTGAATGTGGTCTTGATGTACACTGTTCCTTACCCTGTCACTTGAGACAGGCTGTGAGTCTCTAAATTTAGAAATTTTCATGGAAAAGTGTATGAAAAAGTGTGCGTTTTATGCCCGGCCACCACAGTATTCCATGTGACCGGTGGACCACTGTGGTGTATCAACCATTGGACTGACTGAATATAGGTCTATTTGACCTGTGCAGTGTATTTGTCTGTGTGTATGTTTGTGTGTGTGTGTGTGTGTGTGTGTGTGTGTGTGTGTGTGTGTGTGTGTGTGTGTGTGTGTGTGTGTGTGTATGTGCGCGTGTGTATAAAGTCCTTATATCAAATGCTAGTTATTAGCACTTTTAAAAGTTCCAGCATTGCCTCTCAATGTTCTCTTGTTGTAGTGTGAATATTTTATAAGCCTTATACAATTGGATAGCAATATGAATACTGGGAGCACCGTTATGATTACTTATTATTAACTTATTGAAGTTAAAACAAAAAAAGCAACAACAATAATCAATGCATTTCAACATTGTAACTTTAGTGCAAGTTACTTTAGTGCGACATTCATTTGAAGACATTCATTTTTAGTGCAGTATACAGTGAACACACTGAACATTCAGCAAGTATAGGCCTACACTGACTGACTGAACAACATAATAAAATAGGTTGTAGAACAAAGAGCAGAGCAATCCCTTGAATGAGTAAAAAATAACATCTTTTCCTGGAACATTTAGGACATTTTGATGTTTTTTCTTGCATCTTTTCTTCATTTACTCCACTGATAATCCACGTGTTTGCCGATAGTTAGATTAGCTGAGGTGGAAACCTACGAGTGACATCACACATGCTCTGTCCATTCTTTATACTGTCAGTGGTGATGATGTGTAAGAAGTTAACTGTCCGCTCTAAAACAACAAATGGCGGTTGCTAAAGAGGTTGCTACCATTGCTGAAAATTGTCCTGTTGTTATTCTTCTGTCGTGATTTGGCACTGTAAAAATGAAACTGAATTGACTTGATGGAAAAGATTTTTATTTTTCTTCGGTGAGAGTTTGACTGCGCTGTCTGTTGATCCGATCAGCTGGCCTGACCTTTTCCAAACAGTTTCCAATAACAGCTTCCCAGATCATTTTAGAACAAAACGTGGTGCAGGCAGGTTACACTGTAAAGCTCTGAAGCTGTAAAGGGTTCAGGGCTGTGGGGAGGAGAAAGAGCTAGGCTAAGTGAGTAAAAGGAGAAAGAAGAACTTCTTTTTTTTTTCCCAGTTGTTTCCAGTGTTATTTAACTCAGATGTAATGATCATATAGATTGCTGCCATAACTACCAGAATCATTTGACATCATGGATGTCAAACTGATAGAAGTACTGCAATTGCCACGAGCTTGAGCCACCGTTGCCATGGAGAAGAAGCCAGTCAGAGGCACAAATCAGAGCAGTAAAATGCTTTGTTGTTGCAGTTAGGAACAAAACTCAGCGCCATAGTTTCTGAATTTATTCACAATTGACCCAGAATTCAACAGTGAATTCATTTGAGCTGCTTGAATGAATGCTGGAATCTTTAGCTTGTTGCTGAGATGCACGTTGTAGACATGTGCCACATGGTCATCACCTTTACATGCACAGACTTAGACCTCTTTCCTAACACAGATGTTAATTTGTTCCACTGATGATTCAACCAGGAGCATTTCGCAAACCGAGGCGTGGATGTGTTGCATCAGTTACTTAACTCTGTCTATGGGGACTGACTGACTGACTCTTACTACATATCATCACGTGGACTTGTAAGCCTTTTCTACATGATTTCCGCTCTTCGTCATTCCGCTTGCTACGTCTTGCCTTGGTCGTCAACTTGAAACTCACCTGACATTCCCCCTCCTCCCTTCCCTTTTTTCTCACTGTCTTTATCTTTGGATTTTAAATTCCAGCCCCTGAAGTCATCCGGGGCTCGGGCACTCTGCCAGGACAGTGAGCAGTATTTAAATCTGTCTATTCTCTTCCCAAAGAAGCCGTCTTCTGGACCTGCCCCGTAGGCAGATGGAGAAAGAGCGAGACGGAGAAAGAGCAATAAACAGTGCAGAGGGGTTTGCGGGGGTATGACAAATGACAATGAGTCAGGAAATGGCTTTGTATACAGCCAGCATTATTCATAAAGTACTTAAATTGTTTGGATCTTGAATATTCATATACCTGCACCTAAATCTGCAGCTTGGGGGCTTTTAAGGGGCACTGAATATATGCAGGAGATGAAGCATTAGGGATGCTCTGGAATAAACAAAGCATTACTGCAAAACTGCTTCAATTGTATGCATTCACATGAGAGCATTACAGATAAACTGCCACTTAGTTAAGGATGCATTCATAGGAATTTTCCTGTATACATACACAGTGGCTAGGACTAAAGAATTTAAGAGCTTTTCAATATGAATACTAGGAGTTAAATCCCAGATGGGAAAAAAGAATTGCCTAATAACTTTCCAGTCACAACTGCTCCTTTCCCAAAGGACATTATAATAGAGTGAGAGGGTTTCAGGCAGCCACGGAAAACCTAAACCGATCCATAAATTAGCTTGCAGGTCTTGTGGTCAGCTAAGCCGGGGGGGCCGACGGCACTGATTTGTGCCAATAAGTCTCTCGACAGGCTCTCTGCCGGGTATCCATGTCTTTTTTTCACCACATCTCTCTCATTTCCTCTTACTTTTTATCTTTTTTCCCCTCCCTCACTCCTTAATATGGCAACTCTCTGGTCTCTGCTGCTATTGTGGCTCATAGATGACTCCTGCTGATATTTATCAACCCGTGGTCTCTCTGTCTCCATCGCTGTCTCACTCTCTCTCTCTCTCTATTCGTTGCCTTGATGAATGGGTAGTCTACTGTAACCCGATCCACGTCTCCTCCCTGCATAGCCGAATAATAACATGTATATGGAGGAAATGTAGACAGGTCACTGGGGCTGTGACCCACGGTCTGCTCAGGGTCGCAACCTCTGTGTGACTTCAGCTTAAGATCTAAACATATCTCGGTGGTTGTGCCTTTAGAAAAAGCAGTGGCTGCATTTGCTGTGGCTCATCTTCAGGCAGTGAAGGAACATGTCTGTCGTGGGAGGTATTTTTAACCAGAAGGCCCTAAAATAACTTAAAAATCATTGCAGAGGGGGGATGTTGGGCCAGACTACAAAAGCTGTTGATGATGGCAACATCATGAAACTTTTATGAGGCAAACAAACACTTTGAAGAAAAAAGCCTTAATAAGTCATTTTATCATTTATTTTGTCAGCATACACTAGAGGAATGATATCACTCTGTGGCAGGCTGATCTGTCATCATATGAAATCATTATTTTGATAGTGATGCGTCTGACTTATTTACCCTCATATAACCTCGTCTTTCAAGACTGACTGATGACTCACTAGCGTCCATTAGTTCTTCCTGTGCGGTGACTGATGATGATGCCAGTTCTAGATGTCCTCTTGGCTCCAGCCAGTTTGAACTTTGACCTCTGTGACATCAAAGCTGACCCTGTGTTGGCACCAGCTGTTGGTTGCAATAGTTATTACTAATCACCTGCAATGACAGGACTTTGGATCTATTTGATCATGAGAGAGTGAGTGCAGAAAAAGAGCTATTGATTTGGATTATCTGTCCTTGAGATACATTTTCATACTCTGTGGTATCTTTTTAAACGGTGTATGATTTATGTCATATTCATATTGTGATAAACTTCATTTAAATGTGCTCAGTCCATTACCCAAGCAGAGAGCTCTGCCAAAAAAACAGCTTTGCCTCAATATTCACAGACAATACGTCATCCAGTGAGATGCTGCAGTGCCCAATCAGATAAATGCAAAGGGCACATTCAAGGTAGATCACTGTATAACCTCAACAAGTATCTGTACTCATGATTGGGACAAAAGATAAAATACTGTCGTGATAATTTGTGACTTCCTGAACTTCCTGGATCTCATGTCTAAAAATAATAATGTAAGACTTCTCCCACCAGAAACTCGACAGCACTGTTAAAATGTTTTAAATGATTTGCTGTTTTGTTTTGTTCTCCAAATAATGACCGTCTCTCTCTCAGCGTCAAAGGTGGAGGTGAGACCCTTCCAGGATATTGAAAGCATGTGACTTTGACAATGAAGCCTGCCATTTGCATCCTCCTAGCAGTCAGTGTTAACCATGAATGCAATCTTTCCCAAATCCTTACCCAGCTGGCTTTAGTTGACTGTACTTGAAGGCCCCATAAAGTCAAACTTTTTGTTCCGTCTGTCCTCTGTCCTCCAGCGTCTGTCCAACACTGACAGTGTTTTCAGTATTTTCAGGTATTCTTCATGGTATTTTAGAGTTTGTCATTTCCTCATTAACCAGAAAAAGTTGTTGATGATGTCATCCTGCCGGAGTACTTCCTGTTTGGTACAGTAAGTAAAACTTTATTCATTGATTTTGGTGAAACTGGATCAGATTTTTATAAACAATATATTTGCTGCTTTTCCCTCTGATGTCCTCCGGCTGCTGAGCTTCAACTCTCTGTGATTTACACGCTTTATGACGGACAGATAGCTTTAGCCTAAAGACTGAAGTAGCTAACCGCTAATTACCCGCTGCTAACTGAATCTGCCGTTAGCAGGCAACAGAACCAGGCTCAGCAGCCGGATCCAGAGATGATTTACAGACTTCACTGATGGAAAGATTGCTATCTAGTAAACCGCTAACTGACTGACTCAGCCCCGGGATGCCAGGAGCCAAAACCCAGCAAGGAAACCATTTTGGTAGGCTACTGTATTCCCTGCCAAACTGGCCACCACTGGTTTGGATGTTGTGTACACTAGATCACTGAGCTGGTATCACACACCAGAGTGAAGTGAAACACCAGAGTTGTGTTCTGTAAAACTAGAACAATGAGCTGGAAAATGCTCAAATGTTTCTTAAAGCTGAGACAAACTCCAGGGTCAGGCATGATCGATGTGAATGCACATCAAACAAATGGATGGAAGTCATGGCAAGCAGAACAAATTCCTCAACTCTTCCTAAACTTATAAAGTATATGATCTATGATCTTGTCATCAGACATTAAAAATGTAAAGTGAAAAAAATGTGGAGCTATACACCATCTGCAATATTCCAAGTTTACAGTAACCTGAAACACAAGCCTGTTTTCTCTGTATCTTTCCATGAGAATTTTTTACTGGAATACTCATTGAAATAATTGTCCACAACTGTCAAATTCAATTGATTCAATTTACAGCGACTTACTGGAGCTCATAATAAAAACAATGAAAACCGTCGTCATAACCAGCTTTTGCTTAACATTTATTCTTTCTTACCTCAGCTATTTAACAACCATGACGGTTTTATTACCGTCCCTGCTCTGTAATGGGCCTCTCATTGTTAAGAAGCCATGTGGCCTTGGGCTAGTGTGAATGGTGGGTTGGTTTAAAGATGGATCTGGTCGACATGTACTGTTAATATAATCTTATAAATAAAGTCACCACGGCCTGGGGGCTGCACTGTGTGTTCCCAGCCTCAGTTTGCACCTACAGGTAGGAGCTGACATCTCTCGCAGTAAATCAAAACTGCGTTTTTAAGTTATTATATATATATATATATATATATATATATATATATATATATTCATTTTCATAGCTAAAGGCTGCTGTCTACATGTACTATATGTAATAGCCCCAAATAAGAGGAATATAATTTATTGGCAAATGTATCAAAGGGTTTCATTCAAGTCTTTGTTGAAACATGATATAATGCCTCCATCCAAAAGTCACATTCTCACAGAGCTCTGTGCTTGGAGCACTTTGCTATCCTTCAAAGCACTCAGAAGAGGAAAACTAGGGTGCACACTAGCTAAATGTGTTGTTGCCCTTGACAAACAGCGAAACATTTGAGGTAGCCTTAGAGAATACAAGTATGACAACTCTTAATCGATCTGTGCTTTTTTCTGCTAACGTGCAGCGAAGCGAATGCTCAGAATAGATCAGGTGACTTGTCCTGAATAAAATACATTCACCACCTTGTCCTCGCTGCAACTTTCACCTTTCTTTCCAGACTTTTGTAATTAGGTCCACCGTCAACAGTTATGTGAACTTATGACTTTTAGCAAAATATCTTTTTTCTCTTTTATTGTGTTTCATTTCAATTATTGTATCATTTTGCCTGTGGTGGATATTTTCTATTTTACTCAGAGCCATATTTCTACAAAGAACGTGTGTTTCAAAGAAATCCAATAGACAAAGAGTCCAGAATTTGAAACTGTATAGTCCCTGCACTGGGGTCTTTGGGTATAACAGAAATACCAGATGCAGCCAAGTGTGCAGTCAGTGCCTCACGCAATGTCAAATGTTAGGGCGTGCTGCTGCTGTCCCGAGAGACACTGGACAGTCAGCTCAGTACAGAACAACAGGTCAGAGTAGATTTAGCGTGTGTGTGTGTGTGTCTGTGTGTGTGTGTGAGAGAGAGAGAGAGAGAGAGAAACAGAGAGAGAGATAGAGAGAGAGAGAGCAGTTGCGTGAGTTCAGGTGTGTCTGTGTAGCTTGCAGGAATAAAACACACACACACACACACACACACACACACACACACACACACACCGAAGGAAAGTAAAGATCAATGTTTCGGAGAATAAACCTGGTGACTGATTTACATTTAAGTCAACAATAAATGAATGAGTATATCAATTTTGCTGCAGACAGGGGAAATAAATTTGGGCTGCTTCCCTGCTGACATTTAAATTTTTTGCTCCTACAATATATTTTGTGAAACACTGAAGGATGCCACTTCAGCTGCCACATATTTTTGTCCATAAGTTGAATTTTTCCTCACTTGTCTTACAGGTGGACAGGTGTTTGATATTAAAATGTGGCCATGGGGGCGGCCCGTGGCGTAGCGGGTTAAGCGACCGCCCCATGTATGGAGGCTACAGTCCTCGCTGCAGCGGCTCCGGTTCGACGCCCATTTACTGCGTGTCACTCCCCCTCTCTCTGCTCCCTGTTTCCTGTCCATCTTCAGCTGCACTATCATTAAAAAAGGCATAAAATGGCCAAAAAAATAATCCTTAAAAAAAAAATAAAATGTGGCCATGACAGTTTCTTACTTTAGTTTGTTTGGAAGTGAAACACAAATAAGCACAGTTATATATTTAGTTATATGAGAAGATCAATACCAGTCTCATGGTCAACTATGGAGTTGGAATCTGGACTTGGCGCAGCATACACTGGAGGCAGGTGGAAGCAGCTAGCCTGGCTCTGTCCAAAGTTTAGAAATGTACATAAAAGCTCACTAATATGTTATATCTGTACACAAACACAAACGTTAAAACATGGCCGGGCGCAGAGACTTCCGGGGCTGTTGCCGTCACAGTGAGGTTGCTCAGCAACCGGCTGAGACTAAACAACATACTTGCCACACAGAAATTAGAGAGGTATTGACCGTCTCAGCCGGATTGACAATGGGCTTCTGAAATTACCCACAAACCTTTGTGACACTGGAATTGTGGAGCTACATACAGTATGACTTTCCAAACTAACTAATTGCACAAGCATTCCAACCTCATACAGCCGTTGGCCTGGTGTTGTAGAGGAGGTTGTAGGGAGGAGAAAGGAGTGCTCTCTCAAGCTATATGGTTCACACAACTACACTACCTCCATCACTTCTTGTGTGTATAACACTATGAATGCCCAACAGTGTGTGCCCCTGTAGAGAGTTTGTACAACTGATTACATCTGGGCCCTCTCTATGACAGCAATGTGTGGCCTTTTGAAATGCCAATAAAAGGCCACACAATGTTCATATTGCTTTTGAACGTGGATGGATGAGGATTGGTTGCAGTTGATGATGTTAAAACCTGAGTAACTGGGCTCAAAACCAATTAAGCAACCTCCATTCATAAAAAAAAATAAAGATCTGGCTTCATCTTCATATGGTCGCTTTTAAAGTAATCACACAGTTTAGCAGAGACTTGGATATTAAGTGTGATGTTGTAAATCAACAGAGTCAAATTGAGTTTGTGGGTGGTTACTTCCAGTCTGATCATTGTTATTTCACAGGCTGTCCTGATGTCAAACTGAATCACTGGATCCTCTTTGATCAGCGTTCTCTGAAACAGCCCATATGGCTTAACATTCAGAGGGTATATTTACCTTTCTAAGTGAGGTGAAAACTGTCCTCATTAATAATGCTGGATTGTTATGTCTCCGAGCTGTCTGCCTGCCGTTCGTTGGCTGCTGGCTGCTGAAAACAGAGAAGTAGACCCACCCAGAATAGGCCATGATTGGCCAGCGGTAGCACATTTAGCAGCACTGCTGATCTGAATATCAGACACAAAACATTCAGCTCGTATACGCAGTGGCATGAAAGCTGCTTATATTTTGAACGGGTAAGTAGGATTGAAACTGAAAAGGTGCATTTGTGTGCGAGCAGACGCGTACTTGCATGTGTGCATTTGTGCGTACGTGCATATCAGTGTCGCTGCACAGCTGAGGGGAAGGGGAGTTTCGCCGGATTGAATTTCACCAGTTGAACTTTGCAGTCTAATACGTTTTGGTGAGTGAGGTAAATCACATAGAGGGGTGAGCGCTGTCAGGAAGGTGACACTTTGGACAGCACCAAGAGGTCATGAGGGAGAATGAAGAGGCCTGTCTGTCTCAGTTGTTTCAAACATGATCATTACTTTTTTTTGCTAATTTTCTTTTTGCAGTGCATGCTCTGTAATCCCCTCTGAAGCAGCAGAACCTCCTGTCTAATCTCCCAGACCCATGACTCATCAACTTACTGCCTCACTACAAGGCAGCTTTTTATTATCAGATTTATTTCTTCTTCGTGTGTCACAACGGGAAGCTTAATGCGTCTTATTTTGATTAAAGTGAATTTATATTAGTGCAGCACAGAGAGAAAAGCAGATACCCAATCTATGAATTTCAAGATGGAGAAAGAACCCCCCCCCCACTCCGATCTGTGAGCTGCAGCGACATGCCACAGCGGGATCTAGGCTTATTGCAGCTGGAGGGGTCGGCTTATGAGTTTAGCACATGGAGGTATTGTCCTCAAGCCACAATTGGCTTTTGTGTTTTCATTACCTGAGGTGATCTTCAGGTGTGTGTCAGGTCTGTTTTGTGGCTAAGCTGTTATTTCAAAACCCTCTCATTTCAGCCATGAGAAGTGACAGCGCCTTAAATGACAACCATAAGTCTTGGTATCACTAATCCTATTTTCAAAGTATTGCATCCTTTGAAAAAAAGAATAATTTAATCTTAACATTTAATCACACACTGTGTAATAGTGTATCTCAAATATTTACCGCCTGTAGATACAAAACATCCTCCAAATTAAACAGCAAAGTGTGTTTGTGTGTGGTTATTGTAGGCAACAGAAGTTCCGAACTGAATGAAAATGACATTCAGAACTGAAGGAGCCTCTTGGCTGAGATACAAAACGTCTTTAAGCTGGTCCAGTTACCTACGATAACCTTCAACACATGCTATGACCTGAATGACTAAGAATCTTCACAGACTGCAAATTGTGTGGTTTTGCAAAGTGTTCTCTGATATGATGCAACAGCAGGGCAGTAGCCTTTCAAATGGTTTAAGGTCTAAACACTAAAAAGACTTGGTCTGGTCATGGTCAAAGAAAACAACATTGAGCATTGGTAGAAAAATAGTGGTCAAAGTCCAAAGGTGACCCTGCATCCACCCCAAGTGTCTTCTACTACTACCTACATACCTCTAGAGGTCTTTGACACTTGACAACATCAACATATGTCATTATTGGCCACTTGCTGAAACGACTTCTGCTGTTGATTTTCTTGCGAGGACAGTCTCATTTGAAAGGTGGATGGATGATGGCAGCTGTAGTCAGCTTGGTTTCACATCAGTTACAGTGACTTATGGCGAAAACATGTCAAAAGGTATCCAAAGAAACTTCCATAGAAAAGACTCAGTCTGGGTGCATACCATTGATCTTTACGATCTGTATGTGCAAACAACAACTGCTGCTCTTCACCGACCAGTCGTTAACTACATCTGGCAAAGCTTCAGAGCTGTGAAGAGGCAATAGTACACAATGGAAGTAGTATATTTAGCTCTTGTGGAGTGTTGGTAACACACTAAACAAACATCAACAGTGCAGAAATAGATAATGCTGCAGGAGAGCTTTGAGCTGAAGCTTTCTAAGGATGAAGGTTGTTCATACTGTGACTGGAGTTTTGACCTCTCTAGACTGTTTCCCTTCTTCATACACCTGGAAAGTAGAAGAAGTTATGCCAGAAATCCAAACTCTGCTGGAAGTTTCTATGGAAGTTGTGATGGTTTTTTTCAGTGTAGTTACAATTTGAATACACTATAATCGAATCCGAGTCCTGTCCTCCATTATGGAGCTGCAACCTTTTTAAAGCCACACTTCAAGCCCACAGTTGGTGAATATTTGATCCTAAAAATAAAGATCACTGGTGGAGTGTTCCTTTAACATCGCATCAACCTATTTGGGGACAGCAGTAACAAGCCATAAACACTGACATCACTTTTTGAGTTGAGATGATGAAGCGCGCACCACTGTTTTTTCTGCTCTGAACTGAAGGTAACTGCACAGTCCAGTGATAATTCTCTGTTGGCTCAACACTAAGAGTGACACCTTTAGTCATGTGATCCATTCTTAATATTAAATGATTGATTATAGCTGCTTCAAGGCCTACAGGTGAATGTTTGATGATAAAAACAGATTCTGGTCTCTGGACATTACAGATTGTCTTTTTCGTGTACACTTTGCCAACCTGTCAACCTAGTGTTCAGATAGAGGATTAGGATGTTGTTCAAGTGATTATTTTTAGTGTGTGTGTGTGTGTATGTGTGTGTGTGTGTGTGGATGTGCTGTCACAGTACAATGGCCCTGAAAAGGAGGACTGTTACAGTGGACCTGTCACAAAGTAAGCAACTCCAGACATAACATGTCTGCTTCTGGCACCCTTGTACTGACCCAGTGCACAGGGTGCACAGGTGTGTGTGTGTGTGTGTGTGTGTGTGTGTGTGTGTGTGTGTGTGTGTGTGTGTGTGTGTGTGTGTGTGTGGTAACTTTTCCCATCTGACTATCACTTTGTGTGTGTGTGTGGTAACTTTTCCCATCTGACTATCACTTTGTGTGTATTTGTGTATAAGTGTGCGTGCTTGAAATGGGAATTTATTTCAGTCCCCTGGGTACCCACTGGTTTCCTTTTGTCTGATACCTCAGACCCCATGGGAGCTCAGAGACTAGATTTAACTTGACTGTTTCCTACACACACACACTCACACACACACACACACTCCCGGTATTACTGTATAGATCTGCGTCTTCCTCCAATTGACACCACAAAAAAAGGATCCTGAGGGGCTTGAGTCAGCCTCTCTATTTATTCACTCCATGTCTGACATCGATGAAATGACCTGCAACCACTCAAACATGCCTTTCTGTCACTTCCAATTTCCTGCCTGTGTACTGACATAACACACACAAGGAGTACTGTATGAAGACCAACGTGCACTGCGGCTTACGAATACTGGGATTCAGAATCACATTATGTGTTCAGTTCATTTCATTTTGAGGAGCCGTGTGTCTGATTTAGTGGCATCTTTTAATGTAGTTGCTGATTGCATCAATGCTTCATCATCCAAGAGGGATCATGACTTTACATGAAGCCTGAAAGATACCAAGCTGCGAGCCCACAAATGATGCCTGCTGGTATTCAGGAGGATTTTAGTGGCCGGAAGTTTGGCTGACTGACGCTGTGGGCTGGGCGCAGAAAGGATTTTAGGCACCAGGGAACTGGCCAACAGAGCCTAAAAGGACAGAGGCAGAACAGAGATGCAGGCTGGAACTAGCCCAGATGCACTGGGATGTATCAGCAGATACTGACCTTATTAAGCGGATGGAGTATTGGCCATGGTGTGACAAAAGCACATTAAATGCACTTTCTCTGTCAATGCCATTATAAGATTGTTTCCCCACTGAACAGTGAAACTGCATTTTTAGGTGTATGTTTAGGGTACATGTCAAACTCAAGAGATAATTTCATACTGGCCCACCAGTAAATCGCACTCCCACCACTCATACTACAAATCCCACAATGCATTGCAACAGCCAAATACTGTCATTGGTCAAGACCTGTTACTGCTTGTATTCCCACAGTGGACTTCCCATTCAGTGTTTAGCACCATAGGGGTCCCTATGGTGGTCATTATTAGCACATGTTGACATTAGATAATGGTGCAGTATTGGAATTAGCATTGAGAGTTAAATAGTTAAAATATGTGCATCCCCAACACAAGCACAGTGCTGGGAGACGGGAAGCTGTGCAGAAAGTGGAAGGCAGTTTAGAAACACAGGAAAACTCTGAAGAAGCAGCGAGGCAAAACATCTGGAGCAGGGACTCAACAGGTGATTAGTAACATTTCAGCAGGCCCAGCGAGCAGCTTCACCAGTCGGGGTCTTCAGACACAAGCCGAAGCTCTGTGGACAATTCCTTAATGCACTCACATGGATTGTTCTGTCAGTAAGTAGAGACAATCTCAACAATGATGGTCAGCTTCAGTCTTGGGAGTCTGCTTGGATCCGCTAGTGTTCTGTACTGTAAATTCAGGCTGTTGGCTGCAAGAATGAGGAATCGAAAGCAAAGATCAATAATCCAAACATGTTTTCTAGTTTTCAACAGATGACTAATGACTTTACTTCTTTCTATGTGCCATAAAAATTGACGTCTTACATGAGCTGGTTTTGTACCTGTAAAATAATAATGAGTGACAGTCACTTGCTCACATGACAGCTGAGATGTCGGTGTCTGGCATTTTCTACGCTGGGCTGACAGAGTGGGTATATTAGTTTGAGCAGCTTTTTCTTCCGTTTGATCATAAGCCACTGGTGAGAACAGATGGAAAAGGAGAGCAGGGAAGGGAAAATAAAACTGCAGTAATATTTTGAGAGCCGGGGTGATCTAATAAGAGGTGAGAGGGTGTAATGAATCAGCATAAATAGTTTGGATTCACACAGGTAAGCAGTGAGAGGCTCAGCTGCTGCTTGTCCTGGCAGGGCAGCATACTGAGGACTGAGCTCGGTTTGGCAGACTGCACCAAAGATTCAGACGAGAGCTAAATACTAGTGACAAGTGTTGTGGTGTTTTTTTTTTTATATTATTATTTTGAAGGCACAACTGAAATTCATAGGAGGAATCCTATTATGTTATCAGTGTTGTATAACGTCCGTGACAGCATTCCTGTGACAGGTGGGTAATCTCAAAGTGTTTTGACAGTCCATCAAACCACAAAAGCCGACTGGAGTCTGATCCTTTGGGCTTGATTTTGAATGTCTTTCTGTTTTGATTTTAATCTGTTATATGAAAGCCCCAACCACCACCACCACCACACAATGATCACCATCATATCCCCTGCTGCTGTCTTCTTCTCCCTCTCAACAGTAGTCCTTTTTCCACATATGTTGTCACTAGCCTTACCTGGCAGAGCCGCGTCATGATCTGCTGTCATGATTCGTCCATCTCCTCCAAAAGTAATCACGCTCTGAAGCTCTGCCGCCTGATAAAGGACAGAGAAGCAGTAACAAGAAAAAAAATCCACAGTGGCTTCATTGTCCTACATCTGAAGTAGGCGCATTTCACCTCCACAGCTGTAGGTTTTTTGAGATTTTACTGTCAGGGGAAAAAAATGGGCAAATGTGCCTCTTCAGTATTCCGAAATTTAAAAAAAACCCAACAAATCCTGGATTCTTCATGTTTCTCTTGGAAAAATATTTAGTTACTAACGATGCTGCAAGACTGTAAAACACACACAACTTTCCCAGTCATGACACATGGCTGCCCACCGTGAGCTGGGTTCTTTCTTGCTCATGGTGGGCATTGTTGGGTCTCTGTAAATAATATTATAAAGATGCTATTTAAAAGTATCACAATATAAATAACACTGAATTGAATTTTATACAGATAAACCAACCCAAATTTTTCTCCTGATATCGATTCAAACCAAAGACTGTATATAAAGATGTATGACACATCTCCACTGGATACAAGCGCTGCATCTTACGCTGGTAATGTTATTGAGGTCCCATCCATACACCCTGTTAACTCACTGGCTGTCAGTCATTGTGCGAAACCCCATTTTAATAGCATCAGCTAACTAAAACGCATCAACTTATCATCTATCACCATCCTCTTTGTGGACATTTTTGTGGAGACATTTTGTGGACATGTCATTATCCATCTTTATATACAGTCAAACTGAGAGGTTTGACACACAGTGATTCATTAATAAAGCCTATTCTGTGCATCTTTTTCAATCATATTGTTGAAGATTCAATTTATTTAATGAGAATGCACCACAATGATGCACACCACAATTCAAATATTTGTTCCTGGAGTGGAGGACACACACATATATACAGATATATACAGTGGTTCATGCTAGTGTACAAATGCAGACCTCCACCTGCTACACCTGCTGTCCTCCGGTGTTCGCTTCGGTTCACAAAACTGCCCAACCAGTGCAGTTATGTTTTTTTTTTAAAGCCACAAATTGAAATCCTGAAGTTTTTTTTTTATCAAACTTCATGAAATATTGAATTAAACCCAATGTATCAAACATTCTTATTCTCTTCTTGTGCTGCTACAGACAACACACAGCAACTGCAACTGGGATACAAATGATCAGAGATTCAAGGGTATGAATGAGTAAATGATACACATCTTCCATAAGATTAATATTTTGATGACAGTGATATGGTAAAGAGATGATAATAAGAATAATAATATTTGAAATCTACAGCGACACATAATAATAGTGTCCAACTGAAACTAAAAATACATATATTGTTCTGTAGTGTATCATACAGATTCAGAATAAAATATATAAAATTAAAGAAGCTGCAGGAAACTTTATTTTGTATTGATTCTGGTGACCTCTTTGTTTGTTAGTCACTTTCGGGCTGGTTTCAAAAGTGAGTCAGTCTCCATAAGCCCCCGTGTTAAAATGTCACAGCAGAAATAAACTTGTTTACAGCCTGGTACAAAAAACAGTTTTGGTCTCTGTAGCTAATTTCCCCGTTCATGACGACTGTACTGAGGATGAATTTATATACAACTCACCTGTTCAGATTATATTAAGGCTTAAAGTTATGCAGAATTAAGTGTGTGGACACAGGTTGGTGCCATTACAGGCAGCTAGTTTCAGTAACCAGGCTTCATTCATCCCGCCTCAGGTCTACCCACGCTCCACCTCTTTGCTTATTTTCATGTTAGCCAAGATGGCAACCACTCTGCACTTCACAACAGCGGTGACGTCCATTTTTCGTCATACAGCCTATATAAAAATTGACAGTCTTTATGCTCATGTTTGCTTATGTAGGTCATCATTATTACTGACACTGTTGTTGTACATGTAGGTAAAGATAATCTTCTCATATAACAGCATCTGAAGAGTCTCATTTACAGCCTTTCAGTCAACGCACGCCTGTATAATTAACAACTCTAAGTAAAAACATTAAAAGTGAGTGAAAACAGACAGTTGTTTCTTTGTCCCATACGCCTCATTCTTTCTCAAACACATACTGTATACACCCACCACCCACCCTTACTTAAGGCCTGTTCTCTATAAGGCCTTAAATAGCTCTCTCTCTCTTTCACTGGTCCGTCACTTTAGGATACAATGTGCATTAGGTCCAGTGAGCATGCTGAATGATGGCATATTTCCCCGTGTTTCTCCTTTCTCTGCCAGAGTTTGAAGTGGCTCTCCTCCTGGGCCATGTTTGCATCTTCTCTGTTGTGGCCAAGGTAGATTAATCATTAATCAGTCCTCCCTCTGTCCCAGCCCATCTGTGTGGGCTGATCCTCAACTGAAAAGACCCACATCATCCCTCTATTCTTCTACTCTTTGTCTTCTGTGCAGCACTTTTCTTTTTAATTGTTTGTTTGATTCATGTTACAATGGTTTTTTTTTTAATCCTCTTTGGATTGTGGACAGTTTGAATCGAGGGCAGAAAATGTTACAAGAAAAGCAAAATTAATTTGCTTTCCACCGGAGACAGGAGGCTGGAAACCTGTCTCACTGCATCTAGTCTGAAAACATTTGCATAAGTGTTTACCTCAGTGTGTCATTAATGAAAACTCTTAAACTGGGATTTACTGCTACAAAGTCTAATAATCCAATTATCCCAGCCAGCAATGCGTGCTATTTTTTCCACACATATACTTCATTTCAACTCGTGTACACCTCTATTTTAAAATCATAGTATGTCAGTTCCATGAGCAGACTGTAATCCTACAACTTATATCTACTGTTTATAGCAAAGAAAGCTGGAATCACAGTCCAATCAGCACTAAATTACAGCCTGTCGTCAGCTACAGTGTCATTTTCTGGTTTCACTCATTAACCACGTGGTGTTAGTCGTCTCTCGGAGGCCTTGTAGATTTGGGGGGAGCAGAGGACTGGCAGCTCCACAGCTGCTTTTCCCATTCTCATTTCTGTTGACTTCATTTCCTGCAGGCCTCGCCACAGGACACTTTTGTCTGCTGTTTCACTCCTCTGGCTCCGGCTCTCTATTCCTTCTCTTTTCCTTCACTCCTTCTCTCTGGATGTTTGTTTCTCTCTGCTTGCTGCTATGACCTGATGGTGAACTACCTGAAGTTACAGAATCTCTCTTGTATGCCAAAACAAAGTAGTCACAATTACATCAGAAATAAAACTGAATATAAAAGTAGCATTTCATGACGGACCATGAATTTTTGATTCAAATATGAACTACAACTCTGAATTAACCTTCTTTATTTACATCATGTCATTGCTCTCCTTATTTAAACTTTTATTTGCCTCGATTGGTGCGGCTGCCTTTAAATAGCCGCAAAAGTACAGTAGTAAGCCATTAAATATTCAACTTGTGACCTCAGAAGTATATATACATGTGTGTGGCCGCTGCTTTGGCTATTTAAATGACTTTTTTAAAAGCAAGTGGTTCATCAGCCGGTCAACCTCAAAGAGACATTGGGTGATTTATGATGTCTGCGGGAGGGAGGAGGAGGGATGAGGAAGGGGAGAGGAGGGACCCCCCTCATCCAGAATGGGATGTTTTGGCAACCTGCATGTTTGGTGCCCCTGCCATGACGAACTGCGCTGACGCTGTGGATGAAAAATAGGCCAAGGTGCTTTCAGGAACATGGAAGTGGAAAAAAAAAAAAAAAAAACTCACCACCCTTTTCTCTTCTAATATACACTGACAAAGTGTAACATTTACCCACAAACAAGTCTCCATCACAGCAGCTGATTTAGAAACACATTTAACAAGGTGCTACACACCTACATTTAAATGCTTTAAACTGAAAAAAGATGCTTGTTTTATTGGATGGCATTAGTGATGACAGCCATGACTGACCAGTCAGGTTCTCTGTCCCCCAACTGTGCTCCCCTCCCCTGTGCTCCTACTCTCATGCGTTTCTCCTTTTCATCTCAGGCCTCACTTTAATCACAATCACTCCTGATTTCCTCTCCATTTCCTCCTTTCTTTTCCTCTGTGCCTGGCCCACTCTCACACTCATATATCTGTCATGCTGGGGTCTATTAGTTGTGACATTCAGCACAGAGAGTGTAATACTGTCTGTGAAAAGATCCTGCCGCAGCCGTGGCACTCTGTGTTTGAACAGATGAGCATGCAGTGAGTGGGCACGGAGTTAGTTAGTTAGTGATGAGGTTGGGGATGTCAGAGGAGCTTCTGTAGAGATGAGTCCTTTGTGAAAGGCGAGGATGGTAAAAAGAAACAAAGCAGATCTGTTTAAAAGACGGCACCGTGTTTGTACTGCAACTCCTTCTCATGTAGTTTACTCTAGTCTATCACATTGAAGCTAAAATGGCTGCACACTCAATACACCAGCTGCATGAACAAATGAAATTTACAAGGATTTCTTGTGAGAGTGAGGTGAGATGATTCATGTCGATACAGATCATGCATGGCTAACAGCTGTTTAGATTATCTTAGCATAAAGCCAGGAGACAGATCCATCCAAGGGTAACAAAACGCGTATGAGAACATGTGAAGCGTGCTAATATGTGAAATATTAAAAGAGGTAAGAAGAAAAATGGCTGGCACATCTGACATGACATATCATGTGTCATGTGACATACACAGAATGTTTTGAAATAACACAACAGGCAAATTACAAAATGTTTAACTGTGTTAGCATGATCAGACACTTCCCACTAATTCTAAACATGAACATTCCTAACTGAGACACACATACTGTATGTCTCCATGTATGCATGTAAATAAAAATGGTATTTCTAAAGTATTAGTAGTTTTTGAAAGTTTTGCCAAAATTTGCAATGGTACAGTGATTTCCTGTTTACATGGTTGATTGATTTGATCAGACAGCAATGTTTCCTCTGTCTACCTATGAAAACATGTCTTTTTGGTGCAGCCTGTTGTTATGCTCGGTGTGGTGGCTCTGGTTGTCCTTCCTCTTCCTCCTCCATTCAAATATGGGCAGAGACATGGAGTTGGGATGGAGATTAACTTGATTTTGGAGCCATCCTCAAGTGGCCACTCAAGGAACTGCAGTTTTTGACTCAATATTTCTGCCATGGCACGTGCCGCTTGGGTGCAACTCCTTTTTAGTTTTATTAAATTACTAGTTGGAAACTAGTCACTAAGAACCTTGCAAACAAACTTCCTGATGGATTTACAACCAATCGCGATAAGCAGAACGACCCATCAGCTTAACTTCACTCAAACTAAAACTGCTTGTAATGCTTTATTTCTTGATATGCACTTTGATGTATACTGCTGTTTCATCTAGAAAATCATTAAAAAAAAGAAAACACCAAATTGTTTTGGACTATTTCACACAGCTGCTCTGCAAAATGAGTAAGCAGTTTTAGCAACATATTTTCCCAAATTCAAATCCTGTTGACTCACTTTTGGTCCAAATAATTTCCCTAAAAACACAATGAATATATCAGAGTATATTTAGAACATAAATATTTAGATTCATTTTGGTCTTCACCCGTGGTCCTGTTTACCCAGTATTTTTGTTTTCCTCTCTGGATGCATCAGCTCAGTGCTTTTCCTATGGGTCGAATGTTTGATGTGGAGTAAAAGGCTCCAGGAGTTTATGAATGAATATTTTAAAAGGGATTCAGCGAGGCGGCGGGACACAAAATGGTTCCTCTGTCCTCTCTACAAACCAGTCAGTCATCCTGCCGCAAGCCCGACTCTGGTATCTCATAAAAGCAAAGCTGCATCACTCTGCTGGGAAGGGGAGTCGAGTACAGGAAAAGTCCTGTGTACAGCGAGAGAGAGAGGGAGAGAGAGAGAGAGAGAGAGAGAGAGAGAGAGAGAGAGAGAGAGAGAGAGAGAGAGAGAGCGAGAGAGAGAGAGAGTGTGAGACGGAAAACAGAGGTGCGGGTTGTGAGAAAAAGGGTGAAGGAAAATGTGTGGGCAAGAGTTTCTAAAATGGGAACTTGTGCTGTATGAACCTGTAGGTTGTCACATGTAAGTGTTGATCAGTGCGGACTCAGAATCAGATGGCTGCTGGCGATGCTGCTCTAACGATGCCTGTCTCCTCCCCACTTGAACAGCTTTATGAAAAAAAGTGCATAAAAGTTCTCATGAAACAGGAAGCTGATCGTGTTTGCTTCCTCATTTTCAGGTGTTGGTGGGCAGATGGGGAAGGATTTATTGCGGACATTGATTGGTGTTTCCACTAACCAATAAATGTGTGTTACACCCTCACAAATATGCACTGCAACTAGCGCTCAGATCTAGTCTCAGCATCTAGTTTTCGGTGAACATGACCAGACCTGGGACTGTACCTCAGAAACCAGCAGTACCAGGGAATACAGTAGCTACCGAGGTGGTTTCCTTTGGCTCCTGGCAACCCGGGGATGAGTCAGTTTGGGTAGCTACGTGGCTGGCCGAGCTAAAGACAGAGTGGTTCGCTATTTAGCCGTCTTTCCATCATTAAAGTCTGTAAATCACCTCGGTAGTGTAACATTATTCCCTGTTGGTCTCAGAGGCTGTGCTCAAACCTGATCTGGTCCAGCTGCTGACCCCAATTCGGTTGCTCATTTAGATTCATAGATTCATTTAGCGGCAGTTAATTAAGCTATCTGTCCATCATAAAGTGTCTAAATCACAGAGAGCTGAAGCTGAGCAGTCGGAGCACATCAGAGGGGAAAGCAGCAAATATATAGTGAATAAAATCTGATCCAGTTTGAATAAAGTTCTAAAGTTGTGCTTTTGTACAGTAATCAGTGAGGTCTGGACATAGATGACTGGAGCAGCCCTCACAGTCACTCATAGACTGGATGAAACAGGAAGCACTCAGAAGAGAGAAAGCGTTTCATTGGATGTAAAATTAGCACATGCCCCCGATCGCAGGATGACATCAACTACTTATGGTTTTTATGGTTTATCAGGAAATGACAAACTCTAAAATACCATGAAGAATACCTGAAAATACTGAAAACACTGTCAGTGTTGGACAGACACTGGAGGACAGAGGACAGATGGGACAAAGACATTTAAACATCAAGTTTGACTTCATGGAGACTTTAGCATCATTTCAGAGTATCACAGACGTAAGGTGTAAAACATAGTTAAATACAATAGTCATTTGTAACTGTGTACTTTTTACTACTACGACTTCTCCAAACTCAAGTAGGCTGATTTAGGGTTCTGTAGATGTTTCATAACGGTCTGTTCATGACAGGTCTAACAGGGAGTTGCACCTCTCCGTGGTGTAATTAGCAGGTTGCCATTGAAGTGTAATTTTGACAAAAATGTTCCAGAAAATCTGCAAAAGAACATGTAAATGAATGTGTTCACTATCATTATGCAAATATTAGGAGTCGGCGCTAATTAATTCTCCAGTCGGGCGCCATTAAATGATTGGAGAAGAATAGCACCTGTCAAACCTCCAGCCATGTGGAAAACATGATGGAAGATGGCATTCATGTGTTTCATGTAATAATGTGAGGGAGGTTACAGTTTCCTCATTGCTCCACACACGTCAGACGTGATATTCTCACCAGTCATGTGCTTCATGTACGTCGCTAAGTCAAGTTTCTATTGCACTTTGTTGCACTTTGATTTGGTTCTTCCATTCACTTTCACACCTGTTTTTTTAAATTATTGTGTCAGTAAATGACTTTTTGGCGAACAAAAACATATATGTATGTTCTCGCATAGTTTACATTAAATATAAATCCAAATATTTCTTCATAAGTGAGCACAAGTGAGTTTGTGGCAAAGGGCAGTGTTACCACTTCGATGCTTCACATATTGGGTTTTAATAAGGTCAGAAGAAAAGTGAAAAAGAAGTAAAAGGGGAAAAAATATGTTAACTTTGCAAATATTCTTGTAATCTTTCGATAAAAAGCAGTGGAGTCTGAGGTCTCAAACAACGAGGAAGTAAAGCCAATTTCAACAAAACCAGAATTCAAATATGATGGAAACTTTTTTGCTGTGATCAGTCTGAACAACAGTTCTAAAGGTACACTGACTTCATTGGCAAATCCAACACGCGCCTGCTCAAAGTCTGTGTTTTCTGTCCTCCCTGTTGCATAAGCACTTACTGTGAGCCAATCCTGTGAAACCTTGCAGCCAGCATGAGGCTGCTATCAGTGTAAGCTCAGAAACTACATCTACATGCAATGTGATCTCTGCTCGAGTCTCAGATTTTTGGCTGCTGTGCTGAAATTCCTCTTTGTCTGGTTCCAACCAGTCATTTTCTGTTGGTATTGAAGAGGAGGGAGCGAGGTCATGGCGGTGTGGTGCATGTAATTCAAGTCGCACAAGAGTTTGTCTGCATTTTCATCTCTTTGCATGTGGTGTACAGATAGAGCGATAACATCAGCGGGGTCGTTGTGGGATTGTTTGGCCCGTGATTTGAACTTTTCACATGCGGAAACGATTGAAGATTACAGTAAAAGAAAGGCAGTTTAATTTTGGACATAATGTCATCTTTAGTGAGATATGTTAGTGCGGATTGTTTTGACACTGGAGGTATTTCTGATGTTAGTGCTCATGCACTTTCTTTCCACTGCTGCCTCACAGATTATCTTGGGGAAATCCCATCCCTCAAGTCATTTTGTGCCAAATGTCCTGAGATTGAGTTGAGTCTGGAAATGCTAACATCTCTGAAAGCATCGCCTCTGACATGTCATGAGGGGCCGGCGCTGCGGAGTGGGCAGGTGTGATAAACACACACAATACAGGAATGCTTTTTTTGTTAGACGGGCCTCATCTGCTCTGTGATTTAGGAGTGATGTAATGTGTTAGTCTTTTGCCTCTCTGAGACATATACAGTATATATATATATATATATATATATATATATATATATATATATATATATATATATATATATATATATATATATATATATATATATGTTACCGCAGACTCTGCTATGTTTAGTCCAGGCTGATGAAAAATGTGTGTTGACCCTTTAATGCAGTACACCAGAATGCAAACATACCAGTTCCCAACTATCATTTATATGTTCCTGAAAACTTTGCATCAAATTTCCACAGATAAGGCGAGGTCAGCAGTTTACAATACAATGGTGCATTTTAAATTATCAGAGTATATAAATGTCTTCATGTGAGTCGCCGCTCAATACCCTGTTGCAATATTTTGAAGCAAAATCTATAGACAGCATGACCTTCAGCGTGGACACAGGTTGGCAAAAAGGACAAAATCAATATTATAGCTGGAGCTCGGAGCAAATGTGTAATGAAAAAATGTGATGGGACAAAACATGTTGTATAATTTGCCATAAAAAAATGTCACTTACAATATCACTGTCTAAACTGACTGAGAATCAAAAGCTTTAATGCTGCAGCAAATCCATGAGTCTAAATTGTTATGACCTCTGATGGATTTTTACAGCTTCAGAAGGTATAAAATAAGGCCCAGGGTGTAAAGTAAAAACACCCGTCATCTACTGAGATGCTGCTGAGCAAGGCACTCGGCCCTTAGCTGCTCATGTGGGGCTGCTCAGTGGCCGACAAATGCCTGTTCAACGTGCAGCTCAAGCTCATTAAACATAATGAAAAGAGCACAGCTGAAAAATATTGTGCAGGTCAAGTTGGTATATAGCTTGATATCACAAATCACAACTCTGCCTCAACGACCTGTACAGCAACACCCTCAGACCCTTATTCAGATCAGGGAATACTCCCCTTGAAATCCCTTTAACAAAACAAGACAGACCTGGAACAATCTCCAGGTATGGGACATTTCTGGCAGCCATCTGCCGCCTGGCTCGCACTGTGCATGTGGAAATAGCCATACATCATTGTTTCAACAGGTAGAATGAGCCGCTTTTAACGTTAACTCTGGCCAGATGATTCCTTTCAGATGTGCTTTAATGCCAGATGCCTCATATTTTTGCTACTTGATGTTATTAATGGTCGTATCAACATAATGCAGCTCCAAATGAAAGCCAGCAGCGGCACGCCTCTCTGACTAGACTGAAATCCGACTGTAAGAACATGGAAGGAAAATCACAAATGCTTTCTGTATTAAAGTGTTAAATCATAACTTTATCAACTTCCAGCAGGTCCAAGAGTGTCAGTCTATCTGTTCATTGGAGCACTCTTTGAAATATATATGAATCATTTACAGCTAAGCTCATTTTCAGTTGCAAAGCACAGTATTCAATCTTTCTTGATTTAGTACAAGAGCCAATTTTTGAGAGCTGAGATACGATCACATTTTCTCCTGGTTTTCATTTGGGAGCACTTGAGGTTGATGTTTTTCCTCTTAAAAAAAGCCACGTAAAGACCTGCTGATTTCCCTTAAATGTTTGTTGATCAAGAAAACAGGAAGGGAGGCACGGCTCGGTTCATTAGTTAGCCGGTGAGCAAAGGCTTTAGGTACGCACTACCCAGGGGCAACTCTCATTCCAAACATACACAACTGAGTACTGTAAACATACACTCACACACAGGCTGCACATAATAAAGAAGCAACAAACACACATGCTTTACATGTATGAATGTGCTCCATCCATAGATGAATTCACAAGCTTTAAGTAGTCCATACAGAGTACACACACACACACACACACACACATAGGCGTACACACGGAGGTGTGATCTGCCAGGCGAGGCCGTGAAATGCTGCTATGTGAGAAAACACCTCGCAAAGCAAACAGAGCCTCACAAGGCAACCGCTTGTTCCAAGGCCAGAACCCGGGGCAGCGCTCCTCACATCTCTGTGAGAGCAGAGGAAGGAGGCGAGGGAGCAGAGAGGAGAGCAAGTGATCAGATGAGACCAGACCAGACATGAGAGGAGGCACGGAAAAACATTGAAAAACGTTGAGGCAGCAAGATATACGGCAAGAGCGAGAAAAGAGGAAAATAAGATGAGAGTACGGGGACTATCAAAGATTGGCGAAGGTAGAGTGGAGGGGGAGAGATGGGAGATGGAAAAGACCTTTGACCTGGTGAATTAATGACAGGATAGAGAATATCACTGCCAGAAGAGAAAAATGGAAAAGAAGAAAGACAATTTACCATTCATTAAACACCTCCCGCTGAAATAGCAATCGGCTAATCATAGATTAGCACACCAGCTCCATCACTCTTTGGATATGTAGCAATGCTGTGTATGTAAAAAGACACAGACCATATGTTTTACATAGAATAGCAATGTTTTTGTTCATTTCAATATCTTTGACACAGCTCATCAACTGCATCAAGCAGTATGCTCTGTCTCAATTAGCATCCATGCACATGCCATTTTGAGTCTATAAGTGGGTTCAAAGTACACAGTGTACACAGTGTACTACATGGAAGTGTACAGTATCCTAATATTGGGACACAGCATCAGTACAATATAATCTATGTAGCTACCCAGTGCATATTTAAGACCCCTATTACAGTGTTCTGATTTTAGAATTGAAAAATGATGTCAGCCAGAGATGGCCGGTTCAGCCAGGTGAACCTTAAAGCAACCATAGCCAGTGATCTAGCTACCTAAGGTATGTAGCTGCTGGCAAGAGGAGACATTTTATTTGACAAAACTGACAAGCCTGGACTGAGGAGGACCCATCGATTCAAAAATGCTAATGACATTAAATCTGCCGCTGTTAATTATATCAATTGCATATGTGCGGTGCACAAACAGAAAACTTCACAGGCGTATCAACAGTAACTAAGAGGGCTGAGCCACATAAAAACTATCCAGTGAACTTTACAGTCTGAAAGAGTACATAGATCGTGACTTTGTTTTATTGTTGGTCAGACTATATCTACTCTGCTATACGCCTGGATAGCTTCCCACAGCATATTTGGCATTTGATTTCTTGAGGCGAGTGTGCAACGGGGGCCCCAAATCTTGCTATGCTTTCTGCAGAGACAACAATGAGCCACGAAGTCTGGAATCCAACATCCAACAGAATATTTTGTCTCTCCCTCTTCTCTCTTTTCCTGCTTCCATTCTCCCTGAAGCAAAAGCAGACTGTTTTGAGAAATGTGAGCTTGTTATGCTTTATGATCTGCAACCTGGTGTCTTATTGACACGTTGCCTCCTCTACCACAAGAGAACGCTTCAATAACATACCTCAACGTCCCATGCAGCCTCACACCTAAAAGCCAAAAGGTTGGTCGAGGATGGGGATGCATTTACAGGCCTGCATAGCTGCTTTAAAGAGGATACATTAGGACGCTTTCCAACCCAGCTCATTCTGGATGACTGGTATTCCCTCTATGGTGAATCTTGCTCTAAAATTCGCCCATTAAAGTGACTGTGCTCTTGAGCCAGGGAAATTTGAACGTGAACAGTCTCTCAGACAAAGCCAATCTTTTGTTTTTGCAGCCAGAAAAAATGCCCACATGTACAGTAATGACATTAATTCTCCAACCTTATGTTTGTCAAGGAGCTTTTTTTTCTCCTTAAGTTCTTGTTGAGTTTGCTGCTAAATTGCTTTTCCCTCTAAACTATGATAATTGTGCCGGACACTTTTTCCAGTCTGGAAAACTTTACTCTGATTGGATGACGAGTTGCCCGAGCACCCGGTCTCCGCTCTGTTCTGCTGCCATGTACGTTTTGGATTGCTCCGATGCCCGGCACCCGGTTTACAGGATTCGTTGTTTATGTTGGCTATGGGAGAGCTGCCAGCTAAAGGTCCTGGAGCCCAGCTGTAATGAAATGCTATACTGAATATTTCCCCTCAAAAAATCTAAACTAAAGCAACGTCAATAGAATTTATTAAACATCCAGAAATCCCACCTCTGCGTTGCTATGCATTGTAGATGTTTGCTTTGTTGGAAACTAGATCTGGCAAACACATCGAGACATGTCTGTAATGTGTACGTCTGTGTGTGTATGTGTGTGTGAGTGTGTTGTTGTTGTCGATGACGCACGCTAAACAGGCAGTGTTGTCACATTTTCAAATGGCGTTCAGTTTTCAGAGCTTCCAGTGTTCCCTGTCTGCTCTGTTTCTCCCCGAGCATCTGCTAACCATCAGAGATACACCACTTCAAAACCTCTAAAGCGGGATGAATAAATACTAATCAAAGTAAAAAACAGCAGTATATATACTCAGTCAGGGTCTTGACAGTGTGTAGAATGCATAACTTTTTCACTATTAAAAAGAAAACCTAAACATGAGGAAGTCATTTGCCATGTTGTATTTGGTCAGTGTTGTTGTATGTGTGTGTGTGTGACAAAATGTAACCACTACATTCTAAAGGGGAGAGCCAGTCCCCATTAGTATTTCTGTGCATATTTTAGTCAAAAATGTAGTTTTCTTTCATAAAAATGAATGTTCCTTTGCTTTTCTGCAGAACATAGCCATAAATACATAAAGATATATGATCCATCCATACATGAAGGCTAGGTTAATGCTGTTCTTCAGGTATCCTCCTTGTAAAATGTTTTTGAACTAGTCAAAGTTAGCTGAGAGTTAGTTTTGACTTCTTTTCCTGGTTTGGGATCGTTGGTGTGTATATGTGTGTAAGTGTGTGTGTGTGTGTGTGTGTGTGTGCTTCATGTGAGTGTGCGTTTCTTTATGCGCACATGTAGGTCTACGATATGAGAGCCGGATCCGGACCTTCAAGCTTCTGCGAGACACCCCACTCTCATTGAGATCCAAAAAGACAGATTATCTCTGGCATTCCACATCTGGAAGCAGTTGAGGGTCGAGGAGCCGCTTCTTCTGAGAAATATACAAATATGTAGGACAAAGTGCACATGAATGGAGGGGATATGGATTCTTGTTGTATGCCACTGTATCTAACTGTGTCCTGATGAGCTTTGAGGTTTGGCTCATAAATATTTATTAGACTGCTTGCTTTACAGTAGTGTGTACGCCTTTTATGCTGCGGCTTTGAATAAGAAATAATATGAGGCTTTCTCAGTCTTGCTGATAGTTTGATGAGGACATTGATACCACTCTTTTTATTTTAGCCAAGGTAACAAGAAAACTGCTCTCAGCCAGAAATAGCCATTAGGTTTTTTTGTTACCTTCACACTGAGCCAGGCTTATGCTAGGCTAAGCTAATCATATCCTGCCTGTAGCTTTATGTCAGCAGAAAGACATGAGAGTGACATAACTCTTCTCATCTCGGCATGTTTCCAAATCAAACTATTCTGTTAAAGACAGCATGCCACGGTATCACCTGATACTTGATACTGACCCACTGGACCACATGCCCTCAAGCTGAACCATCAGCTGTGGGGGCTCCTAATGACCACGCTAAATCAACAACGCGTCCAGAGGTCTGAAACAGGCCCAAGACCTTTTGTCTATGTTTTATAACAATTGGGGGAAAAATGTTTTTCTTTATTGTGATTTGTTCCTCCTCCAATGAAATTATACGCTCAGCAACAGCAAGAGGTGACCTAGTAAAACCATATCTCTTTCTTCATGTCATATCTGTTTTCTGTCATTATCAATTTGAACATAGCTTTGTAAGCCTCTGAGCTCAACCCAGTCATCCCAGAAACAAAACACTATTTAGAGAATGCAAAGAAAATTGCAGTTTTTTTAATGAAATGGTCAGCGTGTGAAGCTGAGCAAGGAAAATGTTCTCTGTGATTATTATACATAATGGACTGGCACACACTTGTGTTAACACACACACACAGTCATAATATTCTCACATTTGTAGATTCATTAACAAGCTCCCATAAATGTGGATTTTCATGCCACATGCTCAGGCTCTCTGAGTGTGATGTGCAGCATGTGAAAGCATTTTTTTTCGTCTTCCATGTGATATGATTCATGTGAGCACACAGCATGGTAATCACCAGTTAGTTACTGTGCATCAATCAATTAAGAGTAGCTGTCAAAGCAGCATAATGGTTTTAATGCGTCGCTTCTTCCACTGGCTCACTGAGTCGTCTGAGTAATTGCTACATAATTACCCAGAGTCATCATTGGTAGGTCTCTACCTGGTTAAGTCTGCGCCTCAATCTAAATGCATGAAAGTTTATTTCGGATGGCTTGTTTGAAAGCAAAGCACTTCACGGTGGAGATGCCGGGGCAATATATAATCAAGCTGAAGTGATAAAGTGATGATTAGTATTACACCTGCAGGAGGAGGAGGCTGAAATCAAAGAGCTTTATGTGGCTGACAGATCAGATGAGTGACTGAGGGAGAGCTGAGATGCTGCTTAAGTATTATAGTACATATAAAGATGCTTTACTTAAGTATAACTGTATAAAAGTACCAATGCCACGCTGTAAAACTACTCAATCACAGTAAAGGTCCTGCACTGAAAATGGCTTCTGGGACTGTTATTATATTATTAATCATTCTATTATTATTATCAATGCATTTGTGTAAGTAGCATTGTAATATTGTAACATTGTAATATTATTTTCATTGTGGATGAATCTGCTGATCATCTTCTTCTAAATATTTTGTTTCATTTTCTTAATAAGAAGAACGATATTAATGATAATAATAGATTTTAGATTGATTTGGTTTATGTGATGTTCAAAGGAGATGTTATTGTCAAAGATGACTGAGATTGTGACTGTGAGGGGATGGGCATTGTTTGGTTTGTAAAACTTGAAAATACCCAAAGTGACACTGTCAGATTCATTTTTCATCCAACCAACAACCCAAACCTTCAAATGTATAGAGTTTAAGATGAAGAAAAGCAGTAAATTGTCACATCTGAAATGCTGAAATAAGTTGTTAATTTTCTGTTGATTGACAGATGAATAGACAAATCGTAGTTTAATATATATTAGATATTTTATAAGCTCTTAATATGCAGTCCATAGTGCATAGTATATTATTATTTTTGTATACTTGTTGGGTAGTTTAATCTATAACAATATGCATAATCATTAGATGAGAATAGTGGAAACAGTGAATGTGGCCCAGAGCAACATGATGAAACAACTTAAATGCCCATTCATTCAAATGAATAATCAGCAGCTGTGATGACAGATTCCTCAGCATACTTCATATCATCTCAAAAACACTTCCAAGTGCTTCAGCGGAACGTTTCAAAAACACACCGCTAACTGTTTGATCCTAATACGCCAACAAATACAGATTCTGATTGACAAAAATCCAAAAGCCGAGCCAAATTTACCATACATCATCACTGACACGATAAAACAGCATGCTGAAATATTCAGAGCGAGTGACTCACAGCCTTCACAAATCTAATAAGATGAGGCTTTGCATGGAGCGATACACTGACATTCAATTCGCCTGTATTTGCCTTTCAAATGAGCCTATTGATGGTTTGAAAGTCACAATCCAGCTGTGCCGCTCGGGACGACGGTAGTGCGGTTTCCCTCTGCAGAGGGAAAAAGCAACAAGCAGGGCCGAACCTTTGTTTGTCTTCCATGTGCTTTACTTTCATCATCCTTCTTTCAACTTGATATGATTTATCAGGATGGCGATGATAAAGAAATATTACCTCTTGTTGTCTTGTTTCCAGCGAGTTCAGCCCCAGTGAGCCCCCCCAGTCAGTGCTGCTGATTAATGCTGTCTGGCCTTGTTTGGTGCTGACAGTAGTACCCACATTCAGGGCCCCTTAGTCTCTGGGCTAATTAAAGTCATTCTTCAGTAATATTCCTAAATCAACTGTTTCCTCTTGACTATTTGAGACCTAATTGGAAGCATGTGCACTCAACCCAAAGGGCTCTTTTTAACCCCTGACACTTTAAGAATGTGTCTGTTGCGGTCATTGATTTTCCTTTGCTGTTTTTCTTTCTTTATTCTCGCTGCCAACACAGAACGTGTGACTGGGAGACTTTGCCGTTTTTAATTACCCTTTGTAGATCAGGCTGTAGATGTGGCTGCGATGCTTTTCACGGGCAGGGGGCAAGGTTATCTGAGAGTTAACATCATGTGTTCAAGTCGGTCCAGTGTGATCTCTATGACAACACATAACTGCCGGGCTCCACAGCTGAACTCATGCTTCATGTTAAGAGGGTTGAGCTCGGGTCGTGGCGTCAGGTGATATTTCACCTGAAGAAGCAGCAGAAAGAAGAAGACGGGGCTTTACCCCGAATGACTTCTTAATGTGCAAAAATGTGTGTGTGTGTGTCACACACACATTGATTTCACACCAGTTTCATCATCATCATCATCATCATCATCATCATCATCGTACCTTGGACAAATTCTCAGCCTGATGCTCCTTGTTTACAACTACATTACACACATTAACAAACCCCTGCATACTGCTGTTATAAATCTCATCTCATGGTGTGACACTGTAAGCGCTCAGACAGTGTGTGTGTGAATTTAGTTCTGAGAGTGAATTCCTCTGTAAATTCTTTATTTTTTATTACTTCTTGGCTCTTGGAGCTACGTTCCTATTTAAATGCTGCTCTCTCTCCAAAAATCGTCTGCCGCCTGACTTCACTGTGTGAGACAAAGCAGGTCGCTGCTGCTTCAAACCCATTACCAACAAAGACAATGCCATTAGGAATGATCTTGCAAGAAAAACAAAAAAAACTTCAGAGGCTCCAGAATACTCTCTTTTCTTTCACAGTCCTGGAGCCACCAAACGCTTTGCCTCTGCCTGCTGCAGTAAATAATGGCTTTGGAGTTTATGTACAAAGACCGGCTGCCTGTGAACTTCCTTTAATCATTAATGTTGCTGCGTTTCAGTGGATCTGCAGGTTGTTATGAAAGTTAGTGGACAAGAATGTTACTCGCCAAAAAACCCCCACAAATAAACAGGCATAAAACTCCATGTGGATGGGAGATGATTTCAAAGACAAACGGTTGTGATATGTTCCAGGCTGTTTATTGGTTGAATGGAACAATGGCTGTGACTCACTGAGGCGCCTGAGCTTGTCGCTTTCAAGCCGAAAACAAAATTACAGATTGGAAACAATCGGAGACGAGAGGCTGGGAGGGAGATTGATTTCTCAGCCACCATTTCTGATCCATTAAGCTTTACCTCCTTTTCACCCTGATTCGCCCCCATACACACACACACACACACACACCTTCATACACACACACATACACACACACACACACACACACCTGCTTCCTCACGGGACATTAGTTGTGTTCAGACGGGAGATAAGACACACTGCCTCTCAGCCTCTGTCGGTCAGTGCATCCATCTTGTGCCTGTAGCTGTTATTGTACCTGCACAAATGACTGTTTATAGGCAGACGGTCATTATTGTCTTTGCTCACAGTGAAGTGAAAGGTAATGCCGTGATAGAGAGAGAAAGAGGGAGATTATTATGGTAAGTGCGAGCAAACGCTCCCTCATGCCTCTGCACAGGAACATTCAATTTCCAAGAACAGCAGATGTTACACAAGAGGCTCAGATTTATCAAAGAACACTGGTACTATTGTGTTGCACTCATAACCATGATAGCAGACTTTACACATCACTGATTTTTGCTTCCTCATTTTTATGTGTTTCCTCTAAAAGATAGGCACAGATACTGATTGGTCTTTAGCCAATGGTGAGCGCTAGAATCTACTTTCCAGTGAACATAGCCAGGAATCCAGTAGCCTATCGAGTGTTTGGCTTTGACGATGTTGTAGGTCACAACAAGCGATCTTCCCATTTGAGGAAGTTTGTAAATCACCTCAGTTGTGTGATGTTATTCCCTCTTGGTCTCAAACCTAACCCAGCCGGTGTTGCCAACTCCTCAGTAAGGAAAGTGTAGTATCTATTGGCTGTCCTAAAAGTTGTTAGAAGTCTCTATATGATGTCATCAACTAATCTGTATAACTGGCCATGTGCATGTAAGTGTAATGGATGGTGTAGTAGAGAGGAATAATGTGAGAGAGACAAAAGGTGAGTAAAAACACTCAGTCTGTAAATTCTTGTTTTTTTTTAATGTCACAATTCAAACTCCAGTTCCTCCTTTATGTGGGTGTAGGGCCGGCAAAAGTGACCCCAACATTTATTTTAGAAGAAAAGTTTTTACATCCCACAGGATCAGGCAGCGGTGGCTTTTCGCACACACAATTCATTTGCAGTCTGGACGCGGAGGGTTGAACATCTGCTCTGACTGCAGCTGGGAGGGACTGCTGTGTGAGGACCGGGCTGCCAGTGAGGGCTTTGGGACGGAGATGGGGCCCACGGCGGCACCCACTGCTCATTGAGAAGTCGATGTGTGCTTTCACATCAGAGTCTCCAAAGTCTCCAGTAACACCAGAAAAAGTCGCTAGATTTGCTAGTCGCATTTTTGAAAGAGAATCTCTGAATGCTCTGCTGAGCCCAGCAGATTCAGTTAGCAGCAGCTAATTAGTGGTTAGCTAGTTTAGCAATTTGTTAAAGCTAAAGCTATCTGAACGTCAGATAACTCTGTGAATCACAGAGTTAAAGCTGAACAGCCCCCACAGTCACTCATAGACTGGATCAAACAGGAAGCACTGTTTGGCAGTGTTAGAAAAGACAAAGCGCTTCACTGGATGTAAAATTAGTACATGCCCCTGAGTGCAGGATGACATCAACAACAACTTTTTTGTGGTTTATCAGGAAATGACAAACTCTAAAATACCATGAAGAATACCTGAAAATACTGAAAACATGACTGAACTGCTGCATACTTGAATAACTTTATTAGGAGAGAACAACATATTACAGCTGCAGCTGTTTGACCTGAAGAAGCTGCAGGTGGAACATGGTTGTCATTTTGATCCTCATTCCATGCATGTATGTACAGTATGTATGTATATTAAAAGAGTTATCAGTCACTGTAATTCTAACTGTTCCTCCTGTTCACTCTGACAGTCCAAAAATACACATCTGAAGTCAGTTTGAGGCTTCAGCAGTCACAAGTGAATGTCTTTAGTCGGTTTAGTCCAGAATTCACACTGTGGTGGAGGAACACTGAGGGAATTTCAACTACGACTAACTTTAGAAGATACTAATTTGATTTGCCAAACTCAGACTACTGAAGCTTCATATTAGCTTCAGATGAACTTTGGAATGTACATTTGGACAGAAAACAGGACTGTTTGTCTGCCATCAATTACATTAGAGGGACATTATGAAGGAATCTCTGCATGTATGAACAGAAGGAATGATTACAGCAGCCATAAACTATTTCACTGCACATAAGATCATGTGACTATTGTTTTAAGACACGCTGGATCTACCCTTTAACAAACTGCAGTCAGTTTTCCTGCACTTCCTAGTCCATCTTCTCACAACCGTGATTATCTCTTGACGATTATGATAACGAGTCCTCTCAGATCCATTTGACACACAGAAAAAGAGAATTAACTAGCCCAAATGTTGACTCAACTAACCCTGACTTGGATGTCACATTGCGTCTTTCTTACTAGGACCCAAACTGACCCCTGTGGAACTCTATTGTCAAGTAAATATCACACTCACGGTCTTTACAACACGAGGGTCTACTTGTGACTCTTTCTGCTGAAAGAGGTGTTTCATTTTGTCTTTTTGCATGTGCTGTCATGAGTTTTTGAGATTTGGTTTAAAATCAATTTGCCCTGCCAGCTTAAGGACAAGCCTCCCATCTAAATTTAACATGACTCACTTACACAGCTTGCTGCATCACCACCTGAATTGCTTGCAGCACTTCAGTCACAGAGGCAAAGTTATGTCATGTAAGAGCAGGGAAATGTCTCAATGTGATGATGACATCAAACATACCAGCTGAGCAATTCATGGGATATTTCCTTAAGAGAGTTCCAATCTACAGCCCTGAAAATGACCATGAACTCAACACTGAGGCTGAGGTCGAATAGTCAGTTTTTCTTAGGAAGGTTCCTAACTGAGTGAAATGACCCAGAAATATTAACGTAACCGCCATGACCAGAGCTGTTTGAACATATTTTCTTTTCAACAGTGTGATGCAGACTGCAGCAGAGAGAGGACGTGAATATGGACAGTCGTGATGACGTGATGTAAAAACTTCAATGGTGAGACCTGTTCTGCGTTACTGTGGAGCTTTTTTCATCTGTGACATCCACAGATATGCTGATTAATCATTTATCTTTGCCATAAATTGCTAATATGTTTATATATGAGTGGACAGGAGGGTGAGCAACAAACTATTCGTTTTACTTCTGTGTCAAGCGGACAGTATTCTTGACGTTGATAATGAAGTCTGACCATTTTTCAATGGTCAGAGTGCACAGGGTGAAGTCATCTCAGTCATCTCAGTCATCCCTCCATCTCCACTAACTGGAATTCAATAAAAGTCTGCCGTCCCTCGAGTGTGGTAGCAAATTGTTGGAAGTCAGATTTTGGATTAGAAAATAATGGGAAAAATATTAAATAAGTAAATAAAAGAAGGGACGAAGTAGCGCACAGACTGTACAACTAACAGAAAGACAAAGAGTGAGGAGAGAAGTCTTCAGTCTAACTGAAGGTTCTTATTATTTCAGTATTTCAGGAAAAGTTCCCACAACTTTTAGAACTTTAAGAAACTCATTTGATTTACAAACTGAGTTTCAAGGTCTAGGCAGGACCACCATCTCCGTCACTTTTGCTGTTTTAGCCAATTGCCATTACGTGGAGGTCAGGAGTGAGGGAGAGAGAGAGAGAGAGAGAGAGAGAGAGAGAGAGAGAGAGTGACTGATGTCAAAGGTCTCTTGAAGGCGCTTGTCCACAGTGGCCTCTGCTGGGTGGTAAGGGTACAGCACGCAGGGGTGGAGATCAATGATTTGAAGTGTGAAGGAACACAGCTGTGATATTTATTCAAGAACGGGCTGACGAGCTCTAATGAGCTTAATCCCGTATTATGCACTCAAGCTCGTGCATACCTTAAGATAATGAATCACACTCCACACCAACTGCTGTGGTGGATTATAATTGACGTGGATGGATCCCAACTGCTCACTGGGAGAAGCTGTGGGACACATCTGTCCCGCCTTTGCACAGCTGCTGGAGAGTGATGACGGCCCTGTTTGGCTTTTTAATTGAACTGGAATGTAGTGGTGTTTGCTAGATTAAATCACAAGTCAGTCATGAATGGGGCTCATCAAATTTATACCTGAAATGTTTGTAATCAGGGAAACTCATCACTGAGAGCGTATTGAATGATATCTGACATAGATTAGCATTTCTGAGAGAACAAAGTGTGAGGAAAGCTCTCTGTGTGTCCTGACAACAAACCTACATCTATAAAAACTGTCTGAAGGCAAGTTTATAACAATATGGAAACACTTTTATATTAACAAATGTCAGCCACAGACAGAACAAATGAAACTGGTGTTAAACTCTCACAACAAACAAACGCCATTGTCTGAGACGAGAACATAAAGCCTCCACACACATACAGTAAGAGATGTTTTCCCATAAACGGCTCCAAAAAGCCTCACTAAAGCTATTTTCAGCGTGTTTAAGGGTAGCCAAGCTCTGATATAAATCAAGTAATTGCTAACAGAGTCCCATGATGTAATTTAAGCTTTAAGCTCCAAGAAGCAGAGATCGGCCATTAAAGCAGAATAAAGTGATACCATTTAATTTGTCTCCACTCAGTGGTCTAATGCCTTCCTAAGTCAAGAGTGTGTGGCTCTGTTTCATGTTTAAAGAAGAGCATTTTTACGCCATAATTGAAAGGCTTTTATGTCACAAAGTGTTTGGGTCTAAAACTAGCGCCGAGGGATTAAGCCTGACTGCGACAGAATCAAGTGAAGAAGAAGAAGAAGAAGAAGAAGAAGAAGAAGAAGAAGAAGAAGAAGAAGAAGAAGAAGAAGAAGAAGAAGAAGAAGAAGAAGAAGAAGAAGAAGAAGAAAGGGACGACATAAAAGAGCTTCTTGGATCTTAAAGGATAACTTTAATCTTTGGGCCAAATTTTCCAAAACAACCTACAGATAGACGCAGCTTATGTGTCATTATTACAGTTTTGGCAGTTTTGTTTTACTGTATCCTGACAGGAGTGACAGATAATTCAAGATGCCAGCATGAAACTGCATTTGGTACGTTGTCTTGTTACAGCCGCGCATTAAATGGGATTAAAGGGGAAGCTTTTGCTTTGGGGACGACTAAATCTGGAACGAAAGGAGGAAAAAAAAAACATTCATCATACTTTGAAATATGCTTTTCTGTGCCTTAAATCAAATTCTGGGACTCAGAGACATCTTGATTGTGTTTTTGCTTCTGTGGAATTTCCTATCAAGTCATTTAAGTATGAAAAAAGTACAAGCTCTGAATAAATGCTGAAACAATTCTCATGAGAGCAGAGAAGGCTTGAGAGCAGCCAAACCCGCCAACTAACCAGAAAACCAACATCGCCCTCCATCACTGCCGTGTCATGACATCATCCTGCTTCCTCTCCACTGGTGTCCCTGTGGTCTGGACTCCTAATTCTCTGGCTTGAATATTAGATGCTCTCAAAAGGGCTGGGCGACTTAATCCAACACTGAGAGACAAGAAAATAATAGCACTGGGCTTCAGCAAGGTCTCGTTTGTATCTGTCTCTCTGCAGTGTGTCAACGTGAATATTCTCCCTCCGAGGAGTGCTGTGATACAACCTGACATTACGAGCTTGGATTGCTCCCAAAATTAGATAGAGTTAGTTTGCTTTGGCTGCACTCTGCCGCGCCACAAAACCTGGATGCCGTATAAACTCCAGAAATGTCTCTAATGACAGACACATGGCACTGAAATGTGGCCCCAGAGCTAGAGATAATCACTGTCATTCTGTGTTAGAGCAAATCGGTGTGGGCTATTAACACTGAAACCAGTACAGACCTACCCCAGAACTTTGGTGGATATGCATAAAGTGACAATAATTTAGACTGCACATGTTTTAAAAGGTCGACATGAATCCGGTTTGATTGAGATTGTTTGACAAATAACAGTTAAATTGGTCAAACTAGACACATTCAGGTTTCTTATCAGGACCAGGTCTGCAACAAATCCCACAGTGTGCAAAATTTACTTGGAAGAGGAAAGAATTTTGAGTGCTACATTAGTCGATTAACTTTTGAACTTTAGATGCACGTGTGTTAGATGTGCTTTTTTGCAATGATAATTACCTCACAGCAAGAAGGTTCATGGTTTGACCCTCAGCTGGGCCTTCCTGTGTGGAGTTTGCATGTTCTCCCCATGTCTGCGTGGGTTCTCTCCGGGTACTCCGGCTTCCTCCCTCAGCTCCAAGAGTCAGCTGGGATACGCTCCAGCCCCACTGTGACCCTGATGAGGATAAGAACGAATGGATTAACCTATTGTCAGTTGACAGTTGACATTAGGCTACTATTAGCTAACTATTAAAGCTATTAAACTATTAAAGCAACATGCTGATGACTTCCGTCTTTCAAATGTGAGAATAAACATGATATAAAATAAAAAATAAAATATGTTATAAAGGTTTTTGGACTGTTGGTCAGACCACTGGCTGAAATCACCCTAGGATCAGAAAAACATGGTGGATACATCCATCCATCCATCCATCTGTTATCTGTAACGTCTTATCCTCATCAGGGTCACGGTGCGGCTGGAGCCTATCCCAGCTGACTTAGGACAAGAGGTGGGTACACCCTGGACAAGTCACCAGCTCATCACAGGCACAGAGAGACAAACAACCATTCACCAATTAACCTATTAAGTGCATGTCTTTGGACTGTGGGGAATCTAAAGCTGTACTGAATTTGAATTAGGCTTTAATGAACACTTTTCACTGATATTTTAAGGGAGGGGTAAAGCACAGGGGAAGAACTAGAACAGCGGCTCAGTTTATCGAAGCCACAGCAAATGTCATATAGGACCCGACCAGCCTGTGCTTTTTCCCTCTGACATGAGAAAAACCACACAGACTACCATTCAGTATTATATCTGAAAGCTTTTACTTTTATATAAAAAGGTAGACATTTAAAGCCATTTTAAGAAAAAAATATTATATGTCCATTATCACCTCATTAGCCTGGGGCTAAGTAATTCATGGTCGTGGCTTGACACAGAGAGAATGAGAAAGGAAGGCAGAGGGGTGTGTGGACAGACAGACTGTGACCTGAGCGTTGAGCATTATGGCGTTAATTGTAACACTAAACCTCTGTGTGAGAAGGAGGCAGGAGAAGAAGGAGTGAATACAGCCTCCACTTCACGAAAGCTACAAGTGTCATTCAGAGCACTTTTCTCCTCCTCCTCCTCATCATCATCATCATCATTATTATTATTATTATTATTATTATTATTATTATCATCATCATCAGCATCCATGAGTACTTTTTATGTTACATGAACAGTTTTTACCGTTAACCTTCCACAGACTTGATTGAGCTGTACAGTCACCTGCTGTTCTACAGAAGACCTGCTGATCTACCTCGATCGACTTCCCTTCGCCTGTCTCCAGCCTTAGTCGAAGCCCCCCGTTCCGTTTATTGACCCATGTGAGCTTCCTTACTTGACGGGAGCGTTCGGTTTCAGGAAGTAGCAAACTTCCATTCACAACAACAGCTAGTTACGCTGTTTTTTTGACAAATTCTGAAACATTTCCCCAAATTTTTTCCGTGAATTGGACCGGAACACCGGATACTTTGGATGTGCAGACGGTCCACGAGCCGAGCTGAAGTGTGGCACCGGGACACTCTGGACTGTGTCCGTCCGTTTGAAGCGCTCTGCTAACGTTTGTAGCACGCTATCGAGTTAGCCCAAACAGCTAATGTTACAGTAACCCAGTTTAACTGAGCTCAGACTGTGAGCCGGAGCCGAGTTTAACTGAGCTCAGACTGTGAGCCGAAGCCGAGTTTAACTGCTGACAGTGGAGGAGTGTTCAGACACAGAGGTGGGTTCACTGGCTAACTGTGATTTATGTAAACAGAAAGCTAACAAACAGTTTAGTTTCTCCTTCATGACAAGTGGCAGCTGTCCATGAAGCGACACAACGTCATGACGAACTGAAGTTTAGCACTGATTCACACTGTGAGCTGGTGACACTTGGTGACAGTCTACCTGTTAATCACAGACTGTCCTGAAGCAGTGTTTGTCAACCTGTGGGTTGGACAGAGGACAGAAAAAAAACTACAACTACTTTTTCTTTTCTTTTCTTTTTTTTTTTTGAAGATGATTTTGTGTTTGTTTGAGAAGTCTTTGAAAATTATTTAAGTGCAGTGCAGTGTGTAAGACTAATCTAAGATTAAGACATTTCAGAATAAGGCAGACATGGAATATACGATTCGTAACTATATTTTTATGCATGTATAATCACATGAAAATAAGAATCTTTTTATTTTTGTTACTTAAAATTTTTCCTTTCATATATATAGTGGAGCAGGTCCTCTTCCATGGAGGCCGCCATGTTGAAACACTGTTTCTACAGTTTGAACTAAATACTGACTGTAGACAGGGCCTTTCAAGTGTTGGTTCTCCTTTAGACTAGGAAGGTGAGGGTGATGTGAGGAGATTGCAAAGCAGCGATTAGACCACTAGATGCAAATAAATTCTACACACTGGACCTTTTAAATAAAACCTTTTTGAAGTAACGTCATGTAGACTCATAAAACCTGTGGTAACGTGCAGTTTGATCAGAAAGGCTGGGAACCATCTTAAAGTAGAAGGGAACAAAATGACCCCAAACCAAAGACTAAGTTGTTGTCTCTTTTCATATTTTTTTAATAAAAGGGAGAAAAATGCAGATTTTTCAAATATCTGCTGTGCGACTAGACCATGTGTTACCAGGAGGTGTATGAGTTGATACCTGTGGTGAGATAGTGTCTTTAGAGTTGCTTTTCTTTTCGAGATTTTGACATTTTTGTAATCCAGCATGTTGCTAATAGCATTTGAGTCGTAGTAATTGATTTGAGTTGATTACCAGATTTAATGAGAGAAAAACAAGCGACTGTAATTCAGTTAAATTAACTACTCTCTTCTTTTGACAGTAAACTGAATATCTGGATGTTTTTCAGTGATGTCTGAGACATCACATTTTGAAAGTAATGATTAGGTCATAAATAACTGATAATCGAGGTATGATTATATAATAAAAATAGTCATTAGTTGTGCCTGAATAGAAGCAAATTCTTCAGAGTGGTCTTTGTTGTTCTGAAATATTTCTACATGTTCATCATTGGATAATATATTTTCTTTTCTTTGTGTCACCTTTACAGAACGATGCCTCGCTTGCAGTCCGGTGTTTGGAAGCATTTCACCCCAGCTATCATCGATGGGAGGGAAACCGTCATGTGCAACTACTGTTCAAAGACGTACACGAAGAATGCCACCAAGATGCAGATGCATTTGGACAAATGTAAGGAGTACTCGCAGCAGCAGTCACCAGGCCCGGATGGGAGCTCCTCTGCCTCCATCCCTGTTCCCTCCTTCTCCTTCTTACCGTCCTCCTCTCCTGGGGGGCAGTTCCTCATTGATTCGGTGGATCAGCGCAGCCAGGCGTATGCGGACGAAAGCCTGGCGAGGGCTGTGTATGCCACGTCCTCACCCCTCACTCTCACGGACAATATTTACTGGAAACGATTTTTCAGTGTGCTGCGGCCTGCTTACTGTCCGCCCACCAGAGAGGCATTGTCCTCCCATCTCCTGGACTGTGAGTATGACAGAGTACAAAGCCAGGTTCATGAGGCTGTAGGGAAAGCAGACTCTGTCACCATCATGTGCAGTGGCTGGTCTAACATAAAAGAAACAGGAACTATGATTTATGTCGTTGCAACTCCCATACCGCTGTTCTACAAGTGCACAAAGACAAAAGAGCAGACGCACGTGAGCACGTTTATCGCTGAGGAGCTGAAGGATATTATAAATGAAGTGGGGCCACAAAAGGTCTTCGCTGTCGTCACTGACGACGCCCCGGAAATGATGGCAGCTTGGGCTCAAGTAGAGGAGGCCTTCCCGCACATATCTGCCATCGGCTGCACAGCGTGCGGCGTCCAGCAGCTCTTTGATGACGTGGTTGCGCAGCCATCCATGAAGGCTCTGTGTAGGAGAGCTGAGCAGGTGGTGAGGTACATTAGAGAGCGGAAAAGATTAGCAGAGACATTCAGATGCTGGCAGACCACAAGAAACCACACTACTAACGGGACAACACTGGTGCTGCCTCAGTGCTCTGACTGGACTGGTGTGTGTAACATGTTCAGCAGCCTCCTGGAGGGTCAGACCTCTCTACAGGACATGGCCATTTCACCCACACTAGATGCTGAAGCGTCCTTCAGGGCCACAGTTCAGGATGTGGCATTCTGGAAGGGGGTAAGCAGCAGTCAGAATCTGCTCTACCTGATTGGTAATTATATTAATTACATGAAGAGAGAAGACACTGCACTCTCTGGTGTTGTTGACATGTTCAGTCAGTTAAGATACCACATCGGAGGTTTGCTGTCCGCGTCGGTGCTGCATGGCACTGAGCAGAAAGCTGTCATGGCGACGTTAGACAGATGTCAGGAGTTTTGCGTGAAGCCCATCCACGCAGCAGCATACATGCTGGATCCAAAACATGTCGGGCAGCAGACACTCTCCGGGGAGCAGATCAACAGCGCCTACTACGTCATATCCAACCTGTCGCACCATCTAAACCTCGACGAGGGTAAAGTGCTCGGCAGCTTCGCCAGATTCTCAGCCAAGCAGGGACTGTGGAAGGGGGGCGGCATCTGGAGCTCATGCCAGCATGTGTCTGCATCCACCTGGTGGAAGGGGCTGTGTTCCTCTGAGCCGCTGTCCGCCGTGGCCTCCGCCATACTCCAGATCCCACCAACAACAGGCGCGTGCGAGGGCCTCCAGTCACGCTTCCGCAACATGGAGGTGCACGGCTCTCTCTCAGCCGACCGAGTGCAGAAACTGCTGGCAGTTCAGGCCAATCTGAACCTCTTAGAGCCCAGTGACTCTGAGTTTGCTCCACTGGAGTGCGAGGAAGACAAGAAAGTTTCATTTCAGTCGGAGACTCAGTAGTAAGACTTAAAGTTATCACATGGATTTAAAAGGAAATTAAAAATTCAGACAGCTAATCAAGTTAAATGCAAATTTCCTGTGAAACGCAGTCTGAGCATGCTCAGCTATGATTGCACTGTGCTCACAGTCCTGGCCTGTGGAAATCTGCCTTCATGTTTGAATCATTTACAACCCATACTCTACACATACTGTTGATTTTTCTGTCATTATTATCAGCTTCATAATCATAATAAGACATATTAATACACTAACAAGAGGTCTAATGTTCTCTGTTTTTACAGTGTGTAAATAAATGTGTTGTATTTATTGAAGAGAAAGCTTTTGTCTTTTCTCACTCAAAACTCACTGCCAATAGTTTGTTTTCTACACAAATAAATAGCAGTTTGACACTTTGGGAATACACTTCACTTATCTGTGTTTTTTATTGCACATGAAGTGACAACATACATGTAACATATACATTAGGAACACACACTAGGAGACACTTCTGCAGTTTCAGTTCCAACATACAATCATGTCCTCATATCCTCAAATATTTCTTCCTCCATAAAAGGAGGAAACCTGAGCAACATGGAGCATTGAGTACATGCATATACATGTATTGTCAGTTGTACTGCAGTAAGTGTAAAAATACAACTATAAATGAAAAAAAAAGAAAAATGAGGCAGTTCAATCTTTCATCAAATCTGTCTGATTTGATCTATAACCTTGCTTGATGAACACATGTTGTCCCCTTTGTTCCCATTCCATTATACTGGGGGGGTGTTGCTTCAACCAGGAAGCTGTACTTGTGTTCTTTGCTATTAAAAGCAGAATTCTCAGTAAGGAAGCCAGGTTCGTATCTATGATAATATCAGGGGTTATACTCAATATGTACAGTGCTGGATCTAAAGGGAAGTCGATACTCCAAACATTTAATTTCTTCATTTCTTTTAGAATATTCTTCCAGAAATCTAAAATCTTTGGGCAATCCCAAGATCCACAACCCCTCCAACACATCAGTATTACTGTACTTTGAGGTGATAGATGGACTGTTAAAACACCTCATTTTGATCATCCAATCAAACTCCCTCCATGTTAGTCTGTTATTGTTCAGTTTTTGTATAAGTTGTACAATGAAAAAAACCCCCAACAACTTTAATTTAATTAAAATAATTAGTGATTTTTAGAGTTGCTGGTAGGCAGATATTATTACTGGCTGACAGAACCTTGCTACAGTAGCTGTTCCTTCTGTTTACAGTCTTTTGCTCAGCTCACCAGCTGATGCTGGACTGTAACTCTGTGTACAGAGCAGATATGAGAGAGGTATTGATCCAACTATCTAACTAAAAAAAAAAAACAATTTGAAATGTCAAATTGTGGCAACAAAACAAATAATTCAGTCCTGGGATTGTCATACAAACAGTTAAAGAAGCAGAGGTTTTATACTTAGATTTACTCTTAAAGGCATCACAAAGAGCTGCTGTGGAGAATCACTGAGGCACAAACACTGTTTTCTCTCTCCCATTTCTCACACACTCTTTCACTGCTCTTCCCCTCCTCTCCTGTCAGCCTCTGCTGTGCTCTGCAGGTGATTTGGCACAGGGGCGGCGGGGGGTTCTGAGGGGAGATCTGGGCCTTGTAAATACTAGCATTATTAATCTTAATAGGAATGAGCCAGGGCAGCTCTGGAGGCGTCTCCGCCTGGAAGGCAGCGGACCTGCCGTAAATCTCAGACACTCTGTTCTCCACTGCATCACTCAGTAAATCTATCACTACCTACATCTTCCCTCCTGCTCGCCTCACAGCGGCTTCACTCTGCTGCCCGTTGTCTGTTCTACACAGGGTTTCATTGGCAGTGACAACAGATGCGCAGGCACAAAATTAGAGTGATGGTATCATCGAGGAGGGCCGTTCTCGTGATGTGTGCTGTTTATGACAGATGGCAGCGCGTTGGTTGGTTTTAAAAGTTGCCCTTTTTGTGACTTAGTCACGCCAGGCTGAATGCATGAAATGACTGCTGTGGTGATTTCTCACCATGTCCAAGTTTCATCATTTGTTGCAGGCCTAGATTATCAGTGTCAGGGTCCTGTGTGTTATCAGCTTCAGGGCTGTGTCTGTTAGCTTGTTTCACAATATAATGTAGTTCAAAACAACACATCTAATTTATGACTTAAACGATAAGTCTGATATTTTTATATTTTTCTTAATATGAACAGTGAGATATGGTATTTTGTGATTTTTCCACCCCGTACTTAGCACATTAGCTCCTACTGAAGACAAATCTTTAAAAACAGAAACATAGTTTCATTTTTTGAAAAGTAATTTACTATAACAGGAAGGCAGACTTTCAGCAAATGCTACAAAAACAGGAGTATGGGAATATTTAAGGACTTTTTTTCTATGGAGTTGTTTCTTCCATCCACATTCTACTACAGGCATATTATAATCATCATATATGAGAAACTTTGTATGTCATCAAAATTTGTATATTGTGTGATTTTGTTGGTTTGTCCTGTACATTGTGTCCTCCTCTGTCGATCTTCCTGAAGTTTCTTCCATTTTTCCCAGTTAAAAGGGATTTCTGGGGACTTTCTGTTTACCTAATTCAGGGCTCTAAAGACAGAATTTGTGTTGTACAGATGAGGCAAATTGTAATTTGTGACTTTGGACTATTTCAGTACTTACGTTGATATTGTGGGGCTGACTCAAAATTAACTCGACCCTGTGCTCATTGTGCTCTGCAGTGCCATGCTTTGGCTCATTACATGTTTTTAATAGTTTTTGGGCAGCAGTGGAGGTCTAAGGCACAGAGGAATAATTATATTGTGCCTGTGAATCCACGGCAGAGCTTCAGTGGATTCACAGGCAATATCATTATGCTTTAGCACTGAGTATTGTGCTTTAAAAGTTACTGAAGGGTTAAATCACCTCTCACAAGATGAATTAACCATTATAAGCTGTGCAGAGTGAGTATTCACTAGTATTACATTATCTCTAGCAGTTAATCCACCATCTATCTATCATCTCCCTGTACATGTAAACAAGACTAACATGATATAAAGAGGAAATTAAAATTGTTACATTTCAGCAGGAGCTCCAGAACTCAACAGTACTGGCCAGATCGTGCATGCGCACATGAGAATCTCAGATGGTGGTCTGGCAACAATTGCCAGCAATGAAAAGCATTCTCTTATTCTTTGGGAACTGTGATACTGATTAAGCTGTCTGGATTCCCTATTAAAGTCTCTACAGCACATTACCTGCCAATTCTCTGGACACCGACTCTGCAGAGGGACACCGTGCAATTTGTTTGCAGTTCTGGACTGTAAAACACAGTGTTAGCTTAGCCACATATTATGGTCCAATAATTAATGTCACATGAGATCGACTGTAATTGTGTAATCTAATCAGGTCCACAAAGTATGGCTGCTTTAACAGCTGGTGCCAATCCAACTGTAACTCCCCTGTCAAGGACTGATACTATTATCTTGGCCTGGAACAATGGCTGGCTTTAGCAGTGACTGTGTGTGTGAGACAGGGAGAGCAACCGAGGAACCGGTGGGCTGCTTACTGTGCAAACAAAAGCCAGCTTGTTTGAGGATCATTGAGAGGGAAAGTTATATTTTTACTCTGGTATCAGTGGCTGGAGGAGCTGAATATAAAACCCTGAGAGGAAAGGTACAGTATGAGATTTCATCAACAAGTCTTTCAGTGCTCACTCTCCCTCTACCATATGCTTTGTCAAAGTGTGGCAGTTTGATATAGATCTAGTCATATGAGTTTTGGTATTATGCAGTTATGTAATAGCTTATTCAATCAGATGTTTCTCAGCTGCTGCATCACTGGAATAATTCAACATGACAGAACACATTTATTTGCTTTGCTTCTGAGAAAGAGATTAGAATATTAATAATGCTCTCATGTCTACACACTAATTATGAGCTTGTTAGAAGTTATGTAGCTGTCGAGATGGAGCTGGAGATGGTACACGGTTAGCCTAGCTTAGCTTAGCATAAAGACAATAAGTAAGGGGTTTAGATGGATTGATTCAACTTTGGTCTGTGGAAAGGCCATTCTAAGATTTCTTTCAAAATACAACATTTAATATGTTGGAAAATAGTTGCTAAAACATGTAAAAACACTTTTAGAGGTTCAAACAGTTTTTCACTAGTTTGCAGTCCAGGATTTTGTGGGCGGTCCTTAAAGTGTGGCTCGATGACACGCTGAGGCCACCATGAGCAGAGAGACAGAGATGAATTCATCTCGCTCAGTGTTTCATAATTATGTCATTTTCTGACTCATCTGCCCCAACAGTCCTGAAGCTGAGAATTCATTTTTACCTGATTGTGACACCTAATTTCATAAACGTGTTGATATTTTAATCATTCAGATTTGTGTTTGGTCTGACAAACTCACAACACACTTATTATTACTTTACACAGACTTTAAATAATCAATCCAGTACCTCTGTGAAGTGTCTCTGGACTTAATGTGGGTTGCCAGATACAGTCACATATCCACCAAAGATGTTCACTGATACTGCTTATCATACTGCTTATGATACTGTTTGCTAAGTAATGGCTATACCATGGAACTCTCTCTGAAACCAAAACGAGTTATTTATACATTTATGTTTGTATATTAATTTATCCAAAGTGTGTTAATTATTCACTCTGGTCAGAGCAACTTACTTCTGCTTCTAGTCATACTACACTAGGCTAATCACGTCCTGTCTCCAGCTCTGTATTTAACCCAAGACATACAATTTGAATCTTCTCATCTTACTTTTAAAAAGAAAGTAAATAAGCATATTCACTACCATTTAGAATCATTCATTATAAATAACTTTGGGTAAAAAGTAGAAATGAAGTGGTATTTTCTGTGTGTGGGTAGATACCATCCAACCATCTTCTGTAACTGTTTATCCTCATCAGGGTTGCGGGGCTGTTGGAGTCCATCCCAGCTGACTTAAGACAAGAGTGGGTAGATACAAGTGAAGTAAATTTTGTAAATCCTAAATCAATCCTAATTATTCAGGAAAACTGCTCTTGCCAGTGGCAGAAGTGCTATTTTAACATGCATACTTCTAATCATCAACACAGGATTTTGGTGGAGATCTGAAGCCAGGCCATCCTGTTGTGGGGAGCCTGTGCTGTCCACTGAGCCACCTACTACCTACACTACTAAAGTGTCTATTAGAATATGTTTCTGATTCTGTAAGACATTTTTGACCTTGATATAATTCGCTGTAGATGCCTGTCTGCACGTCTCTACTCTGTGGTGGGTGAAGCCAAGTTCCTCCACTTCCTCCTCATTGAGCCCAAAGTGGCCGACCAACTGCGTCAGTAAGCCGAGGCTTTATTTAGAGATGACCATTGTGTCAAACTGTTTGGCTGTGTAACCGTTGCTAACGTTCATCTTACTGTAATAACAGACTGGCAATAATTTGTGGTGCAAGCGGCCCATCATTTTCTCATTCCTCACCCAGGCCAACACCAGCCCACCCATCAACCCACTCCCCTCCAACCCTCCTCCGTCTGAAAAACAAAAACAACAGATGGGCTGTGCCAAGGAGACTGACTGCTTCTGGCCATTACCACAGTAAGGAGCCGAAGGGGTGGTGGGAGGCTTGAGCTGCTTGGGTTGCAGATATGTAAAGTAACCTGGTGGCAAGGAGAGTCTGAGCTGTTCTGCCTTGCATGTCTTGGTCTTGCTGCTCTCAGCACCTCATAATGCTTTTATAATTACATTCCAATCCAGCTGAATCATGATTAGTTGATCACAGCATTTTTCTTTCTTTTTTTTTTTCTGAAGCACCAGCTATGATTAACTTGTATAGCAAACATGTGATAGGCTGGAGGAAGTACTCCTTTACTTAAATAAAAAGTACCAATACTCCATTCAGTCAATTAAATTTTATTCATATAAAATCATAACAGAAGTTATCTTGTGAAACTTTCCATATAGAGCAGGTCTAGACTGTACTCTTTCTAATATTTTTTACAGGGACATACAATTCCACCATGAACAAGCACTTGGCGACAGTGGCAAGGAAACACTTCCTGGTTTAAAAAAAGTAATTTTTTCTAAACATACTTTACTTTCAAAAGCACTTGTTGTACATCAATGATATGTTATGTCTTACATCATTAATGCAATGCATGCTTTAACGTGTAAGCATCATTTTATTGTTGACAAGATGTAGATACAGATGTTCCTAACCTCAACTAACCTCAATCCCTCCCGGGCCCTCTAACAATTATTTAAAAGAAGCCATTTGAGGCAGTTTAGAGGGTAAATCTCTTTATAGTGAACCTGCTGGGCCCAAACTGTACAGTACATCTGAGGAGTACCTGTAACATCAGCTGTCACATAATTATAGGGGAATAAAATACAATACAGCGTAAAGTACTCCTCAGGTGTGCAATTGATTAAAAAAAAAAAAAATCTTAGTACTTGAGCATTTATATTGATTATAGATGTTCATGATTGTGTCAGGGTGGACTATGTTTGTGAAAACACTGCTGTAGGTGCATTACATAATTTTAGGTTTCAGACTTTTCATTCTTCTTTTTTGCGACCGTATCAAGCAACATCTGGATTCTGAACAGAGGTTGAGATGTGTTGTTTGTTGTCTGGAATTGGTTTGTTGCTATGAGCTGGTGTGTGATGTCGGTTTGCATGGTGTTGTGCCTCACGAGGACAGAGCACTTGGTAGGAGCTGGCATCACACACACACACCCTTGTTTTATCCCAGCAAACATTGGCTTTAGCCGAAAGCCCAGGGACTCATCTGGGATGAGAAATGGCATGAAATAACCCAAATAGTAATGGCTCTGTTGGGGATGATGCCATTTGCGCCACATAGGAGGTGTATCTATTTCATCTTTCAAAAGTAATTTTGTTTGGGGTAATAGCAAGGCGTTCTTATCAGAAAAGGTTGTAAAAGATTGGAGGAGGAGGTGGAGAACATGTAACAAAGCCTGTTGAAGACAGAGATCTTAAACTCAGCTGTTCAAACACTTTCTGTGCTATTCTACCGCGAGCAGACCAAAAATAACATTCATTTTTTTCCACCTGGAGAGAAAGTGATTGTCACATTTGGAATACCTATTCAACAAAGTGGGAGAGGAGCGCCGTGTGACACATCATCATCATTATAGGTATGGGAGAGATCTGTGTGGAAGGCAGGTCTCGAATGTGCTGTACTGTTGTCATCAATCATCTCTGGGGGTGTTTTCATCCCTACAGTCTCTCTATCTCATGCTCACACCTCGACACCCTCTCCCCTTTATCCTAATTCTCATCTCATGTGCTCACTCAACAACATCTAAGGATTCAGAAAAGAAATCAGAGTCAAGATATGCAGGAAAGCCGACGACTCCCCCCACCCCCACCTCACATAAAGACTAAAGGTCGGAGCTCTTTGAATCAAATAGCTCTTTTGTTTCTACCCGGGACATGAGGTGCAGGAACTGAGCTGCTCTTGGAACGTGTTGCCGCTCTCCTTGAGTGGCAGAAACCTTGGTAGTGCCAAGTACGCAGCTGTAACTGCTACCAGATGTACAATTATAACCACTTACAACCACCAAGGCCCTTTTGGTGGGCAAAGAAAAGAGGGAGATAAACTACTTGGCAAAATAATGAACATTCTGCAGAAATATTTATCTGTTTCAGCTTTAAACTGTTTTTTTAATACGGGCATTTTATTGTTTCTAAGACGCAGATTGTGTGTTCTGAACCACATAAACCACTACAGAAGTGAGCATGTTTTATAAGCTAATTATAGCCCAAACACACGCACTGAATAAGAGAGGGTGTATTGATTTTCATCCAGCTCATTATTGAGGCCAATTGAATGAGCCACATTTTTTCCTCTGCTCCCAAAATGGGGTGGGGGGATCTAAATAGATTATGAACTCATTTTATTTGTCTCTTTTTGAGGACATAATGTTCATTCAGTTTGACATATAGTTTCCTGAGTCTTGCCAAGAGGTATACAACTTCATCCATCTTGTTGAAATGATTTTACTTGCCGTCACTGTAAAAACTTGCTGGAGTTCATGGGAAGGTTTTAAAAGCAATGAGGAGAAGAGAAAAGAGAGAATGAGAAGCATGTGTTTCCTTTCTCCATTTCTAGAATATTTTCCATTACCCCGATGAGCCTCTGGTCATTTAGAGAGTTGATATGTTGACAGTTAAGCTCCGCCTTCCTTAGTTACTGTTGCTACACACGTCAAGCTTTGTGTTATAGCGCAGCACGATGTGAGAGATAAGAGCGGCAGAAAAAACACTTGCAATTCTAGGTCACTTTTTGAAACAATGGGTCCTTAATTTCAAACAGTTTGCTGAACTCATATGATTTATCAGCTGTGCTAATTAAACTCATTAATGTCTGTGTAAAGTAGGAATAAATATGTGTTCATTCTGATTTGAATGATTAAAATATCAACATGTTTATGAAATCAGGTAAAAATGAATTCTCAGCTCTGGGGCGTGTCTGCTGAATGTCACTCATGGAGTCAGATGAGTGTCACGTGTCAGATGAGTTCAGAAAATGACATGACTAACTTCGAAACAGTCTGAGCGAGATGAATTCATCTCTGTCTCTGTGCTCAGGGTGGCCTCAGTGTGTCATCAAGTCACCCTTTAAGGACCGCCCACAAAATCCTGGACTGAAAACTGGTGAAAAACTGTTTGAACCTCTAACTAATTTCATTAATATATCCTAAGTCTTTTTGCATTTTCATCAAGAAATCTCAATTACAATCAACAATCTTTAACTACATGGGTAACTGAACCCTGTTTGGTTGCTTGGGTAATGTTAGCCAAAACTCTGACAGCATCCAGGGCCAGCTTCCATACAGTAAGCAAATATGACAGCTGTATGTAACCTAGGTGAATATGATAACAAACTAATAGAAGCCTAGGTCAATGCCAAATGTAAACAAATAAAATAACAATTGTGTTTAAGGCAACAAGAAGCCTTAAAAATAGTGAGACTGTTCTATTTATCATTATTTTTGTGTGTACTGCTCCTTTAGCAAGTGCTACGGTAAAAGCCAGTCAGGTAACTCCAGTGCCGCTTGCTGGAGGGAGGGAGGATAATTAGAGTAAAAAACTGAACGTTTCAGACCACACAGATCTAAACTATTTAAAGTCTGGCAATATGGAAGTAGTAGATAAAGAGGATATTAAAGTGCCAAACTCAGTCATTGTTAGTGGACTCAGATAGCCTTGTATCACCAGCTGTTTATGTTGTAAAGCATCTCAGTCCACAAGCTTTGTACAGCTTTGTAAAGCTTTCTACAACTTACCTTGAACTGGTAAGTTGATGATTCAGCTTTCGGAACAGTAGAATACAGCAATGAGCTTTTTGCCAAATTCCTTAACAATCTGCAAGATGCAGGAGAGGGGCCATCCCATTATCTATACAGATTACAAACAGGTCTTGCCAAAGCATTAAAAAGATGCAGTGTATCTGGCACTGAAGTTGACAGACATCTCTTGTGACAACACAGCCCCTCAAGTCCTCCCATATGGTTACAGGGTTGTTCTGAAGATGGTGCAGAAGAGAAACAAACAAAGGGGGCAACAGCTTGGGGGAGCTAGTGAGACTATCAGGGAGAGATCCTTAAGTTGTCCCTGTAGGTCAAAGCTGTGTCTTGGAAGGGTCAGTTCATGTCAACAGCCAGACTTCAGAAAGGTGGATTGTAATTGAACCCCCTTCATTATCTTTGCCAGGAGGCTTGATGGTCACTTGATGGTTTCATCAGTCTCCCAATAGTAAAGCTATTACAAGGCAGGGAGACAGGACTCAACTGCAGGACTCGGGAGGCAGACACAGGAGGTAACCAGTCTTTAATTTCAGGCAAAGGTTCGGTGCACAGGAGTTCAGTCAGGTGAAGGCAAAGAATCTAAAGGAGTGAGGCAAAAAGCGGGGTCCGAAAACAAGCGAGGGTCGAAACCGAAGGGCACACAAGAAAAACGCTGGAGAGTAGGTTGCATAGTACACTAACTATCTGGCACTGGAGGGGAAAAGGGGAAACAGAAGGTTTAAATCCACAGGTAATTAGGGGTGTGACAGACACAAGGTGGGAAACCGGGAGGCTGGAGTAGGCGGAGCAGAGACTGACTGTGACAGTACCCCCCCCTAAAGGGACGGCACTGGACGTCCCAAGAAGATCCGGATGGCGCAGATGAAAGTCTTTGATGAGGGTTGGATCTCTGGTTCTGGGAGACAAGGCAGTGAAGACCCATCTCAGAGCAGGTGTGTTAGCAGAGGCTTCCTTCACTCTCTTCTCAATAGCCCATGTGACTGCTCCCACTACATAGAAGGATGGGAGAATTGTGGAGGGTGGCTTAGGACTCAGGGTCAGGATCAAACATCCTGGAAAGGGTGTCAGGTTTAACATTCTTAGAGCCCGGACGATACGACATAGTGAAGTTGAATCTATTGAAGAAGAGTGCCTACCTGGGTTGCCCACCACTGAAACTTGGCATGAGGAGAAGTTAGTGCATGCAAAGGCACAGCCACCATACTAAAGTTCCTAATGAATTTCCTGTAAAAGTTTGCGAAACCCAAACCGAAGGTGTTAGCACCCTTCAAGAGTTTGAATGCTGAGGAGATTAAAGGAAGGGGGTACCTGTTCTTTATGGTGATGTTGAGAGATTTATCCTTTTTTTCCACAAAGAAGAAGCCAGCACCAACGAGGAATCGATGTGCTGCTGCATGGCCTTCCTCTCTGGCAGAGAGAGAGAATACAGCCGACACTTGGGTGGAGAGGTCCCTGGGAGGAGATCGATGACACAGTCATATGGACGGCGAGGTCGTGAATGACCTAACTGTTGGGTATCCGCCCCGCTCGGAGGTGGACAGAGAGCGTAAAAGAGTGAATCATGGTATCCAGCAAACAAACTTGAATTTCTGGCACTCAAGTGGGATGTGACTGATAAATTCTGTGACTATTTGTATGGACGGTCTTTTACAGTGGTCACAGACAGAAACCCACTTACTTACCTTCTGACCACGGACAAGTTAGATGTAACAAGCTATCAATGGTTATCTGCCCTCTCCACCTTCGATTTCCAGCTTCAGTATTGTGAAGGAGACACAGACGCTGATGGCCTTTCATGACGTCCCCATCTTGCATCTGTCAACGATCTAATGTCTCAGAAAGAGGAGGAGCGAATTCATCAATTTTTAAAGCATCACTTATCTGAGTCTGACGACATCACTCATGTCTCTTGTAACATTGTTAATGCTGTCTGAGAGAAACATCTTGTTTGTCCATCTGTGTACAATGATGGAAGTGGTTCCATCATTCCTCTGTGATCTCTCTTGCCATGTCAGCTGGAGCTGTAACAGACAGCCCAATGCGATGGGTTTCCAACCATTCCAAGCATATCGGAGGAGGAACTGAAAAAGAAGCAGAGGGCTGATCTTACAATAGGTGTAACGGTTGCAGGCGTTTACATTGATGTTTTGTGTGAAAGTGTTATTGGGGAACATTAATGTTGATTTTATTTGGATATTTTGTATACTTATACGGGTGTCTAAATGGGAACTTTTATTTTGAAATATGCGACCTCTGTGTGCATGTGACGTAATAACCGGCGCAGGTGAGCCGCACGTTAGATGGACTCTAGCCTGGCGTGGTTTCGGCCACGGAAAAGATGCTCTCAAGTTTAGAGCAAGGACGTTTAATGCTGAGAAGAGCAAAGACTGAAGATATTAAGCTTAACTTTCTCACTGTGCACGCAGCCAACGAGGTAAAGCATTTGTTTATTCATTTCGTTCGTTATTTCAGTTACATGTTAGTTTTATGGCTGACGATATTTTAATACTGTGTATTATGTGTATGTTTTTAGTTTTCACGGTTTGAAGATGGTTTTGCCGAAGATTAAACCCGTTAAAGAAAACCACTTGTGTCTTCGTGCTTTTGGGAGGGAGTTACAATAGGTGAAATCATTCACCAGTTGGAAACAGGGGGAACGCCTCCTCCAACTGTGAGAAGAGAACTTACAGAACTTTCCATACTTCTGTGAGAGATAAGTAAACTTGAGCTCAAAAATGGAATTCTCTACAGGAAGAGGTGACTTGGTGAGGAAACCCATGACCAGCTAGTCCTTCCAGAGGAGTTGCGAGACATGGTTATGCAAAGCCTTCATGAAGACATGGGTCATTTGGGCATCGATAGAACCCTTGACCTCACACAAACCAGATTCTTTTGGCCCAGCATGGCTAATGACATTGATAAAAAGATTAAGAGTTGCAGCCTTTGTGTCTGCCGAAAGGCACTCCTTAAGAAGGCAGCGCCTCTGGTGAACATTCAGGTTACCAGACCACTTGAATTAGTCTACATGGACTTTCTGTCTGATAGAGCCAGACTGTAGCAACACAGAAGATTCGTATTCACTGATGTCTTCATGAAATATACAGTAGCAATATTGACCCCTAAGCAAAAGGCTAGAACTGTTGTTAAGCATTTGTGGGAGAACTTTATTGTTCATCCCTGAAAAATTGCATAGCAATCAAGAGCCAGATTTTGAATCTAAAACAACGAAAGAACTCTGTGATCTTGCTGGGATCCATAAAGTGTGAACCACACATTACCACCCAAGGGGAAACCCTGTGGGAAGGTTCAATAGGACACTTTTAAACATGCTTGGTACACTCAAAACTGAGTGAAAGAAACAGCACTGGCGAGACATGACCGGGTTCACACAAAGTTAATGTTTGGGCAGCTAAGACTGCTGAAAGAAACAAAATCAGGTTTGACAAACATGTCACTGAATTGACCTTGGATGTTGGCGATTGTGTGCTGTCTGAGAGAGGATTAAAGGACTGGTGATACATCAAACTGTGGAAATTTAAGTAATTTCCTATATATATATCCTATTGCTCTGTGAGATCTTCATTTTTTATTTTTTATATTTTATTGAACTGTGTTTTCTTTATGTATTCACTTTTCCCTTATTGTGTGCCATATTGGTATTACATGAATGGGTTGTGTAAAGTGAGTAAAATTGAGTAGAGCTGGTTAAGCAAACTAAAGAGAAAGTAGAAAAATAGAACTAAACTCATAAACAGGCCTAACTGAGATAAAATGAGAACTTAAACTGAGCCCCCTCAAAGGAGATACCAGGGACTAAACAACCGATATAAGAAACGCAGGTGTAAAATTATACCTCAACTTAAATAGGTTGTATTTAATCCAAAAGATTGATTGTTTTTTTCTTGTGTGTGTGGTTGTGTATGTAAAAGTGTTTGGTACCATCATGTGATTATTGTTTTTTTCTAATCAGTTACTATATAAACAAGCCGGCAGTGAATATTTATTCACTGGTCTGTGGTCTGTTATTCCTGAGCACTAGTATCAATCACTCACCTAAACCTAGAACCTAGACTCTAGTCGTAGTAGTCATACTTACATTGCTACATGTAACAACACAAACATTAACACATACACATTAACAGTACCCAAATCTGATCCAGAGCAGGGCAGAGCTGCAAATGTTATCTAAAACAATAGTGTTACAGACTGAAACAGTGTTAACTGTGTTATGTGGGAATTGCACCCCGGAACCTTTATTAATTAACAAGGGGATGTTTTGAGGGGTACCCCACCTGTTGACATGTGCTGCTACCAGTGAGATGCTATGTGTTGTGCAGGTCTGTTGCAGACGTTAAGTAAAGTCTGTTAACCGTCCAAAGTGTGCGTGCATTATTAACCATCCAAGGTTATAACAAATAGTATCCACACAGCTTGCACACAGTACATATTTGTTGATCAGACTGTCTTTTTTGAAATGACCTTTGACCCCATGAACATATGTTGTTAATGATGTGCTTCCTGGTCTTAGAGCAGAACACTTCAGAACAGTCCATTCTACTACACTAAGAAAGCCATTATTTTCAATGGCCTGTGCCGCACCACACCACAACAGTGTTTTTTTGCAATGCTTGGCACCAGCTGAACCCAGGCTGAAAGGGCCAGTACACTTCTGCTCTTGTGTTTTTTGGTTTGGTAAAGGCTGAAAAAAAAACACACTACTCTCCAAACTCTGAATCCAGAGTGTTACAGCTACATGTACACAACTTCTGTATGTTAAGAAAGCTTTACAAACCCCAGTTACACCACTAAGTCATTGAAGAATCTCTGTCAAGGGCAGAATCTCCTGCCCTGATTGACATCATGAAACTAATAATGCCTCTGTACGTTTCCCTACCACCTTATATGTTATTACAGACAACTTTTAACGTCCACACTGCATTATCCACTAATACCTGTGGCAACAATGGTTAGGGTGAGTCAGCGTTATTATGCAAAGGATGAACATAAATCATCCAAAGTGGTTTATCTTTTTGAAAGGATAAAGAATCTTGCACAGCTCTCTGTGCAGCAGGACATAATGACATTTTATGGGAGTGTTGTGGATGTCTCATCTTTATTCAGATTATTTGGCACCCAGCTGGAGTTTAGAAAATTGAGTCTAGCATGTCTGTATTTCTTATGGTAATTACTGCATTTAAACTTGTCCACGTTTGACTGTATAACAATGCGGTGTCTGTAAAAACATGGAAAGTCATCTAAGTATATGCTCACCACTGCAATGCTGCAATACATTTCCTATGGAATGAATGTGCTGTCTGTTGGCTGCAGAGAAAAATACATAGGCTCCAGACGAGCACTCCAACTACAAAAAGGAAGGCTATGCAAGCAAATAAAACGCTGAATCAGCCAGACTGTGGCTTACAGGTGTGTGACAGTGTATATAAACCATGGACACCATGTTATTACAGGTGTGTAACCACATGTTGTACCCACCCTCCTCTGCTGACATGGTGTTATATGGTTCAGTCTCCTCTGACCCGGGCGGCTGGGGGAGCACACTGCAACCAGTCACTATAACCTAAGCACAGCAGATTGTGACATGATGATTTAGCCTCAGTTTTGTGGTCAGGAATGTAATGACTGAAACAAGCTGAGGGAGTTTGCGCATGATCCTAAATCACCACACTGGAGGTGTGTGATAAATTTGAATGGAGGCTCAGTCACTTAAGGCCTGTGAAAGAAGGAAGGAAGAAAATCGTTTTTACATTTTAAAATGTAAATGTAATGTCTCATTGATCTTTTGTCTGGGAAGAAAAGAAAGAAAATGCAAAGCTGCCTTCTTAGACGTCATGGTCTTTTTTTTTTGTCCTGTGCTGCTGATTTAAAGCAGTAATTGAGCTCAGAGGTTCCAGCCATCAGATGGATCATAAAGTCAAGCTACAGTGATGAGCAAGAGATTTTCTGTATATTGCTGATCATGGTGTGAAGAGTGCGGATTATATTGCCTGGAGAAGTACAAGTGTGCTTATCTTGACTTTGTAGTTTACATAATTCTGTCATTCACTTAAATGTTCTCAGTATAAAATGCAAATGAGTTGGCCTTAAATGAAAGACAGACCAGATGAAAACATTGTTCGTTGTTAGTAGATGATGTGAGTGTAGAATCGATCCATCCATTTTTTTCCACTTATCTGGGGTCAGGTCACAGTGGCAGCAGGTTTAGCAGGGCGCTCCAGACGCCCTTCTCCCCAGCAACACATTCCAGTTCCTCCTGGGGGATCCGGAGGCGTTCCAAGGCTAGATAGGCTATGCAGTCCCTCCGGCAGGTTCTGGGTCTGCCCCGGGGTCTCTTCCCAGTTGGGTGTCCCCGGAACACCACCAAAGAGCGGTGCCCAGGGGGCATCCTAATCAGATGCCCGAACCACCTCAGCTGACTCCTTTCGACACGAAGGAGCAGCGGCTCTACTCCGAGTATGAGCTTCTGACCCTATCTCTAAGCTCAGCCTGGCCACCCGGTGGAGAAAGCTAATTTTGGCTGCTTTTATCCACAATCTCATTCTTTCGGTCACTACCCAAAGGTGAGGGCTGGAATGTAGATGGACTGGAAAATCGAAAGCTTCGCCTTCTGGCTTAGCTGCCGCTTCCCCACAATGGTCTGGTACAATGTCCACAGTACTGCAGATGCTGCACCAAACCGCCGATCCAAGAATGTATATTTAGAATAAGTAAATACCAAAAATTTATCTCATGACACGTTCCATACCATCCATCCATGACACTTTTCATGCAGAGCAGGTCTAGATCATAGTCTAGTATTATTTATAGAGACCATCTGTGAGCAAGCACTTGGTGACGGTGGAGAGGAAAAAACTTTTTTTAATAGGCAGAAACCTTGGGCAGACCCAAGCTCAATGGTGGATGGTCATTCACCATGACTGGTTGAGTTAAAGAGAGAAGGATACATTACAGGAGAACTTTGAAACTATAAGAATTCAATGCATTTTGATAAAAATGCACTTGTGTGCTTGTTTTGTGCATTTTGACTAAGTATACTGATAATGACTTTAGTCATCTGAATCTGATTATTATGGAGTGACTACACCTACAGCATAGTAATGATAGCAAAACTAAACTAAAGTAATGATGCACATGAAAGCACAAAAGTATGCAAACACTGCAAAGCACACAATTCTTAACTCATAGAATTTTCACTTTCACAGCCATCAGCCTTTTACTGTAAAACAGCCCAACTATAAGATGTAATCTAGGCCTCCTGCTGCTGCTAGTGCTGCTGTGAGAAACTAAATACCACAGCAATTACTGGCAAAACATTTAGATAGTTCATCAGTTTGGTAGTGTAATGTCTATAATAAGACTTGACACTCTAGTCTTTTCTGATTCTGTTTCTACTGAACTAATTTGTGTCAAATAAGCAGTAATTGGAGGCCTAAGTATAAATCTGAAATTTAAATGTGATGCTACACTCTGATTTTAAGAATCAGGGAAAGATGGGGAATATTGAATGAACTGGAAAAACTGCCTGGACTGACAGAATAATGAGGGAAGAGCTGTGAAGAATGAACAGGTAACTATGTGAACGTAGAACATGTAGTGAATGTAGAACTCTTTCTTTTACAGGTTGCTGTAGGTGCATACAGAACTACATTTGTGGATCCCAGAGGAGTTATTCTGAAAGGAATGCAGTACTTTACCAAAAATCATTGGTCAAATAATGTTTGAGCTGGTTGTATAGATACAAACTTCACATTGTTAACTTGAGTTCATTCGTCTGCTCTGTGAGAGTCTGGTCCGGAACTAAATAATCCAACCAATAGACACTTGTGTCTCACCAGACAGATCTAATAACATGTATGTGCCACTGAATATTCAAACATGGAGAAATGTGAAGTGTGTTTCTGGTGTCATATTCTAATATTGACTCATCTTACTCGTCTGGGTAAGATGCAACAAGTGTGATCCAAATTGATTTATCAGTGATAAGTAAAAGTGACAAGAAGGAATCATCTTTTTTCAGAAGTCTGATCCATCAGTCTTTAATAAAATAAGAAACATCTAAATCTCTACTCAGATCCACCTTAAAACAGCAGCAGCTTCATTGTGATATCTACATCCAAACAGGGTTAGCATCAGGTTTAAAGATTGATTCACACTTTTATACAACTGCGCCTATTAGCTCTAACTGACCACCCCTCAACAATGATCCACCTATGGCATAACAGCCGTAATTAAGCACAGTGGGTCTGTCAACAAGCTTTGGATTTCTCCACATGTTGAAGCAGTTTGCATGAGGCTGTGATAAGAGAGAGACTAGTCATTTGAAATGGTGTGTTTGTTACAGTGACCAGACAAAAATCTGAAAAATGATTCAGAATTCTTTTACAGGATAGAAAAGAAATCAGATGTGGAGCTAACGTTAGCTTAATGTCAGCCACCAAAATTCAAATGAAACACTGCTTTTGTCTGACATCTAAAATAAAAGTCCTATTGTTTCATATTACTAAGACTTCTGAGTCTTTATCATTTGCCACCATCATCGCTTTCATTTGCAGTGTGCAGGAACGGAAAGCTTAGGCACAGAAACAGTAACAAAAGGGGACACAGTGGTGGTGGTGGTCCTTTGTGAACACTCATATTTCTAAGTGAAACTGAACCATTATTAATTTAGATTCTTGCTGTTAAGGCGAGACAGTGAGTCAGAGTCACACTGAATAGAACAGTAGATCTTAAATAATGATGAATAACTGTATGTTGACTGCGTCTGTTTCAGTTTTGCAGCCTGAAATAATCAATTAAAACAAAAAAAATGTTTTTTATCATGTACTACATCAGTGAATCTGTGACACAGCATCTCTGCCACATTTTGACACAATGCCATATGTTTTGTTGAAGTGAGAAATGTGTTTATGTTTTACTTGGAGCTGACAAAAAGACAAATGAAACAAAAAAAATGTTATTTTATTTTTGGATGTGAACTGAAGAAGAATGTAAAAGAGTGCTTCCTATACTAAACCATGTTAGGGATGGAATCTGTCTGAATTACATTCATCTTTCACCTTTTATTCTCCCTGTAAATAAAACTTATCTCTCTGTGGACAATACTGTAACTTTCTAGCAGGAATCAAATTTCTATTGATTCTGCATCTCCACTGACATGCTGGTGGTAATATGAAATTCAGTATGTGCAGAGATACAGTATGAGGCAGGAATGATCGCATGAGCCATTTTCTCATTTGGAATTCATAGGCAATGTTAACTCCATTGTCATCTTTCTTTTTGCCATACATAAATATTAGATTTAATACCATACTTCTAACTTTCTGAGGGATTCTATTATTAATCTTTTTTGGTAGATTGCTGCTTAGTATGACTGATGTATGGGTACTGTATAGGTAATGATGACCAACAGTACATCAACCAAGAACAAATTTGAGTTACCCCTCTGGAGTATTTTCTCATGTCTCACATTCTTTTATTTATTAAATTTTTTTTTATATCTACCACAGTTGTTTGACCACAGTTTTGCTTCCTTTACAAATCAAACAAAACATACAAAAGAGCTTATAAAAAATGTTATTTAAGAAGAAAAAATGTTCAAACAATTAATTGGATAATACTTTACTAGTTTTTCAGGTAATACAGCACTCAACACGCATAGTTTTCTGTACTGCACTGTCCAACACTGACAGTGTTTTCAATATTTACATTTAAATGTGAATTCCTTGCCGCTTGATGCCGCTTGGTGTCGCCATTATTGTATGTTTCCCGGCACTGAACAGCGGTGCGCAAAGGATCTTGGGATATGCAAGGCCGCGAAGGATAGTTGCGGTGCATCCTCGAAAAAGATTCAAAAGAAGGCCGCATTTGAAGGCTGCATTTGAAGGGGAAGCGTTGTGACGCCATCAGCCTTCAAATGTGTCCTTCGAAGGATGCAGCCCCTGAATTGGGACACAGTCTATGAGTGACTGTGAGGGCTGCTACAGTCTATGTCTGGGCCTCACTGATTACTGTACAAAAGCACAACTTTAGAACATTTGCCATTAGCAGGCAACAGAACTGGACCAGGTTTAAGCACAGCTTCTGAGAAAAAGGAATAACACTACTGAGGTAATTTACAGACTTTTCTAATGGAAAGACTGCTAAGTCAGGAGCCACTAACCCTCAACTTCAGACATGGTTGGTTCTATGTGCAGTTTAGCTGCAGTGCAGAGTAGTGGCAGTGTAACACACGCTTGCTATTGGCTGTGGTAAATGCCAATCAATTGTCCCTCCCTACATGAGCATTTTTACAGACAATACGTAAGAATGAGAACAAACAGCGTTTCTGTTTCATGGGGACTTGAAGTACATTTTACTGACATAATTTTAATTGAGAAACACTGCAGTGTTGGAGTATTCTTACAGTTACTTAAGTAATGGTAGTGCTTTTGAGACCAATAAACCACAGAAATAAAACGTATAACAGATATTTCTTTAAACAGCAGCTGAATTAGAGTCTGTTTTATGCGTTGTGTACATGGAAAGTCTCCTTCAGCTTTTCAGCCAGAAGAAGGATGTTATTTCAGTGACAAATTTCTCAAAATCCCGTGGTCTTGCAGTTTGCTCTGCGGTACGTCATGTTCGCCTCTGTCAGCGTGTGTGGCTTTCCGTGTCAAGAAAGAGCACATTCACACGCTGCCCTACAGGTGCGCCGTCAAGAGTAAAAACTCTGTCAGTTTACGAGAACATGTTTTATAGAACTGGAAGGCGGCAATAAAAACCATCGCAGGGCTGGACTGGAAATAAACAGCACCTCATACCACTGTGATAAACACACTTACTGTGCCTAAATCATAGCATACTTAGGCTGATCTGCTTTCTCTCCTGCTGTCAGTTTTTCCTCGTTCTTGTCTCTCAGCTGTGTAGACAGTAAGTGGGATGTTATTTCTTCCAACCCTGGGGTTACCTTGGCAACCCAGAAGAAAGAAACGTGCTTGGAGGCTGTGCAAACTGAGGCGTAGGCCGAGTCATGTCTTTTTACAAGCTGCAGGGTCCATCTCTGAGCCAGCCGGCCAGCCAGCCAGCGGCATGTCAGGAGACATGGGAACCAGCCAATACTTCTTTCCAGGAAGAGCTTTCATACAGAGACCTGCCACCGCTCAGGTCCTCACACAGACTGTCTGTGGGTGCAGCCACAGAGGAAGTTAATGTGAAGCATCAGATCTCAGGAGGACCCAGCTGGCTTCATGCACTATGACAAATCCTGCACGCCCCCGTGGATCTCTGGTTTAACAACTCTGATGTTGTTTGACTTTCATTCAAAGCCATAGAAAATAATTGTAAACAGATCAAGATGGCAATATCAGGGCTAACTTTCCCATTAGAGAAAGCTTTTAAAGAGAATCACCCACACAAGTCTGAGAAAGCACGAGGCTCTTGAGCAAGAAATCTGCTTCATTTGTTGTGTGATGACATGGCTGGGTGGTTCTCAGTTGGTACTCAGATTGAGCTTTTTGAAACTGACCTGAACTGTTGGGTCAATTAGTTCAGTTGTTTCCGACTACATGGTTTGTGTCCCGAAAGCCCATTCATATTTACTAAAGACCTAAATCCTTAAAAACAGACTTAGAGACCACATTCAATATTATTGATGAAGAAACATCCTACAGTGCATGTTTGGTATAAGACCACATTTCCCCCAACAGTTTGAATTCTTGAAGCCCGTGTTGGCATCTCCTCATCGTGACAGTGGTAAGTCTTGGCTCATTGGCTCGGCTCACTGTTCGTTTCTGCAAAAATTGATTTTTTTTTTTCTGTGACAGCAAAATATCATTCACCCAGCCATCCAAACCTCCTCTACATTAAATGGGCCTTCATAAGCACACAAGAGGCTCCAAGAGATGTTCTAACTGTGGCGAGCCCTGCTGTCAAGGCAGTGGCCTTCCGGTGGGATTTTGGTCTGTGGGCTGGGCTTGGTAATTTGGGCACCTGGGCCTGGTGCCCTGAGATTATATAAGCCGACAACTCATTCATTCTCTCTCTCTCTCTCTCTCCCCAGCAGACGTCCGTGGAGTGGTATGGCAGCCGTCACCGGTTAACCCTTATCTTTTCCTTTTTAGTTGGATGCACTCGACAACATACATTCACTACAGTTTACACTCATGCACATCATACACCACTGATAGTACTGACGCCCACATCCTATCTGAACCATTGTTCTGTTTTTTTGTTGTTTCATGTTAAATAAACAAATGCAAACCTTCTGAAAACAGTGCAACTCCGGTTCTTGTCATGGCCCAAAGAGCCAGGCTGTGACAAATGGGGGCTCGTCCGTTCGACATCGCGGCAAGTGTCTTTTGTTTACATGTGATCAGCTGATGGCGGGCCTGGGGATCGTTTGGTTCGGTGGTGATCGCTGTTTTGTCTTTGGGTTGCTGTTTTTTACAAGTTTTGGAAGTTGTGGCAGTGAGGTAGCTGTTTTATGAGAGGGTTTTTGAGGGTCTGGAGTTTTTCTGCGCTTTTCTCTTTTGGTGAGGTCGGTTGTGCTGGTCCAGGGAGAATATGTGTTGCCGCCCCGATGCGCTGTGCTTGGAGTTTCCCTGTTAGGCTGTAGTGGCGTTTCCCCTTTGGGTCACGTCGTTTTTTTTCTTTGTGTAGTTTCAATGTGGTTAGTGTCAACTGTCTATGGACGGTTGTCTCGGGAGCACATCCGTGGGATCCTGCGCAGTGGCCTGCTTACAGGTGACTTCTCAGACCCGCTGGTTTCAGTGTGTAAGTACCCACCGCAGGCTGCATGAAGACTATGGGTGAGATTAATAAGAGTTTGAGTTAGGCAGTTAGGGGGAATACTCCACGAGGTAAAATGCCTCGTTTGTGTGCTTGTGGGTGGTAATACTGTTCTATTTGGTCCGTTATGGCTTCCCTGTTGGAGTTTTTTGATGCGCCCTCGGAGCGGTTTATTAATAGCTGCACTAAGGAACAGCTGATACAGATAGCCGAGCATTATAACATCCATGTGGCAGAGATAAAACGTAAGGCTGATGTTAAGGCTACTGTTCTGTCCACTTTGGTGGAGAGTGGCGTTTTGAAGACGGAAGACTTTTTGCCAGGTGTGGCAGCTGTGCCAACGCCCGTATCAATGTCTGCGCCCATGTCAGGGCTGACTTTTGCGCAGCAGAAGGAGCTACTGTTGTTACAATTTGAGCAAGAGAGAATCCGGATGAAAGTAGAAACGGAGCGTCAAATTGAGATAGAAAAGGTTCGGCAGCGAACAGAGAAAATGAAACTGGACTTGCAGCAGTATAAACTGAGTTTGATTCGGGACGGTAAGCTTTCACAGAGTGTGTCAGAGGAAAGTTTCTCTGAGCCGGGGCAAGTTACTTTTGATGTTGGGGCTAACTTGCGCTAAATGCCCAGGTTTAATGAGAGGGATCCAGATACATTTCTTAGTTTGTTTGAACGGATTGCAGATATGAAAAAATGGCCTGATGCTGACAGAACTTTAATGCTTCAGTGTGTCCTTACGGGTAGGGCGCAGGAAGCATATTCGGCGCTGAGTGCGAGTGAGTCTGCGTCTTATGCTAAGGTAAAATCTGCTGTGTTGAAAGCATATGAGCTGGTCCCTGAAGCTTACCGTCAGAAGTTCAGGAACTGGGAGAAGAATGACAAACAAACTAATGTTGAGTTGGCTCGTGATTTGTTGTGCCATTTCAATCGGTGTTGTTCTGCTGCAAATGTTGAGAGTTTTGATGGACTGTGTGAGCTCATAGTGTTAGAACAATTTAAAAATTTGATTCCTCAGCGTATTGCGACTTATATAAGTGAACAGAAAGCGACCACTGTATTAAGAGCGGCTGAGCTGGCAGACGATTTTGTGTTGACGCACAAAAGTGGTTTTGGTGAGGACTGTGCGGCCAGTGATGGAAGACGTGGAGGTAACAACCTCGGTAGTGTTCGGTACAAGGCTCCGCCTTCAGTAGCCAGGCCTGTGCACACATTTAAAACCTCACGTATGAGGGACGATGGTGGCAGAGGTGGCCTATGTCATTATTGTCAGAGTGCCGGCCATTGGAAAGATCAGTGTCCTGTGCTACGAAATAAGAATAAACGTAAATTGTATTCACCTGCTCCAGCTTTGTCCTGTTCTGGTGCTCAGGGGCCAAGTCATGAATGTGTCGATTCAGGGAATAATCATTTTGAGTCTTTCATTGCTGATGCTGTGGTTACTCTGGTAGGTAGTGAGCAGCGTGTACCTATAAAGGTTTTGAGGGACACAGGCGCTAAGCATTCGTTTATTTTGGAGTCAGCATTGCCCTTTTCACCTACAACAGAAACGGGTGACTTTATACTGATGCAAGGCATGGAGTCAAGTACACTTGATATGACTTCCATATCAAGTGTATCCCAGGTCGACATTGTGACTGATAACTTGAGCCGTGTGTTATTTGTCAAGGAGAGCGTTGGCTATAGGCTGCTTGCTGAGCCCTATGTACATCTTCTCACCGAGGTCAAGGATGTGTCAAATTCCTCTGTCCAAAATGCCTTCCAGTCCTCCAGTGGTCACAAGAATCAATGCCCAGTCCACATGCAGTCCACTACAAATGCACATTCGGTCTGTTGCAATGGCGGATGTGTCCCCTGTGCTACAGTCACACATTGAGTGGGATGTTGGGGCCAGTGCTGTTGAAGCGTTGCAGTATCTACCTCAGTTGGTTCCACCTGAACAGGACACCTTACCTGCCTACACTGAAAAGGACCTCTGTGACAAGCAGTTGGAGGACAGAACTCTCTCGTGTTGTGTACTACGTTGTGAGATGTCAGAGGCCCTCTCGGAGAGAAAGGTTTAAGGAGTCTGTCTCTGTCACAAAATACTTGGAATACTGGGATAGGCTAACTGTGAGAAACAATGTGCTGTACAGGATTTCAAAAGAATCAGAAGACCAAGGCAAAGCACTTCCAATATGTTGTCCCTGACTCACTCAAGACTCAAGAAGAGGTTCTGCATGGAATGCACAATGTTGCGGGACATCAGTTCAGGAGCCTCAGCTTGACAAGGGTTTTTTTTTCAGAGATGTGAGAAACTATGTTGTCAGCGATCCATCATCAGTAAGACCATTGAGTCTGAGGGTAAGGCATCTTTGGAGACCATAACATCAGCCAGGCCGCTAGAGCTGTATGTATTGACTTTGTCAGGCCTGGACTCAAAGGAGGACTCAGATGCAGAGTTGAACGATGGGCGGTTTTATTAGCTCACACAAAAACTCCTCGTCTGAGTGAGGCTATAAAAAGGCCTGAACTAAGAGGTTAGGGCATGGAGCGGGGCTGCGATTGCGCTGAAGTTTCTGATAAACCGCCTATAAAAGTTAGCAAAACCGAGGAACTGCTGGACTTTTTTGCGGCTATCAGGTGTGGGCCATTCGGCCACAGCGCTCACTTTAGCCGGATCCATCTGCACCCTTCCAGAGGCTACGATGAAGCCCAGGAAGGAGATGGTGTCGGCATGAAACTCGCTCTTTTCTGCTTTTACATAGAGCTTGTTCTCCAACAAGCGTTGGAGAACCTGGGTCACATGGTTTCTATGGGTTTCTTGGTCAGGAGAGTAAATAAGTATGTCGTCTAGGTAAACGTATAGAAACCGGTCTAAAAAGTCCCGGAGCACATCATTGATCATGGCCTGGAAAACAGCTGGGGCATTGGTAAGACCAAAATGCATGACTAAATACTCATAGTGGCCACTAGGAGTGTTAAACCCGGTTTTCCATTCGTCACCTTCCCTGATCCTGATTAAATGATAAGCGTTGCGTAAGTCTAATTTGGTAAATACCTTAGCTTGTTGGAGTTGGTCAAACACGGAGGTCATGAGTGGCAAGGGGTAACGATTCTTTATGGTGATGGCGTTTAGGGGGCTGTAATCAATGCAGGGCCTGAGAGATCCGTCCTTCTTCCCCACAAAGAAACACCCAGCCCCCGCTGCTGATGAGGAAGGACGGATAAGCCCCACCTTCAGTCACGACTCAATGTACTCTTTCATGGCTGCCCTCTCCGGGCCGGAGATGGAGTACAACCGGCCCTTGGGAATGGGAGAACCAGGAACCAAGTCTATGGCGCAGTCATACGGTCGGTGAGGAGGAAGTGTCAAGGCCTTAGCTTTGCTAAAAACCTGCTGAGATGGTGGTAGCAGGGAGGCACGGACCTCAGATCGGGGTTCTCAGAGTCTGTGGCAGATGTGACAGAAAAATGGTTAACAGAGGTCATGTTAAGCCCCTGAAATGAAACAGGGTTGCAGTGGATCCCAAAATCCTCCCCCCATTCCATGACTTCCCCTGTCCTCCAGTTTATGTGGGGATTGTGTTGACACAAGGCAGTCTCAATTAAATACAAATTCAGAAACTCCCTATGCTCCTGGATCTGCAGTTCCAATGGTTCAGTAATGTGTGTAATTAGGAACAAATCATTTCCATTAAGAGCCCTGGCCCTGATGGGGCTGGCCAGGGGCTCTGACTTTAATCCCAATTTCTCCGCCAAACCCCTGTCAATTAGGTTCTCATCGGCCCCAGAGTCTATGAGTGCCTCAATGTCAATAGTGGTGGCATGGTGTGTTACCTTGGCTGGGGTTAAACTGCGCGTAACAATGGCTGTGGCTGGAGAACAACTCACCTCCCGGGGTTTTCTGGATGGACAGGCGGCGACGAGGTGATTTGGTTTGCCGCAGTAAAAGCAGCTGCCCTCCTGCTGGCGTCGTCGTCACTCTTCTGCTGTCAGCCTCGTCCTGCCAAGCTGCATGGGTTCCTCCTCCCTGGCGGTGGACGAAAGAAGACCGTGCTCTGGCGGCGAATAATGGGAAGCCTGCCTGTCCGGGGCTGAGAAGCGTGGAAATCTCTCCGACGTCGAACCACTGTGTCGCGGTTGCCGGAGCTCACGAACCCGATTGTCTGTCCAGATAGCCAGCGCGATAAGGGAGTCCAGATCTGCAGGCAGGTCCACGGGCAGCAGCAGCTCCTGGATGTGAGCCGCCAGTCCCTTCAGGAAAACGTCGTACAGGGCGGTGTTATTCCAGCTGCTCTCTGCCGCCAGGGTGCGGAAGCGAATGGCGTAGTCGCACACCGAGTCCCTGCCCTGTTTCAGTCTACTGAGCTCCCTGGCTTTTTCCCTGTCAGTGGACACAGGATCAAAAGTCCTCATGAGAGCGGTCTTAAAGTCCGTGAGGGAAGAGCAGAGCGGAGAGTCACGAGCCCATTCTGCGGTGGCCCAAGCCTTGGTTCTCCCTGTCAGGTGGGAAATAATGAATGCGATTTTTGACCTGTCGGTGACGAAAGCCTGTGGGAGCTGCTCAAAATGGATCGAGCAATCAATGAGAAAGGCTCTGCACTGTCCTGGTTCCCCAGAATAACGCTCCGGGGGTGCCAGCTTGATTCCCACCCCTGCGCCCTGGGACGGAGCCGCTGCTGCTGCTGCTGGAGACTCCGGCGTCGCAGGTGGCTGGGTGGTCTGCCGTAGGTGGTGCACCAGCTCTGTCACCTGGAATGAAAGCTCGGCAAACTGCGATGCCATCGCCGTCTGAAGCTCTTCCTGCTGGGTGATGCGGGCTTCCTGAGCCCGTAACTTAGCCGCCCACTGGCCAGTCTCTGCTGATTCGATACTGGCCGAAGTGTACTGTCAGGCCTGGACTCAAAGGAGGACTCAGATGCAGAGTTGAACGATGGGCGGTTTTATTAGCTCACACAAAAACTCCTCGTCTGAGTGAGGCTATAAAAAGGCCTGAACTAAGGATAACAGAAAATCACTCCTAAGGAGGAAAAAACACTAAACTTCTCTATATAAGGTTAACAAACTCAAAATCACTCTCAAGGAGGAAAAACAAAAGACTATGAAACTTTAACTTAAGGCACTCCAACGAGGCTGAAAATAAAACACTATGCTATTCAGAAAGAAACAGAAGCTAGATTGCAAAATTACAACACAAAATCACTCTTACGAGGAAGGGAAAACAAAAGAGCACAAAAGCTATGAAACATGAACTATGGACTGTGAAAAGAAGGCTTGGGTGAACGCTGCAGGAGACGAAACACTTCGGCACAAGACAAACGGAGACGCAGACAATATATACACCAGGTAAAAGGGAACAGGTGGAAACAATCAGGGCGGGGAAGACAATCAGACCGGTGACACACGAGGAAGGGCAAGTGACCTGAAACAAGAGGAGAGTTATCTTTCAAAATAAAACAGGAAGTGACAAGACAAGACAAAAACCCAACTTGACCTCACTGCGGTGTGACAGAGTTTTGGTCGGCTGAAGACTCTAGAAACAAGTCTGTCGATGTTTTGGTGATAACAGACCACTTTACAAGAATGGCTCAGGCATTTCTGTGTAAAGACCAGGTAAGCAGGTGGCAAGGGTTCTCTGGGACCAGTATTTCTGTCTTTGGCTTTCCTAAGAATCTTTGAGAGTCAGCTGATAAGTGAGCTCCTCAGGGTGTCATATGTCAGAAAATCACACATAACCCCCTACCATCCAATGGGAATCAGAAGTGTGGAGCGATTCAATCGAACCTTGGGTGGCATGATCCATTGTTGCCCCCTGTAGAGAAAGCTGACTGGCCACGGCACTTGCAGACTCTGACCTTTGTATATAACTGCGCAGCCCATGAGATGACAGGTTATCCCCCTTTTACCTCATGTTTAGCCGAGTCCTGCCTACCTGTTGACGTCCTCTTTCATACAGGAAAGTGAAGGGATCAAACATTAACATCGATGACAGAGTGCCCTTGGCCAACAGGGGGTAAGGGAAAGTGGTGGGAACAGGTGGGAATCAACCATCTGTACTGTGGTGGGCATGAACACTGAGACGCACACGTACAGTATCTGTGACACAGTCACTGGACAGGAGAAGGAAATCCACAGAAACCTGCTGATCCTGGTCAATGTTCTCCCTGTGGAGGACACACATGAAATGTCTGACCCTGCCCCATCCATGCCTGCTACAGAATCCTTAACCTCAGGAACTGATGGTGTCAGAGATGGAGAGATCTTGTTTGAGAGAGAGAGCAAGACTCTTTGCAGAGTTAGTGAGAGCCTTGATGCTGGAAGTGACAGAAACTCACCTGTGACTGTGGAGGAGGGCCAGTCCCCTTTGACTGATCCGGAACCTGTGGATTCTGAGAAGAGAACCATAGAATGGATCACACAGCTGTCTGCACAGTCCGCTGCTCGGAATTGCTCTGTCCCACCTGAGGGCCACATGACAGATCTGTCTGTGACTTGTGAGTCTGCCCCTGTGACTGCTGTGGAGTGCTCTCAGTACCATGACACAGACAGAGAATGCGGCAGACATTCTGCACACTGTAACCATGCACTGTGCACCATTCTGATGCACAGACACAAGTCAGGTTAAGATTTGGTCACCTAATCAAACCTGTGAACAGGCTCATACAAAGTAAGGTTGAGAACGTTGCAAATATGGCGACCACTGACATCATGGAGCCCAATCTCAGAAGAGGATAAGGTCCTTTTTGGGTATGGTATATTACTATCAGCACTTTGTGCCAATGTACTCACCATCACCAAGCTGCTCTTTGATCTGCCGAAGGGTGGGAAAAGAAAAGACAAACATCATAAGACCAAACTGTCAGGCAGGACGTTGTGTGCCTCTGACTGTCCCACCTGAGGGCCACACCACAGATCTGTCTGTGACTTGTGAGTCTGCCCCTGTGACTGCTGTGGAGTCTTCAGTCAGTCAGATAGCTTAGCCCCTTTTGGGTCTGAAAGTTTTTATATTGATGTAATCTTATATCTGCTGTTTTCATTTTATACCGTGTCATGAGCCTGCACTACACTATGTTTTAGGGTCTTGTGAGGTGTATAAGGCACCCTGTTACCAGTTGCTGGATTGAGGGATAAGCACTGCTCTCATGCCACTTCCAAATGTATCCATGGGATGGTGTTTGTTTTCTTGGTAGTGGTCCCTGGTAATTTATGAACTTGTAGTGTTCTCTATGGTGTAGACTGTGACTCATCACAGCCGGCTGCACGTAAACACTAATATTGTTGTTGTGGCTCTGAGGATGGCTCGTTTTGATGAACATTAGGTTGTAGCTCATTGTCTATCTTACTACAGTTGAAAATATGCATGTTTTAACCCAGGAAGTTTGAATCTGCCAATATCTTTCCAACTTTTAAGTGCAGTGGTCAATGTGGCACCTTTCCTTATCTCGTAATTATTTTTTCTTGTGATTATAAGATAAGGTGTCTATTTTTTTTTTTGTCCAGTGAAAGCAATGTGCTTCACTCTGTGTTCCTTTGCCAACAGGTGGCATTGTTTGCCTCTTGTATATGTTCTGTTATGGTTTTGAGATTTGTAAAATTGATTGCAGATAAAATGTTCTGTGAAATCTTAAAGCTCTGCCCTGACAGTCCTGTTTTGTGTTGCTGAGTGAAGTGAGGTACAGAAGAAGAGACAGTAGGCTAGTATGTTTCAATGTCTCCTGCAGGGAACAAATAAATGCAGGAAACAGTGTATTGAGTCCTCCTCTTTCGTGCCCCCAACCACACACACCTGTTACACCAGCACAAGGCTATGAATAAACCATAATGTAATGGTGCTCTCCTCATTAAAAAATATTTCTGACATTGTGAATATTCAATTGTCCTGTTGTTTAATATGATGCAATTCCTCTTGGGACACATCACTGGAGAAATAAGCTAAATTGAGCTTTAGCTACACAGGAAATACATCTTAGGATCAATTCATACTGTAATAAGTTTTGTTCTTTTCATGGGACTTGGAAAAAATATAGAATATCACCATTTAAGTACATCTTACCACAACTGAGCCAAGCATGGGAGAGATCTGGTCAACTTGCTGTCCAATGAGAAGCTAAATGTTTGCTGCACAACTGAGTCAAACGAAGAGCTGCTGTCAGTCAGTCCCACATTAAATGTAGGTTTATATCTTGACAGCTTCATATCTTAACAAATGGCAGCTGATCAGCTGCTCAGCATGAAATCTCCACCAACTTTAATTCATAATTCCCCAATTTTTCTCTGCCCCAGTATTCGCATTCCTACCCTTTCCTAACAGCACACACTCTCTGGTGATGGGGCTCTCCACCTGTCGCACTCTTTAATGATAATCACATCTTTTTTTCCCCATTCCTCCTTTTTTAAATAAGCCACTAAGGCTTCCTTTCCTCCACCATCCTAATTTCATTTCATCCCCCTCCGAGCTGTTTAAGAAGACGTTTGAGAGCAACATTTCTTCTTGATGTCACTTCCCCCCATCACACCCTGCGCTGCCTTGCAACTCTCTTTCCACTATCCAAATGCAATGCCAGCACTCATGCATTTTTAACAAGAGCAGAGGGATGTGTTTGTTGAAAGTTCTGCCTGTGTGTGTGTGTACAGGATTGTGTGTTCATGTGCATGTGAGTGCTGCTCATACTGAAGAAAAAATGATTTTATTGAAAAAGGAGTCTATTTTGGACTCACTCAAGGTTCTCTTGGGATGGTAATGTTACCTTGAAGCTCCAGTGAGAATGTGTGTGTATGAATGTGGAACACTCATGACATTCACACATCACATGCTCCTGTGTGTCAGATCAACCCGACTCATCGCCGCAAATGGACGTGTGTAAATAAACTTGTTTACGGCGTCCTTGTGAGGTCATCTTGTCTTATCATCTCTAACTGTCACAGAGCAGATTGCTGTATGCTGGAAATGGAGAGAAAAGCACGAACTTTTAGTGAAGAAAACTTATCCCATCTCACAGAGAACACAGCCACAAATGTCCTAAAAAATTGGTGCCTTTTATTCTGCTTTCAATGTCATCTTCACCCACAAAAGCTTGCAGGAGATGAGCTGCATCTTGGGAACAGCAGCACACAGTGGTTATGAGAAATTTCAGGGTGGCAGTGATTTCTACAGCTGAATGTGGGAAATGTGAAGTCCAGACCCAAACAGCTCCGAACACAACAGAGCAGTTTAGATCAGACGTGTACAAATTTCTACAGAGCAAAAAATATTGACGTGGAAATGGGTGTGAATTACTTTAGATTATAATATAATAAAAATGAAGACTTGTTTAAATTTAAATGTTAAATAATGTGCCATAGGTTTAATTATCTGTAATTAATATGATTTCCTAGCTCCTGCACATGATTCTTGTTTGAGCACATGTTAAACTATATAAATATATAAAGTATATGTAAGTATTAAAAATGTGTAGCAGTCTAGTTTATACAGTGCTTTGCATTGGTAATAACATCATGTATCATTTATGTACATTAAAATGATATCACCAGTTTTACATATTAAATGCCCTTGTTTTGTTGGTTCTCAGTAAATAATAAAGTGTCATTAGATGAGTTTTTATTTGGTGCTATATAAATAAAATTGGGTTGCATTGAATTACCTTAGAACTCTTCCCTATTATTCTCTGGGTCAGAGGTCCATATAACAAGGCCGTCATGCAATGTTGTTTTCTTTAATGAAAAGTGCCTTTTGGGATCATCTCACAGGGTCTGAAACTCCATTTTTTGCTGACAAAATAATTGTTAAAGTTTGCGCCTGACAGTTTTGTAACTGTTGGAGACAAAAACACAATCACACCAGCTTTGCGCAGCATTTTGTCTTTTTGCTGGCCTTTGAGTGAAGCTCCTCAGAACATGTGTGAATACTTCTGTCTTCAAACATGATTTCAATCAGCAATATACAAGAGAAATCCACAGCTTATGTGAGCGTAAGACGCACGCACGCATGTCAGGTGATCAGGCACTGTAAAGAGGCTGGATGGGAGGGATGGATGGGCAATGGCAGTATTGGACTGGGATGAAAATGTGTTAGCATACTGAATAATGTTCCGTTCTAAGTGTGCTGTAAACTTCTGCTAAATGTTGAAATGATTTCTACATTGGAGAAGAGTACACTTTAGCTGGTGGTCCTCTGGGTTCATCAGGACCACATCCATTAGATCAAAGCCATTTATCCTGGCAGACAATTCATTAGAAGCAGAAAGCAATCAGACTGTGTTTCTGTAATTAACAGTCATCTATCTGATTGCCTCCACGCCATTAAATACCACACCAATATGTGGGCCTTGTATCCCCATTGTGCACTGCTTAATTAAAAATGCAAATTAAGCTCCCTCTAATTACACATTAACTGACATGGAACTGGACAAAGCATTGTGTGTGTGTGTGTGCATGCATGGGTATGTGTGTTTGTGTATATGTGTATGCGCACGTGGGCTTTATTATAGGAAGGTGAGTAATCGAACTAATGGTCGTGAGTCATGCGGTTTTATGAAAATTAAATTGCAATGAAGGACAATTAATGAAACTTTGTTAATGTCAGTCAAACTTTAAAGGGTGAAATTAATCCCTGCGCTGCGTCTGTCAGGAGCTGGCACTGACATATCAAAGTGCTTACAATTCTGTGGAAGCAGTCCATCCACTGTAATATGTCTTGTGGGAAATTGCCCTAAACGGATCTAATAAGTCAGTCAAAATGCCCTGAAGTGCACCCTTCAGCAGGAATTTACATACTGGACGCGATTTTTACAAATGCCATAAGTCTTATGAATGTCTGCTAGGGTTATTAGAAGCACTGGAGGATCATGGTAGGCCACTAACGCTCACTGAGACTACATCTCCCCTATGCTGTAACACTGTGTTTGTGTAAATCTTTTCAGTTAGCAAACAACAAAACTGTGTCTCACTGCCAACATCTGATGAGGAGTGTCTGACAAAATCATTGTTTTATGACAGTTTCCTGCTCTCGTTATACATATACTGTATATATACTGAACATACACTGTGCTGTAATACAGCCAAATTCACAATTTTGATGTTATCATTTATTAATTAATTCTTCCCTAACCGCTTATCTTTATCTTGGGTTTCAGGGGAGCTGGAGCCAAACCCAGGGAAACTAGGGTGGCCTGCGAAAGAGCACGCAGGTTAATTCTGCAAAACATAAGCATTCTTATTTTCAGGTGACTTCAAATAATGAAAACATAGTTATGAATATGATATTCCATTTCTGTCATATTCTGTAAATAGAGCCCCATAATTCTCTACTTCATCAATTTGAGGGTCAGCTTGTTTGATGGTTTGTTTGTTAGCCTCTACCAAAGAGGAGAAATGTGACTCCCGGTAGCTTGCTGCTATTCTCTGTCCTGTTTTAAAAATCAGCATGTCGTCTTGTTTATTGTCAGCTAATATCTGGCTCCTTGTTAAACCAAAATGTCGACTTTACAGAAGATGAGTATTGATAAGGTTGATTAAAATTTTGTCACGCACAACTAAATGTAAAGGTTACAAAGAAGAAAACAGAGTGCTTCAGCGTCTAGGAGATGTGTGAATAATATTTGGCATGCAAACTAGAAGAGATACACATACCTACAGATGTAGTGATACACTGGAATTCATTTAAAACATGCAATCTCACCACTATGAGATGCTTTAAAATGTATTGAGAGATGTCAGCGATGCCATTGACCTCATCACTGTTTACTCTGGCTAAATATGACTAAAGGAGAGAATAAAAACAGATATGTATTATCCATCATGATCATCTGAGGAGAGGAGGGGAGACTTAAGATCAAGGTTCTTTTGCATAAAACAGGAAAACGTCAAAGGAGGAGGACATGGGAGTTCACCTCGAGGTGAAAAGATATAGAGATAAAGTAGAGATAGAGTAGAAGTGAAAACTTCAAGTCAACCTGCAGCCAGCTTTACCACATTTACTTGTCATGTCTGACATGACAAGTCAAACATGGGAAAAATGAGTGACGCAAGGCAAAGGTAAACGGCGAAAAAAGAACTCTGCGTGTCTCCGTGCTGGGCTAGTTTTTCATTGCTCCGAGATAACTGAAAGAAAAGAGGAAAGAAAAGAAGGGAAGTACTCCCTCTGCTCAGTGGGTAGTCACATGTGTGCTGAACGTTGTGCAGATCCTTCATTGTCAGGACTTGTCTCAGTTGGACGACCTCCAGCTCACACAGGCCTGTGGGCTGCATCACTCGCTGTATCTGTGTAGGCCCGGTTTCCTCTTTCTCATGAAAACAACAGGGTTCTGGTCTACCATGGGAATTTCCTTGGACTGCAAACATCTCCTATTTAACCTACACTCAAGATGGATTTGGTTTTCTGAGAAAATCAAACCCTTTCATAGGTATTCATGGTATTTCATTCTCTCTGTGCCCGCTCAGGCTTTCTGTCTTGTATCTCCTTGTTCAGGAGATATTTTGCCAGTGTGTGTACGGGCTATTATCATTGCTATTCTCTGTGGTTTATTATAGGCTTTCAGATCCACTCTTGTCACTCTGTCAAATGTGTTTGCTTGATTTTCACTTTTCATTCAGCAGCTATCTAAAACGCAGAGTGGGAGAAAATGTTCACTTTTGAATTCCAAATATTCATTTATTAAACCCTGATTTGCCTCTTATCTTGAAATGGAAATTACTCACCCGGGTGTTGAAGCAGCAAAGGGGGTCCTGTCACCTCAGCATGCATCATAACATGCCATAATGAAGCTGAAACCTTTTGATGTGCCGTATGAGAGGCAAACAACAAAAAAAAGATCATCTTTAGGGACTGTAACAAACACAGAAATATGCCTCACACTTCTTCTGACGAGGAAAATAATTGTCAAGGTTGCAATGAGGAACTAAAGGCAGCAGATTTGCCTGAAGCACAGCTTTTATATATAGTGTTACATATTGAACAACTACGGCATATCCCCACGCTGATCTCAAACTTACTTCTGTTTTCTGTCTGTTGAACTAGTTTGAACTCAGCAAGTAACTGTCCTGTCAGGAAGCACACTGGATGGATTTTTAAACTTCATCAGACTTCATGCCGTGTATTATTTAATTGAACTTGTGTAAGTTCAGTTAAACTCAACTCATACTCAACTCTGTATCTTTTTAAATTGAGCTGCATTAAGCCAACAGTTTTTACCATACAGGCTTATCCTCATCGGGGTCGCGGTGGGCTGGAGCTGATCCCAGCTGACACTGGGCATTATCACAGGGCTGACACAAAGAGATAAACAGCCATTCACACCTACAATTCAGGGTCAGCAATTAAACATTTAACCAAGTGGCCATGCATGTCTTTGGACTGTGGGCACGGTGGTACAGTAGTTAGCACTGTTGCCTGACAGCAGGAAGATTCTGGCTCTCAGAGTTTGAATGTTCTCTTTGGGTAGTCCACCTTCAGCCAGATTAACAAACATGCTCTACAATATTGCACTGCAGGTCCTGGATATTACCCTGGAGGATATTACCTGGTATATTACCCTGGTGGAGGTGGCGTGTTTGCCTATTGAAATACAAAGTGCCTCATAAGAAGCAGAGAAGGCCTGAAGATGGCTGTGGATCACAAGGGACAAGCAACCCTACCTGGAGCGTTTCAGAAGCGAGCGTTTAGCCTGCCAGACTTTGTTTACTGAGATTTAACCATTTTCTTGAATGTTCTTCCAAACATGCTTCTACATGTATAAATATGCTACGTAGTTAATTCGTTTTGCTTTTGTCTGTTTTTTTACGACTAGCAGTTTGCACAGGGTATTTTATTTTGAAAATCCAACAGATTCTCTTTGCTTTTTCTGTGTCTGGCTTCTGCCCGCTCCAGGTTGTCTGTGCAGATCGATGTGTGTAGACACTTCTTGTACGCATCTGATATTGACCAAGGCAGAGCTGGAAATCCAGCAGACGGGTCTGTAATTCTGCTTGGACACAGGCGGGGAAATGATCACTTCCTGTTGGGTTGCCTGGGTGAGGTGGGGTCTGAAGTTGAAGACCCGAAACCCCCTATGACCCCAGGTACTTCACTGAAGATGTGTCCAAGTGAGATGTATGTTCTCACCACCCATACTAAACAAATTAGACTCTAATCTAAAGAAGCACTTTGTGAATTCTGTCTGGGTAATTATCAGCAATAGTAAAGCAAATAACAGAGCAGTGTATTGGGATCTAATTTAGCCACTGTTTTTTAAAATTGGAGGAACTACTTGCCTTGAAGAATCCACCTTCTCTGCTACCCACAGAACCTGTTGACCAGAGGACTTTGATCTCTGCCAGTAAACAACTCAGGACAGCACAGGTCCTGTGCCAGTGTCTGTCTGATGGTGGGGAAACCTCAGTCCTCTCTCATGTGGCTGTCTGCCTCCTCAGCCCAGCCTGTCTGTTTTCAAACCCACTACACACAAGATGGAGCGAGGCACAAGAGGCGCTCAGTGCAGCCTGCCTGAAAAGCCCATATACTCGGCACAGGCATCCTATCAAAAGCTCTGGGAACGTCGCGCTCCAAGCTAAGTCAACTTGGCTGCGTCTGAACTCAAATATTTGAGCAGCGCTTGACGGCCCCGGGTGCCACTGGCAAAGCATCACAGGCTCCCACGTCCAAAACAAAAATTTGAGGGTGGAGAAGTGGGTGGAGAAGGGGGTCTGAATGTTGGGAATGTGCATAATGCATGTTTATATGCAGCCTCCCTCCTTCTTAGTCCAAACTTATCAGGCAGGCTTATAGTCGTTTAATGAAAAGTATAATGTTGAGGACAGTCTGTATATACTTATCTCCTACTGAAGAAGAAGATTCTACTTTTTGATTGACATGGATAATCAATAGAGTCTTCCTTTTATTACACTATTTAAAATGATTACATCTCTACTCGTGCTCAGAGTAGAGTTTAGATGTTCTATTTAACTATAAATACACTATTAGGCTATAGAAATATACCATTTTCAATATCAAACCCTTTGCCATAGAGGAACAGATGACTACACAAGAGAGCTATATCAAGCTAGCTGGTGAGAGTAGCCACGGTTCACCTTAGCTGAATTGCTCCAAGCTTCTTGAACATTTTGTAATTAAGAAATATTAGTTTTGATGAACTGACATTGTGGTAATTCAGCTGATGATCACAATTAAATAAATGAATAATAGCAGCTAAAACACAGCTAAACTAATGCTAAAGCTAATTAGCAAAGTAGCAACTATCATCTCAGCTTTTGTCTCAGGTGGAATCCAGACAAACAAAATCATTTAAATGTATTATCTAGCTGTAATTTAAGTATTTGTGTTGACCTTGACAGTATTCAGACAGATACCTAGTGGTAAAACATTGATACATTCAATTCCTGTTATGGACTGTAAATAATCAACATTCTAACATTCTTTCTTAGCTTTGCTAATTAAAATGAAGAAAAAAGGTATAAGAATTCCCACATTTCCCTGAGGTGCTGTATTTTCATATTTTAGATCTCATGTAGGTTCTACTATAGGAATAAAACTGTTTTACAGTGTGGTAGCCAGCTAACACTACTCAGATTCTGTTGTGTAAAGGCCGAGTATACTCCATTTGAATCTGTCTGTTCCTGTCTTGTAGACAAATAAAACACAGAGACATATGCATCTGTAGAGATATAAATGGTGCTGTTTTTTAATAGTTGCTCTGCCATTTCTCCAAGCTCTAGCAACAACAAAGAAACAATATATCAACTTCACTACTGTCACTTTACAGAGGCTGCTGTGAATGCTTTATGTCTCACACTGAAACATTAGGCCCAAAGGGTGTGTGTGTGTGTGTGTGTGTGTGTGTGTGTGTGTGTGAGAAGCAAGTTCATGTTAACTTTCACTCACCTATTCAGATATCATGTTGCGGGTTTGGCATTTATGAAACCCATAAGAGAAGAGGCCAGGGCCTTTATACAGGAAAGTTACAAGGCTGTAACATTAGACTATTGTGTTCCTTCTCCTCTAAAATAGTAAAATAGTCTGTTTTATTTGCAGTCCCATCACAGGAGGGTGGGTATAGATTTATTCTCGCACCCATTGTGCCACAGAAACAGGTAAATAAAATGCAGCTCTCCTCCCAGCATCACCACACTGTTTTCACCCACTCACCTCCCGCCCGCGGAAACATCAAACACTCAGAAAAGCTTTTTATATGCAGATGCTTTTTGCTATTATTCTGTATTTTGATGTGATGTATATTTTGTCCTCTCCCAGAACTGAATGCAAATCCAACACCATCTGACAGATGATAAAACAGCTCATATGTTGTTAACATCTTCAGTTATTCGCTGTATGTATCCTGATCTGTGTTTTATGTATCTTATGTGTATAAATAATATGTTTATGTTGAATACTCTACTGCCATCTAGTGCTTCAGCGCAATAATAGACAGAAATCACACATACATATGCGAGTGTATACTCCTGTCCTCACACATCCCTGTGTGTTCCCACTCATACAGTCTGGTTTGTGTCCAACAGTCCACCAAGGGATATTTTGGGACCTTTTGGCCCTTAGCTTGGCTCTCATGGAAGGTTAGACAGGACGCAGGCAGCCTGAATATCTCCAGCACGTCTCTGTGGTGCAGCCTCACATGACTACGGGAAATAAACAAAGCAGAAACTAAGCTCTCTCCCCTCAGGGCTGAAGTGAGAAGCAGTTTCCTTCAATTCTGCTGAGGCATGAAGGGGTGTAGGTAGTGTGTGTGTGTGTGAAATAAATCATAACTGGACTTAACAGTGACAACCTAATCCTCTGTAGCCATTGTGACCTCAAAGCCCAGCGGATACACACACACACTGGATTTAATAGTTTTGTACTGACCTTGGATTCATTTTGTCTCTCTGTAATGTGAAAAACATTCTGCTCTGTTATAAATGAAAAAGAAATCATGTCTGCATCTTAATAACATCAGGGAAGATTTCAAAAGTCATATTTATTGAAATATGATATTTATTTGACTCAAATTAAATGAGTCAGGGACAGTAATTAATTTGGTGTGCAGATTTAGATAAGTTGATGTTTTTCATTGTTTTGTACTCCAACACAATCAAAAAATAAACACAGATTAGACAAAGCTATCTTTAAAGTGGCTGTAATCAATATTTTCTCTGCACTTGTCACTGGACTCAGTTTTAGCTGCTTTCAGCTCATAGTTTCGGTTTTCAGTTGACTCTGACAGTGTCATTTCCAGCAGCAACAGGCAGCTGGAAACTGACGTCACTTCCTGACCACCACCAACGAGCTGGTCAACACAGTAAAGACAGTTAGCAGAGACCTAAAACAAAGGGGACGTGACTGAACACAACTCCAAATGAACAATAATATAGTTTCATATCTGCTGGATGTGTAAATCAGCTACTGCTATTGTTATTGCAGGTTTATGGCTCTTTGGTTTTTACAAAGCTCATCAGGCGTGGTTTTTAACGCTCTAAATTTAGAGGCAAGATTCAACACTTTAATCAAAGTAAATTTTCCCCTTCAAATCCAATGCGCTGAAACCTAGAACCAAAACAAACCGCTACAAACTATACTTCTAAAACAAACTATACTTCTGAGCTGCACATAGTTGTGTAGAAGTCCCTCAATAATGTAGCTGCTTCCTCTCATAAACAATATGAGAAGGTAAAGTGTACTGTAGGTACATATGCCTGCCCTGTGGACATGACCAGACTATATGCTGCACATACAAATACAAGTTCACACACACACGCGGTAAGAGCTTTGTGTACACATCTGGGCAAGGAAAGATACTGAAGTGTAAATCCGTCAACAATTCAACGCCCACCACACAGAGACAGCTCTTTTCTCTGCATACACACTATGCACACGTACACACGTATACACACATATACACAAAAAAGTTAATGCCCCTAATAGCCCCACATTTACAACACACACCCAGCAGCTCAGCCCCCCTGGCCTGCTGAGTGATGAGCGCTCTTCTAGACAGTGTGTCTGGGACTTAACTCCCTAAGCTATGACATAGTTCACAGCTGTGTGTGTGTGTAGGTGTGTGTATGTGTGTGTGTGATCATAAACCCACTCAAACATACACACACAAAGCCTCCTCAACCATTATACCGCCCTTCAAATTATTTTGTGATTTTAACAGATTTTACTGAACTCAGCAAGATGAAACATTGATCGTGTTGTCAGTTTACTTACGCTAGTCTGATGTGATTCATGGAGGGCAGTGGTGTGTGTGTGTGTGTGTGTGTTTGCTGAAAAAGCAAACCAAGCTTTAGTGTGAGGAGTGGAGGACTGGAGGTGACTTTGACTTCTTGTGTCCAACAGGTGGCAGTCATGCTTCGTCCTGCCTTACACCCTGTTTGTAACTCTTTCAGAAACTCTTGACCTATTTTACAGCAAATTGTCTTAACGTGAATAACAAACACAAACACAGATATGTGTAACACAAAACGCTATGTAGCTTTTAGACTCGTATTTCTCACGTGGGAAGCAGTTTTATTCTTCTTCTTGGCATCTAACTGTATATTCATTTATGGTTTTACACTTGAGTCTATGTTGTGCATCAAAGCAGATGCACAGTCCAACTAATAATCTTGCCGTGACTGATGTATATCAAATAATAATATTCCCCTGTGTCAGCTCATATCCTACTTGTAATCTTTTCAGCAGCTCAGATAAATCACTAAATCAGAGCCTTGTCTCTGAATGTTGCATGTAAACTTGCTCTATTCCCAGAGCAACACTTTACAGCTCACTTCTGCGCTCTTTTTTTTTTCATATGTTAGATATGAATTCCCAAACAGATGATAGAGACAGAGAGAGAGAGAAGAAAAAACGATAAGGCATGCAGATGGATGATTTATCGACTTGACTGCTTTTACGGGTTTGTGTAGTGTTGGTAGGCCAGCTGAAGAATGACGATTGTAACCCAATTCCTGTTATAACAAGAAGAAATCAAACATTCCAGCCTCTCCTTTTGCTGACTTTCACTGAGAAGCCCTCTAAAGATTTTTCCCAGCTATCAGCAGCACTTTCTTTGTCTCTACGTGTAGATAGTGTAGGCCTAATAAATGCTTTCCAGCCTCCTCTCTCTTGTCCCAGTCCCACCCCGGGGGCATTGACTATCACAGGCCTTCATGACCCAGCTGCCCCGAGGGTTCGTCGGACGATAGCTGGAATTACACAGACTCCTTTGATCCCTGCCACAGAGCCCTCAGACGCTGTTAACTTTAGATTAGATCCCCTCACATTTGCATAATACCTCCTTTAGTCATTAGCAGAACAGACAGACTCAGGGGGAAGAAGCAGCCATGCACAGTAACTGCAAGATCTTTTAAACTGCATAAAGGATCATCTGGGTGTCATTTAGAAGCATAGCTCACGCTGGGTATAATTAGATTTTCATTGTTTACTTGCTTTAAGTTATTTCCTTTAACTAAGAATGACAGTTGTTGTTTTTAATGTTATTTCCTTGTGAAGCCTTCCACTTCTTCCCTGAGCTGTCAACACTAATCGACATGTAATGCAGGTGAAATGAAATTCACAAAAATGTGAAACTTGTCTTAATGATGTTAAATTATCTACAATGCTTGAGGCAATATGAAAGTGTGGTGGAAGGTTCATCTCATGCTCAACAAGTATGTGGACAAACACAAGGAATCTGACTCTGCAGTGTCCTTAGACACATAGAAATAAAACTTTATACTAAAGAGATTTTTCTTTATTACTGAGAGTTGCTGAGAGAGGAATGACAGCACTGTCACTGTGAGTGTGCAATTGAGCTAGAGTCACTTAGCTTAGCATAGCATGATGACCGGAAGCAAAGTTCCTGGTGCAAACATCAATGAACATGAATTATAAAATATGAAATATAAAAAATATATACAAGTTAAAAAGACCATATATATATATATATATATATATATATATATATATATATATATATATAAATAATGAAAGAGTTTTTAGTGTTTGTAAAGTGGTGGTGGTGGTGAATGGTGGGTGGTGGGGAATGGGGGGTGGTAGTGTTCGAGTTTGTGGGGTCAGAGGGCAGAGAGGGAAGGGGGGGCAGTGCTGGGAGGGAATTCAGCATCCTGACGGCCTGGTGGATGAAACTGTCTCTCAGTCTGCTGGTTCTCACCTGGAGGATGAGGAGACTGAACATGTGTGAGGGGAAAAAAGAATTTGAATCAGCAAAGCAAAGCTTTAGTTTAGCTCAAGATTTTAGTCCTAATTATTTAACCTTGAACAAACTGAACTGAGTTTATCTCTGATGATGTTTAAGGCGTCTGCTTCAGGTGAAACTGTGCTCCCAAGTAAACCATGTTGCACACTCAAAGCATTCTCTGTCAGCTCTGCTGCTCTCTGCACAACTGTCAGTTGTCTGGTTCATTCCCTAAACCATCCCATCTGACACACACACACACACACACACACTGAGAGACAACCCTCTGACCTCCTGTCAGTCGAGATCCTGGGAACTGATGAATTAGAGGTCCTGGACACAGAGGGCTTGAGTTACCGCTGACATTCACTCTTCGGGTTCTGGTTCCTAAATTCATCACTACTAATGCACACCCACCAACCACACCCAAGTACATACATGATGCAGTGGAGATAAAGTGTGAGAGTTTGGCCCTGCAACCATGACATCATTTGAAATAGAGAGTCCTCTGTCTCATGTGTTTCTCTAATCTCTGAAGGGAGGGAACAGTGTTCATACAACCTATGGATCTGACCCACTATAGCTAATCAGCAGCTGCTTCCACAAAAATCTGTTTCCCATTGAAAAGTATTGCTTTTTGTAAAGAGAAAGAACAAATGAACTATTAGGAATCAGTCTGAATCAGCTTAAAAGACATAAAAAATAAAAAAAAAGTTAGTATGGACGTGTAATGGCTCGAGCAGTAGGCTTGAGTAGTTCTAATAGATCAGAGCATGTACTCCTGACAGTAGAAGCTGACTGGAAATGACCTGGACCTTCCACAGTACAGGAGAATCTGTCCCTCACCATCAAAACTTCACAAACACAACAAATACTGTACCTTAAAATACATTTGTACTATACTACTGCCAATTAGTCTGCACAATCTTACGTAATATTATACACAAAGAAACCATGATCAGCAGGTTAAGGTACACTGCCTCTATACAAATTAGCACATGGTCTCTCCAGGTACCCTGAGGACTCGTTTAGCCTGAACACCTGGACAGGACTCATCAAAGAGGTGAGCAACCTGAGCTAATATTGTACTCTCAACCCAGTTATCTACAAACACACCATGTTAACACATCTCAATAAAACACTGACCCCTTTGCTTTAAGCCTTATTTAACAATTAAATATTGGGACTACAACATGAAGCCCTCATTTTGAAGTCAGTAGGTGTTTGGTCAGACGCCTCAAAGAGAATTACATGTTGTTCTATGACAAATATGTCAGTAAATAACTCACTCCTTTAATATTTTGTCTCAAAAGACAAGCTAACAACCTGGTAAATGAAACTAATGAAGTTGTCTGGTGCATTAAACATCTTACTTTCCACCATAAAAGTAGTATAAAACACTGTTTTGTTGAACAAGACACGGGGCCATCATAAAGTTTCTGTAATAATCCAATGGAAAAATCCTATTGGCTGGGAACTTGTGCTATGCTGACTTCCTGTGTGGTCTACTAAAATGTCCTTCCTGAATTCCTGGCAGCACTCTTATATTTATTAAAACGATGGCTTTAAGCAGTCAATGAAATGATGCTTTAGGACAGTTTGCTTATTTTTAGCATCCTAAAAAAGTTAGATGTCAGCATGAATAGTATTAAAAAATACCAGAAAAATAATAAGTATTTCCATTTCTTCATAATGGTTTCATCAGCATGTGTATTTAACATGTATGCTCTCTCTCCAGAGTTGGGGTTGGTGTGGTGGTGCAGTACTTTTGGATGCTGTTTTATAGCCGTTATGTTGCCATCAGTGATGACAGATTATGCAGTCAATGATTGAATGAGCATGAAACCTCTAGTTTCTCTGAAACCCGCACAGATACACAACCAGCTTGTCAGTGTTCATTTAACACTTGTGTTAAAACTCAGCGACATGCCAGTGTTTCTGTTCCCATCAGAGTTGATTCAACGTGGTTACAGCCACCTCAGACCTTCATCAGTGCTGTAAATGGACAAACAACCCTCCAATCGCCTCTTGAAATAATTGTCTCCAAAGCATCAACACTTATTTAGCGTACACAGGCAGCCTTCCACTGCACTTCACAAATCATTATCAGTCGATTATGAGCTGTTGAAATGATTCAGTAATATATTCCAAGACACTTGAACATTGTTCAAAGAGGCTTAAATCATAGACAGCAAGTCTCTCGACACCTAAGTGATGCTGTTCAGTAAAAAGATATTTGTCATGCTGTCCTCATCAGAACTCTGAGCAGTATCTTCTCCAGTCCTACAGTGCACAGATGGAGCTGTTCCAGTGTTGAATGGAGGCAGAGCTCCTCACTGTGATATCACTGATGTTTATCTGCTTCTGCATTGGTATTACAGGCTGAAATGTTAAATGTGACTCTCATATTGGATTTCCTTCAGCAGATATGTGTGTGTGCTCTTGTCTTTCTACTAATGCATATGTTTTATTATGTGTACAAATGTCCCAAATTACGGTGCATCCTGAGGGCCTTGTTATAACACTTCATAAAATCTCAATGTTTCTGACTTGCTTCTGGTCTGCTGTGTATCCTGTCTGCATCTTCACTGTGATCTACCAAATAAAGACAAAACCCCCAATATTAAATTGCCATTTTAGTGATCAGTGTGTAGCATTTAGTGGCATCTTGTGGTGACATAAATCAAATAAATCCTAAGTCTGACACACTGGACCTTTAACTGATGGGGACACCAGGACTCACAGGATGTATAGCTGTTGGTTACTTGTTGGTTACTGGAAATAACCAAGTGGCCAAGGGGACACAGAGGGCCTGTCCTCAGCCAGAGTTAACCATAAAACAAGAGTCTTCTCGTCATCACTTATGTCAGCAAAAGCGGTTTATTTCATAGCGGGAACTGTAGCTCCATTTCAGAATAATCAGTAAGAGTGTTCTGTAAATAATTCTGTTGAAAATGAAGCCCTGTCCTGATCACACTTCATTTCTGTGTAAAGATTTAGCTGCATGGTTTATTACAGTTGTACAATGAGCTAAGAGTCCTTTTCACTTCTAACTATGTGCTTATCGTTAGCAGGCTTGAATGCACGTTCAGAGGAGCAAATGGGTGTGAAATTGCTCTTGCTTCAGTTTGGCTGCCAAAGCTGAAAGAAAGGATTAGAAGGTTTCATGCCTTGGTGGAAAATAGCACGGTGAATTATAAATGTTGAATATTTTGTGTGCTTAAGAGGCTCTTAAAGTGACACGCCACGCAAGCTTTTAATTATGGAAAACTTTACCTTCACTTCTATCATTGTAAGCCATCTGATTTCAAACCAGACCTAATCAAAATGTAACCTGCAACCTTCCTCAGCGCTAACAGGACGAGTGACTCACAATGACAATATTTTAAAACATGGTGCCTGAATTTAAAAGGGGCCTTCAAAGGCGGATGACAAATCACCTACAAGATCTAAGATAGCACACTTAAACCTCCTGCACGGGTCTGGAACTCATTTCTGTCCGTTTTCTGATAAGGACGGGAGCAGCACTTTTCGTGACACTCTGCAGAATACAGGTTTCAGGCGGTCACACAAAGAGCCCATTCAAGCACCGGGTCTGAAATATCCTTTCAACACAGATGCCATCTGTCCAGCCACGTATGGGACACTCGGGAGAGACATGGCAATAATAAGCTCTGAAACCTTTTGGCAGCTCGCAGCCAGACGTAGCTCAGGTATGTGTGGTCAAGAGAAGAGGGAATAAAACAAAACAGTGAAATGAAATGAAGCAGCTCTCTGGACTAAACCGCTAAATTGAGGTCAGATTTATTAAGGGCCACTCAGGGGAGCGCGTCGGCTTTCAGATTAATCACATTTACTCACGGTTACATGCGCAGACACACACCATGTTGGCAGAGACAAGGGACCGTTCTGCAATTAGAGTGAAAATCTTTTGCTAAACCTCTTTTTCATCGATCACACTGACGCTGAATGAGCCTATTGGCCTGTGTTCAGCTTTTCCTGTCACATTAGAGATGTCAAGTAGACAGTTGTATGCATCCTGATGCCAAATCAAATACATCATTGCATAGGTGGAGTGTGCCATTGTGCGGCAAGCTCATATCAAGGCTTGTGCAACAAATTGACCATAATACCGAGCAGCTGTGAAAGCGATTGTATAATTACAGATAAACACGGACATCTCTGGATCTCCCAAAGCAACACACAGAAGGGTGGTCTGTTAACACAACGGAACTTCCTAGATAAATTAGGATAAATTGGTCATTGAAGTTTATTTGAGAAATAAAAAGGAAGCCAGTCTTAATGAAACATGATGGCTGATAGCGTGTTTATTGACTTTATTTTTATGGTAACTGTCGAGACATTAGTTCCTAATTCCCGCAGGTGCAATTCAACCTGATGAGGATGTTGTGGAGGAGGTCCACTGCTCTCAGTTTTACATGAGGCATAAAACCAGGACTATATCAATATTTTAGAATCAATTAATCCCCAGCGTCGGGATCACAGTGGATAGGGGTCTTGTTCCCCGACCTGTCGGAATAGGTTCCATGTGCTGCTCAGATCTGCTGTGCCGTGCAGCTGTCAGCGGTCGGTAAAAATAGACGGTGTAAGAGAACAGTCCTGCTGCTCTGTCCTGTCACCTTTTAGCAGATATGAAACACAATTAATAGAGTGGTTCTTCTGTACGTGTCACAGTGCGTGGGTGTAATCTCCTGTTAGCTCAGTGACACCTGGCCCCAAAGTGGGGGCTTCACAGTGGAAAGGGGCCAAACCCTGTTCACTTGTTTTGAATGTGAACACAAATGTGGCCATGGACACACAACAATATAGAAAATAATAGAAAATTTGAGGCCATGTTTTTTACTTGTAGAAAGTCTTAACATGACACGCGTCGCAATGCCATGTATTAAATATAATGTGAACAGGTGAGTTGTATATAAACTCACCCTCAGTACAGTTGTCATGAACAGGGAAATTAGCTACAGAGACCAAAACTGTTTTTTGTACCAGGCTGTAAACATGTTTATTTCTGCTGTTCAGCCACAGAGGTTGCTGCTGGGTTTAACCACAAAGTTCAGCACTTTCTACGTGTGTTGAATGTAGAAGATGTAACGTGGATGTGAAGATGTTTTGAAGGTGCAGTTTGTAACATTTAGGGAGCTCTAGTGACAGAATCAGGTGAAAATGGAATATAATATGCTTAATCATGCTTTTATTGGTGTATAATCACCAATGACTAATCAATTACCTTAGAACACTTTTAAAGTAACCTATGTCTACAGACTTCAGCGCAGTCTGCCATGTTGAACCAACATGTTTCTACAGACTGACTCTTCATGCTTTAATGCCTTTTTCAAGCTGTAATTCTTCCTTTATGGTAGGAAGGATTGCTTAGCAACTACACTACAAGAAGCCAATAAATCGCATACACTGGAACTTTGAAGGCACTTTAGAGAACGTTTGACTGAGTGACCAAAGTAAATTAACAAGTAACATAATTGATTATGTTTGACAGCAACTTAGTAAACAAATACTATAAGCACAAAATTAACATTCTTGTACATCATATTTTACCAATTGTGTATTCTCAATTTTCACTCTTTTTCAGGTCCAGTGTGTAGAATTTAGTTGCATCTAGTGGTGTAATTCCTGCATTGTAATCTCCTCACATCACCCTCATTTTCTTAGTGTAAAGGGGAAACAACACTGCAAGTGCCCTGCCTAGAGTCAGTATTTAGTTTGTCTGTTCTGGGCTACTGTAGAAACACAGTGTTTCAACATGGCGGCCTCCATGAAAGAGAACCCGCTCCAGCTGTAGATACAAATGGTAATTTTAAAGTAACAAAAATAAAAAGATTCTTATTCAGGTGATTATACATCACAATCATATTTATGAAAATAGAGGCCCCAAATCTTACGCACTGCACCTTTAAGATTTTACATAGAAAAACTCAGTTCAGAAAGCAGCACATTAAGCTATTAGCTCTGCTCCCACCAAGTTCTAACATTACATGCTACTTCTCCTTGATGAAGCAGAATAGAAAACCAAATCAAGCCAAACTGTCCCTTATGTGAGACGTTTATTTTGTCTTTGAGATAAACTTTGTTCACTCTGTAATCACAGTGTGCCCACAGCGCCATCGAGGCTGCTCATTATCACCACGGCAAAGACCAAATAGCTTGGCAGCAGTGCCAGCGTTGGATCGCAGTTCTCCATTTCCAGGCAGAAGCTGGATTGTGTCTGGACGTTTATCCAGTTCCAAGGTGACAGCGAGGCTGTGGTGATATCACAAGAGGGTGCTAGCCACCACACACGCTACATCAGTAAAACACTACGTGCGCCTTCAAAGAGCAACTACACACACAGACACACACACACTGTGAAACGCATGGGTGAGTGTGATTATGGAAGCTAGCCTGTTCATGTAGTGCTGAGTCTACAGTCTACGTTTACATTTCACACATCATTTTATGTTTCACTCTTTGAGTGCAACCATTCATAAAACATAGAGGCTGAAAAAGATGTGTCAAATAGAAAGATGTGCGTGACAGTGGAAGATATGACAATATATTTGAAAGTTTATCTCCTGACAGATTTCCTGCTGAAAGATGATTAGTGTACCAGAGTTATTACTGGAAATGTCACTGCTATATTTCATTGTTATATTTAATCCCATATTCTTCTTAACTTTGTTCATGATGTATTACAATAATTTTCCACTGGCATTAATCGACAGCATGAGCTCAGAGCTACACACAACTGCTAATGAAGCTCTGTTAAAATATAGATATAGATTATGTTGTTGTTCAAATGACCACGGTAAATGCTTCTGTGATGATATCTGGTTATGAGTTATTTGTTTAGGACGCAATGGTATATGTGAATCATTCATGAGTCACTCAGCTTCATGAAATCTCTGTGGTGGAGCTTACTCACCAAGTTAGCTAAATTACTTCTGTCTTTGTTTTAGTGTTTTCTTACCACGTGGTCGGCCGTGGGACCTCATTTCATTCAGTTGGTACCAAAGTACAGTACATGGAGCCAAAAGCGCCAGTTTGTGTCTCATTAATCACAAATCACAAGAGAGAACAAACAAAAGCAAACTTCACAAAGATATTTTTAACTGTTTTCTTCTCCAAAATTCACATACTGAATTCTTTTTTTCTATATGAAATTCAGTCACCACGTGACTTCACCATCTACCTTTGTGATCAGCATTTTTGGCACTGACCTCAGGTTAAACTGTCCTTCACATGATGAATAGCTCCGTACTTACTGTTATTAATCAATGCTTCTTTAGCTATTTTCTGCTGGAACCTAACATTGGATTATAGTACAGGACACTCATTTACCAAAGATGTTTGGTGCCAATTTCTGAATCTGATATTAATATTCAGGTCTTACATAAAAGTCATATTAAGTTATTAAAGAAAACTAGCCACATGATGGCTCTAGGTGATGTTTTTACACATGCAGAAGGGGAGCACTGGAGTTTCACGGCGTTATTTTTAGATTTATTTCCTCTCTCTCATAAGACTCCGTCGGCTGACAAATCTTGGATTTCGTGTCGAGTTCCAGCCAGAGATCTCATCCTCACGTCGCCAGTGTCCTGCTGGTGTGCCAAATGTGGATGAGTATGTGTGTGTGCTAAAGGAACAGATATTAAAAATAACACTCCCATTAATATAATCCTCCATTCTGTAATTGTTTTGCTCTGGGTCAGAGCTACTGGAGAGAACTGGTGCACAACATTTTCCTCATCTTCTTCTGCAGTTTTTCTATCTTTGTAATCTTCGGGGGGGTTAAAGAATCAATCTCTTCAAACTTCATGGAAAGTCTAAACCAACAGGCTTTGCAAGAGTCTTTGCTGGTGTCTGTTTAGTTAGGCCTTTTTTTGGTTTTAAACAAACTATCAAGAAGACAAAACCAAGCTACATCTCGTACGTTCATAAGTTTGTTCTTGGTGGCTAATGGGACAATGAACTCATGAAGGTGGTAAATTAACTGTAGATATCACAGCACCTTGTGATTGATGAAAAGCAGCATCCAGCATACACAGACACCTGACCGATGTACATATTCATTCTCTGGATTTTTCCTCTGTTATTTATAGGTCTGTGACCCTTGGCTACCCTCCCTTACAGATGGTCGCTGGCTGTTTTTCCCAGCACGGTCCTCTCTGCTCTTTATCGGTTTGCCCTTCACCTTCTGCACAAAGGGTGTACATGTGAAACTACTGGGGCTTGAAGGTAAGGACCAGAGAGAATAGAGCTGATTGATTTTCAGACAAATGTCAGTAAGCATAAAGCAAATCTTCGGTTTCCATGTTTGGCTACCTTCATAGAAAGATTTGTAATGCATACTGTCAATATTCAAGAGAGAGTGTGGTGTTAAAAGAAGCAGTTGATGGATCCAGATCTGTGTTGAAAGTCACACGTTTAGTCGTGTCTTTCGTCAGGATCCAGTTCATAACGTTGACAGTGTTGCAGGCCAAACCCTTTACTGGGTGGTTGATCTAAATGAGTCAACACAAGTCATCCAACGTGGCTTTACAGCTGTTGTCCAGGCATGGGATGAACAGGGATCAGATGTTGCTGGCTCTAATAAACAAGCTTTTGTATTGGATGACAATTTGACTAAATGTTATTGACATTCAGAGAGTCCATAGCTGCTCTGTGAGTCTATACTTAGGCACAACATTGCTTTGCACTACATGCTGATAGGACAACGCTCAGATGTTGATATAGGTAGTAAAATAGTAGGTGAAATGGTTACTAAGACTGATGGGAATATCCTCAGCTCTGAAACCAAAGTCTTGGTAAATGTATGGCACTTCTATAAAAGGTTACAGGATTACCAAAGTGGACACAGTTTATTCTGAGCGGGACATGCATGTTTGTACCACATTTATTGTAAATTTACTCAAAACCACAAATATCAACCACACATGGCACATGAGGAAAAGTCATCAAAGTTATCTTAATTGCTTCTCTATGGAAACTGAATGTCTGTACCTTATTTCAGAGCAATCAACCTAATAACTGTTAAGGTATTTTAGTGATAATCATGTGGTGGACTGACAGTAGACCAACACTGGTATCCCCAGACCCACAAAGAACGTGACAAAAAGACACAAAAATGATGGCAGCAGCTGCAGCAGCTTATTACACTTCAAAGGTTTAACTTGTGGCTGCATGTCCAACATGGACTGCACAAACATTAATGCTTCAACAACTGTATGATGCTCAATGAAGTACCAATTAGAGGAGGAGAGAACACTTCTCAGCATGTTTTCACATGGACAGATTATTCCCCATTAAATGATCTAATGAGTAAAATGCTATAAATTCTGATGGTGGATGATGGCCAAAGCCACAAAATGATGACATGTATTTCCATATTTGAATGACACTGAACAGAAACACATTTGATTGAAGAGGATTAAAGTTTGGACCCAACTACACTCACGGGGAAAGGTGAGCAGTCATTGTTGGTTATGGCTGCAATTATAAAACATAACGACCTACAAATTAAAGAAGCAGCCCCCCAAAAAACTCCATGGCATGTACACGAAGTCAGAAATTCAAATTCCAAGTGTGATCTAACAAAGCTTTACACAACATCCTTAGCTTTTCACCTCTTTCTGTGAAATGAATCTTTAGCCTTTCGACTTTTTAGATGTTTTCGTAACTTGCACAATACTGACTGAAGCATGCCAATTTCCCAGAAACAAACGTACATTTTTTGACTAAAAAGCTGCATTCTGAGCTCAAGGAGCCAAAATGGACAGATCTCAGATCTGTCAGGCATGTGTCTTTTTATTTTCTGCTAGTTTATGGCTATCTCTGCCCATTCTTTCCTCTGGGCTGCTTGAAATCCCACAGTCATTCTTTAAAGCCACTTCTTTAGAAACTGTTGAAAGTTTGCTCAGCAATTAAATTATTGATTTCATGCTGTAATTCCCAGAAGAACCTAATGTCCCTGAAATAGAAAGGACAGATGATTTATGACCTTCGGAGAGGATCTTGGTGTGGTTTTGCCAAATAGCCAGGTCATCGCCCTTTCAAGTTGGCCCAACCTATCGCAGTATTGTAGTCATCATTAGCAATTTGGGGATTTACACCTATCACCCTCCCTCCTCTTCCGATCCAGCAAATGAAGGTGCTCGTCAAGCCCGTAAAGTGGTATTGACAGGCCAACTCTGGCTATTTTAATACGACCTACAGAGGCCATCATTCTGGGCCAATTTCCATGCACGGAGAGCTTTTCTGGCAACCACAGTGCTGCATATGAAGGTGTTTAGTACAAACGTCTCCCACACCGTGGCAAGGGAAGCACTGCGGAGGAAGAAAGAAATTTAAAAAAAGAGCTAGCATGTTGAAAGCAGTAGGGGTTGGATGTAGTGTTGAAAGGCTGGCCGGGTTTCCAGTGTGCGGCGTCATGTGATAGACAAGTTATGGATGATATAGAAGGTTCGGCCTCACACATTCGTTGTTAATTATCGATATGGCGGGTCCGGGTGGATGCATACGTGTTCTATGTTCTAGGACTGACCACAGAAATCGTGGAATCTGGCATCATTAAGAAGACTTATGACAAATGCTGTATGGCCAAATAAGGTGATTCTTCTAACTTTAAGAATAGTGTCAAAAAGAGAAGGTGCTATCACAGTTTCCCTCCAACTCTCTGTGTTCCTAAGTAACCAATACTTTTGATAGAAACATATGGAAAGGTGCAGTTATTTCAAATTAGTTCAGGACAAGACAAAAGGTTTTCTCAGGCTTTGGTTCAGCAGCCACAGACTCTGAGCGATGCAGCTTTGACATGCCAGAGTCGAGGAAACAAGCTTTACTTATGCATCAAATGAAAGTTTGTGCTGCCAAATGCTAGTCAGGCTTGAAAGGGATAAACACACAAACTGTCTGAAAGAGACCTTTTGCATTTTATTATGTTTTTGTTTTTGAAGGAAACTCAGGAAACCTTTGACCTAGCAGGCAGCAATTCAGTTGGACAATCAACTTGATGCATCAATGTCAGTGAAGTCGTTTTTTTTCTCCCTGAACACGACCCCAGTTTGTCAGCTGATTCATAAAAATAAGAAAACACTCGATCAAAACTGACAAGAAACACTTTTTCCATCCGCACCCAAGTCAGAGTCTTTAAATGAAGCATCAAAACCACATTTTGACGACTGATTAATTCTCATTTGTCTTTCGAGACAAACGGACAAGCAATACATCAACCTGTTGGCCTGTCCCGGCCGAGTCCCGTAAGAACTCGGAACTGTGATGTTAAGATGTTACCAAAACACACTGTTGCTCTCTATGTTAACCAGTCACACATTTTACTATTACTGATAAGAAATGTTTCATATGACTCCATGGTCAGTGAGAATTCCTGATTCTGATTGGCTAGAAGCAAAAAGACAGTCAGATGTCTTAAATATCATCTATTCTCAAAGATGCTACAATGCTCTCATTTGTGCTTGTTGCAAATAAATCATTCAAAATCTTTGTGATAAATTTGTAACTTTGTAACTCTGGTTTTGAAAAGTTTTACATAAGTAGTTTGACTTATGCTGACATAGATATTGTCCATTCTAAATGAATGCACAAGTACTTAAGTCAAAGGGAGCAACAGTTATTTGTGTAGTCATTACAGTAAAACAGACAAACAGCTTATTAATCAGTCGTGTCGTTCAAATGTTCAAATGTTTGAATCTGGACCCTGAATCAACCATCAATCAGAGGAAAGAGAGAACGACAAAAAAATATGATCCAAGGTGAAGCTTGTTACCTGCGAAGAAAGATTTTTTTAAATAGTTTTTACTTGAACTGGATTTATCTATTTATACTTTTTAATCTGATTTTTTAAAATCTTTTTATACACTTTACACAACTTTTTTATCAAGGAGGCTGACATGGTGCTTTATTATGTGAACAGATAAAGTTTCATTGAGTGATAATAATATTGTATAGTAGGTTGCAGTAAAACCTTTTCTTTCCTAATTTTAAACTATAAAGAGAATTCAAAATGTGTCATTTAAAATAATATTTTTACTTTTAGTTTGAGTGCATATGGATGTTTTTGACAAGTGATATATATGCAGGATAACACCCTTCGTTCTATGACTGTGATGTGTTTGTAGGCTGTTCTTAGCCTCTGTCTCACCTATAGCAATCATGGAAAAGACTACTCGTTTGCTTCATTAATTATTTAACAGATCCAGGAAATTTTATGCAAAATAATTACAAAACAACACAGTTTCAGTCATCACTGTTATACGTTATATGCAGCTTGTAAATAAGCCACAGTGGTCTACAGCTCTGAGAGAAATAGGAAGCTCCGTGCACCTCCAGGCCCCAGTCCTGTCAACTGTTAGACCACTAGGAGAAACAAACAGAACCAGAGAGATCGGCAAGGTGGTCAGACGACGGTGTCACAGGGGTCATGCACCATGTGGTGGTGCTTTTGCTCCCCCTTTGCTAAATTAGTTTCCATTTATTTTTACTTGGTAATAGCTGCTTTAGTGCGTGACAAGTTCTTAGACACATGCTCAAATAAGTGCTCCGGACCCTCACTGGTGTGTCCTGGAGGCGAGGCGAGAAGGCCAGTCATTGATTGTGTTTAGTGTTGGCCTGCTGACCCATGCAACACAATGACGTGATGTAAACCATTGGTGCGCTTCTGGCTTTATTTGATGTGACAGACCTCTGGTAAACATATACATAGCACGGCCGCGTTTATACCACTTCTTCACCTTCTACCCAATTTCCTGACATGAAACTGATCGGGTCAAACTATCAGTCATGTGAGCACAAATGACTCTGATTTAAAGGCATCAATCCATCAATCATGACAGTTTCATGAGGCATTTGTTTCTGATCAGCAGCTTCAAGAATTTACCTTCACAAAGCGACTTGAGCATGTAGAAGGGGACGCGAAGGTCTGGTTTGTTGCACAGTCACTGTTTCTGACAGGTCACTGAAACAAACCTACCCCAGTCACCAGGTGAATGACTGCCAGCTTGCAGGGAGACATGTTAGACACGCTCTTTTGCTATTCAAGCTCTAATAGGCAGCTAATAGCCTCGTTTTCTGTGAGGTGTTTAAGGTCCGCACTACACTCTGTCACTCACTCCCTTGACCTCATTGTGTTTCTAATGGTTGAGGCAAGCGTCGCCAGACAGTGACGCAATGATGCCTCACATGCCGTTTCCATATTCAGAGAACCTGCGGAAAAAGCCGCTCTGCTTCCCTAGGTGGGAATTCTCATCTCACTTTCTCTTTTTTCTCTCCCTGTCTTCATGATTTAAGTCTATAAATGTCTCCAGTTATCAGAGGGTCTTGTCAAACAAAGCCAGAGGTGCTATCAACATCAGTGATATGTGTTATTTATTTATCCATATCACTTTGACATTACACACAGTCCCACGCACTTGCTGAATCTGAGAGAAGTGCTGCATAAGATCAACTGGAGCAAGACACAAAAAAACGAATAGCTTTGGCTCAGTGACACTTAACTTTATGAGTGTGCGTAGGGATGTGGTCATATCTGTTGGGTGCTGTTTTCCATATGGTTGTCATAAAAATATGATCTTATAAGCTCAAAACATATCCTTTCAGGGTGTTATAAATCAAAGTTTGGCACAGTAGCAGGTTTGGCACCAAGAAGCACAAAATCACTGCAACACTATCGCAGTTTAAATGTGTGGTCACCGGCTGATATTTGCGCAAATGTAAGATAACCACCCGAAAATGGTCAAAGCCTATAATATCCGACTATCTCTTTAGTTTAATGTGATGGTGTCGAATCTCAATACAGAGTGACAGTAAATGTCCTTTTAGAGGCAGATCAGCTCGCGGATATCTACTTGTGACTCATGTTCTTGTTAAACTGTGATCAGTTTGACAACAGACTTTATGAAATTTTGACATCTTTAATCCAGTTTTCACGATGACAGTCTGAAGTTGCAGTGAGATCTGCCAGGAGATGTGGATTGCTATTTTTTCCTTCGGTTTAGCCGCGATGAACTTGTGTCCTAATCACAAAACAGTCTCGAGACGACAAAAAAGAAAAAAAAAAGGAAAAACTGTGTGTTACATGGAGAGGTCATCAATGTGGTGAAAGGCAATGAGTAAACAAAAGCAAAATAACATAATTCCTTCAAATTAGCGCCGGAATGCATGACATTATGTGAAAAGGAGGAAAAGGTCAAAAGCTGTAATGATTCCACTGACAACAGACCCAGTTTATTTTCGCTCCCGTCTCCTTTTGGTGCTGTGGTGACATTTCGTCATTATGTGAACAAGTACAAACACAGAAATCTGATGAGACTTTCATGTAGGAAAATATGGAAATACATATTTCATATGAAAATATTTTCATAGTGCAATGAATTCATCAAATTTAGTGTAACCTAAGGTAAGTCAATGAGTCTGAGGTCATGACAGCACACTGTACAGCAGTTCACCTGGCCAGGTGATGACAAGTGTGGCTCACTTTATAGAAAACTTACAAGTTCATTTGTGTCATGGTAAAGACACAACATTAATGGCAGACTTCTAACATGGAATAATATTATGAAATAAGAATAAACTGAACACCCAAAAGTATAAATTAATAAAGCTCTTGATATATTTGTTGGCAGCAAATGACCAAAATTAATTTGAAGCTCTGAATCTGCAAACAAAGAACCACAGCCGATGAACATCAAACTCAGAGAGTCACGTTGTGTTGTCATCAAGTGATGCAGACACAGCAGATATGTAGGAGGTAAAAACTGAAAACAGACCAGACGGTGCCACCCACCTCTTCTGAATCCTCCACACACATCAACTTTTCTCAGATATAATATAAAAAAAAGACTGTTTTTTCAGCAGTTTATAAAACCACCATTGTGATACAGAAAATAAACTTAGAAAAACATATATACAATTAAGGAATAATATTAAATATTGTATCAGTAAACCTGCCATCAATTAAAATCTAAGATTTACAGGTTGTACATTATAAGATATTAAATTTAAAATGTCAAACTATTGATGCATTGATGAGGCAAATTACAAAAATTGTTCAGGAGGAGATTTTGGTATTCCAGAGGCCGAGGTTCCGGACAGAAAAGCATGGTTGATCTACAGTGTTTTAGTTTCAAGTCCTGCAGATGCATTCATTCCTAGTTAGAGCCTGTAAGGACTAATACTGCTGTTAGCTGTTAGAGGAAAAGGTGAACTCCTGCAGTCAGATGTAAGTTTACCAGTAATTCAGTGACTTGATGATGGACCTTCAGTGGTGACATTAAACTTTTTCTCTACCCACAAGTTCATTTTTTACTAGACATTTGTGGACATCTAAACATTCATATCTGCAAGACATTTAACCAAAGGGGATAGAGCAGTATGGCTGCTAGGCCTCACAGGAATGAATATCAGTGTCATTGGCATAACAATCACATACAGTGCCATGTCTGCATGGCAAATATGATTGGTCCCACAATTGAGCCCTGTGGGACACCGTATGTTATTGAGGGTAACCCACGGGAAGGCTGCTTGACTAAAAACAGATGAGGAGTGATGGTAAACACATGCAGATGCTTCTGTTTGTGTCTGAGACCATGAAAGTGAGATTAACGTTAACATAATTGGTCCCATGGGGCTCAGTGGACATGTGCAGTTGATTTATTTTTATTTTTTCTCAAAGCAAATACTGACATTGTCAGCACACAAAATGTAACATATTTAAGCTTGTATAACTTTTTCTCACAATAGTCAACTTATTTGTTTGTTATTGTCCTGCCATGCATACGAGATGACACAAAAACAAGGAAGAAAGACCTTACCTTTGTGACTTACTGTAGCATGCTGGCTAACATAAATTTCCCACTGTGTGTGTTTCTTCATGAACATTCTTTAAACAATCGGTGACTGATTTCACAGACCTTTAGCAACACAGTTTACGGAAATCTTAACCCATTTTTTCTGGACTCTAATAAATCAAGTTGCTGTTCTGCGCTGTGTTTGCCTCAAGTAAGCTGCATTAAGTTTTTATCGCTTCATCACTCCCAGATAACGTGTTTGAAGATGGATGTTGCATCAGGAACAGTATCGTGAGCATCCATCTTCTCTCAAAGAGTCTATATTACATACTACCTGACAGTGCGAAGACTTTGTGAACATTCCTCGGCTCTCAGGAAACTAACCGTGTGTCCATTAAAGGATTACCATTGTGACAGAATCCACAAAACCCCACTCTGTCTGCTCTTGGCTGTGTCATACTTTATAATATTCACAAACAGAGCTGTTAGAAGGTGTAGGTGGGGCGAACAGTGAAGCACACAGACCAGCCCTTGTTCAACCAAACCTCTTATCAGTTCTCTTACCTCCATCCTTCATGCAGTGTGTTAGGAGTCAGCTGAGGGGAGATGAAGCTTCAGGCTTATGCAGCTCCTTCCCCATTCATCAAAACTAAGAGAAAATAAAGACACAAAGACACAGAAAACTAAGAAACACAGGAAGTGTACGTATGGCAAATTGTGTGTGACATCCACTTTCAACACAGCTCTACTTCCTGTGTGCATGAGTCACTGAATGTGACAGGCAACATTCAATTGAATAGACCAAAAGCAGGGAGTCTTAGGTGGATATATTTATTGCTCTCACATGTATGAGCTCATACAATACACACCTACACACCAGCTCAGTCTGTGTTGTTGATTCCACAGGCAGGTTAAGTCAAGAAAATAACCACGCGCTGATGTCATGCTCTTTTTCCATGTTAGGAGGGCCGACTGGCCCCATTAGTACAGAAGAAAATACAACGTGACAAATGGCAGCAAGCTGGCGGCACATTAAGATGAAGAGAGCAAACAGCGCTTGCCAGCGGTGAAATTAGCAGAGTAAGTAAGAACATATATCTCAGCTTACAGCGTCTCCTCTGATGTATGACACTGGACAATGTAGCCTGTCTGAGCGCCAACGAAACAGGGTCTCCATTAGCGACACTGTGATTAATGTCAAACAGTGGTCCAAGTAGCAAGGCTAAATTAGCTATTGCTAATTAAAGCTGCATTACTGCCCCATACTCACAGTAGATCAGGTTTCATTGTTTGATAATGTTAAGGGGCGCTGACAAACACCAAGGTGAGAGCTCCATGTGAGAGTTGCTGACTAAGTGTTTTGCTCAGACTTTCTGTTCGTGATCAATATCTGATCAAGCATGTACTGTGGAGGAAACATGGTGATATCAGAAGTCATCAGCTTAGATCAGGTGTCAACTTGCTCTTGTCTCCAATGTTAAACTTCAGCTTTATCTGATGTGGCACAAGAGGATGGAGAATGTTAGCTAAAGGCTGAGGAATGTGATGGTGAGGGTTACTGACTGAAGCTGGGAACACGAACCCTGAGATTATTATCAAAGACAAGACACCACATTATTCCCACAAACATACACAGATCTTCTACTCCATGATGACAGGTAGGCTGATTAGAAGAACTGGAATATGGAAATATGGCCATTGTGACTGGTTTATACGAACACTGCACTCTGCACTATGAGAAAACTCGAACATCCCCATGCAGTCATAATGACCATCCCCTGAGATTACTGCTATTTCATTTTAGTTGGATTCAGATAAACATTTGAAATTTGAGATTTTTATAAAAAATAATTTGTTTGCAAGCCTCTTTTGTACATGTCCGTGATTCTTACAGCTAAGTTGGCACCACCCATAGAGTCATTAATTACATACTAAACGGCTCTCCATTTTACCACTTATACCTGTATTCAGTCAAATTTAGTACTATTTTGACTAAAATACTTCAATAAACACTTAAATTATTCAATACATCCTGTGGACTGAAGTATTCAAAAGTAAAAATTACAATAAATCAATCAATAAATTGCTGTGGCCAATTCTTTTCATTGCATTTACAGACGACGGTCTGTGACCGCAGCTCTCTCTGTCCTGTTCAGTGCACCCGTCTATGAGTGCTGCTGTGCTTGTCTGCCACCCCCTAGTATTACTTGGCTCCCAGTGATCACTTAAAAGACCGGCCGAATATTTATTAGATCAAATCATAAAATGACCATGCTATGTCATCAGAGATTAAGGAAACATGGTCAATTGAAATACGAGCTTTGAGGTAACATTACAATCTTAAATATACCCAAAAGGTTGAAATATAGCAGAATTTTTCTTTAAAACACAGAGGCCTGTGAATTCAAAAAGACAGAAATTTGCATACAATGCTACCAGAAATTCCCTGACCACTAATTTATGCAAATTATTGTGGAAAGACAAATATATTTGAGTTGGTGGAGGTATAAACTGTAAACTCTGCAGAGAAAGCTGAAGTTAAACCTGATGACCTGCATTATTTTTGCATTGACAGTTTTTAACGTTTATTACTCAGCACATCTACTGATTCATGATATATGTGTGTGTGCAGTTCATTGAGTGTTTGTGTCTGTGTATATCTTTTGACAGCATGTTATTTTTGCATGTGTCTCAGAGTTTTTGTGTTCTGCAGACCCACATCGTTCAGTGTTTACTCAGCTTTCCAGATTAGTGTCAGAACAGTGAGTAGCATACCGAGAGTACCACTGCAGATACCCAGAGTCCAGCCAAAACTTCTCCTGACCTTTGCAACAACCAAACATTGCAGCAGCAAAGGTCATTTCTGTTTGTGCATTTCTTTTCACATGGGGCTGCTTTTGATTGCGAATTGAAAGCAGGGTTCATGTGACATCATGTAAACCTGATTGTGACAAATTTGATCTCTGTGATTTGCAAACCATTATTCCACCATAAACAACAGAAACAAACTAAACCAGAATACACAATGTGTGGCAGCTTATGATCAGCCTTTTGGAAGCATGAGGGTGAGAAGCTGGAGAGGTGCATGAGATGGGATCAGCACCATGCAGTACACAATAATATACAGAACTTCTTAGGAAATATACACTTCAACATGAACTTTGAAATTGATTTTGCTATGATGAACTGGTGAAGCACAGAGGCAAAACAAACATCAAGTCGAAACCACAAAAGTTGTTGGAGGCCTAAACTTGAAGCAGTCATCTTTCTTCCTTTTTTAAATTTTTGTTTCTATTGTTTGCTCATGTTTTGACATTTATTTTGTAGTGCAACAATGGTGTCATACCCCCAGCTGTGAGACCAACAGGGGAGTGATTACCTTGACCATGGCTGACCACTTTTCCTGAACTCCTTGCTCCATTTTCTCACTCACATTGTTGGACACGCACCGTGAGTGGAAAAAATGCACCTTCAACTCTAAACTGGAATAAAAGATTTAACATCACACTGAAAGATAGAAAACCTCCTGACTTTCCACTCACCTCGGCTTGAACTTTATCCTGCCTGATGAGCTGAGGATGGGAGGGATTGAGGCGGGACAAGTATTTGGCCATGGCTGCTTTGACACAAGATAGAGGCCATGCCTGCAGTGAGCACAGACTTTGGAGTCCGGGGGGATAACCAAGAATGACAGCCACCTTGTGCTAATGGCTCTGCAATGTCACTCTTCCAGTGGTCTCACCCTGATGACATCATTGCTCCAGGCGGGCATGTGTCACAAGGGCTTGTTTAGGAAATCCATCAAATCATCTGCTGCTGCTACAGGCTTTAGTCTGAGCCCGTACTGATGCCAATGAACCATGCTTTACAAATGTTAGCACTGCATGTGTTGTCAGTAACGTTATGAGCTAAAGACTATAGCAGCAGTGTAAAGCTGTACTTTGGCATACATATTACACATATCTTTCCCATAACTTGTTAATATGTTTATACATGAGTGGACAGGAGGGTGAGCGTAACAAACACTTCATCTGACTTCTGTGACAGGTGGACAGTATTCATTTATTATTTATAATAAATATAATTATATTACATCTTTCCTTGACCTCAATGGAAAACGTCACGAGGTCAAGGAAAAAGAAAGGACTTAGGAGATTTATTTTTTACCCCTTGATCTAGTTTCCCTCTCATCTCTGTTAATGTGTTAGGGCGTCTGTGAACGCTCGAGCCACATAAAAAGGTCCAAGGCTGTGTAGAAAACATTTTCATGCTTTACCTTGCTGTCAGACAGCCTTTTTGTTTGTGATTAACTGTAGAACTTCCGTACTTCTATGCATAACTGTGCACTGTGCTCTATTACACTGCTAAGATTTCAAAGATGATGCATGTTGTGCTAGTATAACTCTGATCCAAACAGCTATCCATTATCTACATCCACAGCAGTGCATAGGTCTACTTCAATTCTGGTGTATCATTGTCTGCCTCACATGGGACTCACACTGGGAACGTAAGCGCCGTGGAACGGCTGCGCCACGGTTTTGCTCCGTCCTCTGCCCGGCGTCAACTCACAGCGGGCGCGTACTGGCAGCGTAGCGAACTAGCTGTATTCACGCGAGATGACGCGAGAATCCCGAACATACGCGAGTCCCCGCGATAAACTGTGTATAAAAGAAACAACAACAACAAACAGCTAACTTTGCTTCTCTGATATGGAGGAGATTATAAAAAGGTGTCATAAATTATTGTGTGTTGTTCCACTTCAACAAACACTCTCTTGATTGACAGCTGACCTGGTGGCACCGGTCATGGCGTAATGTTGACGTGAAGCTGTGACAGGCGACATGAACTGCATTTTGTGTTTTATTTTGAAAGGGGGCGGAAGTGTATTACGCTGATTCTGTGTCGTATTTCCTGTCTGTTGAAATTGACGAGGTTTAGCGGCTTGCGTCAAAAATAGAAATGCTACAGAAAGATAGCGCTGTGGAACGGAGAGACACTTCTGGGACGCTGCTGAGACGCTTCGCGGCACGCCCTGTGTGAGTGCTTTCATTGATTATAGTGTCAGCAATCAGCAACGGTGACCGTTGCGCGGCGCTGACGTCCCTGGTGTGAGTTAGGCTTCAGGCTAATCTGTCTGCTGTAGGTAAAACCTTCAACCTTCAAAAATATCTGAACTGTCCCTTTAAGAGATCAATTGATTACAGTTTATCCTGAGGGAAACATGAAAGTCTGTACCAGATTTCATGGCAATCCATCAAATAGTTGATAAGATATTTCAGTCTGGACCACGGCGGTGGGCCGACTGACAGACTGACGTTGGCAGTCTTAATGCGATGCTGCAAGCACCGAACCAAAGAGAGCCATTCCAGAGAAATGTTAGATGTTCTTTATTGGAGATATGTCCATGAGGAATAATGGATTTCACTTTTGATTCCATTCTTCTCTTGCTGGGCTTCTGTTTAACTCTAAACTCCTCTGAGTCTCTACTTTTCCTCTTAATCCTTTTATGTTTGTCTCTACAAGGAAAAGCGTTGGACGTTGAGCCGCAGTATTATTTTCCAAAAGGATTTCTGTAAGCAGGCTTAAAAACTTGAGCTTATTTCTCTATAGGCTTATTGCAAAGTTGCAAGTTGTCAAAGTGGTTTCAGATTAAGCCACCAGTGTAACTCCTTATTCCCTGCACATGAACTTGAGCACATCCACTTAGACAGAACTGAAATCCACTCACAAATGTATAACTCCTAACCTCTCACCTTTGAACCGTCAAGCATGAAAACTGAAGTCAACACTTGCTAACAAGGCTATTGTGTGTGGGATTAACGTTCCCTCCAGGCCCCAGCAGACCGGACTGTGGATCTTTGAGAAAGAATATGACAGGTCCACCCTGAACTCAAAACACCAGAGTGACCCACATTAGCACTTGAAAATCAGCCCCTTCGCTGATGACTCAATGGCATAGATGCTGGCACCGGTTCAGCATTACCATGACACTGGGTGAGAGTGTGTGTGTGTATGTGTGTGTGTGTAATCACAATCACCATGACAAACGTTGAAGCATGGAGGGGCCAAAGAAAAGGTGCCATCAGTGTTTCGGCTGGGTTATACAACCGTTTAATCAAATTCAAATTATCCAAGTTAAAAGAAACGGCAAACACAGAGCGCTGAAGCTATTCACGCGTGTCTGAATGAGTTGCTGAGGTTGGTCTTAAGAGTCAAACGGAACGCTTTGGCCTTTATCGTCCAGTGATGACTGAATTCTAAAGTGTTTTGTGTCCTGGCCAGGGAGAGAAGATTAAAGAGCCAAACGCATTGATAGTGGGCGTCACACATATTTGAGATGCTAAACTGTAAATAGAAATAATTGATGATTAACTTCATTCAGAGGTTAGATTTGGTGTGGTGTGTTGGGTCAGTAAAGAATGCATTAGGAATACATTCAGCATATTCTGGATCCGTGTTGGCTAGTTTGCTGTCTACTTTATTGTTTTACTGCATTACTGTGTGAAACTGATGGCGTTTATCACCTGCATGTCTGTGCATCCTCCAATACAAATTCATAAAAACGTTGCTCCATAGCAAGTAGTCCAAAAAATCCACAGGGTGCCTTTAATAATTTTGCACTCACAAAGAAATGCTATATTATTAGTGCACTAAGCCTACATAATATTTTTATACTATGTGATGTATATTGTTGTATTAATATTGTCATTATTAAAATAAAAAATAGCCCAGAGTAATAGCTTTAACAAGCTCCACTAACCAGGGGGAATGCATGTAGCCTTAAAGGAAAAAGACGAACAAATAAAGAGAGAAAGCTAAAGAGAAAGCACTTGCTATTACTTTAAAGTTCATCATATTTACTGACCTCATTTAGCATATAAACATTTTTTATCATCTCTACTCCAATTTGCATTATAGTAACTGACACTAAAAATGGCTTAGTAATGGCTTCAGTACATCAAACTGAATCTGTAAGTCAGCAAACAAAAATAATTCTGTCACCATTCCTCAGAGGAAACAGCTTCTTTAACTGAAACCCAAATCCACAAAATCCTTTTAACAGTGTAATGTATGGTCTTACAAAATATAAGCATCAAAAATGGATCAGGAATTAGATTCAATTCATAGTATTTTCATTTAAGTTTTTGTTAATTTTCCTGATGTTGGGTTTGAATTAGGAATAGTTCTGATTTGACATTTATTATGCAATTAATTCTTTGAACCACTCATTAAAAAAATCCACATCAGTTCTCCCACAAAAGCAAAATCCTACCATCAATCTGCCTCAAAGCCAGCCGGGGCTGAAAGAACCAACTTTGTCATGTTTAGTGTGATAAATAACCCCATAAACTGTCATTGAAGGAAATATTCTTACATGTTTTATTTATTAAACAGAAAAATCCATCTGTTCAAACAGTTCAGTGACCTCAGAGAAAATGTTGTTTTTAAAGACTAAAAACATGTTGTTCATTTTGGAAATGATTACATCGATTTTGTTCAATACATTTTGACTTTGACAATACTGTGGAGTTAATGGAGTTTGGATCATCTTCCATCAGCTGTGATGGTGAGTCGCTGATACGGCGCTAGCTTCAAAATAAATGTTCACGGACTGAGGAGCCAAATGTGTCCATGGAAAAATCTCTTTTTCAGCAGATATCTTAGTCACTACAAGACTGAACTAGCAAAGCAGTTTAGTGTTTATATGTGCCGTATTTATTCAGTTTGGAAAACTCCACCATAAGCTTTGACAGGACTAGAAATCGTCTCCATTGCTAGGTCCTTAGTAAGGCTCAGGCTTCTTGCTAGAGTAGTGAACTGGGTTCCATTACTGCTGTGACTGATTGTTTTCCAGGTATTAGTCAGACCCCAATGGATCCCAATAGTGGATCCCAATGTGAAGAAGCTTCTTGCTATTGCTACTCGAATGCAAAATCTTTACCCTCCATGGTAAACAAGGTTTTTCTTCCAGTCTTCCCATGGATGTCTTCCGGTGGGCGTCTTCCAGTTTGACTCACGTTTTTTGATTGGTTTGTGGAACGTGATGTGGAGTTCCAGTTTCCCAAAAGTTGAATCTGGCTTCTCTGCGTTGCAGACTACCAGTGCGGAAACACAGACCTCCAATGAAATGAAGTGAAAGACCTCCGATTTTGACTAAATAATCAATCAATAATCTCCAGTAAATACAGCCCAAAACGTCCATATCACACTGAATCATGAGACAGTTTATTATTTTAATTATTTATTTAAAGCTTGATCACTTGCAGTTGTACCTTTTGTGTTCTGGGTAAGAACCTAGAGAAAATTAAACAAATATAATGATTTATTAATTATGAATTATTTTCACTTTACTGGTCCGGGGCGCCCACTTGAGATCAAATTGAGCTGTATGTGGGCCCTGTACTAAAATGAGTTTGAGACATTTATTTTCACTCAGATATTTGGGGATGGTTAATGAGACGCTCATCTTTAATATCTTGATATAACAGTGAGTGAGTGGAGACTGGAAAAAGATGTTAAAAATGTTGAGTTTGCATGTTCCCACATCATGTATTCAATTTTAGATCACATGCGGATGGCAGTGTCACTCAGATTGATGTTGAATTATACAAAATCTCTTCCAAAACCTTTCACAAGTAAAACATAAGCCAGATTCCCATGAAGGCCGGCTGCCTCGAGGCCTCTCACAGCCGACATGACCCGCTCTGCACTGACTGTCACCAGCAGAATGATTATTGCATTTTAGGGTGTGCACTGGATATATGTGTGGGACAGGAAGTACAGGACAGACAGCACGGGACCTCGAGGGTTACTGAATGATTGTCCTCTTGTAGCTCTGAAAAGCGAGTTTGTTTTCTCAATAAGTTTACATTCCAGTAGAATTCAGATCTGACGTTCAGTTACCAACTCATAAATATAAACTGCGTGTTTATATTGTATTGTATATATTATATTCTTCACAAGTTCTGTTGCTTGTTCAAGTGAGACAAGCCAACGCTGGCTGTAACACAGCACAATATGAGGATGTTGATTTGGATGTCACAAAATCAGATTCTTTAAACATGTTTCAATGAAAACCATGCACACAATTGAGTATCATCTTACTTTCCATTGCCTGATATCAGACAATATTGTCAATTCGTTACACTCCATTTCCACCTTCAGCCTGAGATTGCCTCCACTCCAGCTGATTCTGTGGGGGAGCTGGATTTGATTTTTCTCCTAACTGATCACTAGAGACCAAAATATCCTGAACCTGACATCATTTCAAGTCAACACTGACAGTCATGCCAACATCCTGTTCTTGCTTGATGTTTTAGATGATTTAGATTAGTAATTGGTCATTTTAATCGATTTAAAACAGCTTTAATGAGCAGCATTGACCTTTTCTGTAACAGTTGTTATATTGTTCCCTTGTCCAACTTCAGTTCATTCTCCTGGTGCTGAAAATCTTTGCTTCCCAGGTTAGGGTTAGACTTTCCCTGGGTGCTCTGAGCTCACAATCCAGGGAGCCTGGCTAACAAACTGAGCTAACAGTTACAGTTCACAAAAGCATCAAAATGATTTAAAAACCTGTGATTTTACAGTAAAAATGTACACAGTATGACTTTAAATTTGCACTTGATGAGGACATGATATCTTGACAGATTAGCTTAAACTCTGCTCCCATCCAGGACTGGCTTCCATACAGTGGATGTGCTATCTGTGAGAGATAGTTTAACATAACTCGTAACAGATAATCTTGTACTTATTATAGGGTTGCTGTCAGTGGTAAGCTTGTTAGGCAGACATGCTAAAGATTGCAGCTTATGTTTGAGCAGATAAAGATTCAGTTTAGGTTTAGGAATGCCTGATGAGAGATAAATCCAAAGCTTTACATTCTTACTCTACTCAATTATAACTGCTAACTAAGCTGCTGTTGAGGGGAGGGGGTCAATTCATCATACTGGACTAGATGCGGCCCCTCCTTTCTGCATCAGTGTGTTTTTTCTGTGGTGCTGTTCATAGAAGTGATGTGTAGGTTTAATTTTGCACACTCAGGGTTGCTCAGAGGTGCCGATTATCTCCCACTTAGTTTCCCTTGGACACAGTAACTGGCGCCCAGATTTTAGGACACCAGCAAAGTACGTCAACCAAAGACAAGCACTCCAAGAGATATTTGCACATGCTTTGTGTCTTGGCCAGTCTGGGTTATTCAAGGGGTTTGTTATCTTGGGTCTCCTTCATGCATTCGCTCACACCGCCCCTTTGCTCCCACACAGAGGACCCAACTTTTTGTAGCCCCCTGCTATCACTGAATATACACACTCTATCAAACACACACACGCAGGATCATGCAGACATATACGGTGTAACATGTAAACACGATGGGGAGAGAGACAGTAAATATGTGTGCACAGTGCTGCTCATTCACATTCACCACATACAGTACACATAGAAGCATGGAGCAGCACACCGAAGCACATGCACCGTCAAACAGATCTGCATGTTTTGGGCTTAAAATGGACTGTCCATAACAAGGACTTGACCTTTGACCCAGAGCCTTTCAGCACTGTGTTCCCTCACTCTTCTCCTTCTTCTGGTCTAATGATGCAGACACATTCCTTCTCCCTCTGCTCATTCTTGGATTTCACTTTTGTTTTCATGAAAACATAACAGCAGAGGGTGTGTGTGATGGAGACATACTGTACATAGAATTAATGAAGATAGGGAAATGCATGTAATGGAGATATAGTGGATGAAAGGAAAAATAAATCTTATCAGCCGAGCCTCTTCTCAGGGTCTCACGCTCAAATCTGTTCTGTTTTTTCTGGGATGGAAAATTACTATTAATGTTGTTCAGTCCTGTTACTGAAGTCTAAAGCCTGAGAATGAGAAATGTTCAGGTTTTAATCTGTTCATTTTACACATCAAAGTCTGTTTTATGCTGCTTTCACACCAGAATAGTCCACTTTCACAAAACCGCCTAGACAACATCATGCAGTTACAACAGCTGCCTGTTTGGGGGCGATATTGTCCAAAACAAGCACTGACTAGGAGAAAAATAAGCACGAGGAAGAAGAAAACCCGGCTCATCGATTGGCTTTTCTGATCTTTGTGTCACTGTAAGTGAAATGCACCAGGGTTCTCTTGCAAGCGGACTGAGACCCACGTTTTCAGACGGACCAGAGTTCACTTATTTGGGCTGCACCACATGAGTTCTGATGAGTTTTCACACCTGCCCAAACAAACCGGATTATCAGAGGAAACAAACTCTGGCTCGTTTAAAGCGGACCAAGCGGTGCTGGTGTGAAAGCATCCTTACATATCAGGTCTTGGAGAATACTGCTGCATTTGTGCAAAACAAAAAAGTTGTATAAAGCCTTTCAGGGCTCCAGAGGGAGCTGTTCCAAAATGCTGTCACTTGAATCTGCATCAGTTGTCGCTCAGGATTGCCAAGTTCACCAGACAGCTGTGTCCTACTCCTCATCTGCACTTAAGGCTAGCTACAATGGTGATGTTGCATCATGGGTAATATAGATAGACAAGGAAAAAGAATGCATGCAATACAAAAAGATTATCAATTTTAATACAATGGACACATTTAATGAGAGTTCGACAACAGCAATTATCAGAGCGTGATGCTGTGAAGTCCCACAGATCCGTTCAAAATGATACCTTTATTAATCAATGGCAATTTAACAGAAGAACATGAGCAGCCTGCGCTTCATTAGTTGTGCACGTACCTGCTTAAAATGACAAATGCATCCAATTTGTGTGTGATGTGCACAAGTGCTGTTCAGCCTGTGCATTTCCTGTGAATCAAACACCATTTATATCCAGCACCCGAATGGCTGCCTCAAATGCAAACTACTACATAGTGAAGTAACTAATGAATGTAAATATATTCAACAGCTATAATTCATCACAAATTATACCCACCAATGCGGAACATATGTTGAAAATATTGAGGACCTTTAAGGTGCTTGGAGGCAGAGCTGTAGTGAATTAAAGTAAAAACAGAATTGACGCACCTTGTTTCCTACATGGATAGTCTCTGTAAAGTCTCACATGCCATGATGATGGTTTTTTATTGTGAGGGGGAGACGAAAGAAGAATGATGATGAGGATTAACTCTAAAAACACTGATAAATGTAACTCCCTCATGCCTGCTTGTAATATAGCACCTGCCATGATCCAGTATAGAAAGGAATGGACTCATATCTCAGGGGTGGATAAATTCAACGCACACGTTTACACGTGAAGACGTTTTTTTTTGTGTGTGTGTCAACACAGACAAAAAGGCAGGTCAACTACACGAGCCTGCAGTCAGAGAGTCTGTAAACCGATCCTCATAGTCTAAGCACATCCTCTGTGCTGGGGTCCCTTTTCTGCCAGGCTCACACACACACAGACACACACACACACACTCTTGGTCGCGCACACATACTCACATTCCTGTGCAGGCTCTGTGAGGGGCAGGCGCAGAGTGTGCTGGAAGCTTGGAAACGTTCTTCGGAGTCTCTCTCTCTCTCACTCTCCCCAGTCGTTAACTCAGAGAGCAGAGGAGGAAGGGACGGCAGAGAGACCAGGGGAGGTCTGACGACACCATCCCAGCTCACCAGGCACCTATTTTAAATGCACACTTTGATAAATGCAAGCGCACAGTCTGCGTCTGGCTGTGATTTACTGGATGAACCTAGAGGTTTGTAACCAAACTGTTACTCTGCGGGAAATGTGTGCAACTTTTGCTGCCAGAACCAAAAGTTAAAGGAGCTTTTGGACACATAGCATGTGTTAGTGTTCAGTAGCAGCAGTAGCTTTTGATGTTGGAGGTCCAATGCGAGGATGGATGGCGCATGTTCCAGGCTAACGGTGTTCTTCACTGTTGACTGATCCAGCTTTGAAGGGAACAAAGTGAAGAAGGAGCAGCTCAAGATACAAGAACTCAACTCACCTGCGACTTTTACCACAGGCTGATATGATGCTGTGGTACAACTTTGGCCACCACTTGCTCTCTCTGGCAGCACTTCTGGTGATTGTGAACTGTGGAGGAGGGGAGCAGAGGAGAGGGACGGATAGCAGCAGCAGCAGCAGCACAGGTGGCGGCAGCAGTAGCAGTAGCAGCAGTAGTAGTGGAGGAAGTAGTAGTAATAATTACAGCAACAGGCGCTTTCATAAGATCCAACATGGCCAGTGCACCTATACGTTCATCCTACCTGAGGGAGATGGAGGCAGAGGAGGCTCCTGCAGGGAGGCGAAAGCCGGCAGCCCCCAGCCCAACACCAACTCTCTCCAGAGAGACGCTCCGCCACCTGAGCCAGACTTTCCCAGCCAGAAGATCCAGCAGCTCGAGCACATTATGGAGAATTACACGCAGTGGCTACAGAAGGTAAGCAGGGTGGTGTGCAGTTTCAATGCAGCGCGAACAAAGTTGACTAACAGAGCGGTTTGCTGTTCATATCATGTTCTTTAAGGTAGATGGAACCAGGAAGGCAGCTTTTAATCAGATCCGTGTTTAAAGGTTTGCATGCTGAATCACATCTACAACATGGCTGCACGAGGCTGGATGCGTGTCTTTGAAGTGGTCACGCTGCGGTGTGTTTGTTGAGATATTTGTGTTTCCGATGGGTGTGTGGTCTCCGCAGAGTGTCTGTTTGTGGCTTCGCAAGATAACTTATTTTAGTTTTGGGACGAGGCTCTCAGACCAAGAGCAGGCTTGTGTTTGCTGTTTTCTCATGGCCGACACGTTGTTTGTCAGAGTGTTTGTCAGTAGGAGAGATTGTGTGCTTTAGAAGTTGACAATTGTTTCTGTGTGAGCAGTTTGAGACTGTCACACAGACGAAGCAAAAAATGAGGAACATGCACCAAAGAGTGGGAAACTGTTCAGCATCCTCAGTCTCATGTAAACGTCTCAAATTAATGGATAAACTGAAACATATTATTGTGGTCAACAAAATGTGTCTTTAATAATCTAGAAGCACAATTTATATCAACTCTGCTCTGCTGTTATGTAACTGTGTACATTATCTGAAGTGAACTTTTTGTTCTGGATGTCACACAGCTGTCTGACTTTACAGCCTCCACAGACATCTCGTACGGTTGAGTGTGCCGCTCTGTGTCCGTCCAGTAAACACATTACTTCCTTACTTCTTTCTTACTTTCTGTTTTTCTCTGAGTAAACTACCCTTTGAGTAAAATTCCACAGATGTCCAGTTGAGTTGTGCAGAGCTTCGGTCATAGAGCAGAGGTAGTTATATGTCAGTCACCCCCTGTTCTCCAGTGGGCTGTCTCTTTAATGGCAGGAAGTCAGAGAGAGCCCCCAGAGACACTCAGAGGAGGAAAGACAGAGAAAGAGAATGCTCCCTTTATTTATTCAAGTCAAGGACGTGTGAGTATGACTTGAAATCCAGACTCACGTGAAAGAAAAAACTCTGTAACCTGTTTGATAATTCGATAGAATCAAACAGTCATGCTGATTCACTTCTTCTTTAATGACCCCCAAACAACCAAATTCCAATTTATTTCTGGAGTCTTTGAGGTGTTTATGTTCAAATATGGTTCTACTGTGATGTTAATGAGCTGCAAACTGTGAGGCCATCACTGATACAGCGATATGACTTGGCAAGCACTATGCTTTTCTTAGATTTGAGACTTTGTGTCTCCACAGAGAGCGAGACTATCTCTCTGAAATGAACACATGAATCAAATAAACAAACTTCTAAATTCGGCAGAACCGTCTTCACTCGCCCCCTCCACTTTCCACAATATTGACGTTCTCAAATAAGATTAGCAGGTTCAGTCTGTGATTAATTGCTCAAAGCTGGTTTATTTTTGCCTGCAAAGCAGCTCAGTGCAGCACGAAGTGAAATGTGCGCACAGATAACACCTGATGGACTTGATGGATCGTGGTGGAGCTGAGAGAAATTACCCTGAACTCCATCAATATACTATTCATTAGCAGCCTTCCCAAAACGTCTGGGAGTCAACTTTTCACTCCTCGGGTTGGAGGAAATAATCATTCTTCATCAATTAACCAGGCGCTGGTCACACTATGTTACAGCAAGATGCTGACTAAATTTGTAATTAGGGAGGTTTAGTGTTGGAGGCTATGCTCCACCTTCATCTTACTAAACCAATAATGAAATATCGTATGAGCAGATTTTTGAGTTTATAGGTTAGAATCTGTGAAATATCAGCTTATCATTGGACTGCATATCACTGACTTTATCTCAGTTCACAGGAGGAATTTGCTGTAAATGGTGCGTGCCAAGGTTTAATGCAATGCTGGCGTAGTTGTGGGTGTACGTTTTTTATGGCAAAAATCATAAAAAACAAACAAGATACACAAACAAATGTGCTGTTAAAAACTGACCTCAGAGGGCTGAGCACAAACATGCACTCATCTAATTCAAGGAATATACCGCACGCATTTGTGACTCTCTACATCGCTTCAGTATTTGAGTCTGAAGTCTGAAAACCTGTACGGCTCCCAAAAGCTATCCATGTGTCAAGAAAGGCCAGGGGTGAAATAACACCGGCTTTATCTTTGCTCAGTGGACCTCATCCGTCTGTGATAGTACAAGTGATACTATGAAAACAGAACGGCAGCGTTGGTGGACTGAAGGTTTGACTAATGAGACCTCTTGAGCAACTTTCTCCTCCGATGTAAAAAAGAAAAGGGGGGGGGCCTATGAAAGCTGTCTGCCATCACCACTGATGTTATCATGCTTCTTTCGTGACACCTTGGAGTTTTGCAGGAACGCAGATATTTTTCATTCAAATAGGACTATTTTATTTTTAAATGATCCAACACAGACAAGATTATATCATGTAATCATTGTTGGATTACATTTAATTCACTGATACTGTTTTTCAATGCATGTTACTACAAAAACATACATCCAGACTCCAGACAAACACGAGTAACAAGCAAAAGATTAGCACAAGAGAGGAATTGGAGTCGGCATTTCAGAGGGGGCACTTAAACACACAGTGGTAATTCAGCCTAATTACGCAGCATGGGGGGGTTGGGACATCAGGATGCAGTTAACATTTTTCATTGGCCAGAAGATTAAGTGTCCTGGCCAGTCTATCTATCTTAATCACTCCAACATTTTTACTGCTTGTCTAAACGTGAGCTCACCCTGATGTTGCTCAAGCCAGCCCTGATGAAAGAGACGAAAGGACGGAGGAGACCATTGCAGATAGCACCTCCTCATGCCTGGGTGATCAGTCCAAGTGTGGGGGGTAGATGGAGAGAGTGATGCAGCAAACAGCTGTTGGGGAAGCATTTTAAGTCTGAGATCTTTCCCTCCTCAAACCAGGGTAGAGTATATGGACCCTGATAACATTCCTGACCAGTCAAAGGTGGCCTGTGTTTGTCCAAGGATTACTTCCCAGGTCTGTCTGCAAGGCAAGGTGCCTCGGACAAGCTCGGCTCTGATGTCAGAGAGAAAATGCAGCAGGAAACAAGCTACTTAAAACAATACTGACCATTAACCTGTAATTGTGCAGCACCTTAATTAACAGAATTTCCATGATGCCTTGCAAAATTAAGGTTTAAGAGCAAAACAAGCAGGAGAAAAATAATCGATCATAGCATGTGATTTTGGGTTTTCCCAGACAAAGTCATTGATCAAAAAATGGTAGTCTTAATTTTTACTGGGAGAACACTGGACCAAACATCACAATTCTGACATACAATTTTGGACCATTCATCCACAATGGAACTACAACTAACCAGTCAGAATATAACATGAAATGACACAGAATACACTGCTGAGCAAGCATGATGCTAGAAAAAACATCTTCAACGCCACTTCCTCCTTCATTTTTTGAGACTTTAAAAAAAAAGAGAGATAAGAAATGTCATCCTCATGGCCAAACGTTGCCAAATATTTTACATATTTTTTTCACAATATTTTTACATTTCTAAACATAAGGATGGAGCAGATGTATAATGTGAATCTGTGCTTGCATTTGTTTTCGTTCTATATGTACAGTGCCACCAGCAGGCGTTCATTGCACCGTCTGACCCCTCTCAAAATAGATATTGGCCGACAGATTGCAAACACAGCTCTATTAAACCCATTTCACCAGTGTGACAAGCAGTGAACTTGGAAGATAGCTATTAGCACCTAGTCCAAAGTTTGTTCCAAGGTGTACAGGCCTTCACAGCAACATGCTCTATATATATACCAAATAAGTGTTGAGGTATGAAACAGAGTTCTACTCACAGGTAGACAGGAGGCTGATAATAGATTGGTATAATATATCAGATTTTAGTGCCAGTTACTGTTTTGGTGAACTCAAGGTCAACGAGGATCAGTCTCTTGTTGGAAACATGAGAATGGATTGCTTATCTGGAATAAAAGAAAAGGTTGGACTAAATAAAGAGTAGGGCACATCTGAGAATATCTGTTCAACTTCTCATTATTTCAAGGACAATGAAAATTTGGCACAGATCAAAGTTTAGAAAGCCAAATTCTGTTTCTGCTGTTGGGAGTGAAAGTAATAGATCCTCACATTTCCCTCCTCGTTCGAGACAGTAGAAAGTGGTTGAGAGTTTATTGAGAAGGACGGCTTGTGCCAAACTAAGCTGTTGAACCAAAGGAGGGGGGGAAACTATCGTCTGTGTCTTATCCCTGTGAAATTCCCATCATTCTGCCTCTCGACGAACACGGCTGTGCTACATAAACAGTGGTTTAAAAAGGATACAGCGACATGTGGGCAGCAGCTTGTTTCCCTTACATACTGAGAGTTCATACGAGAAAGGGTGAATATGTTTCTCTACTTAATGCTATCAGAGGGCCACACAGGATCCAAAGAGAAACCTATCTATTTTAGGGGTGACTGCCTCTTTGAGAGTTTATTTTCACTGATAATGTGGGCCAAAACTAACAATCGGATGATGCAGAAGGCTAGGAAATGCTCAGAGGAATAAAAAGCTCTTCCTTCCTGACCCCGAAACTTATAAAAAGGAAACCATGGAGATTGCTGAAGGACACTGGAATAACAGCTTCCAGAGAAGTTGTCTTGGACGTACTTTCACTGTGAATGAACGTGAAAAGGAAACTGAGCTTTCTGCTTAGCATGTCATGGGACTAAGGGAAAGCATTATGGCTGTGCCACAGTATTTCCACATGGATGTGAAAATGGAGCCCAGCATTCTTAATGTTCCTCAGGAAAAGGGGCATTTAGTAGTTTTGTCATGCTCAATATGGCAAGCCACTTGGTTTTGAGACCCCCTTTTTTCCAGAAATCATATTTCAGTGCAGCCGGTGGCCTCAAACATGCGGGTAGGTTTGATATTGGGCAGACACATATTTCTCTTCACAGCTCAATAAATGAAGAAGAAAATTTCTTGGTTAAATTAACTGTGTCTTGAATTTGTCTAGTTTAACTTACTACACCTATAACGCAAGCATGTGGCTCTTTTTCCATCATTCATCTGAGTGAATCACTCTCTGGTGAGTACTTTATAGGGATTTATTTTGTTTTAATTACAAGGTTATACATTTGGGTAACCAAGATTTATGTATCCCTTCTGAAAACACTGTAGCTAGCCTTGTAGCTTGGCACCCACTGATGTGTCTGTGGAATAAACTGAGAGCTTCCTCTGATAGGTTTGTGTTTCCATGTGCCCTCGAGTATATTCACTCCCCTTAATGGCACCAATTTTTCTTCATTTGGTTGCTGGAGGTTTTGTGAATGTGAGTGCTCTGCAGCATGTCACTCGGGTATGAAAGTCATCTGTTTGAACCTGTGTTAATTGATTTTTTTTTTCTTTTAGCACTTGGAGACAAACAAGGTATGAAAATAAAATTGACACATCATTACCATATAACAGCCACTGAGAACATAAGCATTAATTTGGAGTCCAACATTTGCTCTCTCCAAAAGTGCAGAGGGACATTTCTGTAGTCTGTAGCAGCTGAAAGATCCACTATATTCACCAGCTAGTTGCTAACCACCCAGACAGCAGGCCAACATTGAATCAACATTGAATCAATGTTGAAGCATCCACAAAACAGTTGAATTGAATCAACGTTGCTCAACATTGAAATACAACTTTGATTTATTTATTTTTTTTCAGGTTTAGACCCTGAAATAATGTTATAAAATCAATGTTAGTTCAACTTAAAATGAATCACTGTTTTATCATTGAACCCATGTTGTAATAACATTAATTAAACCAGTCCCCTAATAGCAGACAAACACTAAATCAACATTAAATCACTGTTTACTGACTTTATCAGTAATTATTCAACCTCAACCAGTGATGATTCTGATGAAATTTCAACATTGAATCAATGTTGCCATGCTATCTAGGTAGGTCTGTCAGTCGGTCATGTGAGGTGGGATCATAAATATATTAGAAGAAATATCCATGAGGAGTTTTGTGCTACAGCCCTGATTGGACAGGCAGCAAACAGCCAGTGATGGGCACAGTGAGAACCAAAAAATTAGGTTTTGAAAAAGCTGTGGGACATGAAACCAAAACAATCAGCTAAAAGATGCTAAAACAGTCAGTAGAGCTGTGGGTATCTGCAGACTTAGCTGATAATTATCTGTGCGTTTGTCAGCACAAGCTAATACATGAATCCACTGTTGATATAAAAATGTTGATTATAGCAGCTTTGCTTTATTATGAATGTGAGTGCTCTGCAGCGTGTTGCTAAGGTATGCAAGTGATGTTTAGACATTTAATTCTACTGTGGTATTTCAATATGTTAATACGTAATAGTTGTAATGACAGCAAAAGAATGAGAATAAATAATGTTATTTTGGGCAGGGAAGAGGACGTCATCAGTACTACAGTTATGGTCAGAAGAGTTGCCAAAAAGACAAGGTTCATGGCTGTATCTCTGCCACTGCTGAGGTTGAATGATTATGAGCCAAATATGAGATAGTAATAGCTTAGATAGAGAGAAACATTAGCCATTATAGTCAGTCTGAGCATGCAGTTAACAGGGAAGTGACGTGGTGTTATCACAGCCTGTGCAGTAACTCACAACTGTGTTTGATCTTATTTCAGTGGCGGAGCTGGCTGTTATCTTTGTCGTATTTTTGTTTTATAATGACTCTTGATAAACAGAGTAGATGATAATATTACTCACCCGTATCTGCTGCTATTTATTTTCCTGCAGACTTCAGGTTCAGTTTGGTCGTGTGCTGTAAATCAAGGTGCGATGAAGGTCAGGGGAACTGAAACGGCCCTGAATTTGAGCTCTGCACAGTGGATACCGCCGGACGTCTACGTAGCGTGAATTTACAATAATGTGTCAGTGTGCTTTACTTCCAGGAAAAGTGAGAAAACATGCATGTCTTGTGTTGCTGGTCGTGGCAGAAAGCAAGGGAATGAAAAATCTGAATACACTGTTGTTGAGTTGTGCTGCCCTTGCTACATGCTTCATTTCATGTTCCTCCAATTTTCAAGTGTAGTTGTTTGATCCCCTTGTATCTGTCAATTATTAATCCCAAAGTTCATTCTGTAAAGTCTGTGAAGTGGGGGAGAAAAATTCCTGAAGCCTCCCCACATGCTGCCTCTGAGGCCGTCTCTCCCCGCAGCGTCTCTTTGACTCTCCCCAACAGATGTTGCTTTTTGAGAGGATGTCTTTGTCTGTCAACGCTGGGGAGCCTTCCAGAGGTTCCAGGGGGACAGAACAGTTTCACCTTTTTTTTGGAGTTCAGCCCTGTGGATCGAGTGTTGCCATGGTTTTGAATTGAAGAAACAAAAAGAATCGCAGTCAGATGGTTTAAAGAGATAGAAGAAGAAGAAATGGGCTGTAGAAGCAGTCAAAGGGTTGGAAAACTGATGACAGGAAGCAAGTAAAGGTGAAGAAAGAGAGAGAGAGAAGGCGATGGGGACACAGTGTAAGATACTGGGAGAAAGATAAACATTTTCACCCCCTCACAGAGTGGGCCAAATAGATCTTTAAATGACTAATGGTTGGCTCCATTGTTTTTTATTTTGTTCTTGCGGTGGCGGGATAGGAGCCACTTGCTCTTTAAACCTCCAAGTCATATCCAGGAATGACCTCACTTATTTATTTAATCTTCTTTTGTCCTTTGGTGTGGGTGTATATTGTGTGATTTATTAACTTATGATTTGAGACACACACATCTTGATGGTAGACAGTCTGGAACTATGCAGAATGGCAGGCTGATTATAGCTTGTCTCTGTTTTCTGTGGGCCGCTCAGACAAATCGAGCGTGTCGGATCTTGGTTTATCGGTTAAGTGCTTTGATTGGTGAGACACCTCGCTCGGCCTGCTTGCACATGCACATACTCACACGTACAAAGGCAAAAGAAGATATAGACACACGTGCGCGCACACATATATACACCGTCAAATCTGTTTTGAAAACACACTCCTAACCATGTCCAGAGCTGTGTTTGGCTTGTCCGGGACCAGAGCCAGGCTTCTCACATTCCATACAATACCAGGGCTGGAGCTGGCACAGAGACTACCACTGTCTGAAAATAACACGCTTAAAAGGTAGTCCAGCATGAATCAAAAGTCCTCATAAAATAAAAATGTTTTTGACCATTCACCACATTTCTTTTATCTTTTCAGTGTGTTGCACTTTCGGTGACATCTTATTGGCTGATGTCATAGCAGGTGACTAGCTGATGGAAAACCCCTGCTGCACGTTGTTTGTATTGTATGCTATGATTCAGACTGAGGATGCATGTTTGTGATTCAAAATCCCACGGTATTCACTACAGACAATGTATCTACTTCAATTTAAAATCAGTGTCACTGTGTGGATTTATCAATTAGTAAAATAATATCAGGCTTTTTTTTTTTTTTAATCAGTATTATTTTTATGCAGATTTTATTGTAAAAATCCAGCAGACACACAGCAACATTAACATTAGTTTGGACTTGGACATTGAATTCAATATTAACTCTCCTTTTAGCTCTGCTTTGGTCTCAACCAGCTCCTGAGCAAAAAAATGTCATGCTCTTTAGCTGCTCCACTAAATGCTCTGCTATGATTGCATGCTAGTTACTAACCTTGTCAGTCTGGTCTGGGCTGAACAGATAGCTTTGACAGTAGGTTTATCAGAGTCTGCTGCAAACAGCTGACTGGTAGGTGCTGACACCCACAACTGGAAATTGGAAGTTACTAAGAGCGACCCCTTTCACAAACATCTGCTCATTGATCCACTGTCAATATAGAAAGAGCAGCTTTAAGGTCAGTTTTGGTGGCTTACCAGTGCTGATCCAGTATATCGGACTATCACAAATTCCAAGACACATAACTGAAAATGAGCATAAAAATTGAATGGGCCTTAGTTTCCTTGATTTTGGGTAGTGAATACTTACTGTAGACTCAGGAGGAGGCTGTCCAGTGTGGTTGTTTTGTCTTCTTATTACATTGTTCATAATTGATTTGAACTTGTTTAGTAAATAAATATTCAATGTATTGTATTCTCGCTGTTAACTCTTCTCTGAAGTACAACTGTACTGCAGTAGCCGACAGTGTGCAGCACAGGAACTGGCTCATAAATCTGTCGTTGATCGAACAGATGGATGTGCTTTTTGGTCTGGGTTTACAACCAAAATACAAACGCTTACAAATGGTTCCTGATGTTTATTTAAATTGACATGTTTGCACTGGTTCTGAGATGGATAGGCTAATCCTCCAGAGGCCTGTGTGTGTGTGTGTGTGTGTGTGTGTGTATTTCTGAATGTGTATACAGACAAATCTGTGTCACACTAATGTCCATTCCTGCATGTGTTAGTGCATGACATTGTTTGACGTACATGTGAGTCTGTGTTTGGGTGAAAGGACTTTGAGCTTAACTGATGGCCTGTAAAGGACCAAATGTGATGTTACTTCTCTGGACCGGAAACATTCATGAGGTGAAGTCCGGACAGAAGAGAGGCTGTCACATTTACTCAGCGACTGTCAAACAGCACTCCTGTTATAAGCATAGATATATACATCTTAGTGATGCATGGTGTCGAGAGCACTGCAAGACATCATTAACATTTAGTCGACTCAAAAAATGTCTCCTTCTTTTGACAGTGAGTGTACCTACACAGTTTTGATTTAATATAGTAATTCATAATGACATAAATAAACATGCCACGTCCAATAAGACTTTCAAAATAAAGCTATAGAAAATAGAGATTTAGGCCCCAAAATGACTTCCTTAGAGAGGTTATTTGTAAGTGTTAGCCCTGTGAAGACCTGCTGACTTTGTCCAGGGTGTAGCCCGGCTCCAGACTCCCACGACCCTGATAAGGATAAGTGGTTATGGAAAATGGATAAATGGACAACTTCCTTAGTTTTAGAAAAAGATTATCATGTTACATACCTGCCATAATGGTACATGAGTTCATGAAAGCATTTACTTTGGTTTCCACAACAACGACACAAACAGTGGTCTTCTGACTAAAGAGTGTTTGTATCTTTGATGCATCCGACCTGCCTTCTCCTGCAGACTTGCTTGTTCTTGATAGGTCACCTGATTCAGCGCAGCAAGACACACTAGACAGTCATGAAATTGCTACAGCGATGCCAACCTGCAGTATGTTGCATGTTGGGAGTGTGGAGGACTGTTAAATATTTCAACAATCTCAAGGTCCGCTTATGAGTAGCTGTTCTGACTTTACTAGTATCACATGATCATGAAGTTTAGATGTCCACATTTGTAGAGCACTAAAGAGGACCTCACATTCATGTTCAAGTTCAGTTTCAAAGTTCATTCTTAATCTCTGGAACAGCAGGGAAAAAAAATATCTTACTCAAAGGTCCATTAAGTAGCTTAAGTACATTTTAGTCAACATGATCAGGAAATTCCTCGTAAAAATAGAAATATGAACACCCATAATTCCATGCCAATTGATGTGATATGATCAAAAGCTCCAATGAACTGACCTGGAGGTGAGGTTGGAAAACTGTTGATCACCAAAGCACAAAACAACGTACATATTTCTAATAATCTCATACTATTTGCAGCATATTCTCTCTCCTGAGGCACATGGGGCGACAGGATGAGATGGTAAGAGTGTGTTTGGCAGAGATATGTCTTTGTTCTTAAGTATGGTTGATGTTATGGAGGTCTGTGGGAATTCCTGTGTGATGCGCAAGGTTGTTCTGCTTTGAAGTCTGAACAAAATGATCTTGGTTTAGTTGCACTGGTTTTGAGAATTCGATCCATCCATTTCTTTCGTCTGTGTTTATACACACATCTTGCTCAAACATGAATGTCAATGACAAATTGTACAGTCAGATGGTCCATGCTCATTTCAGGTCATTTTTGATACATGACTCACGTATTTATCCTGCAGCTTTTCTAGAAAGAGCAACACACAAAGACACGCAACCATGCAAGTTATCAGCCTTTTCATCCATCATTGGCTGGAGGGTCACAGAAGAAAATCTCGTAGAAAATCTTTCTAATGTTGCACTATGGCAATGATTCAGTTGTGGCTACGAGCTGCACATTAACACCAACATCTATTTCCCTGCTCTCGAGCAGCCATGATGAACCACAGGTCAGACTGGAGCAGTTCAGTGTGGAAATCTTAGTTGGGCTACTGCACAGTCTTCCTGCTCATCGCTTTTGTTTGGATTGTGTGTCGGTTCAGCATCGCTCAGGGGAAATTGGGCCCACATGGAAACACACACACACACACACAGACACACACACAGACACACACACACACTGCCTTAATGTATCTTCATACTTAAAAGAGCCGCACGCAGCCACTGCTGTGATATATAGCACAGAGTGTGTTCAGCACTTGCAAAAGCAACAATGGTAGAGTAGAAAATGACTCGTAAGTAACTTAATCTGGACCTGATGAGATAGTGTCAGTCCGTCTTTGGTGATAGAAGCTAAGCAAAGCAGAGGTTGTAAGAAAGAAGGGGGAGAGCAAAACACTGAGAAGTAGGGAGATATAAAGAGTGGCAGAGAGAGAAAGTGAGAAAAACTATAAGTCTGTGTGGTGATTGTAACCCTGGGCAACTACAGGGATGCTTTCTAAACTCTGCAGACCTCGCTTAATGGGATGTTAGGATGAAAGATAAACAGGCATTTGACGTTGAAGGAAACAGCCCCTGTCATTAAATACCCATTCGTTTTGATTAGAAGAGACATCCAGCTTGATAGATAGTAGTGTTGGCACACAAACTGGAACACTGGAACCATTTTTTCCCCAAAGTTTTGCCTGGCTAGGAGGTTTAACATACAACAGTATGCATGTGTTTCTGTCATGGCTGAGCTTAAAATAACACATGTCCTTTTGCATCTATTCCTACAGCTTTTTGGCAGAGGAATCCCCGCTGTGATGTTTAGAGGGTACGCTGGAATGCAATCTCAAATATTTAAATGTTAAATGCCTCCTCTGTGGGATGATGGGGTTGTAGTATTTCAGTAAAAAGGGGCAGACTGACATGGCCTGGTAGCACTGACACCAAAAAGCAGGGACATTCCTGTACAGATGCGTCCCTGAGGACAGATTCCAATGTTGGACAACTTGCGTCACAATAAGTATAGACTGCTTCTTTGCTGGCGTTCACTGTTTAAGACCTCTGGATGAATAAGCAGGTCCAAGTTTGTTTGGTTGTTTGGTTTTCGCTACGCATTCCCGTGTCTTGGGTGAATGCAAGTACTTCCTCTCCCATACGGCCAGATACGCATAATTAATTGGAGTAATTTTTGGGCTCATTTTGACATTAGAGAGCAGGACTGTAACTGAGGATTTTTGAAAATATACATGCTCTGCTTATGTTGCGCTGTATTTATTTTCATTTAACATAGAGATAAACTGGAAAACATTGTCATCTGTTTGAGATATGAAGCAAACATGAAAGAAATATAACTTAGTTATATAATATAACTTAGTACAGTGTTTGAGGCAGGATTGTCTTAGATGGAGTCAGATTGATTCTTTAGTATTTTTTTAGGGGGTACTGCTCCATCCAAAGGAGACAACAAGCATTATAGTGCTACAAAATAATCTGTATATCAGGCATGGGTCTGTAATTCATTTTGGTTTTGATTACATTAAGGGAATGGAAATTTGAGGGTAACATTTTCCTCTTTGATGCCCAATCTTTCTTTCGCTCTTCCAATACTTTCACACCTGTCTTGGTGAATTGGCTCCTTTTGACAGCATGATTAGTGGACTGAACTTCCTGGTCTGTGATGTAAAGGCAATGTGGAGGTATCTTAAACCTGCATTCTGTGTAATGGGCAGCATGAGGCGATGCCATTGGCCTCAATAAGAAAAGTATGATTGCACGTCCTCAGTAAACAGTTCCTTCTTGAGTTTATTGTCACATGGTCGCTTCAACACAGCAGGCTCAAACAAAGCTCAGATCAAACAGTCAAACTGGGCAGTGCTGTTCAAATATGAATCAAGACTCTGTTCTGCGTTGCCTAATTCTCGCCTCAAATGTTTTCCGAAACATCTTTTATAGAACTGTTTAGCTGTAATACGAGAACGTTTGTGACCAGGCACACCGCCACTTTTTCAAACATGGAGACAGAGACTCACGGAACTCTGATCAAACTGTCAAACTAGGCTGTGCTGATCAAATACGTATCAAGATTTTGTTACTGCTTTGGCTATTTCAGAAACATATTTTAGTGAACTGTTTAGCTGTAATACAAGAATTTTTATAACCAGACAGGACACCAATTTTTTCCTCCTTGAAAGTGGAGCCTGCACCAACTCCACGCTTTTGGTTTGCTTTGGTCTAGTTGCTGAGCTAATTCTGCATTAGCTGACAGTAATCTGCTGCAGCTCTGAATATCTGGACATTCATATGAAGGTGATTTCAATATTAATTAAATGCACCAGGTTGAGGTTTAAAAGAACACTCCACATAATAATACATGCAGTCAATGATTTGAGTTATATGTGCTGCTACTGGAATCTGGTCAGAAGATAAAAAAATAAAAGATAAAAACAAGTAAGTGTCCACACCAGCGTACCAATAACAATAGAAGAAAAGCAAACATTTCTGTTGGACGTCCTCACACCGTCCCCAGAGTGCTGGAGAACTCAAGTTCAAGGCAAAACACTGTGTCCACTTCTCTTTTTCACTGCTTCATCCTTTTCATAACACAATGTCAAAACTGAATTTGTATACCTCATCTGACTTTTCAGATCAAACTGGCTTTTATCTTGAATCTTAAAGACGACCTTCTCTGATTCATTTAGCCCCAAGGCTCGTAGTTAATCACTGAAGGTATGTCCTGTAGACACAACACTTCAGTTTTCCATTTAAAAAGGCCTCCAGGCACTTTCTCTTCTGTTAGTCTTTATACAGAAGAAAGCTAAACGCAGATCAGAAATGTGAAATTTGTGTCAGAGAATAAATAATAAAAGCAAATTACCCAATTAATGTTTTGAAATATGTTATTTTTCTTCCCAAAGGAAACTAAGAACAGAAACATTACATGCAGTCTCTCTTTTATGTCTCAGAGCTTTTATTCTTATGGATGTCTGTCCTCATCCTCATGCACTGCACTGAATCTTAAATTAGTCACATTTCTGCCAGTTTGTGTCTCAGAATCTTGATTTAGCAAAACATTTTTCACATTTTACTCACATTTTCTTGAAGGCATGCCTTGTTATTTCATTGTGGTTTTCTATTGTTGTAACTTAAAGTAAATCAGCCGTTGACAAAGACCATTAATCATGTGAAGAATTCAACACATCAGAATTTAACATCACTTTTTCCTCTTTGTTTTTTACGATTTGTGGTTTGTTTTAAAATCTTAATGCTGCATAATGATTTACAAGGCCATACAGGTCACACATATTCGACAAAATGAATATGGAAAATCAATTTGGCTTCAAACTTTTGCCCTCAGGTTAGAAGTCCTCATTTGTTTTTCCATAGAAACAAGCAACGAATCAAACAACCTTGAAAACTTAACTATTGGCTTCATATCCTCGCAATCTTTTATCATCTGCCCTGTTGACAAACCATTGTGACAGAAACCCTTTGAAGGGTGGAATATGGTGTGCCTCGGAACCTGCCAAAAGGATTTTGGGCACCTCCAAGTGAGCACAATGATTTATACAGATGAACGGTTGGTTTGTTTTCAGGTTGTGTACAGAGGCCTCATTATGTCTTTGGAAATCCACGAATGAAACGCATTGAGCATCTTGACAGATATGCAAAAGAGAAAAAAAGGAAAGAAAAATGCAAAGGCGGAGAGAAAGAGAGTCTTAGAGCCGAGTGTGCTGGCAGTAGCTGGTTTGTTTTTCAGATGGCAGTCAGTCTTTCTGGCTGAGGGAAGTCCTGAGATCAACAATTTTCTTCGGACGGAGCGACAGAGGACCACCCACCTCACTGTAAACCCCGTTTCTACACTATGATGCTACCCCCCCCAGTTTTCCACAGCACATGTGAGTCTGCAATGATGATGATAGCAGATTTACCACTAGAAATGTTTAGGTCAATTTTCAATCAATCAAGGTCAATTATGAAATGATGGGTCCTTGACAGACAGACAGACAGACAGAGGAGGAAAAACACGACTTGACAATTCTTGGTGGCAGCCACTGACTGTGCCAAATGAATACAGCTGAGGCTAACACGCTAATAATAATAATACACTAAAGTTAGTTCAGTAAATTAGTTGAAACACAAACACAATATTTCTCTGACTGTTTTAAGCTTAGACTTGTTGACTGCTGATGCTAGCTCACACTGATGGCAGGTACTATAGGACTGGTTTCCACACAGGTGTGCAATACTACAGTGATTGTTTTCAACATAACATGAACCCACAAACTAATGTTATCTAGTTAGTTAATGATGTGCACACACTTGTTTGTGGCACATAGTAAGCTAGCTGCTAACCACCAGAGCATTGGAGACCAGAAAAACTAGTTGATCCAGCTACCGACACACACACACACACCTCTGCTCATGTGCAGTGTTGTAACTATCATGTGAGTAACTAGCACTAACTCCAAAAGTTGCAAGATGACATCATGAAATAATTAGCATATGTGTGATGCTCATTTGCATAAAGCCTGGTAGAGATCAAAACTAGTATATACATATTTAGTTTAATTTAATTATCACATATAATCCAGAAATTCAGAGAGAGTGTCCCACATACTTCACCTACTGTAGGCCGTGCAGCAGGCATGGGAATTATATAAAATACATTTCACCTTTTCCATGATCTGAATAAGTCACTACATTTATCACTAGTTGCTTTTGAGAAAGAAAGTCGCTGTGAGCGTCTGTCGAGAATGCTGCCAAGGCAACGCTCTTGTGTTTTTGGTTTGGAAAGGCTAAACTAAAAGGCACCGGCCGCCAGACTTGTTTAACGCAGAGATAGTGTCACAACACTTGAACATGTTGAGAAATCCAACATTTCTCAGTATGTGTGTGTATGTGTCCAGTGCGTGTTACAATAGCCAAACTATGATTGGAAAATTGCTGTTTTGGTGAGGTGTTCATGGTCAATTGATCAAACTCATATTTCAATGTCAAGTCTAAGCTGCTATTTTGTCATATTTTCATCTGCCCGTTGACCACTCTCTCTCTTCCTCTCTCTCTCTATTGTCATTCCTGTGAAGGAAAAAAAAAATGTGGCAGCAATTGAGTAAACGGCTGGATGTTGCCCACCAGGGCGAAGGTCAAAGAGGTCACAGAAGTTGTTACTCACCTAATCTTGACAGAGTTTAAGGCAGAGAGCCTTAAAACTGTTTTAAGGTGGATTTAAAAACAAACAAGCTAGTGACTGACTAAGACAGCTTTCTAAAATACGTACAGAGGTCGGCCGTAATGCTGGAGACATGACAGTGAGTCAGGTTAAAACCTTCTAAAGCTCAGCTTGAGTGAAATATAGGCCCAGGTTTAAAAGAGGAGTGTCAAATTCACTCTTCTTTGTTGGTGGGCGATAAGAAGTCCTAAGAGTATTTGCTGGCTTTAGTTCCAAGGTGGCTTGTTATCCACTGGGAGGTGCTGATTTTAGGGGTGGGTAACAGCCCCTAATGCTCTAGTCCATTAAAGTGGTCTGAAATGGATCCAGGTCTGAGCGTAAGGGATGCATCCCAGAAGCCAGACCGCCCCGGTAACACCATCACCTCCACACACACACAGAGCAAGAGATAAGCAGAGATGTGACAGAGCAGTAAGTGTTTTATACAGTCCAGGCCCACCGCGTTCAACTCTCACAGTGTCTCTCAGCACCAGCACTGCTGCTGTTTAGAGAAAGATCAAGACCCCCTTTTGGAACTGCTAAATGGGAAATGTCAGAAAAGTGGTAAACATTTTGTAGTAATCAGTAACAATGATAGCAGGGAGTATCATCTTGAGGGATTATCCTGTTTTTGGCTCTCAAGCGATGGCAATTTAGGAGCTCCACCATGATAATGCACAGGATATGTATGTTGGGGATCATAGCTGATGGAGTTTGTGGCTGTTTGCCTGCGATGCTTTCCATGAAAATGTGCACACACAGAGCAGTTCAGCCTGTAACCTAAACACTTGTCGCTCTGTATGATGAACAGTCCCTTTGCTCTTAAAATCTACATCCTGCTTTATGTTCTACAGCTTGTCATTTATGTTCTAGACAGCCTGAAGGAGCTTGTTTAATGATTAACAGCCAATTGTAGCTCATAAACTGTCTAAACGGGCCAGTCTGCACACGCAGTACGCCACATTGTGAGGGTGCAGTTAAGGTACTAATGGCAGCATCATTATTAAAGTCACAGGCAGTCCTTATAAACACATGAAGCCAGACTGTGCCAAACACACCACCTTAAAACCTTTATGCCTCGGTGTAAAGTAGCACTTAGGGAAACATAAACCTGTGTTTATGTGACTCTCACTTACCAAACAGTGATTTTGTGAGACTGGAGGCGAGTTTCTAAAAGCAGCCTGGTATTATTGCACCCTCAGGAATGTATCTAAAAAACAGATTTGTTTTTATTTTTCTTTCATTTGAATCCCTGTCTCTTTAAAGTGTGAAATGTTCGCGCACAGAGGGCAAGGAGCTGACAATAGTCCTCAACGTGAAATTTGAAAATTAGACTTTTAAAAGAACTTCTTTAACAAATGGTTAAGGTAGAGTAAAAGTTGAATTTAGAAGCCATAAAACACACCATTCCTCTCTTCAATACACTTGAGGGCTTTGCAGAAACAGCCTTATTTGGTCTGGTTTGACCAGAGGCTTATAGTGGCTGGTGTAAGTAAATATTGCTGCATAATGGACACTACTGACTTCAGGATTCTTCTCTCTTTGTGCTATTGTTTAAGTACAAGTCTTACAACGTCCCTCATACTTTAATGGTTACACCTGACTGTACAGTCAAGAGCGACCACCATTTCACCAAATTTAACCTCAAGTTCTTGGGTTCTTGATGGAGCTGTAGCGATACCCTAATCTCACGATACACGATATTCAGCCAATGATACAATTTGATATGATTTGATACGATTACATCATTTCCTGAAATATTTTTAAGGGACAGTGTGATTTTGGTGACACAATGTTCCATTGACTCGGGTTCAATTAATTGAACTGAAAACTGAAAGCATCAATTATACAATATATGACTCTAACTGGACAAAGTCTACAGCTTGCAAATGCTGGACAAAATGAATTTGAATCTGATTCTTGTCATATATCACCTCAAACAGTACTATTGAAGAGTTTTTGAATGAAAATATTATTTTTCAATCCCTTTGCTTGACATACATATGTGTAAAATAATGCCCTTACAAAAGGTCCCATGCGTTTTTGCTTCATTTTTCTCTGGCTTGCCACTCAGCAAAGCAAAGAAAGTTGAGGGGAGCCTGTCATTCAATAGAAATAGTATTTATGAAGTTATTCTGTCACTCTGCAGCAACTTTGGGCCCTCTGTCACTCTGCTCAGTGTGCCCCCTGCACTCTGTTCTACAGACACAGCTCTCTCTCTCTGTTGTCCCTCTCCCACAAGACCCCAGAGTCCTTTGATTGGCTAGAATACATCATACTGTCCACTGACTGGTTGAAAAGAAACTAGTCTGCCTAGTAACGTTTGTCTATTCGTGATTGGTCTTTTATGCGATGGAACAGAACGAATCTCAGGAAAACAGTGCAAAATACCACATCTCTCTATCATAAACTGTTTTGGAGATATTCACAGATATGTAAAACTTTACACTCTTTGGACAGATCCCCCCCAATCTGTCCCCAGACGGTTAAACCCGAAGTGATGGGAGCACTTCTCCTTTTAAGCATGAAGGTGCTGGATTTATTTTTGTCGCCATTCTCTTGAATCTCCTCACTCTGACTGCGTCAACAGGAAGAGGAAGACGTTGGCGTCTGTGTAAAGAGAGTATCTCGACGGGTAACTTGCTAGAAATGCTCTACAGCGAGACTAGCGGCAGGCTGACCTAATGGCTCTTCCTGCTAAGCCAACGGGGGAAAATGGGCAGCGAGCAGAGTGTCAGGTGTAACACGGGGGATTTGAATGGAGCTTAATATATCGATACTCGCAGATGAAACATTGATACTTTCTAGGGAAACAAAATATCGATATATATTACAGGATCAATAAAATAGCTCAGTCTTAGTTCTTGGGGTACTCAGCATAAGATATCTGGCCCACAATTGGCTGCCACGTGGGCCGCTGACTGTTTTTCACATTGAGAGGTTGACCATGAGGTAAATGTCTGAACAATGGACAGAAGAATTTGCCATCATGAGTCAAAAGATCAAATCTTCAAGTGCAGCACCGCAAGAAAAAGAGAGTGGCTTTTTGTCTCTATCTTTTGATGAAAATGTATAAAAAATATATGTATATTGGTTCCAGTTTCAGGTCGACTATGAATGGGTAAGTTACAATAGAGGAAATCAGTCATTGGCATAAGAACCTCACGTCTTAGTGAAAAATAAAACACCATAACCTGTATCCTCATTATGCACTCATATTTATTTCACCATCTCAATCCCATTCCCAACTGACACAAATTTGCATTTCAGTTCTGGCAATGCAACAGAGTATTTGCTTTCATTGCTGACAATAGTTGCGATTGGTAGTCACTGATTGGGAAAGCACAGCATTTAACTGGAGTCAAGGTTAGAAACCATCTAAATAACCCAACACCCACGTAGACCTATTTTACGGCTTCCCGAGTGGTGATTTTACATGATTGGGCGTGTTTGTGTAATCCTGTTTCTCCTTGGTACTTTCCATTTATGACCCCCACTAGATCCAGCCATGAGTCAGCCACATTCCCTAAGAGACAAGCCATGAAGTGAACGCTAAGCTTAAATTTCAGCCGCCTGTCCCCTCAATACCTTTTCTCTCAAGGTGACTTACACTGTGCAAAGCCTATCACCATCCTCAGAAGGTGGACACAGTAATCTCATTGAAATTGAAGTTTTCAACCTAAAAGGGTGTCAAAACAACCTCCACCATCCCTGGAGTTCAGAGACTGTACATTTCTAGATTGACTGAAAACCATTACCAAACGCAGTCGTATTCTATGGTTCATTATCAGGCAGAGCAATCCATCATTACTTGAGCTTTGTGAATTCCAGGCTCACTGTTTTCTTTCCAATTCCTTGGGCCAGACATTGGAGGTTATGTGGAAAGTGACACTTATATCAGCCTTATGTATTTAACAGTTAGGGGAAGTTGTATTATGCCTGAAATCCGGCCTGAAACAATGTTACATTTCACTTTATTGCCATTGCCAAGAAAGGATATTACATTGAAAAGCTAATTCAACTTGGCAGACCTGTGTAAATGGCTGAGAACTGACTGTTTCTATTGAAGAGCAAAGTGATCCATCTCTGTCCTGATTGTTTCATTATCTATCGGCCTGGGATTGACTGAATTCTTGCTATTCATCTATTCATTATAATAGCAGGAAATTATTTTTCTAAAACTACAAATATACCACCATCATTATCAAGATTTAATGCCAACAGATACAGATTTTTTTCTTTTAGTTTGAAAAATGTATGAATGCTAACATGGGTCCAAAACCAACATAATCAGTATGTGTTTTACGTGTATTCATGTTTCCAGGATAACACATAAATTGTCCTTTTTTGTGCTGTGGCATTTTGTCAACCTATTTATTCACTCAACTAATTGTTCGATTGATCAAATGTAAAATGGATGCACTCCAACATTCAAAAGCCCTGAAATTCCGGAGCTCTTACAGTACCAACCCTTTACTGACTTGTGTCAATTCACCCCAAAGTGTGGCAAACATAACAGTCAAGCTGGTCTTCTGACTAGTGGGAATTACTTTGTCTGATATTTGTCTGTTTAAATGCATGTTTGTTGTGTCAAGGCATGTGGCCCTCCATGTGAATCAAATCAAATGTGCTCAGGTCCCTTTGACTGGACAACCAGTGGAGGTAAATCACCAGACATGAGGACTAACACGATAATGGCAACAATGTGTACCTACTGAGGGATGGAAAGATGAATTTAGACTTGTGCTGTCACCGTCTGCTTTCTCTGGAAGTGTCTTGCAACTCAAAATAAAGCACCCGCTCCCCACAGACTAGTTTCTCAGTATGTGAGCAGTTTAGTTCAGCCCACAGCTACAGCGCCGGATGGGAACTGTTACTAAGAACACCAACACATGCGATGTTTGACACTCATTTGTCTTGGCTGATGCATCCCTGACAAATGGCTGTTACAGGCCATTGATGAGCCAAAGCAAAAGTCAGACAACATCTTTTAAAGATCAAGTGGATAAAAATGTCCCCATTGGCCGATTATTGAATCATCTCAGTGTGTGTTCAGACTGAGAGCGACCAGATGAACAACTGGATACTTAAAATCCAATCAAGTCAGATTTATTTGTAAAACAAAAGCATGTCCATGCACAGACACAGCCTTCCATATCTAATAATCTAATCTAATATAAAATGATGTGAAACATTATACAAATGAGACACAAGGAGAAAAGCATAATAAGTCCTAACAGTGATAGCACAACCTGAGCCTCAGTAAAGGAAGGAAAAAGCCTCCGAAATGAACATTTCACTGGGGGGAACATAAAGTAAAGAATCAAAGCACAATACACAGATGGTCCATATAGTTAATCCATAAGAGAAATCTTATCAAACACAAACCTCGATCTCCGTCTTGTCATTGTTTGGAGATAACTGAGAGAACAGATATTCACTGAAGCTTGTCTTTCCAGACAAACTTCAGTGAATATCTGTTCATCTCTGCCTCTTCCAGCCAATGTTAACCACCTACACCTGGCTCTGCCTGTGTTAGCTAAACCAATTCTTCACAAGTTCCACTTTAATGATGAAAAAAGTATGTTTGTTTGTGCATTTTATCAGATGTACATGAAGAAACCTAGAATTAAAAATAGTGTCTTGATTAAGGTACATTATATAGTATTCTTTAAATCTGACAAAGCAATGCATGCAAATGAGGACATCTGTGTGCATGCAGCTTACATTTATGTGTGTTTTATAAAAAACATCATGAATAGAGCAAATCTACAAGTAGACTGCCGAACATGTGCTGTGTGCCAACATGGAAATAATATCACTCACGGTTATTTGTCAACCCTGCACCATTCAAAAAAAAAAAAAAAAGATTTATCTTTTTCAACCTTTCTTTTTTCACTTCGTTTCACTTGTAGATTGAGAACTACATCAAAGAGAGCATGAAGACAGAGATGGCTCAACTGCAGCAGAGTGCCGTCCACAACCACACAGCAGCCATGTTGGAAATGGGCACCAACCTTCTTTCTCAGACAGCCGAACAGACACGCAAGCTAACTGATGTTGAGACACAGGTAACGTCTGAAATTTTTTTTTTAACAAAATGTGGATGTGTCCCATAAAATGTTCTCGATCTCTTTTTCATGCACACACACAATAACACTAAGAGGATCCACCGGTCCATTAACCAACTATTCCACATTCAGCTGCTCCAAAAAGGTTACAGAGGTCCGGCCAAAGAGAATAGTGATGCTATATAAATGCCTGTCCCTTTCGGCTACTTGGCTTCCTTTTAGTGTTTATATGGAGGAGTTTGAGCAGTATTTGGTGGAAAGTTGTGAAATTAGCGGAGGGTAATTTTTGTTAAAGCACTAAAAAAGATAACTGTTTGCAGAGTTAAAAAAATAATCATAGCAGAGATAAATATCTCCTAAATGTTACCATGTGTGGGGTGAACACTTGACAAAATGAAAACAAAGATGACGGTTTATATGTGCCCCTGTCTGTTCCCCCAGTGTCTATAGAAAGCTCTAAATACAGCCCTGACCAGAGAGGTTTGTCTTCAGCAGGGTTTATACAGAGATTCTTAAGTTGAATTTACTACCTTTTTACTACCTTTTTCACTACCTCCACAATATTTTTTACTACCAACACGGCGTCAAACTATAGCAGCAAAGTAAAGTGACGGGTAAAGTAAAGAAATATGCTTCCAAAATTAATTACTAAAATATTTCAACACTGGACATAACTCTCCAAGTAGAGAGTGGGAGAAAGAGGGACAAACAGAACTAAAGAGCGAGAGAAAGAGGCTTTGTAGGTGTATGCGAGTGTGCATGTGTGTTGGGGAAAGCGAGTGAGCTACATTTAAGTAAGTGAAAAGTGAAAGTGAAAGCCCACCTGGGAAACACACAGCACTCCACAGCACACACTGCACGCTACGAAATTGCATTTATGCCTCACCCGTGCAAGGGAGCATGGGGAGCGGGACGGTACCATGCTCAGGGTAACTCAGTCATGGGGGAGGATGGGGGAGAACACTGGTTAATTACTCTCCCCACTAACCTGGCGGGTCGGGAGTCGAACCGGCAACCTTTGGGCTACAATTCCGACGCCCTAACTGCTTACTGCTTACCCATGACTGCCCTGTAAGAGTGATCTCTGCTATAATTGAATTAATCAAGATGTCAGACCAGGAATTAGTCCATAGGTTTTACTCACTAAGTCAAAGTAATAATTGCATAACAATTGTATTCTAAAGGTCCAACAGGCTGGACCTTTAGAACAGCTACACATTGGACCTTGAAATAATGTGCAAATGGCAAAATCAGGGTATTTAAATGGGAAGAAACGTAATAATAATATGCAATTGCATACTGTAAAAACAGTATTTCATTAAAAAATAAATAAATTGGGAACAAATAACTTAAACTTCGAGAGAGACACAGAGAGAGAGAGAGAGAGAGAGAGAGACCCGCTACGTACCCGCTACTTTTCAAATTACCAAGCCAAAATAATCGCTAATAATATATATATGCACACACATAATATTCTTCATTACACAGTATAACACTTGCATAACTGAACTCTCATGGCACACAGTTGGAAACATTTTTGCGTTTGGAGGGCGATGGACGGCCCACCATACTGGCAGCAGCGGCTGCGGCGGTGGGCGTGCGCGAGCGCGTGCGCGGGGTGGACGGCTCTGCGATCGACCGGTAGCTCGCGATCGACGTATTGGGCACCCCTGATTTATAGCTTTCTTACATACGTTGCAATAAGCCTCTCGGCTGTTGCCAACTACAGGCCTAAGCCAGTCTTTAAACGAAGCTTCCTCCAGCCAGAGGTCTGAAAACTTTGCCCATATCTGAAGTAACGCCATAAACTAGCGCAGATTTGGCAGCAAGACAGCCAGTCGCCTACTCAGGGGTGCGTTTCTCGAAACCAAGGCTGCTAACTACGTTAGCTAGTTTGTTGTTTACAGTGCAATTTCCCATTGATAACCACCCATGTTGCTAACTGGCAACAACTACGCTTATGAGAAACACGGCCCTGATTGATTCAACGCGCGCAAGGTACAAGTGAGGTCATTCAGGTCCTACTCGCAACATAACAACAAATTCACACTAGTTTATTAATTCAAGGAGATAGGCTTGCATTACACAAATTTAAAAAAACGTATTTTAGACACATTATGGAGGTCAAAAAATTACTACCTGGTCAGATGACGTTTATTACTTTTTAATACTTTTTACAAGCCTTAATTTGGTCTAATTTCGTTTACTACCTTTCACTACCTTTTACAACCCCGCGGCAACCCTGTTCAGGGTTTGGTGCACATGTGCACAATATTAGCTAGTTTCACTGCAGCTAACCTATATTTATGAAGAGGCATAATATCATCCTACTACTTTTATAATCTGGATTATGTGTTTGTCTTTTCAGGTTCTGAATCAGACATCCAGGCTTGAGATCCAGTTGCTGGAAAATTCTCTTTCCACTAACAAGTTGGAGAAAGAGTTAATGGTCCAGACTAATGAGATCAGCAAGCTGCATGACAAGAACAGGTAAACAGACTTCAAGCAAACAAAACACACTGGATAACATCCATACTGCAGAGAATTGGACAAGGATAGACTCAAGGATAAAGGACTAAAAGGAAATACAGTTGATCCAAGTCTGTGCAAAAAATGGTTTTCACTCTTAAGTACTGCTGTTCTCAGCAGGATTGTGTAAACAAAAGCTTGCTACCAACTCCCATTGACCATTTTCCAAAGCAATATTCAGTCATATATACAACAGCATAAAAGGAAGCTTATAATTTCTGTGATGTTCAGTAAATCAGTCTCAAATGCATGAGGTTACGCTTTCCACGTTGGACCACTGAGCATTTGTTGCAAAATCAGGCAATTAAAATGTGGCTTTTGGATACATTTTCATGTCTCCAAATCTTGTTCTTTACGGTGATTGGTCCTGTGGGATTGTTTTCGATGATGTAGTGTTTAAAAGGGTTTGGTCCACATCTCTCATTGCAGTTTCCATAGAGACTCCCTGCAATCACTTTGAGAAAAAAAATGACACCATTTAAAAATGAAGTCTCTGGTGATTCTGACTTTTAAGTTCTTGTTGAGGCTTATGGAGATACATTTCTGAGAGCAATTTGCCTAAGCTTGAGCAATTTTGACATTATTCCATTTTGTACGTGTCTCTTCTTTTTCCTTTACTACATCGATAATGAGGAAAACATGATAAGTTAATGAATTTGATGTCAGCTTATATCATCTTTCAGGCATGATGTTTATATACTGAAAAGCCTTAGTAACTTACCTCAGATAAGTCTGCAATGTGCATGATGAAGTATATGTTGTGTGGGGAACACATAGCAACCAAACCTACAGACATCATCATTTGTACTTTGGTCTTGTGGGAACTTCTCATATTTGTGTTCCCATATTGCTCATTGGGAAATAGTTGTGAAGTGAAAGGAGCATATTACCATATTTAGATTGTGATTACTGCAGTGTCCATCACAAAGTAAGAGCAGGCAGTAAAAATGTCCAAAGTGGAAAGTTAGAGTTTTAAAAAATTAGATTTAATGACCCATATTTGTGATGCATATAAAAAATGTTCAAAAACACACATTTCATAACCAGTAAATCATCATAACACAAATTTCAAAACAATATTCAATCCATTAAAATCTGTGAAAACAAAAGTCAGGCCAGCAGACTTGGATGCCCTTGAAGGATGACAACAATTAACAACTTCTTCTCTTCCATAACAAACTTGTCTTGACCTCTTTTACTTTCCCTCAGCCTCCTGGAGCAGAAAATGTTAGAAATGGAGATGCGTCACCGTGAAGAGCTGGAGACGCTGAAGCAGGAGAAGGGCAGTCTCCAGGTCCTGGTGGGGAGCCAGAGTGGAATTATCAGGGAGCTGGAAGCCCAGCTGAGCCGTGCCACAGGAAACAGCACAGCCCTGCAGAGACAGCAGCAAGAGATGATGGATACCGTCCATAACCTGCTCAACCTCTGCTCCAAAGATGGAGGTAAGCTCACTGGAATAGAAGATTTATATGCTGAGAGGTTTGGAACTTTTTTTGGATTTGCATAATTGTTGTTGAATCACATATCGAGTCCATTCTGGCAGTTACATAGTGCTGAAAAGTGTACGCAAATGTTTAACCAAGTCTGATCGCCTAACAAAGCCACTGGGAATTGATTGAGCTTAGCAGTTCAAAGCTGGAACAATCAGTGAAATACCAGGAATGTTTTAACAAAAAAGCGAGGCTGTGTTTTGAAGTTGTACAAAGTGCCAAGAAATCGCAGATAATAAGTATGACTTACTCACTGCAAGGCCTTAGATGCAACTATAGTTAGGATGTAATATGACAATACCAGAAAAAACACTGTCTCTATCACTAGGCTATGCTAGCTGCATGGCTCTAGGAATAGCAATAGTTGATCAGTCTGTCGGACTATTGGATGGACTGCCATGTAATTTTGCACAGACACTCATGGTCCCCTGAGGATGAAGCCTCCTGATTCTGATGACCTTTTCTCCAGCACCACCATGATGTTGACTTTTGTGGTAATGCCTTAACAACTATTAGATGGATTGCCATGAAATCTTTGTACACATATTCATGTCTCCTTCAAGGATGGCTTTTAATAACTTTCCTGATGTACTAATGTTTCACTTATTTAATTTTTACTTTTGACCAAATCCCCACTGGGCTCAGCTGTACTTTGTGGTAAATGCTGAGAAAGAAACCTTAGCATTTAGCTCAGTGAACTGCTGACAGAGCCACTAGCTTGGCTATAGATGTTTAGTCTTGAATACTTTGAAACCCTGAAGCAAATTCAAGAACATCCTACACTGGCTTGGATCAACCAGGCAAAGAAAGGTTTATGTTCATGTTTCAGTGGAGGAGAACACTTGTCAGTCATCTTTCGGTCGGTTATACACTGGTCCAAATATTGTCCACCCCCACCAGCGATGACCCTACCCCAAGAAAATGCCTACTGACTCTTGCCAAACCACAATGTGCAAAAGAGAGTTTGTGGATTGGCTGCGTGACGCTTGAACTGTGAGGCAGCACTCAACTTGTTTTGAATTACCTACTTCCTCTGGTCAGATGTAACAGCTACAACATTTTTGATTTTACGATCCACATGAAATTATGATGACACCACTTCTATAAACCTTACCCCATACTGAGAGACACAGGGATGTACTGACTATTAAATTCTACATCGCTGAGAGCAGCATGAAGAAAGAAACATGGTTCTTATTGTAACCCAGTGTGCTCCTGTTAAAGACGTTTGGTGCCTCTCATGAACCAGCGTGGTGCCCTCTCTTTTTTTTTCCTTTGCAACAAACGCTTTTCACGCTTTAACAGTATAAAGTCTTAACTGGAACGTCAAACATGACTCTCGTTATTAAGTAATAAGCTCCTTTTATTCCTCAGAGCCTCTCCCTGTTGTTAATTCAACACCAGGGATTTCCCTTTTGGCCCCACATTCGACCCGACAGTGCCTTAACCTTTCTTGTTTGGTCAAACGCAGTGAACTCATTTACCCCTTCCTCCGCCATTTAAACACCAAACCCACTTGATCCTAATGTTGGCCTCAAATCCTTTTGGTCACAGGAGATTTGACGTGAATGTCTGTCGGTGGATTGGTTGCAAGCTCATTTCCATTTGCGGATTTCCTGCGTGGACCCCACAGTGCTTCCCCGAGGTTTCCCATCAGAAGGAAACAACAAGCAGTATGTAGGGATATACCACTGCACATGATTAACACATGATTCACTGCGGCCCCTGCTCGTGCCCTGTCTGTTTAGTCTGGATGTGTGGATGTTACATTTAATTACCAGAAGTCTTTTGAGACCGCATTGGCCCTACTGGTCTTTAAGTATCATCTCCGCATTGTTGAGATTCAAGTGTGTCCTGATGCAACACTTTTGGCTCTCTACTTCACTGGCCCTGTAATCTGCCAAGTTTCGCTACATTCTCTGTAGATTATAATTTCCTTCATTTTGCCACAGAGTCTGCTATTTTCAGAGTCAGTAAGGTCAGTAGAGCGGGATACCACGCCCTCCCCCCTCGTCTGTGATTGGTGGCCGACTTAATGAGATGGAAAAGAAATGGAACGTGGCCGCTGTTGCTCTGTGGTTGGTCCTTTCCTCTTCCCTGGTGGTGTTGAAGGTTGAGGCAGGCGTGCAGGTCAGAGGTCTCCTCTTTCTTCACCCCGGCCCGAATAAGTCAAACTGTAATAGGTCCTGAGGGAAGCCCTGTCTGAAGGAGGTGAAGGAGTAGGTAGATCTCACTGATCATCTGATGCACTGCCCCTGTTTGTTACAGCATTTAAAAACACAGGAGCAGGGGCGGAGGAAAGAAACTGATTAGTGTTTTCATTTGAGGGGAGGGTTAAGCATTTCATGCCACAGAGTGGCGTCTGCTTGCATTAGACGCTGTTTTGAAAACTGAGCATGTCCTTTAAAGCAAATCACTTTTGGCATTGCTTTGGGGAGGATGATAAATATGTAGTAAAGGATTTTTAACACTAAATCACTGTTAATGTACATTCTCCTATTTGTCTATGTATGGCCTATCCAATGGTTTCCAGCATGTTTTCAACCATAGCAGTGCACTAGTTGAGGTATTTTTGATGTGGCCAGATGCACGCAGTGGAACTCTTGTTTAGGTTGTAATCATTACCCAAACCTCATTAGGGTGCAATGAGCCACACACTGTTATTAACAGTAATTGACCTCAGATTTGGAACAGTTTGTAAAAAAATTCTTTGCCAAATATGATTTTGTTTTACAGTGTTCTATTATCCCACAAAATGCATGACATTCATCATTTTTACAGCTGCTTACTCAGAGTCTGAGAGAGCGGGATTAGTTTAAGGTTCCATGCAAAGCCTCAAAACTCCGGCCCCGAACTTGACAGTATGGTAAACCGCTTCATTAGACATCACTCCACGATCCAGAGTAAATTTTTAAGTGCTGCACATGATTATTTTTACGCTTCACTGACCAGCAGAATGAGTTGACACCTATTGCCGCAAAAACCCTGCAAAGCGTGCGAGTCACCTCAGCGACCTTCCTGAGAGTACGGGTGCCTTGCATTTATTTTCACAGAGGCAATGAGACTATTTTACGACATGCAGCGTCTACACACGTCTGTTAAATGGAGCAATATGTTTTAGATACACTTAATAAGGCAGTAGACACCAAGTCCAGTCCAGCATTCACCACGACAGTCAGGTCCAAACCAATCTGTGATTGAGTGAAAAACTTCTACAAAATGTGTCTAACCCTCTAACTTGCTTTGCGAGTTCCATTATAAAACATCCCAACATTTTGCTCACCGCCGATGTTCTAAGTGCGTAGCATTCTTTTACACACAGATGTCATATGCATGACATTGGGATATTTGGCTGGGCTGGGTGTACAAAGCACCATTTGACACGAGCAGCCAGGTTTGACTTAACCCTTTATCGGGCGAGGAACCATATATGGCCACTTCCACAGGCTTTTAAAATGGTGCCCCACATCTCTCAGCCAATCAAATGTCAGTGCTTTGGCCTTTAATGGATCCTATTCTAACCCTAACCCTAATATTTTTTACCCTAGGTGAGCGACCGTATACGGTAACTTCTTTGACTTTGAAATGAGTTGCCTAAATATAAACATAAAAAATATGTTAAAAGAATTTATTTAACTTATTTAAACCTGTTTTCGACATTAAAACTGATTTTAAACTACCTGTTATTTTCTACCGATAAACAAAAGAAAATTCCAAAGTTCCAAGCACTGTGTTTCATTGGCACACTGTTTTCCTCCTGTTCCTAAAAACTAATGAGAATACAAGAAATAACTGAGTTGTAAGGAGCAGTTCCTGTATGGAAAACAATTAATCACTGGCAGTCAGTGTTTTACAGATCCATGCATATATACATCTCACATGCATATGTTCTCAGTATGTTGATGAGGTTTCTATCTCTCTATTTCTATCCAGATGTTTTCACACAGCCATAATCCTCTTCACATGTTCTGTGAGGACACATCATTGTTGTAAAGTGTACTGTGGGAATGACTTCTATTATTTTATAGAGCCATGCATCCTTCATAGATGAATCCACCAGAGAAATTCATTGGATTTGTATGGAATCACTTAAACTCTCAGTGGCATTTAGAGGCTGATTATAGTCACATGGGAGCTGTGATGTCCATGGAAGTCCATTTAGCTCCATTACTCACTCTCTTTAGTTCTACTATTTGGGCTCATTTGGCAACGGTACTGATTTATGCAAACACCCAAGCCCTGCTGATCCTTTCACATGAACCCCCTACTGAATATGAGTCCCTGCTGAACCACAAAATATTTTTCTGTAAATAAATATTAGGACATAAATAATATTTGGAGAGCTGGGCAGCAAGCTGTTCAAGAGAGCCGCTCCTACACTGGAGCATCAAGTCCCTCGGCAGACAGTCTTCTTCCACCGAGGGAGATCTCAGAGGCGATTGTGAAATAATCGTCCACACGGTTACAGATCGAATACCAGAAAGTTCCCCTCTGACAATGATCTCCGTGGCCTCTAAAATGTTCCCCACTGTCTGCCGGCTTGGGGTAAATTACCGCCTGACAGCGCCGCTCTTTGTTGTATTAGAGTCTGGAGCGTGAGGGCTCGCTCTGTCAACCTGTCACAGCAGGAGATCCTTGTCACTGACACCCAATACTTTGTCAAAATGCTCAGATAGTACACCCAAATAAGCGGCCTGCTTCCACCGGGAAGCCGTGCGCTCAGGAGGGGGGATCAAAGCGAAGGCTAAGGATCACTGACACATTTCACTTTTCCCTGACATCTTCTTTGACTCAACAATTCCAACAATAAAAACAATGGTGTGAAAACTGAGATGAACCCCTCATGTGGGAGGAGAAAGGGAGGAACAAAGAGGAATGAGGGAAAAAAAGGAAAAATTGGAAGGAATTCCATCAGTATAACAAGGGCTTGCAAGGTAAATATAAACCACTTGTTATAACAGGAACTTGAAATTTATAGCTTGTAGTATTTTGTCCTTAGCCCCTTGCTTGGTTTCAAAATAGTGCCGCCATAATTATCTGCAGATGGAAATGGATGCAGCTGCTCTGTCAAAGTCTGAGGCCTTCTCTCGAAGTGGGAGATCATCCAGTCGATGAACTTCTTTGCTCTTGCTAATAAGTTAGTGGTCCTCAGATTTTATCAGACTGTTATAAGATACTCACAGCGAGACCTCACCGATCAGCTTCTGCCTCAGACTTTTTTTATATTTTCCCCTCTGAGATGTGCCGATCTGAAATACGATAAATTGAGATGTTATGGGTTTGTTTGCAATCCATGGTTTCATAAAACATTACAGAACTGATGATTTCTATATTGTCTGACACAAGAGGTCGCATGAAGGGTAACTCTTTTTAATAGCACAGGAGTTTTTACAGTGCTATTTTTGTGTCTGTATCTGGTGGATCAGGTGTTCTTTTATCCCAAAATGTTGTAGCATTGGCCTCCTGTCTGTCTGTCTGTCTGTCTGTCTGTCTGTCTGTCTGCATGACATGACAGAGGTATCAATATTCTCATTTTAATCTCAAATGTCAAACTATTCTTTAGAGGTAACAGTGACAGATTCTCTTGGTGTGATTATTAATTAATGGCAGTATCAGTGAGGTTATTCTAAAACGGTGTAACATTGTTTCCATGTTTTCTTTCGTCCCCACAGTTGTGCCAAATAGCACAAAGGTTGCGGAAGAAGAGAAGAAGTTCCGCGACTGTGCTGACCTCTACCAGGCTGGTGTCCATAAGAACGGACTCTACACCATCCAGATCAACCCTCAGGAGACCAAAAAGGTGTGAAGCCACAATATCTCACAGCCAGCAGTCTGCTGTAATGTGAAAATATCTGCCTTTTCATCACTTCTGTGCACTTTCAGAGCGGGTCCACAGACTTTCACTTGTTTTCTTTCACTGTCTCCACGTGAGCTAAAAAAGACACTGAGCCACAGCTGGACTGATGAGTGTGAATGATGGGTGCGAGCTGCTGCAGGAATATTGCAAGCTGAAAATACACTTGGCAGCTTAGTGAGTGCAGGAGTTTAGCAGGGGGGCTGAGGTGTGAAACAGGGACGTGAAACAGGACACTGTGCTGATCAGGATGGTGACAATTGTGTAAGTGTGTGTGGGGTTGTGTGTGTTTGTGTGTGTTCCTAACCTTTACACTAAACTTACACACACTTGATTGACGGGAGTGATGATTTTAAAAGTTGTGTTAAAAATGTGGTCCACAGAAGGTGTGTGTGTGTGTGTGTTTTATGCTCGGTGGTGCGCTAGAAGAAGTTAGCAAGCTTAGTTAACTAGGTTTAACTGGGTTTCACTTTCTGAGTGGAAGCTAGTTAGTCTTACTAACATCAGCACATGAGACAATTTTTTGCAGATGTTATTTATAACACCTGCTGAGTCACTAGTAGCATAAAGATGATCATGAGATACATCATTAGTGATGGCAAACTGACAAATCTCTCAGTTCTCAGCTGTGATGCATTTCGGCCCTTTCTAGACAATGACTGCGTATTTCAGAAGTGCCAGTGGAGAATATGCCACTGTTCTGTTTTTCATGGATACCACCACATAGCAGAATGAATTTTCAAAACACCTTTCACAAGCTCCAGATAGTAAAGGTGGTGGTTGGAAGTAGAGCAGGTCGTCCACTAATCAGATGATCAACGGTTCGATCCTCTCCAGTCTGCATGTCGAAATGTCCTTGGGCAAGATACTGAACCCCATAGATACTGAGAGGCATGACCAAAGTCTGGCCCAGGGGCCAATCACAGCCTGGAAGGGATGGCTGGAAGATTTGGCTGTTTTGGTTGACATAATGAAGCATTAGAACTTTTAAGGACATAACTGCTGGTGTTATATATCTGTAGATGTGACACAAAAATTACTTTCTGGAGGAGCAAGAGCAAGAGTGACAAGTTTTAAACTTAAATGTTAACAGACTTTTCATTACTTGTAATAAGTCATGTTTAAAATGAACATGAGGTTCAGATTTGTATCAACTTTATTCAAGTTTAACATATTCCATGAAGTTTGTTCTGTTATCTGACTCCAGATGTGAAAGAAAGGAAGAAGTGGTTTTTTGCTTTGTTTGTTTTTGGCTTAGATTTGGTGACATTGTAACATGTTACAGCATTTGTATGTAACTTTTATTATTTTAGATTTTCCCCTGGGCATCTTCACATTGTCAAATCTGGCCCTTTTTAATAGAAGTTTGACGCTGCTTTCAACCATGTCACCCTTTCAGCTTGTGAACGCCCTGTGATATTGGAGTCAAAATACCAATACCAATAAAAATGCCAGAAATTCCATTCACGCTTGTCAGAATATACTTGTATTATATTGTATTATAATATATTGTATTATATAAGAAAAACTTCAATGAAGGCTAGAGATCATATTATAAAAAAATTCAGTGTCCACATGTGTGTGTGTGTTTGTGCTTGTTTTGGTCTTGAGTGAAAATGATTCTGTCGAGGGTGCTGCCTTAATTATACCCAGGCTGTGTTCATGTGTGTTCAGCTGTGTGGGCTGGCTGAGGTGAGACACCTTCTCCACTCCACTCCTCGGGGTCTCCTCCTCAAAACAAAGAGCAACACTGCAGATAGTGCACCAGCCTTGCATTATCAGCTTACACACACTGAGGTCCAAGGTTAAGGGCCACATTACACCCAGGACCTCCGCTTTGATCCTGTAGAATCGAGGCCGTCTGATGAGGAACATCTCCAGGGAGTTGGTGAGGGATAAGGAGACACTGATTAAGTCTGAGGAGGACACAGATACGTCGCATTCCCGAAGATGATTCATCATGAAAGCTGGGAAAAGGAGTGTCTTGAAGCAAATAATTGTCCGATGACCCTTCATTGTTTGTTAATGCCGCTGAGAGTCACGCTGAATGTTGGACACGTTACCTTGCTTGTTAAATTACGTCTTCTGAATCCTCAAAAATGCTATCATTGTTCCATTTCCTTCATACATATGTTTTCCCAGCCTCATTCTCTCTCTCTTTTCAAGGTGTATTGCAACATGGAAACAGCCGGTGGTGGATGGACGGTCATCCAGCGCAGAGAAGACGGCAGTGTAGACTTCCAGAGGACATGGAAAGAGTACAAGATGGTGAGACGAGATGTGTGCAAGCAGACACTTATGCGACGTGCAGACACTCATCCATATCCTTTAAAAGCAAGATGTTAATGGTCTTTTTGAAGATAAGACAGTGAGTCAACACACAGACAGAAAGGGAGAATACACTCATCCATATCCATTAGGCATATATTACGAAACTGTGTGATGAGCAAAACATCCTGTTTCAAAAACAGACTTCCGCAGGGAGATTATGATAAATAGTGTGCTTTTTGGCCTGGATTAAACATGGTGAAAACTAAGAGGCAGGATCTCCTGATCCAAGAGCATTTGGAACATTTCAGCCAGATATGGTTCCTCTTCAGCAATAGCTCCCCCTCCGTTTGTGTATTAGCAATATTGTCTCGGGTGTCCGAGACTTACTCCACTCCTCAGGCCGAGGCTTCGGTGACATGCTGTTATGTTTTCCACTTTTCCAACAGGAAATTATTACCTAAATGTAAAAACAACACATTTGTTTAGTCTCTATAGCTCTGTGCCAGCTGTTTCATCTGTTTGTCATCAAGGAGGGGTCTATGCATATTTGCATTGGGAGTGTTAACATTTTCAACCTAAGCTCTGTTTAGACTGTAAATTGGATTTATTATTGCTGGCAGTTGCAGCGCTTGTGTTTGCTGTGTAAGTCACCTGTGTATACCTTCCACTAGCTGTCAGTTTATTGTCAAATGGACTGTGTTCATTCTGTTCACTGTAATCTGATTTGTGGTTCCACTTTAATTACTTCCCCTCGGTGCAATGCTCTTGATATACAATTTACTAGTCAATAGGAAACGATTTCAAGGACTTCAACCAAAGAACTCCCACGTTAGTGTGTTAGTGTGTTAGTCTGAACACCAGTGAAAGGTTTGAATAGGAAACAAGACACAGAGCGAGAATAAAAGAGCTGAAAGGACAAAAGAGAAGATGAAGATGTGAGACCTAAGAAGTAAGACAGAGAGACGTTAAGACAGTCATGGAGACCCTCCAGCTCTGAACAGGTGCTATAAGAGCATGGAGTACATACAGTACATGAGGGCACACTCTGGACCTTGGCCGACATTTACAGTCCTGATCCAAGAGCTTAGTATCACTGTTGGTCTCCTTGAGAAGACTGGAGGTGGTCAATGGTGTTTTATTGTGTTATTCATTTTCTCATTTGTGGTCTCCAGAGGCTCATGCTCACAGATTTAATATTCTTGGAGGATTTGTAAATCTTTCAGGCAAAACTGAGAAACTGTTTCTGCGAGGATATGGAGAGTATTTTTTGGCAGCAAAGATGTGGTCCACATATTAAAACATGATCAAGACCATTAAATGTAACTACGTGACTGGGAGACCACGCATCACTGGATACCTTGCAAATGAATTAATGATCATGGCCCTTTCATCTTATCAGCCTGTTAAAATAAAGCAATCTTTCCCAACCACTTCCCTGCTGACATCGAGTCAGTATGAATCTCAACAGTTACATAGTTAGCTAAAGCATGCCTAATCGTCAAATAGCTGATGTTTTAGCTAAAACCATCTGCAGCGATACGAAGCTAGACTAGTCAGTGTTTCAAACCCCACGAGCTCAGCCGTGGTCTCGTTCTGAAGCATCCCAGAAGCAGGCCTCCGTTCGGCTCTGCGGTGAATACACGGCTGTTCCATCATTGACAGACGCCGCAAGCAGCCCGCAGCAATTCACACAGAGCGCCTCGAGCTGACAGGAAGCCAGACAGAGCATAGAGAATCAAATACCCAGTGCAAACTGCTGGTGGTAAAAACAGGCAAAAGCAAAACTAATTAACTACGTAGCATATTTACACATGTAGAAGCATATTTAGAAAATAATGTCTGGTGGGCTGAACACTTCCTGGTGGGGTTTCAGGGTAACAATTGAAATACATAGTTAAACTTAATAAATGGATAAATAAGATGATGGTCTCCATTTTTCCCATCACTCGTGAAGATCTGTAGATGCTCTACTGGAGCTGAGCCGGAAGGTAAAGCTCTCAATTTTCCTCACCTCATGAGCTTTGGCTGAACCTGCTGCCACCGTAACTCGACTCCAGATAAGCGGAAGAAAATCAATGGATGGAAGATAAATGGCTGAACATTCAGTTGTCACTCCAAGTATTGTGAATGTAGACTTTAGTACTTCACCTGTATGAAAGAATAATTGAAACTGTATTCACTGTTATAGCATTAATATATATCGAAATAATACTGAGTTTACAAACCAGAACATGATCGCTGATCTGCTACGGCTGTGGGAGTATGTGAGACAAAAGAGGTTTGGGACTGACCACTCACTATAATTCTGACTTATCTTTCTAATCTGCAACAGCTCCTGAGATTTATAGTCCTCAGCGTTTACTATTACTTTTTTCCCAGAGAAAATGATTTTAGCAAGTGTATCTGAAATTCAAACCAAGTGCTCAGTCCAACAATATGACTAACCATCTCCTCATCTTCTCTGAGCTGAGTGATGTGGATCAGGTTTGCGTGTGAAGGATTGGGAAGCACCGGAACTATACAAAGGGAAACTGTTAACAGAGCTTGACTCCAAGCCAGGATTTTTGAGATAAACCGTGGTCACAGTAGGAGGCATTGGATCAAGCTGAAAGCCAGTCAGAAGGGAACATCAGGAGTAAGATCAAATGTAGAGAAAAAAAGAGAGAAAGCAGTAATGGGCCCCAGTCACTTTCTCTTCCACCCACTCTGCAGGACATGCCTAAGGCCCGAGGAATGCCCCATATTTACTTTCCCCCCTTCCCATTTCTCATCACCACACACGCTTAGCACAAACTTTTTCTAATCTTTAATGGAGCGGTCCAGACAGTCCTGTCAGAGCTGTGATGTCATCCCGCTTTGTGATATTTTGCTCTGCAATCTGCGCTTGCTGCTGTCAGAAGCACTCTGCCTGTGACTGAGCCACTCTGATCAAATACAAACTCTTGCAGTTGTTTGAAGGAGTGTCTGTGCGTGCAGTATATATTTTGGGAGAGGGAAGGCTTTAAGTAGTAATGAGTTTAACATGTGTGACTTGAGTGGTGGACAGAAATGGAAAAAGGTGTGTGTTCATTTCAGCTGGTACCAATTTAGGCACTTTTATAGATAGGTATAGTAAGTCTGTGCAAGTACAGGATCAGGCTAAACCTGCATAAAATACATCATTTCCAATGAGAGTCATTTGTTACCTTTTTTTTTTTTTTTTTACTGAAGTCTGTAGAAATGAGAAAGAACACTAAGCTGGTATGAATAAAAAAAACACCAAAAAAAACTACTGCTTCTACTGGTGGATGACCAACCACATTATTTATTATGAGGAGCCATTTTTCTCTCATTTCATTTCTGACTAACAAAAAATAAATCAATAAATAAATGTGAAAACTCCTTCCCATCATTCCACAATCCTCTGGTGTTGAGATTTCATCATTCTGGGAACAGAAAGGAGATAGCAATGAATCCGTTTTTGGTCTATGATTTATAACAAAGATTTCCAGTGTAATTTCCACACTGATTAGTGCGTTTCTCTTGTTTTGTTGCAGGGCTTTGGGAGCATGTCTGCAGAGCACTGGTTGGGGAACGAGTATGTTTACCAGATGACCAGCCAGAGGCAGTACGCCCTCCGGGTGGAACTGACAGACTGGGACGGACACCAAGCTTTCTCACTTTATGACCGCTTCCAAATCGGCAGTGAGAAGCAGAACTACAGGTAAGGCTGCTAATATCACCCAGCAGACAAAGACGGGGGGAATTGTTATTTCAGGCCGAGAAACACACAGACAGCTTTTCACAGTGGCTGGTAAACATCCTCGGGACCGGATTGGTTTTGCAGAATTCAACGGCGGTTTGAACCGCAGTCACATATTTACACCACATGTTAAAGTGATTGAGGTTGAAATTTGAATAAATGAATGAATCTGCAAATCAGTGAAGATTATTTTTAGCTATGGCTAGTAGTAGCGTGGCTGTGTTGATGGCAGTATCGCTTGGCCTTTGCAACACTATGGTCCAGACTGAAACATCTCAACTATTGGATGAATGTCCAGGGAAATTTGGTACAAATATTCAATGTCTTCCTCAGAATGAATTATAATAACTTTGGTCATCTAGTAACATTTCATTTATCACAAATGTTCTACTTATGTGGTGAGAAGAGTGAACTGTGGGGTTGTGCCAAATAAACTGACCAAAGTACAAAAAAATAGGGCCTAGCTCAACCTGTCTGTGAGAAGAAAAAAAAAAGCAAACAAAAGGCCTGACTGTCTTATCTACAAAAGGTCTCTGAAAAGTATAAAAATACACTGAGGCAACAACCCATAACCTGGTGTGATAACAGATACTTACTATGTCTGCAAATGTATAGGGTACCCCAGCCTCACCTCAGTTCTGGCACTATTTCTCCACCACAAACCTTTATAGAGCAAAGACAGAGAGAGAGAGAGCAACATCAGAGTGAGGTTTTTGAAAGGTGTCTTCCATCTCTGATTGGCTGACTGACTGGAGGATGAGCCTATCCCCAGGTCTTCTGGAGCCTACAGGTGGCAACCATTTTCACCTGAAGGACAAAGGGAGGAAGGACAGAGAGTCACACAAACCTATACACGTAACAGTCCAAATATCAGCCTCCTTGGAACTTCAGGTTTAGTGCTAATTAGCTAATGCTAGCATGCGAATATGCTAAAGCGTTCACATTAAACATTACACCTGCTAAACATCATGCTATTGTCATCACTGTGTCCATGTTAGCGTGATCTCAAAGCACTTCTGTGCTTGAGTGAAGCCTCACAGTGCTGCTAGGATAGTTTTAGACTCACACACAATCTACTCTAGTGGTGGGCGGATTGATACCACCGTTAGTATCAGTATTGATCAAGCCTTGTGTAGTGAGATCGATACTTAAGTTTCACTTTCTCTTGTCTACGTTTAGTACAGAGCTCTTGTTACAGCACAGTGGTTTTGTGCATGTGATAACACACCACTCCTCTTAAATCTATCGAGGCATAAAAACACACTCAAAAGGGAACTCTGAACTGCAAAATACTAGGAGGAGGTGGGGATCCCCAAACCACGTTATATAATAACCCTTTTAAATAATAAATGTCAAAGGAACATTAGTATTCGTATATTTGCATTTCAAAGTTGCAGATTGATGATGCATTCACACCATACAGTAAATTCTGACACTCTCTCTACACAAAAGTAGATAAGCTGTTTTTTTTGTTTTGTTTTTTGTTTTTTCTAAGTTAAAAATATCGGTATCTGCAATACTGGCCATGTATTTATTTACTTGGTGTTGGATCAGTACCAAATTCTGTAGTATCACACACCCCTAATCTAAGCAGCAGAGGCTTCTCATGTTGAGTTCAGACATGGTGTTCATCGTAGGTTAGTATTGGCAGCACTTAGAACACACTGTTCACTGTTCCACGTAAAACAGAAGAGAATAGATTTATAGTATAAAAATAAACTCCAAGCTGCCACAACACGTGTGTGTAGACAGCTGTAGTGATTAAAATTGAAGTGTATTTACAGTGTATTTGACATGTTTGAGTTGATGACTGAAAAAAAAGTGAAATGATTGTGAAGGCAAGATTTAACTGTTTTTTTTTTTTTTGTTTTGTTTTTTTTTGGATTGATCACTTCAAATCAGACTAATGGAAGAAAGGAACAAGGAAAGTAATTATATAAGGAAATGATACTTCAAACTAAAGACAAAATGTTCAAAAGCGTCAAGATTCTAATCATGTCCAGTAACCGTGAGCTTTCCAGACACTTCCATCATGTCGATCCTGTTATGGAAGTCTGTGGCAAAGTTCTTCTTGTGGTGAATTCCTTCCAAACCAAATGTATCGCTTGTCATCATCTCCTCGGTGCAAACCTCTCTTTGACTGATGCTTTGTCCTTGTGTTGCGGGGGCGAAGGTTTCTGTTTTCTTTTTAGGGGGTTAATGATAACAGGCCTCAAACTATGGCAGATGCTTGGCGCTTTCAGATGTGGAAAACTACTGCAAATTCCACCAAGTTCCAAGCAATTGCTGGCTTCAGAGGAGAAAGTCTGACATCTCCAATTCTGCAGTTTTCACTAGATGGCTAGTTCTCTCTGATAAGAGGTCCCTTTAGTTGCGAAATGTCTTGTGATCAGCTTTGAATGATGAAATAAGGAACGGGATTCTCTGGCTTAAAAGCCTTTACTCAGCCCTTCCATTCCTTGCACCCAAGCTCCGGAAAAGATTACAAGTGTTTCCCCTACAGCGGGGGACAGTTAGGCTTGTTGCCATATCTAATCTTTAGAATTGTCTTGCGATGACAGGAGTTTCACTTTACCAGGGCTCCATCTTGAGAAGCTTGTACCTGGAGTGGCCTCTGTGGTTTTCTCTGAGGACTGGAGAAATGGATTTCAATCAAGCAGAAGAGATCAAGTTGTTTCTTTGTTTTGAATTTAACACAGAATTGAGGTTTTATGTGACCGCAACGTGAGGATCGAGAGAAACTCCACCTCTGGTTACCACCAGTTCTTTATTTATGGTCCTGGATTGAATGCACAGGCACTAACTTCACGCTTGTCAAACTGGCACACAGATATATGAAGTGCAGGCCAGAGTATTTGTAGGGTTTGGTATCAAACCACAATATGTACTTTACTGGATCTAAGAGAAAGGATAATGTAATGCAAATTTAGCTTCCAGCTATGCAACATCATCCAGCCCCTTCTGTAACACACACACACACACACTTATATTTGCTTCAAGCACATTTTAACATCTAACACTTGACCTTTTGTTCTTCTGAATTGGAGAAACAATAATTATTTTCATCCTGCTGAAGCAGTCAAAGGACATCCCCGGCCATTCTAGCCTGTTTTGGATGCAGGCTCGTACTGTTTAGGAGTCTGATCGACACGCCGATCTCTATAAATAGATTTGTTCTTGAAAAATAGTTGTGGTATGATAATCACACATTGCTCCTCTGAAACATGGGCCAAAACAAACCAGATGGCTTGGCCCCAAACAAAACCGACGCTGCCACATTCTCGGTTCTTTCTGCTTCGGTATCTCTCTGCTTTTACATGTAAAACAATCCGCGACAAGCTCTGGAACACTGGAACTGCATTTATTGCTCTGAAATATATGAGATAGCTGCGAGTGATATGGCCTGTCTTTTAGTTGGTTTTGGATTATTCTCTGTCATCTGTGATGGTTTACTGGAATATGTCTGCGTCAGTACGAGTCAGACAAACATTTATAGAGACCTCATATGGTCCAGTCTGTCTTGCTCTCTCTCTCTCTGCCTCATACACATACACACACACACACACACACCAACATACAGACGCACACACATTGTAAGAACAAAAGCACATAAACAAGGCCATGAACAGAAAAGAACTTGGAAACCAGGTAGAATGAATGGATATGTTGGGTAACATATCCAACAATGCACACAACCCACCACTTAACACAACCCACCACTTATCATAAACAATTTCTGCATTACCAGCCAGTCCAGCGTAATACAGCTCTAATATCAGTACATCATTAACAATCAGATGATTCAAACCATTTAAATAATATTCAAAATAAGATTTAATTTTGGTTCTTCGGTTTCAGTTGGTTGATATTGGAAACCCTTGGAGACATTTTATACTGTCAGTGTCCGACAGTGCTATAGTGGAAGTTAAGAAGAGATCATGCATGGGTATATCTCAAAAAGACAACACAGATATTTTTTATGGTCATGAGAGATATGTGTGCTTATTGTCCCAGGGAAGCCATTTAAGGATCAATAAATGTCTTTCCTCCACCAACTTAACAGGACTGGGAATACACATCATTTATCTTCAGTCAGTTTCATCATATATTAGAGTATTAGTATTAGAGTTTTTGCTTGTTTTTCAAGAAGGAAATCCCACTCTCAGAGAGTTTGCTCCATGAATCATAACTGATAAGGTGATTACAACTGTTAACAACTGAGTCCATGTAGATCAACACTGTTAAACGTCTGTTGTGTCAGATTTAGGGGCTTGTCTAAGCTCTTTATTAAGGTGGTTCCAGCATCTTAAATCTGAATGCTTGATGTTTCCTTTACTTGGATATCTTTGGTAAACGTAATACTAACCCTTTGGTAAAACAAGAATATATCTTAACATGGGTTTTGTAAAGCTTTTTTTGATTAACGGGACATTATATAGCCCAAACAAAATGATAAATAGAAAGAATTTGAGTCCAGCATAAAACATTTGGCTTTATTATGAACCAAAACCCTTTTATGCACCTCTGACTCCAAGACCTTTCTCTTAAGCATAGTTCGAAGAACAGAAAATGATTCAGTAACTGCACAATATCAACATGCATTGGTCTTGCAGAAATTAACAAAAGTAAAATATGTATTAGAGCAGCGTGGATCAATCCAGCTCCGTCAATGCAAACACAGCCAAATAAAAGAAGTCAAATCACTGGCAACATCTGTACAGTGTAAGCTGACATCAGCAATGTTGTTTTAATGTTGAATGAACAAATCTTATGGGCAACACTTTGAAGGGTAAATTTGGTTTGACCAGAACAACAAAGTTCCCACTGAACCGCAAACTCATAATATTGTGAAATGAGGTCTTTTACATTTTTTCTTCATTGTGAGTGGGGTCACCATAATTGCAGAGGTTACTGTCTTTATAAACAACAGAAAAAATGTCCCCTATCATCATCATCATCATCATCATCATCATTTCGTTTCTGTGATACAACATGGGTTGCAGAAAGGAAAATAATGAAATCAAATATAATTTGATGACCTTCAAATAGTGTTGTAACGATAACCATCAGATCAACACATCCAGTTAATCACCCTCATTCATCAAAGCTTCTTTGCTGCAATAAATGGACTTTGTGCTAAATAATCAAAAGGGGTAACGTAAAAGTCAACCTATGTGACACAGAAAGTAAAATAGCAAAGCGACACAAAAAAGGTTAAGAGGTTAATATAAGAAGATCCAGATGGAATGTAAAGAAGTCAAGTAGTCCTGAGTCAGAGTGAAAATGACGGCACAGAAAAGTGCATGTTACACAAAACTAGATTATGTAACAAGAAAAGACAGAGCCACAAACTGGAATGAATGATACACAATGCCAGCTTAGGTAAACAGTTTCATGGAGATAAACAGTGATTCTGAATGGTCTTGACGTTACTTGAAGGAGTGTTTCGATTCATCGGCGACTTTGTACATTTTTCCATGATGCCAAGGCTTTGTAGGTAAATAAATACCAAGGATTATTATGTCTCCCAGTGAAGAAAGACCAGCTGAACTTATTCAGTGGTGTAGTGGTGTAAAACTGCCCCTTGTGCATGAAAGGAAGAGGTGTATTTTCTTTTGGGCTAATTGAACATAACTATTAAGTATAAAACAGTTTCGTCTGCATAAAGATGTAGTTGATAAAAGAAGATAACAATTGCTGTATATCATTATTTATTTATTTATTATGCAGAATGTTAAAAATAACCAGAATGCTCAAAGTGCATTTCAATCAGGAGAGGATTCATTTTGAACAACCATGTTTACTGACATTTCTCATCTTTGTTGTCAGGTCAGTAAACATGTTTCTGTGGTGACATTTGGAAACAAAATCTTAAGAGAAAGCTTTTAATTTTTCAGTTCATCACCTATGCTCATGGGTTTGAGAAACAATGACATTGTGGATACAAGTGAAATGTGAGTCTCTGGCGATTAGACCCCATTGTGACATCTTCATATTTAGAAGGGTTGGGTAAGCAGTGATTAGTACTGCAAATCCCTCAGATGTCCTCAGGTCACTTGTCGTGATAAAGGGATGAATAGAAGGCTGATAAAGACTTTAGATGAGCTCAACCTGGGCATTGAATATGATGGACATAAATGGGCTGAAACAACAACTGAAAGCAGCACAGAGGAGTAGAGATTCAAAGTTTACCTGGCTGATGAAAGTCATGGCAAAATGGTTGGTTTAACTGAAAGACTAAATATCCAGAGTCAGCTGATCAATAAGTAGATACAGAGATGGTTGAGAATGAGGCATTAAGATAGTCTTCCTGATTGAACTTATGTTGAGCTTCATGTAAACTTGCTGGATGTTGGCAAGCCTTCCAATGGGTTACTTACTGTAACTGGAATGGAGGCCCACTTAAGAGCTGTACAATAAATGTGCATAATCATGTTTAATAGTAGTCTGGAAAAATGAAATGGCATGCAGTATACTTGTTCTCTTAAAGAATGCAAAATTGGAGTTTGCCTGAAATAAAACATTTAGTGTTGTTAAAGTATCGGTATCATAAAACCCAGAGTTTATGTTGCTGAAGGCATTACTTAATAAATCCAAATTTATTAATACCTGTTATAGTTGGGGCACATTGACTGTCATGAATCAGGCATAAAAAATAAAGGCTAGCTCATGTACTTTTTAGAAATTTTATTTAAATTCATCCATATTAATTTATTTGTCTAAGCCGAGGAGCCTTAGAGAAATCTTCCTATATTTTCTATATAGCCCCTACAGCAAGTTCTGGGTCTGTCCCGGGGTCTCCTGGTGTACATTGCCTGGAACACCTCCAAAGGAAGATGCCCAGGAGGCATCCTAATCAGCAACCCAAACTACCTCAGCTGGCTCCTTTGGACACGAAGGAGTAGAAGTTCGACTCCTACTTTCCTCTGGATTACTAGCTCCTCACCTTATCTCTAAGGATAAGCCCAGACACCCTTTGGGGGAAACTCATTTCAGCTGCTTGTATCCACAATTTCATTGTTTCCATTACTACCCAAAGCTCATGACCATAGGTGATGAACTGAAAAATCAAAAGCTTTCTCTAAAGATATTGTTTCCACATGTTCTTTGCTCACTACAGATACCCAAATCCTTACAATGTACATTTTTTTCTAAGATTAAAATTTAAAGTTTCATGCAACCACTTACTGAGGAATGTAGGTCAGTTAATGTCTGAGTATGTTTATTGCACCTTAACCATTGTGCATGTGAAGATGGAGTGAAATACCCTGGGTACCAGAGAGAACCGTCATTTCCAAAACAGTCTGAGGTATAGCGTACATTCCCACTTAAATATATGCACAGCCACAAGTTGAGGTTTACCAGGCAGAAAATGCTTCCTTTGTATTTTCAAAAGCTCCCTGCTGGAAGAAAAGACTTATATGTTTATTTTTAAATGAGCCATTACATCTTTATTCAATATCCTTCCTTGTTGGGAAAGCCAAGTTCTTAAATCCAGTGATTTCTCCATATGGTAATAGCTCGATTACCCCATGGAATCAGATAGACCTTGTTTAGATGTTTTTCATGTGAGGATTTAGGAAAGAAATTGGCAGAGATTTAACATCCAAAACATGGAGACTCCTCTATTTTCTAAGACTCACACTGAGATAATCTTGAATATCTCAAGTTATGTCTACTTGAACCGCATTCCTGAAAGCGCCAGGTTCCACGGTTTTCAATTATAGGAACACTTGTCTAGGAGAGAAGAAATTGATCCACAGAAGGACTTGCTAGAAATGAACATGATGGTCATGATCTGTATTTAACATTCATCTGTACTCAGACTTGAAATATGATATTTTATTTCATACAAGTGGACTGTGCATTATAACCTTAAGTTACCTTAAGGCTCTCTATCACAGAAGGAAAGTCAAAAAAGAAGAAAAGAAAACTTGAGATTTCAATGACACCACATGGTCCTGAGTGGTGCATGGAGTTTGTTCAATTGTTAGTTGATAAGGATGCAATCATAGCAACTACTGAACCAGCTCTTTTTCTGCCAGTATATTGTCCTTTTGATGGACATAAATACATAAAAAAGATGTCTACGCTTCACTGCATATGGAAACTTTACCTAACAACCAAACGTAATTCATTAATTATAGTATTTTTTATATACTATAGCTAAGTGTTTTTGTGTCTCTATATGACACCCAGTGGCAAGAGAGCTCCGATTGGTTCTCAATGAGCTAAACCTCTGTAACTGTGCAGTAGGAAGCAAACCATTGGTCAGGGTGATTAACCTCTGCAATGGGCCAATCAGACTGCAGTTCAAGGGGCTAATGACTGCCAGGTGTGTAACAGCACGTGCTGCTCCCTCAGCTGACTGGGTTGTCACCTTCATGTCTGGAGATGAAAGAACATAGCAGGTCAAGCTTGACTGTGTCGGCCAAAAGATGAGAAGTGACATGATTTTTTATTTCATTTTTTTTAAATGCTGCAATCTCTCTTTCAAGACATCGTGGTGATCGATTTGTGCTGTATCTGTTGAACTTTGTACGGACTAACAGAGATTCTTTCAGACACATTGTTTTATGGCCTTTCCCTCACCACTCCAGAGAGATTCTTTCATATCGTTGCTGTGTGACAGCAATATCCTCTGCTCAGAGTAACACGGTGCGTTGTGAAATGGGAAGTGTCAGATGAAAGTATGACTGCAAATAGGCGACATGTTAGCAGATTTGAGGCCCCACGCCAATCTTCCCCCGCGTGTGGGGAGAAAGAGACATTATGGGGAGGAGTCCTCTATGATCAAGTCTCTGCTTTAAATTAAGTGCATGTCTACAAGTATGAAGGCTGATATAATGTATGTTTGCTCAGGTTTCTGAGGTGCTATATACTGTAGGGAGAACAGCTCTAACATGCTGAGTATGATGTGGCAGGCCTAAGAAAACTCTTATCTTTTTTACATATTTCAACTCCAAAGTTTATTTTTGTAATTTACGTGGTATATAAAAGAAGACAAGATATTAATAAAGCGTGAAGCTTTAACTGCTCTTGTAAGAACAGTGTAAATATTTAATAATGTTTGATAGCAATGTTTTTAAGATACAGTCTGATAAAAGGCCAATCATCGTAATCTAGTTTTAGTTGGAAGTGCTCTCAGACAAACATGTCACAGACATCTGATTCCTCACCTGACCCTGCAGCAACTCATTCATTTCCCACATACACAATGTGCAGCAGTAATGTTCCAGAGCAGAGACTCATTATGAGTGAAAGTGAATGTGAATCATCAAAGCTTTAAGGCGTCGCTTCACCACGAACACCATTTAGTCACCCTCCCTGAGTGGTATTTAGTCATGCGAGTGGATTTGATACATTTGCCCATGTTTGGGTGTATTTCCATTAGAGATGTCATTAGTGGTGCGAAACATATTTGATAACAGTGACAGAAATAGTGTCCGTGTTAGGATAAGTGTCAGATCTCTCTGTCAGAGAGAGAGGTCTATACATTGTTAAAAAAAAACACAAAAAAAAACATGTCTTCCCTCCATTAAACTCAAAATGAAATTAGAATTTTACTCAATTCTCGTGAAAGGAAATAAAAAACTAATGTGATACTGCAGCCATGAGGCATATGACTCCATTTATCTTATCTCTATAGCTGACAGACCAAGATTTGGGCACCAGAAGTATTCTGGTTGACTGACACTGTGACTGTGGTGCATTACCTACTGGAGCACAATGTGTCTTTGTAAACTCCTTTTACCACATGGAATTGAAGCGAGTAAGCCTAGCTTGCGTTATAACCAAGCGGCAACCTCTGTGGCTGTAAAATGTTTAGTTAAATGTCCAACTTCAGAAACCTACGGAAACCTTCTGGTGACATCACTGATGCACTGCCCATTCTTTTTACTGTCATTGTTATGACTGAATCCTACTAGACGGATGATATAATGTGAGTAATTCTCACTCACATTCTATCATCACATACTGAGTACCACTGTCAAGCTGTTGTGTTCGTCCTACATTGCACAAAGGAGGACGGGCGAGCTAGTGTTGGCTGGTCTTCTTTAACTCAAGTGAAGTTGACGTGGGTGGTATTTGTGATCAGCTCAGCAGAAATCTTGGCTCAGACGTCTCAGAAACCGTGGAAATAAAACCACAAACCACCTGCACGACAAGATACCACCAGGGGAAAATGGGAAAATATATCTTTTGTAATCTGAGTGAAATGACTCGTTCATGATGACATGCACTGTTGCTACTTTGACTTTCTAAATATCTTGAAGGGTCACAAACAAGTCGGCATCCCCAGTGGATATCAGAGGAATTAGATGGCAGGATACCAACCTCCCTCCTCAGAGGTATCAGAGGGTCAAACCCAGTGATTCCCCTCCCGGCTCAACGTTTTGGTTACTAATGAGACTTGGTCGATCGCATTTCTAAGTGACTCCAACAGGAACAATCAGATTAGCATGCATTGCCTGTTAATTTCCTGATCAGGCTGAGCAGATGTCTGTCCCCTGAAACAAGTCATTAACATGAATTACTAGACGCCATTTCTCTGTCAATCTCTGTGTATTTTACTCTCTCATTCTTAGAAACAGTCCTCAGGAAAAGCATCTCTTCCTTTTCACTTCCATTACGTGGCCAATCTTTGGATTACCCCCACTTATCATTTGAGTGCATAATGGATCCTGACAGGAAAAACTGCAGATGTCAGTTGAGTTGGGGATTGTTGGTCTGGTAAATATGCAGTGAACCCAGTAAACACAGCCGCACACTATTTAAAGCAGCCTGTCAAAGTGTCACACTGAAAATCCCTGTTGATGATGTGCCTCGTGGATTCGTCAGCGCAACAGAGATTGTAAGAGCTTTTCTGGGGGTGGGGAAATGGAGGGTGGAGGCAGCACCGTCTGTGCTTTATCAGAGCAGCAGCAGACCTCATCCTTGACACTGCATGTTTTATTCCTCAGAATCGGGAATTAGCTGATAGAAGTCATGCTACCCTTACAGTAAGTGAGGCAGTACTTTGAGACATGAGTTCGTTCTTAACTTTGAAATATCTCTACAGACATCTGTTTCCTTGTAAATGGCGGTTGATACTTCAGCGTGTCACAGATGACATACTGTTCATATAAGGACCTGCAGATGTCTCACCCACGCAATTTCTTATAATATACTCTTATCCAAACTTGCCATGTCCAGTGGTCATTTGGTGCGACCGATTAGACACATGACTCACCGTTACATTGTAGGATTACACATATTGGTTTAGAGGCTTCGTGAATTCCCCTTTGTGACCTGCACTCACACTGCAGCCATTTACACAGCTGTCCAAATACAGAAGTCTTTCACGTGAAATGACTTTCTTTCCTGGGGAGTCTACCAGTCTCTTTCTTTGAGGTATTCAACCTGATTCAGCCTCAAAGCTACAAGATTCACTCAGGCTGGAGGTGCATACAGAGTGTTCAACATCTCCTGAAAACACAAAATATTGTTTTTGTATTTGTTACTCTTTCTCATCGGAAAACCCGAACTGGGTGCAAGGTTCACTACACACCCATGGTCCCCTGTTGTCCAGAAAGGAACTCAGGAAATTGCTTTCAGTGAGAGTGAACCATACTTAATAACAGAGACCTCATTGGCATGGTGCTGCAGTCGTGCTCTGTGGATGAGCAGTCTCTTCTGTTGGGAGAAAGAGAACCTGGGAGAGCGTGAGAGAAACAAAGACACTAAGAGAAAAAGTGTGTGATGCGGATGATTAGGGGAAGGTGTGTTCTGGTGGTTAAGCTATCATTGGGGTGTAGGAACTGTCAGATCTGCATGCAGCAATTCCCATTCACACCACAAGTGAGTTCACAGTGAGACACACCCTGAAGAAATCTGTTTCCAAGTTGCATATTAGTTTTCAGTTTGTGTCTTTAGTGTGTGAAGGAATTCGGCTTGGGAATGATGACTTATCAGTCCCACAGACCTTCTGAGACAGGGCAGGAAATTTTAATACTGACTATCTCATCGTGTCTTACAGCTGATGGGTAATTACCATGTGATTGAGCATCTCTTTGTACTGCACTGTCACTTCATGCATCCACTTTGCATTCATGATAGTGTAGCACATTAAATCTGAAGTAAAACTTAATTAAATCCTCCTCTTACGTACACGTTACAAGAAATATAATAACACCACTGCAATGTTTGCTCTACATCTTTGCAATTTACAAATTATTACATATAGAAGAAAACATAATTCCAGTACATGACAACATCACCCTTCGGCATCTAGCTCCCCTCCACAATATTAAAGTGAGTTGTGTCCTTGCATGTTGATTCCTCTCCTACCAGTGGAGATTGTTATACATTGAACATCTTCTAAGAAGACTCATATATTGTATATTCTGCAGTATTTGTTATTACTCTACAGTTATTGCATTCCTGCAGCGATCTCATGCTTTTAAAGAGTAGGAATTGTTTACATAAATCTAAAATACCTAAACGTATGCCCACCTGCCCAGATGTAACAGATGCTAGGTTAATCAGGTTGCTTATTGGTCTTTTAGTGTGTAAGCTGTCTGTCTATTGTTGGGATGTAAATTAACATACTGTGGTCCTAAACATGGAAATATGATTTCCAGACATTCCTTACACTACATGTTCTTTCCTCTCTCTCTCTCTCTCTCTCTCTCTCTCTCTCTCTCTCTCTCTCTCTCTCTCTCTCTCTCTCTCTCTCTCTCTTTCACTTTCCATCTGTATTTCTTTCATACGCTCTCTCTCCCCTGTCCCTTCGTTATATTCTCCTCACCCTGTTAATGTTGTTCCATGTGTTCTACATGTACTCAATCACAACAAAAAATAAATATCTCTCAGGAGACATTTCTTGCAGCATGTTATGTCTTCTTGCTGTCTTTATTGCTTATACTGCTCACTCCACCATACCTCACCAACCTCCTTTCCTCTCTCTGATTTGTTTTCGTGTCCTAACTCACTCACTCCCTCCCTCCTCCTGATGTCTTTCAGGCTGTTCCTGAAAAGCCACAGTGGGACTGCAGGCAGACAGAGCAGTCTAGTAATCCACGGAGCAGATTTCAGCACCAAGGACATGGACAATGACAACTGCATGTGCAAGTGCGCCCTCATGCTCACTGGTGGTAAGTCCATTATAGCGAGGATAATCACAAAATCCATGGCAAAACAGGAGACCTATACCAGCATTAGCTCCTGCCGTAAGAAGAATTACACCTCTAATAATTGCAGGGTTCATTTTTGGCTACTAAGTAGGGGCAACATAAGAATGATACATTATCAACTTATGAAGTTGCATGTTATCAAAGAATTGTACTGCATATTAATACATCAAGCAGACACAGAAAGGCAATAAATTTCATTTGGAGTCATGTATCTGGCCACTGGATAAGTCCAATATTAACTCCACCAACTCTTGGGGGAACTGTCTGACTCTTTAGCTGCTAAGTGCTCTACTGGCCTGTTGCTAACTGTTATTTGGTGCTGGCTAGGTCACATATGGTGAATTTATGCAATTTTCCAGCTGCCTACTGCTGCTGGAAACAACAGTGATGAGAACAGTGAATAGTGAAGCCACAGGCTATAAAACCAAAAAGCTAAAAGATGCTAAATATGTGAGACAGAGCTGAGAGGGTCACACACAAACACAACAAAGGACAGCTGCAGCATTATATATAATCATCTGATCCACTGTTAATATAAGGGCACTTTCACACCAGCACTGTTTGGTCCGCTTTAAATGAACCAGAAGAGTTTGTTTCCTCGGATAATCCGGTTTGTTTGGGCAGGTGTAATATCTCATCCAAACTCAGGTGTAATATATCATCCAAACTCATGTAGTGCAGCCCAAACAAGCAAACTCTGGTCCGCCTGAGAACATGGGTCTCAGTCTGCTTGCAAGAGAACCCTGGTGCAGTTCTCTTACAGTGGGAAACCAAACAGACTATCCAGCGAACCAATTATCAAATGTCGAACCCATCATCAGAAAGCCGATCGATGAGCTGGGTTTTCTTCTTCCTGGTGCTTGCTAACTGCATGACGTCGTCCAGGCGGTTTGGTCCACTTTCTAAAGTGCAGTGTGAAAAAGAACCAAATCAAATGAAGGTGTGAAATTCTTTGGCATTCTCCACCCAATCGAGTCCCAGACTATCCTGGTGTGAAAGCAACATAAAAGATTCCTTAGAGCAGCAGGTCATTGTTTAACCTTTGTTTACTATTCCAAATAAGTTGAACTAGCCTGAAGTTCTTGTGCTTTCTTGCCCATCATATTTCTTCTCAGCAATGTCTTCTTCTTCTCAGATCACAGACATTAACTTTGGGAGTACAGTGTGATTATTACAAATAAAAATCATGAAAACTACAACAAATGGACCAAGACGTAATAAATTGGAATGGTCCTTTAAGTATTTATGGGGCACCAGCAAAACAATACAGGGTTGCTTTTATGAGAAATCAACGGCATGTTGTCTCCATTCCAAAAGCTATTTTTCCCTGATTGGCTTCATGACCAACCCCACAATGTTCATTGCCCAGTCATTAGTTCAGGTCATTATGATCACAACCTGCTCTTGTAAGACATGCAACAGGGTAACGGGGCCGCTTACACATCTATCTGCACCTATTAGGCTATATTCTGCATCTTATCCCAGTTGCACTGTGGTTGGAAACAAGCACATTATAAAAATCCCTGGGCGCGGCACCAAGTGTCAGAGAGATTTAAAGTGACTCTGCTTCTCCTGCTGTGTAAGTGGAGCCCACTGACCCTCGCTGTCACCTCAAGGCAGCTCTGTTGCTGTGGAGTCCTGACCTGGTACTAATCAAGCATTTCTAACTGCAGATTTAAGATCAGCATTACCTCTGAGGTCACAGTGAATTCATCAGGTTAATGTGAACTGGCATCTGATCACTGATCAACACCCCTGCTCTGCTTGATTCATAGCCTGCCTACGCAGCCACAAAGGAGAGGCATGACAACATGTAGCCTGATTCAAGGCTGGTCCGAACCCAGCGCTGTGCTCGCTGTAGTATATACAGTATATCATTTGATTTATTCCCTGCGTTTACAAGAGCAGGGCTGACATCAAATGATGTAAGTGTCTGGAATATACAAGAGGAAAATACTTCTCTGCTACATTTATGAGGACAATTGCAGCATGCCGTGTCAAGAATATGGAGGAGGATATTATGCGGATACACACATACTGTAATGTATATATCTCCCCAGCACCAGTACATACAGTCAGGATAAGGCATTGACAGTAGGAGGCAGGGGGGATCCCTCTATCATGAGAACAAACTGCACGAGCTGAGAATTTTTTATTTTTTATTTTTTTTAAGAGCATCTCCACTGTTTTACAAGTCAGTAAAAATCTCTGGCCTGGAACAGAGAGTATACTGATCATAAATCCCAAAGGATTGCTGCTGTGCACGCTAATGCTTATGCGTGTGACGGCAGTTGTGTGGTCTGTGGTTTATCAACAAATGAGGGATGGCATGTAGGACACATTCTCTGTGTCTGCTTCATGGTTAAACTCTCAATAAAATAAAACAGCAGGTTGCACAACACACTCTTTGTGACATGCTATTACCCTACATGACATTACTACCTGCTTTTCTACTTGTACGGCTAACTGGCTTTTCACTGTAATACTGTCAATATGGTGTCATAAACTATTTCCTGATAATGTAGAGTGAACCCCTGCATTGTGGCTTACATACATTTAAATCTTTATTTAAAGCTCCATTAATGTTTGTTGGCCACTTGGGGGCAGCAGAAACAAGCTGAAACATAGTATACGTACTATTACATTTGAAGTTGATTTGGCTTAATACATATCCAGCATAACCACCAACAAGTCCTTTTAGCTCAGATTTGGTCTCCACCAACTCCTCAGGGATATATCTGGCTTTTTGTCTGTCTGTTGTGAGGTGCTGGGTAGGTCTAGTGTCCAGAGGGGATTTTCCGAGTTTACTCGCTGAAAAAAGCCAACGGCTTTGGCTGGAACTGATCAAAGCAGTGAGAGTGAACCAGAACAGTAAAGTTTGTCCCTAAAACCAAAACAAGGAGCTTAAAGATGCTAAAATCCCCTGTAGAGCTGTAGGTGATAGTTCTGCAATGAGTTCATCAGCACATAATCATTCAATCCATTGTACATTTAGAAATATTGACAGTAACTTTAATCTTTCACAATTGTTGGGTCCATCTACAAAGATGTCAGGTGTAGTGCCTCCTTCAGAGGAGCTCCTCAGCTTGAAGACCATTCCTCATTGAATTTCATGAAAAAATTAGAGTGAAGCAAGTGAAATTTCATATTCGATTCCCAGCGGCGCCAGCATCCTGGAATTATATGCAGCTGTGGAAATGTAAGGAGGTGTCCACCAGTTTCCAAGCTATGTTGTGTACGTGTCTTCTGATGAAGCAGCAATCAATGTGAAATTCATATGTGCAATGCATGCCAGCAACAAGGGCAGAACATTGCTCCTGATTACTGACAGGTCTTATGAAATGTCATACTGTAGGCCGCAGTGGTATTCACATCTGACGGGAGAGAGGAGAAGCACTGCCATTTGTCACTGTGTGACTGACACATGCCATTCCTTGCATATGTTCTATATCTGACTGTATCTGTGACGCTGTGTTTACCAGATCAGACATTAGAGCGGACAGATTACTCGGATCAAACAGATGTTATGTTCAACAAATATCTGATAATAATAAGTAACTATAGCGACACTTTATGTGTACCTTTCATATAAACTCTACACTGTATAGCTTAAACTGTTTACATTCAATTTAATACACTAAAACGCATTAAAATACATGAAAACAAGTAGGAATCAAATGTACAATAAGATTCAGTAGAAATGGACTTTCAGTAAGATTCAACAAAACCAAGAATGTAGACAGCTTGAAAGCAAAATTTAAAAAGTCTATGCCAGCTAACAGGCTGTTCTGCAGTGCTGGTCTTTAATAAGAGAGGCTGTCTGTCCATACTTGTGTCTAAACTGCTGTTAAATGCTGCAGTCCTCAATAATCTAAGTGCAGCATGTAGGAGTGTAGAGGGAGATGTTTGGAGGTGCTAAATCATTCAGACCTTTGAAAATAATTCAATTCTAAAACACTGTGGACAAATGGACCTCTATGTCTGAGCACATTTACCTTTTCTCTAAATACCAGACAGACTTCAGGGAAATTATGAAATGTGTCATCGTGGCAGTAGAATAAAAGTTTCCCATGCCATTCACAGCTCTTGGATCTCATGCACATGCACTCTTTGCTTTAAATAGAAAGAAGCATCGAACGTGTTCAGCAACAGGTACTGTCATGCCAGTGAACCCAGTGACAGTAACACGTTGAGCAGATAGCAGTGAAATGGTGTCTGAACCACTGCCATGGCCCTGTGGGAGAGAGGCCATGGGAAACTTTCAACCTTCACCAAGGACAAAACTCATGAGGGGACATAATCTAAACCAAACCTTGTATGTACGAATTAATATTATTATTAATATTATGTTTCCTTTTCTTTAGGTTGGTGGTTTGATGCCTGTGGCCCCTCAAATCTGAACGGCATGTACTTCACCCAAGGACAGCACATAGGGAAGTTGAATGGTATCAAGTGGCACTACTTCAAGGGCCCCAGCTACTCGCTACGAGCCACTGCCATGATGATCCGCCCGCTGGACTTCTCCTAGAACTCTGAGCTCGCAAACGTTTAACTTTCCAAATGGCTATGTAGCACATTAGAGGGATGCTTCCTATTTTATCCTCTCGTCTCATCTCATTTCGCAGCCCATGGGAGTCATCCCAATGAATTTTTTATTCAACATGGTTCTTCCCCAGAGCAACTGCTGTTGCCTCATAACCTTTTCCCCTCAATGAACTGAAAAGCAGCCATGGGGAGGAAGCCAGAGCAAGACATGATTCACCCGAACTGATTTCTGTTCCGGAGCAGATTTACAAACTTTTGGACCTTTATTTAAGGACAATTGCGTTCAGGTGCTTCATCTCACACCAGGAATTTGTGAACATTTTCAGCTTGTATGTGTATTCAAGCATGATGTCAAACCGCAAATGTCCCGGGGACCTGTTGTGTTGTAATAAAGGACTTGAACTCTTCTGAATGGAAAGCAGCTATCACGGCGCAGCACTAACTCTTAAACTGCAGGACAGAACTCATTTGGGACGCTCTGAGGAGATGAATGAGAGATGTGGCTTTTTTTTATTATTATTAAGATGTTGCTCACAGAACGCAGCCCATAAATATTACTATTGTATTATATATTGTGTTTTTAGTATTTTTTTTGTTATCCCAACTGTATACCATATCCAAAGTGAGATGAAATTGTCTTTTGTACTGTACAGTGTATACTGAATCTGCATTATGTATAAAACATACACGCTAAGGTGACCTTACGAGTGATTGCTTAGAGTTATGGGGGTCACTTGCAGTATTTGCTGGCAATTTCACACCAGGCGTCTTGAGAGAGTGTGATTATTTTTAGAGTTCAAGTTGTGAGGTTATTATTGGATTAGATTCTGGACTAAGATCCATTTGCCTTTGTTATTGGCTGAGAAACGACTAACACCTGCCAAGGTTCAGATTGTGAGTGATCACCTTACGTCTGCTCAATATGAAAAACAAAGACTTTAATTCAGATGCATTTAATTGGTGATAAATAATAATTACAGCTGTTGGTGAAAGAAAATGTACATTTGCATATACAGTACAGGTAACATGTATTTTCAGAAATACACACAGATATAATGAAGTAATGATCCTTCCATCTTCACAAAGATGTAAATGCTTATATTAAGCTGCTGTCACACAGAGAATGAGGCTGAAGTTCAAATGACTGAATTGTTACATTATGAAACCTCGAGACCGCTCCTGTCAGTTTTATCATATTCTGACCTCTTACCGTAAGACAAAGAGCAGATCATTAAGACAAGTTAGATCCAAAATATTTTTCACAGACATCAACATGAGACAGCCGCAGAATCCAGCCCAGTTCTGTTTCTCATCAATGCAGCTTTGAGCAGAAGAAGAAGAAGACGGAGAAGGAGAAGAAGAAAAAGAAAAAAAGGAGCTGGAGTTGGATATGAAGCATGAAATTAATGATTCCACCAAGTGATCCGTGTGAACACATATTTCATAACTTCCAGCAACAACAGAATCTACTGTGGAGTATTTACTAAAGGTACATGTGGCGGGAAGATAAAGTGTATCTGGAACTTGTAAAACTACAATTGACATGTTTATTAGCATACTAAAATTGTATAATTTAACATGTGTGTATGTAAAGCAGCTTTCCTGAGGAAAGCTCTTGTTTTTTTCTTTTTACTCTGCCAGAAGTACAATGGTGTTTTGAAGTTGAGCATAAAACATGGAAGTTAAGATAATAACCCTGAAGAAATGTGCCTTTGATAACTCTGCTTTTACCTCATTAAAATCCAGATTTACAGATTTATTTAAACATCTTTTGTAACATGTGGTCAGTGTTGTGTTGCTAGATTAAATAAAAGAGCATGTGATGCACTAATGTTTTCAATCTGCATTTAGACTGCGCTCTCTGTGCCAAATTGATTCGATGATAGATGTAGGGTTAAAGTCAAGGTTCCAAAGTTTGGCCCTCATTACGTCTTTCTTTAAGCGAACATGCTTTCACTTCCTTTCATGATAATATCTCCACCATCGGTTTCAATCTTCTGATACAAATGCTATACTTTGTGTCATGCAAAGGAAGCTCACTGCATAGAAAGACACCATGATAAATCCTGTAGATAGACAGACATGCTTTCTTCCGCCCCTTTCTGTTCCAAACCAGATGGTGCAAACATTAAAACTCCCTCTCCGCTCAGGCAGCAGAGTGGCTATTGTCTCGAGTGGAGACTCGCTTGCTTGCTTGCTAGTGGCAATGACAGATTGCCAAAGTGTTAAACGATGCTGCCGGGACCTGTAGTGTCTCTTCATAGTTGACATTCCTGGGCCTAATCAGAGGTTAAACAAATTACTGCAGCCTGCAAACCACCATGTGTCCTTCAGCGCCTGCACTGACCCGACACCCTCGCTGGAATGTGTTCTATAGAGAGTCTGAAGCAGCAGAGTGTGACGAGAGTCCGCACAAGCTGGCAAACACCTATGTGGGTCTTAAGTGTTGTCGTTTGTTGGTGTGAGGACAGGAGGTGCCGAGAAGCACTTTCAAACTGGGGGAAGTTTTGCCTCCGGTGGGCATTCAGGATGTCAAGCAAAGTGGTGTTTCACTTGTCCACATACCCACGTACGCACATCTATAGTCGGGTTGCTCGGCTGTAAATGGATCCTTTCCTGTTAACTGAAGAGGAGCTGAGGGCTGGGGAGGCGATGGGACTCCCTGGGGGTGGTGAGGGTCTGAGCTGCATGCAGACGGTCAATCTTGGACTACGACCAAATCAGATATTAGAGTACAGTACATGCAGTATGAACACTCAGGGCCATTGAATCCCCTAAAGAGACCACCTGCTCACATGGAAGTGAATAAAGACATTGAGAACACAAGGAAAGGAAGTGAAAGTAAAAATAGAACATCTGTCTATAGCCTTTGATCCTTCGCTTTGTATCAGATTTAATCATAAAATGATTTTAGAGTGTGCTCTTAATTCCAGCACAAAGACATCTGCACCAGCACCAACCGTTATTATATTACAAGTGAGATTACTGGACTTAAGGTAAGTCAGAGGAAAAGGATCCACCACGGGAGATCCTTCATCCCAAGATGAAGAGACAGAGTCAGATAAAAGCCTCAAGAGTGATGGAGGAAACTTCAACAGCTAATGATGTAATCCTCTTTCACTGAGTAACCCTGGTGTGGAGATAAAGTATTAAAATATAAAAGAGATGTGAAGTGAACTAAAAATATATACACTTTAAGAGTTTAGTGTTTCTTCATTTTTCTTGGTTTATCAGAATTAGAGCGTGAATAGTTTTCTGTGGTAAGGTATGGCAGTCTTTACATTCTCTATAACAATGGTGTGGAAAAACCTGTTCAGTCACCACCAAACACAGGCACACTGCTGTATCTGTATCTTTCTTGTATACTCATTCAGTGATGTGAGCTACTGAAATTTACTCCAGTGGTTGACGCCTGAGTAAAAATGGATTCCCACCGACACTACAGTCTGAAAAAGTCTTTTAAACTTCACCATGCTGTCACATGGCAGGACCCAGGATAGGACTGTCAGGCTTTAAAGGCCTCGGCTTCAGCTTTAATTATAGCAAAGTACAGAAGGTTGTCCTCAAAACATTACGTGAATATATACGATGTATTTGCATCCTGCCTTTATAAGCTGAGTGAGTTTTTCCAGTAAAACTAAATTTAAACTAATTTGACATTAGCTTTTCAACACAGTGGCCAAAACATGTACTTACCCAGCTGCCCACTACTGACTGTTTAGATTAGATTTCCCTACATTGTAAAGACACTGCTATAAGTCGCTGGTTTTGAGCATCAAACCCTTGCAGATTCATTAAATTTTTAAAAGAAGGTTTGAAGAGTGCGTGATTAAATAATTTTATGGAAGGGTTCAACTTGAAGTTAGCTGGCCCGGTTGGCGGAAGCAGGAGTCTCTGGAGCATGCTCTATGCTGCATTCATCCAGGTAATTTCTTTACAGTGGAAAGTATCTTTTTTGGTTTCATGCACCACTGAGAAACTTCTTTAGGATGGAACAGAGACTCATATCCAGCTCTCCTCTATACATTCACGTCTGCAGCCTTTTTTAGAAGTGCAGCTCGTTGCATAGCTTCCCCATTGTGGGGGAAGAAGAAGGCTTCACGTTTTGGCTTTCTGTGACAGTGACATCATTTCGCCTGTGTTTAAATGAATGACTGGGTCTTAAATGTTTTTATGTTGAGGGGCGATCACCATCATCTGTTCAGCCACAGGGCCGGCACAGAAACAACAGCCAATAAAGTAAACATCTTAAAAAGTGTGGTGCTAAAGGGACACAGGGGAATGAACTCATAAATTCATCAGATGTAAGTCAACCTGAAATCATTACAGTAAATGCTGACATCAATGCGTGCAGCTCCAAGTTGTTCTCTTTTTCGCTGCAGTATACACTATGATCCTGAACCATGTGTGGTCCCTGCAGAAAAATGAAATTTGATGTGACGTTGTACACTGAAAGAATTATTGTTTTTCTTCGAGTGTGCCGAGTTTTGTATCAAATGAAGACAATATCCAGTACTGATTACTTCAACTGCAGCAACATATTTCTACTGCCACAAGTTATCTGATCTCTCAGGGCCAACTTTTATCAGCTTGACTTATAATGAATATGGTTGCCATTTGCACACGTTTGTTGTTCAAAGTGAAATTCTGTCCAGTTGAAGAGAGAAAAGCCAGAAGATGATTATGTCAGTAATTATAAAGTGATCTGGGCTTGTGTGTGCTGCTTTAGACTATAAAGTCTGTGGTTTAGGAAAATAAATGGAGAGGAATAAGAATGTAAACGTGTGTTGAGGTGAGGGACTCTGTCATCTTGGAAAAGGGAAAAGGAGGTTGATATGATTGATGGTCTGTGGGAGTGAGAATGACACTTGGTGTACACAGAGGGTGTGAAGCAAAGACGGGCTGCAGGCCTCGTCAGTCAATCTGATAATAGCGTGGAGGCTTCTTTGTCGGATGAAAAGAAGTGAAAAGTTCTTCAGAAGTTAGTAAAGCCAGACACACATTGTGTCCCACACATCCTGGGAGGTTCAAGCTAAAGAACATTTGCTTGCTTGTTTAAGTGTAATTTTATTTGTCTGCTCAGAAACCAGTAAACTGGACAGAAAGAAGAGAAACAGTGTAAGAATGAAAAACGCTGGTCCTATTTTCGGCTGTTGATTTCAGAGCTCAGTGTCTATAACGTTATAAAAGTTGATGTAACAAGTGAGAAGTGTGTGGCCAATTATTGCTCCAGAGGCTGCAGCAGTCAGAAGTAATGAGGTGTGATTTCTGACTGACGTGATGCAAGCCAAAACCAACATGTTTTTATAAGATCTCTGGTAACAAGAGCTCAAAACAAATCGCACACGTTTCACTAACATGTTCAAGATCATGCAGATACACAGGAACCTCATTTACTGAAAGTGAAAGTCTTTCTATGAAACAATGTTTAATATTCTCTCTGATCTCTGTTCTGTTTGTGTTCTACTTTGTGTTATTTCCCCCTATAGTTCCATATGTCCTTTAAATGTTTCTTGTCATTGTGAAAATGAAAAGTTTATTTCAGAAACTGAATGTCTGTCTTGTTGTCTGCCACAAAAAGCATTTAATTTAAGGTGAAACACTAACTAACCCCTCAGAAGAAGTCAAGTAATAGCCTATCTTTAAAAGCACATTCATATTCATATTTATTGAATGAACAGAGGCAAACTTACTTACTTTTTTTACAGAACCAAAAAGAAAACAAACATAAATACCAATCCAAACTACAATATTTAAAGTAGTCATATTATCCCTCTTTTCCACAAGCTCACACAATTCTCATGTGTCTTAATGACTTAAAATACAAAAATACATTAAATATGTTGGAAAATATTTATTGAAAACAATATATATTATTGAAAACAAGTGAAAAGATTTAGAACGATATATTACTGAAATGTGGAGTTAAAGGTTCAAAGAGTTTTTCACCAGTTTTCAGTTCAGGTTTTTTTGGGTGGTCCTAAAATGAGACGCCCCCTAGTGATGTCACTAGGGGTTGAAAATGTGAACAGCATGTTTCAAAGACAAGCCACAAGAGACAGTGTGGCTGCAGCAGCTCACGCAAAATGATTTCATTTCTGCGTGAGCAGAATTCTTCTAATTTCTTTTAACACTGGGGGGATTTGAACGCACCCCAAATGAAAAAAAATATCAGTGTAGAAGAGCGGAAAAGGTCATTTTTAACCCATCTGTAGCCTACTTAGCCCATTTTATAGTCACATTAGCAGCTTACAGTGGGCACCCATGGGACACTATAAAAACACATTTTTACCAATATTTAGGGTTTTGACTAAGATAGCACAGTAAAATGCTTTGAGTATTATATCCTCACAGGCAAACAATCTACAGTCTAAACTAGCAAATATACACGGCTTCACTCACTGATGAGCATAAGACACTAAACTTGATACAGCAGGTCGTCCACCAATCACATGATCAGTGGTTCGATCCCCGGCTCCTCCAGTCTGCATGTTGAAGGGCAAGATACTGAATCTCAAATTGTGCAATCAGTGTATGATTGGTTAGCTCCTCAAACTGATGAGCAGTTGGCACCTTTCATGGCAGCTAATGCCAGCAGTGTATGATGGCATGGCTGCAGACTTGTAATGTTATTTAAAGCCGCTATCAGTGACACAGAAAACATCTCTAACGTTAAGCAGTGACTTTTAAAGTCTCTACAATTATAAACACTCGTCACTTCAACGAGCCCCCTATCTTTTATCATATTTCTTCATCTTCTGCTTCCATCCTCTTTGTCGTGTAGAACAGTCATGAAACGTGTCACATAAATCCAAAGCTGGGACCTTCATTCCTCCCTCAGGCTCTCAGGAGTTTGTCTGGCCCCGGCGGGCCTCTCTGTCATTCTGTCAGTCCCTCTGCAGGGGATGACGCTTCCTCTCAGCCTCCTGGCTGGCCCTGACTGACCCCTGCATTGAGCTCGCTTTAATTTACTGTCTTTCCCATCTTTATTCATCAGGGCCAAGTGGTACGGCCAAACAATAACATACAGCCTCTTCGGAAGGAAGTATTAGTGGATTACATCGTGGTTTACTTTTCCTGGGCCAGGACAGATTTGAGCGGCTGGCTTCTTTGTTGAGGTCAGGATTGTGGAAAGGAAAGAAGCCTCTGCAGCTGGATCCAAAAGTGCAGTTTACTGTCATTGTTTCAGATGATTTGTCAAAAGCCACATGCATGTTTGACATGTACAGATGTTATTGTTGATTAGGATGGAAATAAGAGGAAAAACATCCTCTGAATTCTGTTTCAGCCGATTGCTTTTAGTTATTTTAATGCTCCTGCAAATAAACTCTGATTCCATTTAAGCTACTGCTGCAGTCAAAGTGAAGCTTCTACACAGATCTTATACGCTGGGATGTTGATCCGATTAAAGCAACAACAGGATTCCAATTATTTAGCATAGCATAACACAAAGCAGCATCATGTATACATGGGTCACAGAGCGCCCAAGAGATCCTCACAGATGCATTCCTGCGCAATTAATGCACAAGAAGAAGAACTGCCAAACAAAACAACCTCCGAACAAGCAGCGAGAGCTAAACAAAGCAGCAAAGAACAGATGGTGATAAGCACTAGGACACAGGTGCATTCTCTCCACATTTGGACCTCCTCTGCATTAAAGTGGGGTCGACCACCCGCTCCATTTGGCCCAATTTACCATAGTAGCCTTTCATTTAGGGAAGTCACTGCTTTCCCACCTGCAGCATATGAATCCATTTAGAGGCAGAATGAAAACATTTGAAGACATTGCTTCACAGATGGTTAACAGCGTGGATGTAATGATCTGTTTGAGCATCCATTGATCCAGTTTTAAGTGTTTATTTCTGATGAGCGTTTGATATTTTGTTCTGCTTTTTATCCTGTGTAGAAAAAGCATCTCAGAGCTGCGTAATAATCCCTCCATGTTTCACTCTACGAGGTACAGTTTAATCAAAAATGGATTAACAGGGAAAAAAAAAAAAATGTTATTCGGTTTAATTCAATATACAGCGTGACTGGTTGCTGATTTATTAATGGAAAGGTTTACATTCATTCTGAGATTAATGAGTGAAATATCGAGCTGATGAGACCTGCGTGTGTCCTCACGGAGGGTTACCATGCTTCAACAGTGAAATCATAGCAACCTCTACTGGTGGACTGCCTCCATGACATTTACTCTGAACTCTTAAACAGACTTTTACCTTTTATTGCCTCAATCTTTCAAACTGTACCTCCATGTTAAAACATATATCACTCAAAGAAGAACCTACTGTCACTGTTCTTTCTACCTGATGAATTTAGCTGTGATATTACTGTGTGAAGGAGAGATGCACGAGCCTCCTTTTAGTCTTAAGAAGTGCTGGCACAGATTTAGTGCTTCCACTGCCATCAAAATAGCTCTGGGTCCCTGCAGATCTGCTGTCACATAGAAATAAAAGCAGCCTCAGAGGAAATATCCAGCCATGTTCAGGAAAAGGCAAATTTAGGAAAAGCTCCAGGAGTTGCTCTACAAAAGAGACGGGGTCTGAGGGTTTTCTTGGATGTGACAGATGGACTGTGTCCTCAATGTGACTTTTATATAAGAATCAGAAACTCTAACAGAGGAGGTGTTAGGGAAAAAATACAGCTAATCTTTTTCTTGGTTTCCACCCTGCTGCACACTCTGAAACAAAAAGAAATCAGTGCTTTCTTGTGTTTAAGTCCTGTTATCACAAGATGTTAGCTGGAGTGTCTTGCCTGTAGCTAATAGCAAAATGGCAAAAATAACAGAAGGAAGATAATGTGAGGCTGATGTGAGTGTCAGTTTCATCCATCTGTCCTCACGCTGGACCTGATGGTGTAATGCGCCTGTGCGTCCTTGTGGTGGAGCACTAACCCTGCTCTCAGACCTGCATGCGAAACTGTATGCATTATCCCGCTGACTTGGTTAGAGAAGACGTCCTGTGCTGATGCTCGATGACTCACTTCCACTCTCCATGACAGACTGCCAACAGCTGCAACCTCATGTCTTTCTGCATGTGTGTGTGCGTGTGTGTGTGTGCCAAGTTCTATTTATAAGTAACCCGCTTCCGCAAACACTAATATGAAAAACCAACACACATAAAACTACATCATGTATCTTCACATGAAGCCCTTAAAACAGCGCTGTCCTGTCAGGGCTCGGGTTTGCAAAGCATTAAGTCTTGATGTTATTAATGTCAGGTGCATGCTGCTCTCTTACGTGAATGGGTGAATTGCGATCTCACTACCAGCTGCATTGCAAGATTAAACCCCTTCATGCGTAAGCAGGAGCTCATCGTCTCCTCCAGGTATCAGATTCTTTTCTCCCTGTGTCTTTTCACACCTCAGATTAAGTGTCTCCTCGTATCTGCGAAACTCTCTCTTTAAGTCTTGGCTTCATCTCCTTCAGGCTTTAAAGCAAACTGAAAGGTGTGAGGTGTAACTGTGTCTTTCAGTCTCAGACAGTTTGAATGTGACAGTAGCAGATACACTTAAGTACAATGATCTTTATTTCTGATTTAAGTGTATATTGGTAAAATATTTCAGTGTTTTAAGGCCCTGGAAAATATCTGTGGGCACGATTTTAAAGCTGTATCCTCCAGAGCCTTTACTTGAACAAAACCTGTTTTTTATTTTATTTTGCTGTTTTCTCTGTATCGCGTCATGTCTTGCGGTAAATGCTTTGCATGTTAAACAGTTATCTTTCCATTTATTTCCTCCTTCCTCCATGCAAAAAATAACTCTGTTACTGTCAAAGCTAACAACAAGAACAACCAGTGGGGGAATGTAACTTAAAGGTGCCGTGTGTAAGATTTGGGACCTTTATTTTCAGAATAAGGCATACATGTAATATGATATTCATAACTGTTTTCGTGCATTTGTATAATCACCTGAAATAAACATCTTTTTTTCTTTTTTTTACTTTAAAATTTTCCTTTTATATTTAAAGTGGGAGCAGGTGCTCTTCCATGGAGGCCTCTGTATTGAAACACTGGGTTGTTACAGTAGCCAAGAACACTGACTGTTGTTTCTCCTTTATGATAGGAAGGTGAGAGTGATGTGAGGAGATTGCAATGAAGAAATTGCACCATTAGATGCAACTAAATCCTACACACTGGACCTTTAAGGTTAAGTACAGTATGGAGATGGATGAAAATATCTCTTATCTGTAAAAAAAAATAATAATAATAATAAAAACTTAAGTCCTACTGTGAATATATTTATTTAAGTCAAAATGCAAAAGTAGCATCTTTACAAAATGTACTGAAGGTAAAGGAAAAGAATGAAACTATGGTTGTATTAAAAGAATATTACATAGCACAGCCAATTTTGGTGTTGTTAGGTGCTGTTGTAGTAAATGTCCTGGGATTACTAAGAGGTTAGATATATATATATATATATATAGATAGATAGATATATTTACTGTTGCTTTTATCTGTTGAAGCTAGACAGTATAGTGTGAGTACCTGTGATATGTCTTTGATAGTCTTTCTGTCTGTGCACTTGCTGATTAAGGTTATCACCCCCAGTCCACTGCCCTGTTTACTTCTAGTTACAAGCTCCACAACTGTGATGAAACATGAGACCGCAGGGGTGACTAGTGTCAGGGAAAGACGATCAGGTTGGTAGTCTGGGATGACTCACATACTTTCCACCATCATGTTAGGGTTTGCTCTCCCCCATTTTAGAGCTGTAGCTGCAAGTGGGAGAGTAGGAAGCAACAGAGGGAGAAAAACTTTGAGAAAACAAAGATTTGAGGGCAGAGGAGATTAATACATTAAATTTGACAGCTGTTGAGGAGGCGCGCTTCACAGGATTAATTGTGCCTGAAGTGACACATTAATACTCATTATCATGTCTAACAAACAGGCCGGGCAAGCTTCCCAAAGGAAACCATCCACCAACAAGAACATCAAGAAGCTGCGCACCATCAGCATGGTGTGCAACTTGACGAGCAGCTGGCAGCAGTGGGTGACAGAGAACGAGAAGAAGCAGGCCAGTGAACCCTGTGGTTGGGCTCCATCTTCACTGGGAGGACCAACAGTGGAACCCAAAAGGACTTGGGTCCCAAAGAAGCTTACTCCTGCTCAAAATAAGCCTAAGGAAGTTCCTCAAAATGATATCATCCACTCTGGAGAAGCTAAAAAGAATTCAACAGCTCACAAGGAGACCCAGGATGCATCCAAGACTGAGGAGGTGAACACCTTAGCTGAACCACTGGTGGCATCGTGCATCAAGGTAAAGCAAGTGGTGAAGACGGTGACGACTGGGGCTCAGGAGAAAGGTGCTGGCATTGGGCTCCTGACCGAGAAGATCAAGAAGGACTCTTTGCCGTCAAGTGAGGAGATTGACAGACTTCTGAAGAAGAAAAGCTCGCCTACATGCCGCAGGAAATGCTCTAACATGGTGTCATCTCTGACCAAAAGCTGGAAACAGGTGGAGAAAGAACAGAAGGTGGGAGGAGGACCAGGAGAGGGACTCACCTGTGCTGGTAGCATAGTGGACAGTGGACACCCTGAGGCAGAGAGGGAAAGACTGGACATAAAGGATGTTCAAACACAGAAGACAAGTTCTTTGAAAGATGACTCTGAAGGAATATCGGAGTCAGCACTTAAGATTAAAAGATCCACAGTCACAATGTGAGTACGACCAGAGTTTAAACAAAAACAAGACATTCTAGAGTCAGGGATCAATTTTAAAGGTGGGATAGATGTTTTCTGGACATTTCTTACCAGATTGCTTAAAAACCTCTTCACGACGCCACTGCAGCCAGTAAAATAGAAGGTTTGTCAAAAAACGAAATGTTTTAGTCCAGTCTAGTCCGCTTCTCCCTCCCCCTCTGAGCGTTCACCCATTCGTGAACAAATAGAGACCTTCCATTACTTTGAATGCGTGGTTTCGAGGGGAGGTCTGAAGAAGTTTTTTTTTAAATATAGCTTGCTGGAACCATTTCCCCAACATCTCCTACCCCACCTTTAAGTGTTAGCTATGAAAAGAAAGTCACCTTGATTTGACAAGATAGGCAGAAAGCCACAATTGTTTGAATATTTGCACTGACTTTATTCACCTAAACTTAATAAGAGCCAGTTGTAAACCATGAGGTCACGGATTAAGTTGGGATCTTTTCCAGGAATAACACTTCCAACTTAGATCAAGTGTCTATTTCATTACAGCAGTCTAATAATTCAAAGGTTCCCTTACAGTATTTTGATTTCAAATCAGCAAAGAAAAAAAAAGAAAGAAGTTAAGTTAGTAATGCATTAATAGGACATAAATGTGTATGATGGAGAGGGAGAGACTAGGACTAGCATGACGTAAGGGATGGTTCTGAGGCAGCCCTGACTGTAAGCTCTATCATGAAGGGAAGTCTCTTAAAGTCCAGAGGGAGTCTGCCTCTACTAATAATCCCACAACGTGTTGCGTTTTCTAGATGTAAAAACTTACAGTAGTACAATGATGAGAATGATAAACCTTACTCTACCCAACAGTAAGTGTCCGATGTCTCAAGTTCCTGCTCATTAGAGAGTAAGCTATGTGAGGAGTGTATAGTATAGATTAACAGAAATAGTGAATGATGATGATTTCAGTTCAGAGTGAAATTTAGCTCTGCAGTAGAGAGAACCAACAGGTTGTGTCCTGTTGTGTGTCAGAAGTCTTGATCTTACTCCTGACTCCTGCAACATTTGCTCATAAGTTCAGTCTTATCTTCAAAGAAGGCACTGCAGAGCTTCAGAGCTGAGTGCAGCACAGGTTTTATTCTCTTCACAGAAAATAGAAGTGGACTGAACAGTTTTTAGCTCAAACACTGTCTTTTATGACGGTAAAATCCCAACATTATACCACCCATTTCCATTCTCCTTCAATAAAATAATACTGCTAACATAGCATGTGCTCACCCCCGCCCATACCTCATTCAGCTTTATTTGACTTTAGCGGTGAAGATTTGTTTGGCTTGGTCTTGAAGCTTGGTTAGGTCTATTATGCAAAAAGGATGTTGATCACAGATACACAACAACACACAAAGGTTTACACTACGGTCCATACCAACGAGCAGCAAAGGCTAAAAGGACCCAAGCTCTTGATTAACCCAAATAACAGCAGCAGTAAAGTTCAACACTGTCTGCTGCATAAGTTAAAATCATAGTACCTCCCTCATTCTGGACATTATATGACAAACATCAGCATGAAAATCTGACTGTAGATTTATACCAGAAGTCTTTATAACATTAGAGTGAACCACATGCAGTTACACAGTGACTCTAAATAGCATTGATGCTGGAGCCACATAAACTTTTCGATATCTTAATTTTCTTGCTCCTGGTGGAATTGTTGTGTCTCTGTAGATAACATTATAAAGCATATGGTCCGGACCTGCTCTATATGGAAACTTCCGTTATCAATTGGCACTATATAAATAAAACTGAAGCCATAAACACACAGAGTGTGAGCTAACATCTTACCTTATAGAAGGTGTCTCTTCTTTCCTCCTTGACAGTTTATGTGCAAAACTTTCCACCATCTCATTAGAACGCTAGATGCTAACAGATTTTGCACTTTTAGTTTTCATCTTGGGATAACGAGACTTTTCAACCAATTAACTCTGTGATTTGTTGTTGTGTTTTCACGTTAATAATGAGGTCTCAATCATTCTGGTTTGTTTTCTACAAACATATCTCATCATCACTTCAAAGAAATCTCTTTTAGCTCTGCATTTACCCTTAAGACCAACTAAACTATGTGCATCTCCCCTGTCCCTGGCAGGATATAAGCAGATAGTGTGTTATTTTATCATAATGTAATGTGACATTCCCTCCCAGGTACAAAAAGGAAGCCGACGATGCTAACAAGATCAACACCCTCTCCAAGAAATACAGCGCTGTGGGAAACCTCAAGAGCCGCTGGCAGAACTGGGCCTCAGAGCACACCGTGAACCAGAAACTAAACCCCTTCAGTGAATATTTTGACTATGATTACTCCATGTCCCTCCGCCTCCAAAAGGGCCAAGAGGGCTACGGACGCCCCAAGGAGGGTACCCAAACGGCCGAGAGAGCCAAGCGTGCTGAGCAACACATCCACCGTGAGATAGACGACATGTGTTACGTGATCAGGACTATGGCTGATCCGGACCTGGACGGGAAGACCCGCGTCACGTTCGGACAACTCTTCGACAGATATGTTCGGATCTCCGATAAGGTGGTGGGGATTCTGATGAGAGCCAGGAAACATGGGAAGGTGGCGTTTGAAGGGGAGATGCTGTGGCAAGGCCAGGATGATGGAGTGATCATCACTCTGCTGGTGTGATGTTAACACCTGGGTCAAAGTTGTGCTGGAAAATCCTCACACAGCTTCTTGGCTGGCTCGGTGGAACTTGAAATAACCTCAGTCATTATCAAACAGGGCTAAGAGGAGGATTTAAAATACAATTTGACCCGGGGCTCTTCACTGGACACTTGCAGTACAATATCAAAGGAATGTGGAGACTACAAAACTTCTTGGATGAGTCGTGTGGATTATCCGAGGGATATATATTTTTTTATTATTATTTGGCTCTTTCTGTCAGAGTTGTGGATGTTTGAGTTGTAGCTGTCATGCACACATTTTAAAAAGTTTTCCTGCAGGAGCTCTGGAGAGGTCACGTTTTAACTTATGACTGCTTACATTTCTATTCACTTGCTCTCTTGCAGATCGTCATATGTGTCTCTTTTGCACCTTTTTATGGCTTATATAAATGAGACACTTGATTATGTGTTAATGTTCCAAATCACTGGCAGCCTTGCAGGGTGGTGTATGGCATAGGACTTCAAACATGGATTGGGTTTCATCTCCTGAAGACCAGTTATTGAGAGTTAGAAGAAGTTGTTGGAGCTGTTATTTTTAGATTGGAGACGCTGTTTGTTTTAATTCTCTGAAACCATTTCAACTTAAAATGAAATAAGTAAATAATTTCAACGTACATTCAAGTGAGTCCAGTACAAAATGTATTGTACATGTTGACATGTATTGTAATGTCTTTCTTTATTATCCTTAAATATACACTCATTCTTAATTTAATGCCTGTAACATGTTACACAAAAGTTTAGACAGGAGAAACAAAAGTGAAAGTTGGGTAATGCTTAAAAAAAAAAAGAGAGAGAGAAACTTGTCTGGAGCAGTCCACGGGTAAACAGGTTCATTGGAAAAAGGTGATTGTATCGTCCTCAAAAAGTAACGACAGCAGTGAGAGTGAACTAAAAGAGATAAACTCTGAGCTGAGGCAATCTGCAGGCGATAGTTCTCTATTCTCTATTATATCTATCTCTATGTATCAGATGTCACGTCATGTCATGACGCAAGTAGATCTACGGCCCCTTTGTAATGTTTGTGTGCACCACCAACTGTGTGATGCATGCTTTGAAGCTGTTCTTATTTAAATCTCATCACATGATACCTCTGACGGATGTTGAAATTTAAATTTTGGCTGATGAGATATTATGTAAATGTGACATGGACACTTAAAGTCAGCCAGAGTAGAGGTTGTGAGCAGAGCAAAGAAGACAAGATAAAACATTCTGTTGTGGAGATACATGTCTGATTAATTTCTCATGATTAACAGACACCTACAGAACAGCAAAAGAGAGAAACAGTCGTGTGTTAATAGTAATAATCATTTCAGGACTTCAGCTTGTGTGGGAAATTCTGAGGATATAAAACACCTGTCAAAGTGCCCAGAGTCACCTCAGCGGTACTTCCTTGTCTCCAGGTGCACATTTTGCCATGATGACACCCACTCAGACTCACACATCTGTCATCGCATTTGAGGCTGATGATCTGCTATGACAGGCTGACATGGTGACGTGACTGACTGGATAAACAAGAATTTGTTTGGGGAGGCGTTTAGCTCAGTTAGTGGAGCAGCAGCATGTACAAAGGCTCAGTCCTTGCCGCAGCAGCCCAGGGTTTGAATCCGACCTGTGGCTCTTTCCCGCATGTCATTACCCATCTCTCTCCTCCTGCATTCCTGTCACTCTTCAGCTGTCTCTATCAAATAAAGCTCAAAAGATATCTTAATTTTATCTCTGTTTTTCACCCATGACAGTGAACTGTACAGGCAAAACCTGGATGCAGTCTTTGTGACGTCACCCACAGGGTTCTACAGAGCCAATATGAAGCTTGGTGTGGCGGCTGTGGTCGTCTCCTGCTTCTTTGGGACAGGTGTGACTTGGAGGTAGAGCGGGTTGTCCACTAATCATAAGACTGGAGGTTCAATCCCCGGCTCCTCCAGTCTGCGTGTCCTTGGGCAAGATACTGACCTCCAAATTGCTCCTGAAGGCTCCTGAACTTATTACAATGGTATTTTAAATATATATAAAATGCTATATATATATATATATATATATATATATATATTCAAAAAAGGCTATTCAAAAAAGGCTCTATTAATACTATACAACAATTTAACACTATTGCATGGCCTCTGCAAAATCAATCAGAGTAGGCAGTTAAATGGAACCCTGATGTCAGAATTTAATTAGAGCTCAAAATGCATTTGATAAATTCCCTCAACATGTTTCCTGAGAAGTTCTCACAGACGCATTCATGTGTCCGGAAAATTCAGATGAGGTATGCACTGATCATCTATGTTGCGTGCTAGACTCTGAGTTACATTTCCTGCAAGACTACCGAGCACAAGAAGTGATGGTGCATTTGCTTCCTTTGTGATCTTGTCAAATCTTGTCTCATTGTCTGAATCTGAGGACTGGGCCACAGTATGACTCCCTCCCACTGCTCAGACACTCCCACACCAAACCAAAGATGTTTGGAATGTTCCTTCAAGTAAAGATAGCTACAGTTATCTCTTTCCCATCAAAGCTCAGTGGTCTACATTTTACATGTTAGTTCTCTAGAAGAAAAATTATTATTTCATTTAGCTCTTAAATGAAGAGATAAATGACACACACACACACACAAAGGGCTTATAGACACACAGATGTGGAGAGATGGTTGAGTGATGGGTTGCCATATAGCGCTGCCCTGAGAGCAGTTTGGGGTTTGGTGTAATTGCTCAAGGGCACCTCAGTAGTACTCAGTAAGTCAAATGGTACCTCTACAAGCCCAATAAAATTTTAGAAATGTATGTATCTGTAATAGTGCCACTACAAATACGACCCTTTATTTGAAAGTTGCTGATGAAGCAAAGTCGGGAGAGAGACTGTGACGGTCATCAAATAACTTCAATAATTTCTTCATCTAAGCCGTCAACCTGTCTCTTAGACCCCATCCCAACCAGGCTGCTCAAGGATATTTTACCTCTAGTTAGCCCTTCTTTATTGGATATGATCAATCTTTCTTTATTATCAGGATATGTACCACAGTCCTTTAAAGTAGCTGTAATTAAACCTCTTCTTAAAAAGCCCACTCTAGATCCAGAGGTTTTAGCCAGTTATAGACCGATATCAAACCTTAACTTTCTCTCTAAGATACTTGAGAAAGCTGCAGCTGTGTGACTTTCTCCATAAGAACAGTTTACAGTACTGATTTTTATTGTTATGCCGATGACACCCAATTATATGTGTCGATCAAGCCTGATGAAACCAGTCAAATCAGTTAAATAAACTTAAACCTGCTTTAAGGATATAAAAAGTTGGATGATTTTATGAGGTTAAATTCAGACAAAACTGAAGTTATTGTAATTGGGCCCAAACAGCTCAGAAACTCTCTTTCCTGAACCTGTGTGCCCTGTTATTTTTAGGGATTTTTCATGTGCCACAGCCTCACATACACAACACAAGGGCAGACTGGAAGAGGAATGGCCGAAATACCTGACATACTGTCAGATAATGGAACCATCTCCCTCCTCCTCCTGTCTGATAACTCATTAACCGGCAACATCCACTTAAAGGAAGGACCAATAAAGAGTACTTTCCTGGAACACAAGTCAACACCACTATAAATGAACTGAATCCTGCACAGGTGGATCGAGAGAGTGTAGCTGCACACACTGATGCTTCAATAACTCCACTGCACACCTGAACTGTAAGTATAATTCTGTGCTTTCCACCGATTTGTTACTAAACAAGATCTTTCTACAGATGAGAGTGAAACTTTTATTTCAAACGTCAGAATTATTAACACGTTAACGTTTTCTGTCTCATCTGCTAAAGGTTTCTTTTGATCACAGTGAAAACAGCTAATCAGACAGGTGAGACCCAATTTTGATTAAATTTTTATTATTATTATTATTATTATTATTATTATTATTATTATTATTATATTCTTACTAATGAGATACAGATTAAAAGAACTCTTCTCTCTTTTCCCAGAATGCTTTTTGTTGCCGTCTTTGCTCTCCTCACAGCCTCTGCTGTGGCTGACTGTAGTGTCGTAGTGTGTAATGCATTATCTCTCATGGACAGATGAACAGACTGTGAACCTGCAGCTTTAAGACACTTCATCTCATGCAGATGCTAATACATTAATACATTTTTCATCTTTTCTTACTACTCATGTTACTGTATACTTTTTACTCCACTACAACATTTGGAGAACTTCATTTTTTGATTTCTTTGCAGATTTAGACTATTACCACAAAATAGAATCAAATGATGAATGAGATGTATTATTATTATTATTATTATTATTATTATTATTATTATTATATTATTATTAGTGTTGTTGTTGTTGTTGTTGTTGTTGTTGTTGTTGTTGTTGTTGTTGTTGTTGTTGTTGTTGATTAATCCACCTGGTCAAGGTAACAAAATTAACACTGTGTCTACCAGCTGCTATTAAACTAAATATAATCCAGTGATATATTTTTATTATATTACTATAGTTTTCTGAAAAGGGGCTGTTCTGCATAGTGAGTCATTTTGGTACATTAAATATATTTTGGTACAAATTGTTTTTTGACTGACAGAAAGATTTTGAATGAAAGACTTTTACTTGAAACAGTTATTTTAACTGCAGTCACTACAGGTGCTACTTCTTCCACTAGTGGCAATTTGTTATTTTTTACATGAGGAGTCTATTATAATACCATATTTCACACTCTGCTTCTATATGCAGTATTTATTGTTTCTGCAGCAGAATGTTGAAGACGCGACGAGTTCATAAAATGTTTGTATCTCTTCTTCCTGCAGCTCAGCCCTACTCCTACTCCCCACCAGTGGGGTCAGGAAGTGGCTCTCCATACACTCTCACTGGTACAGGAAGGATCACAGCTGTACGAGTATGGAGTGACCACATTGTCCGGGGGTAAATATCACATATATTCATTTGGTGGGAAAGGAAAAGGGAAGTATTGTAGCACCCTGAAGGTCCTTCCTAATGCACTTGTCTGTCTCCTCACCAGCTTCCAGTTCCGCTACGGCTTCATCTGGTCCCACTTTGTTGGTTTAAAATATGGTGCAACCCAGGAGATTGAATTGTTTGACGGCGAATCCATCATCGAGATTTCTGGGACTGCTGGTCACTACGTGGAGTTAGTGGTATTCACCACTAACAGAGGCCGCACACTGACCGCAGGCCGACCGAGTGGCCATGCCTTCAACATGTTTGCGTCCCACCCAGAGGCTGAGCTGCTCTTCATCAGCGGCAATCGGGTTCATTGGGGCATCACCTCCATCGCAGGGCACTGGGGTATTGTTGCAAGTAACAGTACCTCTAACTCTGAGCACTAAGTTCAGTTCTGTGGTGCATTTGCTAATTTTTTTAAACATTTATGTCACAACTTCTTCTTCCTGCTGAGCTGCTGACTTCAAATGGTCTTTATGGAAAACTCTTTTTCCTCAAATTCTTCCTTCTTTGTTGAAATCTGTTGAGAGAACCCGACTTGATTCTTACCCGAAGCCTTTCTTCTAGGGCGACGTTTTACACCATGTATCTGTTATAACAGAGGGCATTATAGTTACTTGTACTGTATTAAAACATTAGCTGATCTTACTCTTGTCTCTTTGATTTTTAGAACATAAAGAAGAAAATGCTCTGTATGCTCTGTAATGCACTGTATAATCAGTTAATGATATATAACTGTGATCTGAAGGATGTGCTCCTGTCCTTGTTTAAAAGATGTGAGAGATGAGATGTTTAATAAAATCAGAAATTTTGCATCTAAACTGCTGTTTTATAATACTTGGTCTGCAGTTCCAGTATCGTCAGTCTGGTTGCATCATACCAGGAAACACACCGCCTAAAATACTGCTATCTCTCAGAGGTTTTAACCGGAATCGTCTGCACTGCTTAAATCAAAGTTTCTCAAACTTTTAATACTGCGTACCACCTCAGAAAATATTTGCCTCTTCAAGTATTTTGATAGACAATAAACTCCAGCAGCATAGTCTGGCCCTGTTGCAGCGCAGGACACAGGTTGAATGATGGGTTGCCATGGAATGCTTCCCTAAGAGCAGTTTGGGGTTCGGTGTGACGCCTCAATGGCACCTTGGCAGTACTCAGTAGTTCAGCTGGCACCTCTCCGACTACCAGTCCACATATTGTGGTCCATGGTCAACTGCCAACTGTTTATTGCAACTATGATCACAATGTTTTATCAAAAATAACATTTTAGAAGATTCGAAATGATGTTTCATTTATCTGTAATAGTGCCACTACAACTATGAAGATTTATTTGAGCGTTGCTGATGAAGAAAAGTGGGGAGAGAGACAGTGAATGACATGCAGCAGAGGGCTGCAGGCCAAACCCTGAGCTGCTACAGGGCGGGGACCTCTGTACATGGAGCAACCAGGGCTCCCCATGATGATTGTTAAGTGTATCATGAGATGTTACATAATTACAGGATGTGAAAACTTCATTTGAGTTCTGACTTTATTCTCAGAATTCAGAGAAAAAAGTCAGAACTCAAATGAAGTTTTCACATGTGGCCGTAATCCTCTTCCGTACATAATGCATGAAGGAAATGGATTTTTTATGTAATGGTGTTGGAGAGAAACAGAAAGCACCACAAGTTAAATTCAGTGCAGTTTTCCAACATTTTAAAGGCTTGTTACACATCATGTCATATTTTATGTTCGTGTACGCTGAAAGAGTAACAAGGAAATTATAATGCCTATCTTTGTTTTTCATTTACCGTGTGCTGTGTTATTTTTAGCCTAAAAAAACACCATTAGGAATTTTTCATGTGCCACGGCCTCACGTACACAACACAAGGGCAAACTGGTTGTATCAGGTATCACTGATCTACAGATTATGAAAAGAATGGCTGAAATACCTGACATACTGTCAGATGACGGAACCATCTCCCTCCTCCTCCTGTCTGATAACTCATTGACCGGTAACATCCACTTAAAGGAAGGACCAATAAAGAGTACTTTCCTGGAACACAAGTCAACACCACTATAAATGAACTGAATCCTGCACAGGTGGATCGAGAGAGTGTAGCTGCACACACTGATGCTTCAATAACTCCACTGCACACCTGAACTGTAAGTATAATTCTGTGCTTTCCACCGATTTGTTACTAAACAAGATCTTTCTACAGATGAGAGTGAAACTTTTATTTCAAACGTCAGAATTATTAACACGTTAACGTTTTCTGTCTCATCTGCTAAAGGTTTCTTTTGATCACAGTGAAAACAGCTAATCAGACAGGTGAGACCCAATTTTGATTATTATTATTATTATTATTATTATTATTATATTATTATTATTATTATTATTATTATTATTATTATTATTATTATTATTATTATATTCTTAATAATGAGATACAGATTAAAAGAACTCTTCTCTCTTTTCCCAGAATGCTTTTTGTTGCCGTCTTTGCTCTCCTCACAGCCTCTGCTGTGGCTGACTGTAAGTGTCGTAGTGTGTAATGCATTATCTCTCATGGACAGATGAACAGACTGTGAACCTGCAGCTTTAAGACACTTCATCTCATGCAGATGCTAATACATTTAATACATTTTTCATCTTTTCTTACTACTCATGTTACTGTATACTTTTTACTCCACTACAACATTTGGAGAACTTCATTTTTGATTTCTTTGCAGATTTAGACTATTACCACAAAATAGAATCAAATGATGAATGAGATGTATTATTATTATTATTGTTATTAATATATAATATTATATTATATTATATTATATTATATTATATTATATTATATTATATTATATTATATTATATTATAATACCATATTTCACACTCTGCTTCTATATGCAGTGTTTATTGTTTCTATAACAAGTTCAGAAAATGTTTGTATCTCGTCTTCCTGCAGCTCAGCCCTACTCCTACTCCCCACCAGTGGGGTCAGGAAGTGGCTCTCCATACACTCTCACTGGTACAGGAAGGATCACAGCTGTACGAGTATGGGGTGACCATATTGTCCGGGGGTAAATATCACATATATTCATTTGGTGGGAAAGATAAAGGGAAGTATTGTAGCACCCTGAAGGTCCTTCCTAATGCACTTGTCTGTCTCCTCACCAGCTTCCAGTTCCGCTACGGCTTCATCTGGTCCCACTTTGTTGGTTTCAAAATTGGTACAGGCCAGGAGATTGAATTGTTTGACGGTGAATCCATCATCGAGATTTCTGGGACTGCTGGTCACTACGTGGAGTTAGTGGTATTCACCACTAACAGAGGCCGCACACTGACCGTTGGTCGACCGAGTGGCCATGCCTTCAACATGTTTGCGTCCCACCCAGAGGCTGAGCTGCTCTTCATCAGTGGCCGACTTCATGGAGCCATCACCTCCATCGCAGGGCACTGGGGTATTGTTGCAAGTAACAGTACCTCTAACTCTGAGCACTAAGTTCAGTTCTGTGGTGCATTTGCTATTTTTTAAACATTTATGTCACAACTTCTTCTTCCTGCTGAGCTGCTGACTTCAAATGCACTTTACTGAAAACTCTTTTTTCTCAAATTCTTCCTTCTTTGTTGAAATCTGTTGAGAGAACCCGACTTGATTCTTACCCGAAGCCTTTCTTCTAGGGCGACGTTTTACAACATGTATCTGTTATAACAGAGGGCATTATAGTTACTTGTACTGTATTAAAACATTAGCTGATCTTGTCTCTTTGATTTTTAGAACATAAAGAAGAAAATGCTCTGTATGCTCTGTAATGCACTGTATAATCAGTTAATGATATATAACTGTGATCTGAAGGATGTACTCCTGTCCTTGTTTAAAAGATGTGAGAGATGAGATGTTTAATAAAATCAGAAATTTTGCATCTAAACTGCTGTTTAGTTCCAGTATCGTCAGCCTGGTTGCATCATACCAGGAAACACACCGCCTAAAATACTGCTATCTCTCAGAGGTTTTAACCGGAATCGTCTGCACTGCTTAAATCAAAGTTTCTCAAACTTTTAATACCGCGTACCACCTCAGAAAATATTTGCCTCTTCAAGTATTTTGACAGACATTAAACTCCCTGCTGCGGAGCAGGAAGCAAGTTTATTCCCATTAAGAAGATTAATTATTGTTTACTATTGTTGAATTCTGAACAGAAGCAGATCAAAAAGTGTCAGATCTGAGGCCCTTCTCTTCCTAATGTTTCCTGTTTGTGAGCCGTGATTGCAGAGTTTTTGAAATGTTAATTTAACCTCCACTTACTATCTCACATCACATTTAATTATGCACGCATTATGTAAACGAATGTGTCAACATATCAGGCTGATAGTGAAGCAAAATATTTTAGGAAACTTTGAAACAATTACTTTTAAATAACATTCAAAAGAAATATCATTCTTCCTTCCAAGTACCACTACAGGAATGTCACGTACCACCAGTGGTACTTGTACCACAGTTTGAGAACCAGTGTCTTATTATTACATTTTAGGAGAGAAATGTATTCATTTGTCTTTGTCTGACAAATCTGCTCGTGTCTGTCCATTAAGAATGAAAGTGGAGCTTGTAGCATAAAGACTGGAGACAGCTAGCCAAGAAGCTGGTAGTTTTTACACATCTTTGTCTTCTTTGTTTGTGGACGGGTGAAAAAAACATAGCACATTAATAAATGAGATGTGGAGGGGCCTGTATGTTACTTTAGACAGAACCAGGCTGCCAGGTTTTAGCTAGGCTAATCCTCCTGGCTGCAGTTTGTATCATGGAGGCTGCTAACTCTGTCTGCAATTCTTCCAGTAATAGAAACGTTTCATTATTTTGATTAATGTGTCAAGGTGACTGTGGTATTAGTTTATGGATTTGTCACAGGGATGACCTGCAGGGCTCACTCAGATTTCTTCAGACGTCTGTTGTTGTACTGAACACACAAAAGCCTACGCAAGGGTGAGGAATTGTATAGCTACAGTCTAGAAGAGAACATCTCTTAATGCAGCTGTGATGTTAGATCGTGCTTGACTTGATGCACACAGCTCTCTTGAAACAGAGTGAAAATGCTTTAATAATAACCATTTCTCATCATAACACCCATATTATCTGAGCCAAGACTCTGATATTATAGTTATTTATGTGTCATGCTGCACTTTACACAAATTGCACAGTATGAATATACTTTTTACCACAGCCAATCCCCAGAAGTATCATTTCTTCTGATCGGTTCTCTCACGAATCTGTGGTTTGTATGCTGGAACTTATGACTCAGAACGTTCCCGTTCAACGTTCCAAAACTCTTCACGACAAGAAGGAAGATGAAAAACAATACAAACAAAAGAAGAAACCAGGAAGATAAAACAACATGCATACCGACAGCCACACCTGAGCAGGCTGACAACAGTCAGACTTCCTCATACTGTCACACATGATTTATCTCTCCAGGACATCTGTAATGAAAATGACACATACCACGCAGACAGGCAGACTGATAAGTAGGCTGGGCCTCGAGTCACACTTCATTAATGTGTCCTACTTGCAATTCCGGTACTGCATGTCTTCCTTTTGGAGATGTTGTTAACTAACTTGCAGATGCCTCGTTATGCTTCCTCATAACCCGGGGTCAGTGTTTTTTTTTTTGTTTTTAGTGTCTGTATGTTCACATGTGATGTTTACAGACAGAGAGGAAAGTCGGACGTTCAATTAGCACATTGAGTGAGTAATAACACACTGTAGGTCTCCTTTCTTCTGGGAGTAGGTGTGTCATGTTCTCTGCTCTGTCTAATTAGCATACCAAAGAGGATTTACAAGTCTTTACCGTAGCTGTCAGTTTGAAGACCTGATAATTATGGTGTGCACATTTAGACTCAGGCTTTCTAAAAATAAGCTGTTTATTGCTTGAACCAGTCGAGGGCAAAAAGAGCAAACATCCCCAAAGCTCATTGTGTGGATGTGTGGCAGACTTTCTGGCTTTACATTCAGCCCTGTGGACACAAGAAGCAGTCAGCGTCCCATTCACCTAGATTTAAACCTTAAGCCAGTGAAGAACGAGTATCTTTCTACACTATCAAAGCACAGCCAGCTGGCCAGCAGTCTGCTCCAGAATTACTTTAGCAAAGCAGTTTACCCTCATCTCTTTCCAAATGTGCTCTGGCTGTGTCAGGCTTTCACAAAACACTGCGGAACTAGAAAGCCAGTTCTCTATGCGCATCAGATCCGGAAAGACGAGTGGCTCTTTGGCTAGTTAGCTGCAGCCGTTGATTTGATGGCTTTAATGTGTGTCAAATGGACAAGGCTGGTGGGGGTGGTGAGGGTAGCAGTTTATATAAAATCACACTTTTCACTTACAGTACAGCGTGCAGCCTCTGTTCTAAATGCTTTGAACTGTTGTCTCTTACATGGAGGAAATTCATGGACAATGTTCAGTTCATCTTTCTGATATAAGAGATGGAGGGCTATAATTTAAGGTGGCAAACTGATGTAGCTGACCAGCTATGTAATGTAATGTAACTGTTAACAGGGTGTTGCCGTAAAGGAGCATGCACGCTCAGCTAATAAATAAGTAAATGATACATAAATCTTTAAAGCATGACTCAAAGCAGAAATAAATGATTCATTACACAGAATACCATGAGGCGATAACCACATTGTGCAGCACCTGCATGAATGTTAGCAGAAAGAAGCAAACAATAGAGAAAAAGTTTGACTCCCTGCCTCTGATCATACAGATGATATAACTCAGTGTGTGCCTCATGCTGATTTAATAAGTGGACTGAGGTTATGATCCAGATGGGTGCTGGATAAAACTCCTCGATGACCCTGCAGTACCTGGACTGACATGCTGTCAGTGTCTGTGGGTTAGTTTTGGCTGAAGTTTCTTGTCATTACTTGTTGCTGCATGTGTTTTAAAGGAATATTTTGACATTTTGGAAAAGTTAGGTGATGTACTGTCTGTCCTCTCCAGTCTGTGCAGGTTGCCTGGCAACCTCATGGTGACAAACTCCAGGAAGTTACTGCTCTGGGTCTAGAAATAGACCAGTAGATAACTTTTTCTTTTTTTTTTTTTTTGCACTCAACGATTAAACAAATGAGACAAAAAGTGTTAATTAGTGAGCTTTGGAGGAGCTGCTATAGGTCAAACCTTCAAACATAGCCTGTTTTCCTGTCTTTGTGCTAAGCTAAGCTAATCATCTGCTGGCTCCAGGTTCATAACAGACAGAGAGACGTATAGACTGAGAGTTTTCTAACTTTACCCACAGTATGTAGCTGTGCAGGGTGCTTTCGGCTACTTTGACCTTATTTCCTTGAATAACACTTTTTCAGGATCAGATCTGTGCATGTCCATGCGCAAAAGTAAAATGAAACTTTTCTTTTTACTGTGTGTGTGTGTGGTCTCTGCACACTGATTGGAAATGTGTGTGTTTTAATCTAAAGCATATTTAGTTTAATTGCAGTGAAATGTGCTGTCCAAACAGAATAATCATACCTCGCCTGCCCTATAGGAATATTTATGGGCTTTTATTATGGTGATTTTCCATTAGGGCACACACACACACACACACACACACACACACACACACACACACAGGGGGAGAGTGTGGGACAAACTGCCTTCTCTGCAAAAGGGATAAAAACCTGCCCTTCCCTCATATTCCAGAAAGCGCTGAGCCTACACTTCCCAGCATCCTTTGAGGCGCGGCAGCAGCTGTGCGCTCCGGCTTGCCCGCAGCAAAGTGATGATAACACGCCAAACAAGGTACAATGAGGGAGCGTTGACTTTTCCATTCCGCCTGCTCTCTCCCGAGTGATGCCCAGATCTGTGGAGTGACACGATGGCTGTAGAAGGTAAGACGCGTCAATCCTGCCGGTCCACCATGACGTCTCCGTCTGTTTGTCTCCAGACAGTGGAGTTGTAGTTACCATGATGGTAGCAGCTGTGCGGTCGGGTCAACTGTGAGAGGCTGTGATTGGGTGATGTTGCAGCCTCTGCTCTCCCCGCATTGTCCTGGTCATCTTCTCATGTCAGTACAAACCGCAGCTTTTTTCACGCGCTTGGTACATGGTCACGCGCCATTAAGACTCGCGCAGCCTCATTCTATATTGCTGTTTCTGTGTGTGCGCGTGTGTGTGTGTGCGCGCGTGTGTGCTCGGTCGTATAAGCTCTGTGATTGGAGACTGGTTAACAGGTCTGCGACCGAGGAGCGTCCACTTCTTCTTTCGCACTCTGCGTCCTCTGGAGGATCCCGTAGCCCCTCGCGCTGATTTTACAGCAGGGACTGTTTTTTTTCTCTCAGAAATAAATCTTTTGGCCAGTCTCCTCCAGGTTGTTGTGTTTTGTGGCGCAACAGAGCGCCGTGTGTGCGCTCAGCCTGTTCCACAAGAAGCAGAGTCTGGCTTGTGGCTGCTCATCTGGCAGCAGGTGGTGTGACATGTGGACGGGGGTGAAGTCACCGGCTCCTCCCGCGTGACTGTCAGTCAGTCAAAGCGCTCCGGACGTTAGAGGTGAGGGGGGGAAAAGTGACGGTGACACGGGATGCTCGGCCAATCTCCTCACCTGATCGGAGGCATCTTGTGGATCCAGAATCCAATGAGAGGTATGTTGGAGGCAAGGAAGAGGGGAGGAGGTGTCACATGCATGCACAGGGACTGGCTCTCTCCCTCAGAAGATTTTCCTGTGTGTGTGTGTGTTTGCTGGTATGATTGGTATGAGCCTGTGGCACTCCTGCATACCTCAGCTTATCCATCTCCATACATTGTCAACATGTGATTGTTGTGTGTTTGACCTGAACCCACCTCTCCTGTTCCTCTTCTGTGATTTATAAAAGTGGACTTTTTATGTGTCACCTCATGTCATGCTAATATTTGCACAGATTAAACACAGCAAGATCTGCATGCACAGTGTTGTTGTTGTTCTGCGGCACTACTTCTCAGATTTTCCCATGTTAAGGACCCAAAAATAGACACATGCGAAGCAGCAATCTCCCGTTTTTCTTCCCTTTTCTCCTGATAGTTTTCAGATTTAATAGAATGTTTGTACTGTGGATTGAGGCTCTGTACTCTTTGATCCTACAGTAGCAGTCGCTCTTCTCTCACCCGGCTATAACTCATAGTCAAGAAAAATAAGAAATATTCCACTCGAGATGTACCTGAGGGCTTCCTAGGGCCTCTAGCCTCCTCCTAAACAACATCCTGGCCTTCTTGCCCTGATGTTGCAGCATCTTTATGGTGCTGACAGATGACCCACAGGTGTAAAGACAGACTGCCACCTGCTTCACAACCTGATATATAATGCGTCTGTAATGATATAGCAGCAGCTGTAACCTGTCATCCATCCATTGTGCCTGTCTATAACGTTTCATTCATGCATCTCTTGAGATGTGTCTTTCAAAGCAGCAAAGACGAAGGCGGCTGTAGAGGCTGTCTGCAGATGCACACTTTGATCCAGAGCTGAATGGTTTATTCACTTTTACCCATTTCTTCATGCTTTTCTCATCTTTTCAGATGAATATTTCAACAGTTTCTCTTTGTTAGCTTTAATGCTTATGGAGGAATGTACTTTATGCTCTCTCAACAAGCACCAAATTCCAAAATCTAAGGTCCTACTTTTTCATTTTCATCTATATTCATATTCAAATCTTACAGTTTTATCACCTCTTACGGCCATCACGGTAAGATACCAGCAATAATGGTGTGCACTTACACCATTTTCGTAGCAGAATGCAGTTTTTCAAAGCTTTATGTGTCTTTTGTCGGTGCTGCAGAAATGCAAAGTGTGAAATGCAGCATCAATACAATTTGTGACTTGAGCAGCTTTAGGACAACTCGGTGCACTCAGTCGTGATTCACTGACTTGTGTCATTGAGAGATGAATTATGAGTCGTGTCGCTATCCACTAAAGCCGCTATAACTAATGTCTGACGGAATTAAGGAGAAACCTGCACTTCAAAACACTCAAGGTCAGATCAGATTTTGCTGGAGCAGCTAAAACATCCCATACAGCCCTGCACTGTGAAATACTGAAATACAATACAAAATAGTTTCTCCTTGAAGAGCAGTGACTCTGTTCTGCCTCACAGAGAAGAAGTAGAATTATGGTCGGATTCAGTGTTAGGAAGTCACTTTCTTCAAGCACTGTACTGTAATACAAGTTTTATACACACAATTCTAATGTATTTACTTACTTTCATACAATGAGTTTAGAAAGTACTCAACATTAACAAAACTTCTTGTCACATTACACGTCTGATTTGTTTAACCAGAGACACCAAAAGACTTCTCAGACGGTTTCATTTGTTCAAAGGTTCAAAGAGGTCAAGTCAAGTCAGCTTTATTGTCAACACTGACATATATACATGACATCCAGAGAATTTGATCTGATTTGATTAAAAAGCAACACTTCAGTCCAAATTCTAAATTTGTGCTGCAGAACTTTGTGTTTTCTCCTTACTCATGAAACATCTCACAAGCCCTTAAATGTGTCTTGTGACCCTTTGAGGGGGCCTGGCCCCATGAATCAAGAAGTTCTGCGATGCACCAGTATTAACCTCATAATGTAACATCTGATAACATTTCAATGAAAGGTTTCTGCGAAGATTTTTTAGATTAGATTTTTATTTTTTATTTTTACTTTGTTCTGTTGTTGTTGGTGTTGTTGTTTTTATTTCACTATTCAGACGATCAGAGGTTCGATCCCCGGCTCTTTGAGTCAAAGTGTCCTTGGGCTAACTAATGATGAGCAGTTACATGGCACCTTGAGTGTCTTGCATGGCAGCCATGCCATCAGTATATGATTATGTGTGAATGGGTGAATGAGACATGTAGTTGGTATGGAGGTATGTAGCCCCTTGAGTGGTCAGAAGACTAGAAAGGTGCTATATAAGTACAGTCCATTTACCATTTCATCACACCTTATGTAGCAGGTCTATGCCGTAAGTATCATCCTGTTTTAGTTGTTTCTATCCTCTTCCCTCTAAGATGATATTTCCTGATTAGATTGCACTGATCTCCATTTCTCAAGTAGCCACAGTTAGCTTTAAGTACTCGATCTAATTAAACCTGGTTTTGTTTATTTCTCTGGGGTAGAAGAGAAGCTCTCCCTGGACTGGACAAAGCTCACTGCGGCGGCATCACTTTAATTTAAGCTGTGACATTTGAGAGAAATCACAACAACCTTGTAGAGTCACTGTTTCTGTTCCAATGCTCCAACAAACCCCCTCGAAAACAGAGAATATAGGTCAAGTATTTAATCATTTATAACACATAAGAAAACAATAAGCTTTTTGAGAAAGTGCCACTTTGGAGAGTTCCTCCCAACATGTGACTTAACTTAACACTTAACCAAGTTTGCAAATTTAGCCTGTGGAAGATGGTGAAAAAACCTGGAATTTCTGGAGAAAGGTTCTATGCTGATAATACTTGAAGCTGATAAGTGATTTGATTTACACACTGGGGAACGATTGAACCGGATTCTGTTTATTTCAATAAATAACAGCTGTTTTTAGTACAAATTCTATGAAAGTGACTAGCTTTCTGTGACACAACTCTTCTACCTAGTTACATCATGCTGGACATGAAATCTAATGCCCTCTTTAAGACGGATTACATCATCAGGTCATGTGCTTGCGCTTGTACAAATCACCTGGGCCGTTGTTAGGGCTAAACACAAGAACACTTGAAACTGTGCTGAGGACCTGAGGTAGAATGATCTAAAGCTTTGCCACCTGAGGCCTTTGTTGAGTATATGTGGAGTGTGACTGTTGTGGCTGATTAATACAATCCAAGTGATATGCTAGAAAAGAACTGGTTGTTTTTGAGTTTATAGTTGTTCTGAATGACCACACTCCAAGGTGGAGTGAAAAGCTGCAGTCCTAGACATATTGTTTAAATATGGAGATAATAATGCTGTTGTTAGAAAAAAAGAGTTTAAACTCTTGACCCTTCCTCCCAATCTGGCCCATGACGGTGTGAGGTAGGTTTTGGTAAAGTTGTCTTACAAAACAGCAGCATTATGTCAAAAATGCAGAAAGTTGAACCTGGCTTCATGTCTCCAACAACAACCTACATGGCAGCATGAGTGTTGTAGCCTGATGTTAATTCTACTGTTTGCTTTGAAAACGTCAGGACAAATTATTCCTGCTAATAACTTTCCTCGGTATACCTGCCAACCTTAAGACCCCAAACATAAGGAGGAGTTCAGAACCCAAGAGGAGGGTCAGGGGGGACCTCCGCGAGACAGAGAGTGTGTTTGACCTGGAATGTTCTGGCTAAATGGTATCTGTTTTCACCAGCAGGACACCAGCACGTTGTCATATCAGGTCACATGACCACAGAGCAAGCTTCATCTATGCAAACATACGCAGCTTGTGTGTAATGTCAAAACATGCACACAGAAGAGTCAAGAAGTGGACCTCGTGTCTGGCCACAGCAGTGTTTACCCCTGTGGCTGAGGTTGTTCATTTCACTCCTTCTTAATACGCTGTGCCCTGCACTGCCCGCCTGTGCACCCATTCAGAAAACTCATTTCAAATCCAACCCCGGGATCTGGCCCAGAAATAGAATTAGTAGAATAAACATGTTTATTTGAGTCGGTGGAATAGGATTACATCTTTAGTCGAGTTAATCAGGAGTTGCTACGGTGAAGGGAGCATCTTCCTAACCTTCCTCAGCAGGAAATGAGATTAAGATGACAGAAGGCGAATGTCATGAGAGCAGTTGTGTTGTGTTATGTAATCATCCCTTAGGTGCACCAACAGCCATCTTTGATGCACCAAACTAAAGTGCTGCTGCATGGAATTTAGAATGAAAACTAAGCAGAAAATAAAAATAGAAAATAAAAATAGAAAGTAGTAGTGGGCACAAAGTTGTCCTCCAGCAATGACCGCATTCACAATATTAGACTCTCATTAAATCTCCTACCTCGTACCTGAGAGAGAATCTGTCCAAATGTTAGGACAATTATGCAGTTAATTACAATTATGTCAGATGTGTCTGCTGCTTGAGCTGTTCAACTGGCTCTGCTTGGATCACTGTCTGAATGTCAGCGTGAGAGAAAAGAATCCCAGGGTAGTTAAAGCCAATGACTCTGGTGCTCTGTGGACGGGTGCTTTGTTTTCGAGTAGAATGTGTGTGAATGGACTATAGTTCCAGTACTATAGTTCTTGCACAAGTAAAGTACAGAGGAAGGTGACGCCAAGTCAGCAAATAAAAACCACAGAGCAATAAATCCAAAGTTGAGACTAATGCACAAGAAAGCTTTGGTCACTTCTGTTATGTGTGTTTTCCTCTTTGCCATTCTACATGTCAAAGAAGTCGACTGGAAGCAAAAGGCCTTTTTAATGGCAGACTGTAAAGTGAAAATGTTTTGATGAAATGATTAACTTCAAATCATTTAAGTAAAATATTCTCTGACTTCAAGCTTGTATACTGTCAATATTGGACTTCCACTTTTTCTTGGACTGTAAACTGATTAATCAAGATTGAAAATAATCAGCCGCAGCCAAGCCAACACTTGACTGAGGTAGGTACAGACTAGACCTGATGCCTTTGTAGTAGTTTGATATTTTTGGAACTAATTTTAGTTTATTTACTTACTTACATACTCGATCTGGAAACCTCAGCCTAGAATCCTGAGTGCAGTTCTGTGGAGAGGATGTTGGGAATTGTAGTTATTTCTATATTCATGTCACTTCTCACTTACAGTGTGAATGTGTCACCTGTAGCCTCGGGAGGCTTTGTGTCACGGCACACGGAACTCGTCAAGCCACCTGACAAACTTGCACATATTGCAGCAGAGTGATGAAGGAGCGGAGGGGTGCATTTTTTCTACTTTTAGATCTGATGAATATGCAGATGAGCAGCAGCTAAATGGTGAGAGCAGTTTGGATTTGTTTTGTCTTTGTTTTATGCAAATTCTCCACAGCATGCGACCTTTATCTGAGACTTTTTTTTAAAGCACTGCAATGTTAACCTGGCTGACAGTGTGGGTCCTCGCCTGTGTCACCAAACAGGGCAGAACAAAAACTACTGTACACACACCGACCTTCATGAAGTATGAGCATTAAACTCAAGGGAAGAGATAAATATCGCTGTAGTCATTCATCAATCATGTCACTGTTGTAGAGCACGTCCAGCCTTTCGTGCTGCCTCACAAACAACAACCTTTGTGCTTTTTGTGAATATTCTGCATCATTTGGCACCCTGTCGTGTCGAGCGCAGGAGCTTGGCGGCGTGTCAGCTTCCGCTCCCTGGTGACCGTGAGGTTCTCCGGGCTCTGTTCTGCTGACTGATTGAAGCTGCAGATCTGAGACGGTTTGTGTGTCACTGAGCGGACGCAGATGGAGGGAGTCAGTGTCAGGTGAAGGCGGTCATTATGTGGCATGGTGAAGCAGTGCTGCAGAGCTTATTCTTTTACATCTTTTAAGGTGGAACACATACAGTATCAGCAGTATTGCTCATATACATCCAGTATTACAAAACGTGTCTGAGGGGTTGGGACAGCAGATCAAACCTAATTAAAACACGATCTCACAACCCATTGGCCATTATCTAACAACAATTTAGCTTTTAGATTCTTCATATGAATGCATATAAATGCTAATAAACGCTAATAAGGAGCTAAATTATCATCAGACGATAGACGTTGCAGGATCACATTTCAGCCCATGTGTTGTGCCTCGTTTACCTGCCTGCTCAAAGGTGAGCAGTCATATTTACTTGGACTTCATAGTCTTGTGAATTGTTCTCTTGCCTACAGATTCATATGCAGATATCGGTTTAGAGATGAACTAAAACACCACTTATTTAATGTGGCACTTCTTGAAGGGCTGCACTGACATCAGAGTGCAGGTGTAATGTTTGCATAGTTTGAAGTACAAGATGGGTGCAGTAATCACTCTAGTGTCTTCGTATTGTGTATATTATATGTGATACTGCAAACTTGTATTGGCAGTAAAAATCATGACTCAAAGACAAAAAGTTCCAAAAAAGCAGAGCTAACTATGTGGATGGAAAAAATAAACCGGTGTTCAGCAGCAGACAGGCAGTCAGCACAGACGACCGGAACAAAAAGGGCAAAGCAGGCGAGTAAAAAGTCCACAAAGATACGCCAAAGGTCATGACAAGTCAGAGCAAGAGGCACAAGACGACTGGACCGCTGAAGCTGTAGCATTATAGCCGACCTGGCACGGAAAGGAGCAGGTAAATAAAAGCTGAATCCAAATTTCTGGACTTGCACATTCGAGGACTCAGTAGAGTTTATGAGTGCCTGGAAAAAGTCCTCAGTTCAGTCTACAGGAGGCCTGGAGCACTATGTACAATGCACAAAAGAATGAATGGTGATAATAATAATGATAATTTGTAAATTCTTATCATGTTTAGTTTCAAATATAATGCACCTGCTGAATCGTTCGGCAGGTATCCAAGTGGAATTTCAGGTGACTGAGTGGTGAGGGCCACTGCAGGGCAGTCTGGGGACTGACAGCAGAGTTGGGGGCTTGCGGACAAATAACAGAGATCAAAGATGCAGAAAGATTAAGAACTGGCTGTCACTGTGACATATTATATTGTTTTATTCTCCCACAAGTTTCACACCGGGACATTTTTATTTTGAAACGATATTTCTGCTCTGACTTTATGCTGATGCTGTAATTCTTTTTCATCAGTGCTGACACTGAAGAAGAGATCAGATTTATTGACCTGGAGTCTGCAGTTGTAGTTGCTGTTAAAGTTGGTAATGTAAACTGTGCAGCAGGAAACAAGTGAAAGGTTTAAAACATATCACGTACAGCCTCTGCATTGTCTTACAGCCGGAGAAATCCTAAACTCCACTTCATCTGCAGTTACTTCCTGTTGTGGTCACTGATTAAAGAATAAATATTTATAAGTGTTGCTCTAATTTAAAACACTCTATTTCCGCCGTCCTCTTGCTGTCTGTCTTTGAAGCACGTTACCAGCTAATATCTGAGATCCACGCTCCACAGTGAGCTGAAGTGAACCGCAGTTATATTTAGCTTGTGTGTGTGTTTGTGCTGTAAAGTGGGTCATTTCACTCGTCTTTTTCTCTCTGGCTCCGTCTCTCTGACTCATTTTGTCTGTCTTTCTCTTTCTCACGTTCTCCATCTCTCCCTACAACTTTTTTTTTCCCTTTCCTCATTTCATCTCTCTCCCTCTCTCTTTCTCTTTTTTTTTTCTTAAATAATCCCTCCCTCACTCTCCACAGCTGAGAAATGTTCAAAGCCAAGCACATCTGCGCCTGCTTGACACAGGACCAACCAATCACAGGCGATCTAGCCGCAGGGTTGGAGAGGGCAGTCTGTGAAGTTTGAGCACAGTTAACTTTTGATAGGATGTCAGGGTGAATTAAGAGCCCCACAGAGAGTCGAGCTGGCTGGATAACTCGTAACATGACTTCGCTTTGATAGTTAGTCATGCAGTCAATCCTCATTGTCTCAGCGGCTGACATATGAATACATACAGGCTAACTAATGAACAGATAACGATGCTAAAAGGCGACTTTTAAGTGAGCACTTTTTTCTCTTAAGTTAATTATGTGTTGCCCCTCTGTTTAATTGTATTCTGGTCATCTTTGTGCAGGTTTTTCCTGAATGTCTATTCTCACCACACGAGAATGTTTTGTGCCATTCTTGTGTAGGCCTTGCAGGCATTAATGAATGCGCTAAACCAGTAAGCCTAAAATGGCCTTTAAAGAATTCCTCCAGATGCCATGTCTTATTAGTAATGGGTCATTACGTGTATATTACCAGGCTCTGCTTATGCAACAGTCTTTAATTTAACCCCTGTTGCACCGAGACAGAGCAAACAGTTAAATAAAAGCACAGTCAGAGTTGTTTGAACCTTTATCCCACTAGTGAAGTGTATAGTAACAACACATTCTTGCTTTTAAATCCAGAGAACAGAGCTGACCGACTGAATGTTGTGTTCAGTGAACATTACCTGAGATCACCTGAGCCTGGGCCTCGTGAATCAGATTGCAGAGAGTCATGAATTTTAATGTTACAGGAAAAGCCATAAATGTCTGCTCTGTTAATGAAGCGGGATCTGTCAGGGTAACACGCTGATGCCCTACTTATTTCAGTGTTTGAAACTGAAACACCTAAACCATGAGAGGCTTGAAGTAGATTACATAGTTGACTTACATAATCATGAGCTCTCATTCCAGTGAAAGCAGCAGCATCCAGATCAGCTCCAAGTAAACGACACTTGAGTTTTGTTGCAGAGCTGGAGACTTGTGCTTTTTACACAGACTTTTTCTCTGAGCAGAACATGACAGTCTGCAGCTTCATCTCAGCCCAAGAGCTTTTCTCTGCTGATGTCATTGAGCAGTGCAATTAAATCATGCATAAAGAAAAAGCTAGAATTCATGCAAAACAGTTAGATTAGATTCAACTTTATTGTCAGTGAACAAAGTAACAAGTACTTGACAACGAAATTTAGCATTTAACCAGGAGTGCAGAGTAGTAAAGTGTGAGTATGAACAGGATATATAAATATAGTGCAGGTATAAATCTGAATATTCTAAAGGACATGTTATAGAGTACAGCATAAGCATCATGGCATATGAGGTGTACTATGTACAGTATGAACAGCAGTAGTGTATGCGGTCAGCATTATAAACAAAATAAACAGCTAGATCTGTATAACAGTATCTCAGGCATGACTTTATGCAAGAACATTATGCTAATAGACTTTTTCCACAGCCACCATTTTGACATGAAATAGTCGGGTCAACACAGGTGTGTGTGCAATGATGTTAATGAAGATTCCATTCCATTTAGTGCAGCAGAGACTTTCCAGTGAACCAAAGCACACCACAGCAGCACCCTGACTCTGTCTGACCGGAATGGAATGGAACCTGAAATATTATCATTGGTAGCACATGTGTTGACCCTAACATTTCATATCAAAATGGCTTAATGAGATTCCTGACTCCTTCATAGGGATGTCTGCAGTTGAAGGGTCAGGTTGAATTGTAGTCATCCCATTCCCATTTTCATAAGTTTACGATTATGCTAAAGTCATACATGAATTAGTGCTAATTATAATAACAGCAATGACAGAAATGCTATTTTAATTATTAATTTAATATCAACCTATTGAAACCCTTATAGGTTGATGCAGCTACATTATTTATATTTTCCAGTACCAATTAGATCATTTAAATGTGAAAACATCATGAAGAGATGCCACTGTCTGAATTTGGGTGAAAGTGAAAAAGCAGCCCAGCTGAACAAACTATGTATCTCCAGCTGACACAAAAAGTTGTTATTCATAATGTTTTTTTAATGTGTTTTTAGTTTAGTTTCATTTTAATAACCTAATCAAAAATCCAAAGCAATTCCACTTTTACAGTTAGCACAATAATCCAGGCGAGGAGCCTTTGGCACTTTTGGCACACAGTTTTTACTCACTGCTATGAAGATATTTTGATCACTGCTGAAGCATCAAGATTTGATGCCGAGCCTTAATGATGTGTGTTGAGCACATAGTACTTAGTCAGTTAATCTTTAAACATTAGACGTAAACTAAGACTCCATGAAAGACTTTTTGTTGTAAAGTGCTTTGAACAAGAATAAACAAGAAAGATGAAATCATCTCTACACATCTCCTCTTGAATTTAATCTCACTGAGCAGCGAGCTCTTCCTACAGGCTCCTGTCCAAAAACATCCTGTACTGCAGGCGATGAGCTTCTCTCCCTGTCTCTTTCTACCCTTCAGAGATATTCTAATTAGTCTTCTGTAAGCGTGTAACAAGGAACTGACTGTGTCTTCTGTCCCCCACTGATGGAGATACTCTTTCCAGAGTCCTCAGGCGTTCTCTCCTCACACTTTCACACAACTCACATTTTTTCTCATTTGGAGAGCAGAGCATGGACTCAGTTGACACCCCGTGAAGATATCCGAGATTTGCTCACTTTCCCAGATCAGTCTGGGCGAGAATCAGCAATTCATGCAGCGTTAGGAAGGCTTTTTCACTGTTTGTGCGTGCATCTTTACACGCGGGGATGTGTACAAGTGCATGTAAATCAGAGTGAATGCATGCAAATTTGTGCATATGGCTGTGCATGCATAAGTGTGTGTGTGTGTGTGTGTGTGTGTGTGTGTGTGTGTGTGTGTGTGTGTGTGTGTGTGTGTGTGTGTGTGTGTGTGTGTGTGTGTGTGAGAGAGCTGATTGGAGGGAGAGATGACAGATGGAAGAAACTGACCAGCTCTGTGCCAATCCACACATTCACTCCTGAACTGCTTCATTATTTTCAGTGTTGGGCTGATTTGTGATTCAGCTCCAAACTTCTGTCAACATAGAAAAAAGAGTAACAGCTGTGTGGATGACTGAAATGTCATTGATCTTGCTTGTTTTGGTGCCAGACCACCTCATCGAATTCCCAAGAGTGTCTGTTGGCACAGTTGGTTTGGGAATAATTGCACCCGTGTCCTCCCTGTCCTGTACACATGCCTATTAGCGGATCGTGAGCGAATTAGCTTCACCATTTTGCTAAACGTCCTGGAAGCAGGCAAAAGAACAAAAGGTCTCGTAGCTGCAGAGCAGAGCTGGTGCACAATCTCCACATCATCTGGCCTGGCTTACCCTGGCCTCTATCTCCAGGCTTTGTTTCTGGGTCATCCAGTTGATTCTGTTCACAAACAATTCATTCTGCTCCACTTTGAGAGTCAGCCAAAGAGAAAGAGATCACTGCAAGCCTGAGCGCCCACACAGAGCAAACTTCACTTTTGATTATAGACCCATTACTGGTTTTATTTTGAACCAGCTCAGGCTCTGAAACAGGCTCCGGAGTCCACACAGGAAAACGCTGTTTGGCTTCTCTGAAACAAGCTTTTTATTTCAGCCTGTTTACTGCCTCGGTCAGCATAAATAATTCCTTATGAATCATTTCTTTTATTTTCTTCTATTCTATTATCATCATTATTGCTAGCATATGCTAGCTATTATATCTGATATGTTAGGTCAGTTGAAGTGTTAAAAGAAGTCACACAGACAGTCTGGTCGGTCTTCTGACTTCCTGAAACCTCACAGATTATCGTGGACATTTTCTAAGCAGCAGAGCGAACTTAACTGAATCACACCTGATACAGAGAGCAGGAAGTCTGCCACTCCTTTTAATGTCTTCAGTTTCAGCTGAGTCATATTAGACCTTAAATCATTAATAATTTAAATGTGAACCTATGATGACATTTCATCCGATTTCCAATCAATAATTCAACTATCAGCTGATTTGCTGGTGGAAAGTACTTTTATTCAGTACTGTACTTAACACAATTTTAAGGCACTTTACTTGAGTATTTCAATTTTGTACTACTGACATTTTTACTGCACTATTTAACAACTACTGTAGAATTAAGTAGTTATGTTTGGTACACTGACAATGCATACATGCTTAAAGAGTCAAAGTTTTTGGCTTTTGATAACTCTTTATGAAATAAAATAAATATCACTGTTTATGGTACCAAGTCCCAACTTCCTGAAATCCACAAATGGCAGCATTCAGACTAAAATAGGTAATGCAGAGTATTGTAATAATGTAGAGTCATATTAATATTAGGATTCCTTTTAAGAACATTATAATCCAGATGATGTTCTAATGAATCTCCGTATTGAGTGTTCTCTGGGTGAGAGCTTATGTAGCCAAACATAAGCCATACAAAAGTCCTCCATAGTCTTCTTGTGGTGAGAGCTGATGTAGCACAGAAAGCCTGGTTAAGATGCGTCCTCTGTCATTGCAGGTTCAGATTGTCTCTGTATATAGAAATCTGTATTTCTTCAGCAGCACTCAGCTGCTGCAGAATCTCAAGATGAAGATGATTAAGCAATATATCCTGATTACGTGCTCCACCACACACAGACATACAGCCGGTCTTCTGGTGTTGGTGGTATTTTTCAAATGCGACTGGTTGGTAATGGCTCCTTGTTCGAAACCATGTACATTAATGAAGAGAGACAGAGTTATGTAAGACTAATCCAATTCTTTCTTAATCTTCCTCTCAGTGATCAGAACACATTTGGTTGTGCAGGGATGGAGCTAATGCTGATGCGCTCCATTCATTTCCTCCCCTTGTTTTACTGATCTCATTGAAAGGGGAAAAAAGGAGAGGGAGAAAGGAGGCAGACATCCTCCTCATCCATCTCTCTTCCCTCGCTTGCACAGCGCATGTCAGGGAGAAGAGAGGGAAGAATGTAATGGTGCTATTTATAGTAACTGTTGCCGTTTAAAAAAAAGCATTTCTGTATCTCATAGCCCCCCATCCACCCACCCATCCTCCTTTAAAAGGATTGAGAGAAATGCAACTATCCTCCCTCTGTGTGCTGTGTTCATCCACTTCCCTAACCCCTCTCATCATCTTGTCATCCATCGATCCCTTTAGTCTGCTTGTACCATTGTTTAGATGCTTTTAGCAGAGGATGTATAATTCATTTCTCCTCCAGAGTTGTTGCACAGTCATAAATTGAGTCAGGGCGAGGAATAGAGGGGGAAAGAGTGAGCTGGGAGGCGAGGAGGAGAGAAGAATAAAGAGGCAGTGAGAGGGAGCAATGCTTCGTGCCACGCATCTCAAGTTGGCTTTGTTTAAAACATGGCGCGCTCATGTATATTCTCTCTGTGTTTGAAACAGGGCGTCTGAAGGCCTCTCTTTCTTATCAGGGATCAGAGCAGAGGCGGTCTGCAGCTGTGCCACGTTGGTGATATTACTTTATTATAGTGTGCTGTGATCTGTCTGTGCACCATTCGTTTATTATCAATCTTTAGAGCACCTCACAGTGAAAAGTGCATTTGTATATTTAGATGTTTTTACTCAAGTCAAAGTACCAGTAAAACACTCCATTACAAGGAGGTGTACTCAGCAAAATGTACTTAATGTATGAAAGTAAAAGTACGTGTTCTGCAGAACAGGCAGCTGCAGGGGCGGCTGTGGCTCAGGCGGAAGAGCTTGTAAATTGCTGGTGATGGCTGTGACGTTGGTGTGTGAGTGCTTTGGATAGGAAGCGCTGTACCAGTCCTGATGAGCAGTTGGCACCTTACACCCTCTGCCATCAGTGTGTGAATGTGTGTGTGAACGGGTGAATGTGAGAAGTGTTGTAAAAGTGCTCTGAGTGGTTGGTAGACCAGAAAGGCGCAGTATAAATACAAGGCCATTTACCAAAATGACAGTATTAGACAGTATGTTCCCTGTGGTTTCCAGCCTAGGAGTCAGGTTCCCTCCAGTGGGTTACAAGTTAAGTTGGCTCATGAGATGTTTGAGTTTTACTCTTTGAGCCCCAAACAGAATTTAAATGAAACCATCAGGAGGGGAAATCTTTCTGTGGCGTAACCGCTAACCAGTCATACACATCTGAAACAAGTCCCAGTCAGACAGTGTCAGAGTTCACAAACCAGAAAGAAGGTAAACCACTGCTTTCTGTTACAGGGGCTCTTGGACAAGAGACAAACAGAACAGGGACCCCCACGTGCAATTCATTTTTTATATGTTTCACATTTTGAGCCTTGTCTATAATCATTTTTCATAAATTAAAAAATAAATGTCCTTTTAATCTTTTATTTCACCTTATTAACCTATTTACTGGGTATATATTCTGGGTTTTTAGCCTGTATGTGTTCATGATTATTCATGATAAAAGTTCCATAATTATTATTTTTTATTAAATGCCAAGTGTCCACTGATTCATCTGATTGGAGTGCAAATGCCTCCACTGTTTGTAGTTTCTCAGTTATCTGTACTCTCACATTCACCTTTATTTTTGGTGAACATTTTCAATTAATATGATCAGAATTGGTGGGCCCCTGGTTGACGACCCCTGATCTATTCTATTTTATAAACTATAAACCATATGCGTTTTTCAAATAAATGTAAATACCATACAACCTCTTATCCTCACTAGGGTGGTTGACATTGGGTGAGAGGCAGGGTGCACCCTGGACAAGTTGGCTGTTTATTGCAGGACACATAGAGACAAACAACCATTGCCAATCATTTAGAGTCACTGTTAAGGTTCATGTCTTTGGACTGAGGTACTCAGAGAGAACCCACACAGACATGGAGAGAGCATGGAAACTCCATACAGGAGGTTCAAACCAGGAACCTTCTTACAGTGAGGCGACAGTGCTAACCACTGCACCACCGTGCCACCCTGTAAAAGTACAAAAAAACCCCTAAAAAAAACAAAGAAAAGTACAATAGCCTGCCGTTAACTTTCCACCATTGTTTTTGTGTTTCACTTTTTATTTGGCATTCTGACAGCGTGCGGCTCTCCATGAATTCACAAGTGTAAATTCTGACATCTCCAATTTGGCTCTTCCAGGAAAAAAAACCTGTGCTGTCTGACAGTATGTATAACACTCCTGCATCCCCAGAATCATCAGTGAAAGTGCAGAGAAGTGATTTTTAAAATTGCTCCTGAAACATGTTCTATACAATTTGAGAGCACGGCGTGATTTAAGATCATGTGGGGGAGGACGCCTCTCTGAGAGCTTTGAATAAATGCAGTGCATTTAGTTAGCGTGCAGCATGTTGTCATCATCGTCAGAGGACAGGACACCGCTGCTCCTGTCATATGGAGTGACAGCACAGATGTTGCTGCTGTTATTGTCTTGTTCCCGTCATTCTCAGACTGTGTCAGAGTTGCTGTAATTGCTTGATGACAGTGGCCTGACATAAGTCCCTAATTGGCTGTTTTCCTGGACTTGCTGAGCCTGCCAGCAAACAGACTGAAAATTTCTGTTTGGCCAATGTATTGCTGTTATCTTCATCTCAGCCAGCACCGATTTGTCCTTTCAAACATTTTTTTATTGTAGCCATATCCAGAATTCATTGACAGTAATTGCCTGTGACTCTAACATGTTCAGTGTCACAAAGTGTTTTGTTTGAGCATTAGTGTGTCTTAGTAGCATTAGTATGTGCTTATTCTGTTTTCACATTCGTCCTTGCTCTCTTTTGACCATTCAGGTAAAGCATAATGCACAACCCTTGAAAAACGGTCAGAGTTCTGAAGCTGCAGCAGAAAGCCGAAGCGACCTTCAGGTGTAATGAAAATGGTCTTGGGCTCCCATTCCGCGTAAATGAGCCACCGGTGTTTTTTAGAACAAGTGGGCAGATTGCATGATGACAAATGTCCTATTTCAGTGACATCTCACAAGTCACTGCTAAGCTGTCGCTTCTGTGCCTGCATCACCGGCTGATGAGACGAAAATAGAGCCCGAGCCTGACACTTCCTCTGAAAAACAACACTAAAAATAATCACTTCATGGAGAAAATGGCAAAAATAGTACAACACAGGTTTATAAGAAGGAATTGCTGCTGATGTGTGACATTTGTCCTACATCTCCTGAAACCTTCAGTCTGTCTCATACAGCCACTGAAATATGAGCACTCTTACTTGGACAAGAATTGATTCAGTGACTTTAAAGCCTTGTAAAGTCTTTATTTTTAAGTCGACTGCTCGAGATTTGAACTTGACTGCCGATTTGTCCTAACAAGTAAGAGACTGACTTGGATTCGTGGATGTAAAATGTTGATGTCTCATCTCACAGCTCTGTGTTTTCCCATTCTAACAATACACTGCACTGAATACAAGCGTCTCTCTGGCTGGAGATGAAACCTGCTGTTGTGGGGCTCAGTTATCAATCTTGAGTTACGACTGCACAAGGTCGAGAACTCCATTATACAAGTCAAACACGCGCAGAATCTCTGCAAACATGCCTGATGTAATTTGTGTTGGTGTGCTCTGGATTGGATGCATGTCTGCTAAAGTCAAGCTGTGTGAAAATCCACACTGAATGCTAATTCTGGGGTTTGACTAAATGTTTGTTGACACTGAAAAAGTGGCTACATACTCAAAGATGATAGTATGCATGCTAAATTTGATTTGTGTGATGTTGGTGGAGCTCTAGCTGAAAATCACTGAATGTTTTTTGGGGAAAAATCATTCAGCTTTAAGAGAGTTCAGGAGAGACAATGTTACTTTTGCTGAAGAGCAGCGGCAATGACAGGATTAATGGTAAATGCAGCAGAGTAAAGTAACGAAGTCAAACTTGTTAACACTTGTTAAAGTTTGCTTGAACATGAACTAACATCTGCTGGTCATACCAGACCAGTAGAGGCTAAAGCAGCAGGAGACATAAGTGTACTGAGTTAAACAAGTTTTTATTGCTTGAGAATTACACCTGTAAATGTGACAAGAGTTATATCAAGTTGTATAGGTTTGCTTCAAGTTTCTAAATTCAAAATTACGAGTAGTCCCAGTTTAAAATATGTTTATCTCTCAGCACACAGCTTGTGTCTTTATTATTATTTTCTGGTGTCATTTGATGGTGAATTACACAGACTTCTCTTTTATTACTTGCAGGAAACAGTATATTATATTGCAGACGGTACGGTATTACAGTTTTTTTTCAGTCGCTAACAAGCGTTTGTCCACATTTTCAAAACTCTAAACACAATTAGCACAGCATCGGTCTTTTCTGGCCATACCATTCACACATTTCATGTTGTTTTCACACAATATGCAGTCAGTCATTTCCACAATGCTTACATTTTCTTAACAGACAAGCTGTACGTGCCAACCCAATTATGGATTGTTTTTGTATTATTTATGAATGTTAACACACAGCATCCCACAATAGCAAAAACAAATATCCCAAACCTTAGATACAGTATAAAAACCTCTGCTTCTGCAATGATATCAGTTTAAAAACAATATCTCAGCTGATAATACAGTTTTTTTTCAATCGCTAACAAGCGCTTACCCATACCTCAGATACTTTTTCCTCAGCTCCATAAAGGAGTTCTTTTCTGCATGGAGGTGGAAGGTTTATTTATTTATTTAAAGATTTTTTTTGGCCTTTCCAAACTTTATTGATAGAGACAGCTGTAGAGTAACAGGAAATGTGGGGAGAGAGAGATGGGGAACGACATGCAGGAAAGGGCCACAGGTCGGAACTCAAACCCGGGCCACCTGCAGCGAGCCTTCACATATGGGGCGGCCGCTCTACCGACTGAGCTTCCGAGGTGGAAGGTTTATGACCATCAGACACATGTCCAGATGTCCCTCCTTGAAGCCATGGATGCTGGCTGCAGGGACATCACAGCTGATGATTGCCAAGGGTGGATCAGACATATCAAGTGGTTTTATCCAGGTGCATCGCCTGGGATAATATCAGATGCGATGTTGATGAAAACACGTGGCCTAACCCTGAAGATCACAGGCATTAGATACAGTCATTTTTTAATCTGGGCTTTTTGCTGTTGTTTTTTTTCCTCCGAATGTTCTTGTGTGTTTCATGGATATTTTGTTCACTGTAAGCAATACTGTAAAACTTCTTCTGTTCTGTCATACTGTAAACATTATTTCTACTGAACCTCCTGTAGTAAACAGTAAAGGAAAAAATGATTTGCTTTTTACCGGACTGATTTTGAGTGTGAACATTACATGTGGACAAACAGTTCCCAACCATGAAATTTAGTGTAAAAACGGTGGATTGCATGCAAATACCTGTAAAACTGAAAGATAAAAGTCTATGCAGTTTTTGTAATGTCAACAATAGCCAGTATTTTGAAACCCAGTGTACTCTGACTGACTGCATGTACCTTGTGACGTGAAAACAAGTGTTATTCTTTGACAGTATAATTTCATCTTGAGTCAGATTTCCAGTGTTTTGGTAAAGTTAGTGTGTGAAGAGAAAGATGTGTTTTGTTTTGAAATGAAGAGTTAGTATATATTTAACAAAATGTGTTTTTGAGTAGAAAAGTCTTTGGCCAATTGTGTTTTGTAGGTGTGAGTCTGTGTTAAGACTAGAAAAAGTATGTGAATTATGGGTAAGCGCTTGTTAAAAAAACTGGAATATGTTCTGTTGTATTGAGACTCTCAGTGGCTCCTCGCTCACCATGTGTCACTATCTGCTGCCATCTAGTGGGATCTTTGCAGTATAGCATTCAATGTGGGGGGACGGGGTGATTCATCATTCTCACAGATGAAAATATCATCGATAGGCCCAGTAACATAAAATTATAAAGCAGTTGGAAATAACCTTGAATTTCTTAAAAACATATTTGGTTACAAAAGTGTTATACATATGAATACTAACTTGTAATTAACCACAGGAAATATACTCATTTACTTTTCCAGCCTCATCCATCGCTAATCTCCTCATTTCTTTTGCTACACACAGCTGTTCATTGCAACCTGAGCCAGAATGGCATCGACCACCAGATGTGCCCAGAGGACGTGACATCACAGCTGGAGGAAGAGGAGGAGTCGGTGGACGCTGGGGCTGTGCTGCTGGACGACGACAGTCCGAGCTACCAGGACATCAGCCCTCCCATGTACCAGCGCCGGTCGCCGCCACACCGCTCCGTCTCTGAGTCTGAACTGACACGGGTAAGAGCTGGTCTGAAAGCACCCAGTGTTAAATTATTATTAAATTATTAGTGCAAGTGCAAAGTGCAAAAATAACTATTTTTATTACATTTTACTGTGAAGACATTTGTACTTATAGTAAAGTGAAATGTTTAATGCAGAGCTTATTTATACACTGTTCAAAAAACCCACACGAGGCCTTATGACATGAATAGTTTCTCAATGATGTTTTGCCGCAGGTCATTCGTGTTCCAGGATGTTCCAGTTTGTCTTCAGTTAAAATAACAGAATTCTTTAGTCTGATTAAATCGGTGTTCTGTTGGCTGTGTGTCTTAGAAACCAATATTCTATTTTTTTTCTCCAACAACACCTGAGGGTCAACATCTGGCCTTTCAGTCACTAAATGCTCCACCTGTTCACCAGCTGCTCTCTAACGTTGCCTGGTTGTTACCATCTAATAATCTGTTGTGCTGTGTTTAGTGATGGTTAGCAAATCAATTCAAGTCAAATCAAATCAAATCAAATTTTATTTGTGTAGCCCAAAGTCACCAAACACATTTTCACGGGGAGTGACGCCCTCTGTCCTTAGACCCTCGGTTCGAGTGAGGAAAAACTTGCCCACAAAAATCTCAGGAAGAGCCACAGAGGAGGGATCCCTCTCCCAGGACGGACAGACGTGCAATGGATGTCACATGTACAGAACAATCAACACAAACATATTGTACAATTACAATGAATTACAATAAACGGTAGAATGATTACAGCAGCAGTGGAACCTGTGATAGAGACAGAGAGACACAGATGCACAGCAGCAGTAAATCATTAACTAACTATAAACTGTAATGGAGATATGGTAGCAATAATGACAGCAATAATATATGTAGTGTAGGAAATGTAAACAAATGTTAGCATGTTAGCATTGTTATTATGAGCATGTGATCATGCCCATGTTTGTGCTCACACCTGAACATTGTTCTGATGCCCCATTACTCTGAAACCATAATAGTTCAAAAAAATGTCACGTTGGACCAGAAGCCCATCTCAGCCATCACTGCCTGTTATCCTGAAAACAAAATGAAGCCCACTGAAGGCCCGTTTGTCTGAAAATACACTTTCTTCCTGGACTCAGAGTCCAGTGAGCTCAGTTTGGTTATGTTTAAGCACCATACTGGTATTTCATTGTCATTTTGTCATTCATTGTAATTGTTAGTTGAATTGATTAGTTCTGGAAAAGATTGTGATTTGAGTTACAAAGTTGGTGATACCAGAGAGTGTGCGACAGACCCTTTGGAGGAATAGGCTCACTGTCTATATGATAAATGGCCTGTTTGCGCTACGCTGAAATTTTCAGCTATGTGCACAAAAAAAACATCCCTGTACTGTAATTTGACTGTTTGCCACACTCACAACATATCACCCACCCACTTCACTAAAATAATGCCCATGTCCCACATGTCCAGTTACAAACAGAGAGTTTAGCAGGGAATAAACAAGCAAAGACAAACCGTTGTTTCTTCCTCACTGTTTCTGAGAATAGATCAAATGATCCATCATCGTCTATGCAGAATGAATTCCTCACTTCCTCTCCAGAAACAGACCACGGTTGGGACAGTGGGAGGAGACTTGAGTGATTGCTTCTGACGCACATACACACTCTCATATTCTCTTTTCTCTCTGTAAAATCTGTGGCAATCGGCTGTCAATCAAAGAAAGTGAAAGTACTTTTCAGTCCTCTGTGTAAACCCTGGATGAGCTTTGGAAACGCCAGACAGCCAGGCCTGGGTTCAATTAGCACAAACACGCACACACACATACACACACACACACTTGTGGGAGTTAATATGTGGTAATTCTGTGGTGACCAGAAAACACAGCATGCTACAGTATCTGTTTTTTGCAGGTATCATCATGTAATTAGATATCATCATCATTCCGTTTGAAGCGGCAGCAGCAGAAGTGTGAACTGCAGTGGAGGGATGGAGGACGTTCTGTTAGCTCAAATGATTTCACTGACTAAGCTTTCAGTCTCAGTGTTGTGTCTCTGGTATGCAGCTAAGAAAGAGTTTCAATAGGTCAAGTCCATAAAGACTATAATTACATAGATTGGCAATCTGTTCTGTCATGCAATACAGCCACAAGCCAGAGCAGCAGTATTTATTATAACTTTCAGGATTTGAGCTTAATTAAGAGCTAGATGTGAGGTTTGGGGCGCATTAAAGGTCCAGTGTGTCAGATCAGGGTACCTCTATTTACAGAATAGGGCAGAAATGGTGTATTAGTGTGGAATGACCAGAATATAAGAACTGCTATGTATTTGTTAGTTGTTAGGGTTAGGGGTGTGGGTGTTGTTGCAGGAAGTGAAGCAGCCATCAAAAACTGTAACATAAAAACTGATGAAGGCAACAAGTTGAAATGCTCTGGTCTCACCAAACGTGTTCTTTAGATTTGTATTTACATTTACATCCCAGAGGAAGTTTTGCTTTTACATCCAGTACAACGCCGCAACATACAGAAATAGACAATACATACAATGTGTAGAGTGATGCCACTTCCAGTATTTCAGCTCACACCAGTTTGAGTAAAGTGTGGAGCTCAGGGCTACTATAGCAAACAGAGTAGCAGTAATAGTGTTGTTGCCCAAGTTTTGACCCTTTCAGACTTGATACTCTCTCCACGCACCTTGAAAGAAGGTGAAGTTCTACAAAAATCCACACTTTGAAGCATGAACTGTGTGCTCAAACAATAACAAGAAGATAGCTACCCTTGAAAAAGACATTTGATGCCAGCTTTCAGTGCTTGAAAGTTTTCAGTACTGGCTGCTATGCACACATTTAGGTCAAGACCAAAGCAGCATTCAGGTTTGATACCCGGGCCTATATATTATTCAGAAAGTTTCCTTGGATGGTGGGAACGTCAACATCTTGTCAGAGCTGTTTGACTAAGATGAAGGTACTCTTGTTACTATAGCCGTGTTTCCACCACAAGAACTTCCTCCAGGGGCTGGGAACCTTTGGAGGAACTCAGTACGGTTCCACCACAGGGTCCCTGATCGGGGGGGGGGATACTATCCAAAAGCACAGGCAAATCAGTTTGGCGGTTGGGTTTGCAGTTCTAAACATATGTGAACATTATTGTCATTGTCGATTAATCTGTCTATCACTATTTCAATCAATCAATTGAGTGTGTGGACCATAAAATGATGGAAATGTGTTTCTCAAAGCCCAGAGGTGATGATGATGTCTTATTTTGTTCAAAGATTTTCCGTTTAGTCATACAGGACTGAAAATTTGAGATTTGTTTTACTTTAAAAAATTACTCAGTGATTAATACTTACTTAATTACTACTTAATTGGCGATCCATTTAATAGTTTTTTTGACTTATTATTGAAGCTCTGTTTCTAACACGTCTGATGGCCAATTTGCCTAATCTTCACAGGTCTTTAAACTGCGGTGAGGAGGTTTATGTAAAAAAGAATGCCAAGGATTGTTTTGTGATGTTACATCAAAGCTAATTCATCTGGTTTTCATGTAGAACATAAGTACCAAGTTAATCATAGTTCAATTAGCGGAGAGGAAGACGTAATAAATCCAAACCTTAGCACACTGTAGGTCATTTCACTTCATCAGCTGTGCTCATTTTTAAATAATAGATTGAAGCTGAGTCCTGCGCACGGCTGGATTTGTAATTGAGCCAAGGCTTAGCCATAGATTAAACACGAGGCATAAAACAGCCATTTAGACTCGCTGGATGACTGTAACATCCATAGCAAATCAGCTCATCTCAGCCATGATCAATATCAAGTCCAAGGTGAATATATCTTGTTTAGTGTTAACACACCCTGCTATGCTTTATGGACCCTACCGAATCCCAAGGTCGAGCACTGTGAAGGGGCCTTGTGTACTTTCTTTGATGTGCCTGAGTAAAGTTGGCTCTGCCTGTTAACCAAGGTTCCTTATGAAGGCCTATTAATTTATCCAGTATAGTGTGTTATTCTCTGGCAGCGTTCTGGACACACACACACACACACACACACACACACACACACACACACACACACACACACACACACACACACACACACACCACATATCTTGGTTTCATCCCCATTCCTGTATGTAACAGATTAATTAATACAGGGAATTTTCATCTCCTGCCAGCTCTGGCTGAGAGAAATAGAGCGAGGCAGAGAGAAAGGAGAGTGAGAGAGAGCATGCCAGAGCTGTTAATTAGCTGTGCAGTGGAGATAGGGCAGACGACACACAGGGCTCCGTGTCTCAAACAGCCATTCACTCAGTCAACATGACACTAATGGCAGCAGTCCTCCTCCTCCTCGGCGCTTTTCTGTCCAGTCACACTCCCAAAAAAAAAAAAAGAAAGAAAGCAGTGGCTGCAGTGCTTACTTCTGACACTAGAGGGGAGTATGTAACAGTGGATCTGACTGCTGTAGCGAGCAGTATATATGGATGATATCAGAGTGTAAAGCAACCTTGCAGTTTCTCTGGTAGCCTTAAAAAAATCATCAAAAAGTACAATACTTTAAATTTACATAGTGACAAGTTAGAAGTCATGAAGCATGCACAGTGTAGCGTGCATTGTATGGTAACACATTTATAATTCATAAGCAGAATATAAACATCTAATAAATAATGAATAACACACTGTAATGTGACTGTAGTCATGCGTATGTGTGTATTTATGCATTTGTCAACCTTGTGTTGAGATGCAGGAAATAAATGACAGCTGGAAACACTTATCTGCCCATAACTATATTATAATGCGGTAGAAACAATCTACATTACAATATTTGTTTATATTCTGAATGATAAATACAGTTGAGGTGTTGAAATGAACCTCTGTGTGCATATCACTCTGGATCATTCAGTATTGAATGAATCATGGTGATTTGCCTTTTCCTTTTCTTGCTTGCAGAAATTTACTTTGATTCAGTCTGGAACCCTTCTCCTCTCCAAGCTTGTACTAAAGATAAAACTTTGTAAGTTTGAATTTGAAAGAACAACAACAGAAAATAATGCATGAAACTGCTCAAAGGAGCACGTCTAATGAAAAGTGCTGATTTGTCCCTCATATTTACCTGTGAAATAAAAAGTGCAAAGTCTGTGTAATGACTAAAACATCTTTTTCAAATTGAAATACTTTACGCCTCATGATGCTCACCTCTTTTATTTGCAACTTTCAAAATTTGTAGTCTGACATGTCATTTTGTTGTTTTTTTCCAGACCTGATTGGAGAAATATTGTTTGTTGGATGAAACGTGTCTCTGTTTGAAACAATTCATTCTCATAAAGAAGGCTGCTAATGCTTCTGAACAAAAGCAACAGCTTGTGCTGTCAAACAGCTATTGAATGTTTTTTGTTTTGTTTAGCCGTCGTACGCAGTTTGCTCCATAAATGAACTCTGCCCACTTCTTTTGTCCAGGGAATTATGCAGAGTTGTGAAGTAAACAAAACTCCAAAAATCGATTTGACATTAGAAGGTCTTTGTGGTCAGTTTAACACTAAATACAGGAAATTATCGACAAAACAATGTCATTATATGTGCTAATTGCTGCTGTAGTCAACATTTTTAATTGAGTGTGAAGCCGTTTGACCCTGCGATCAGTCTGACAATCTTCGGATACAAAAATGAAAATCAGCTGCCGTTGTACACAACACGGTGGCCAAATGCACTCAGCCAGCCGCATGGTGTTTGTCTCTATACATAATACTTTTAATTCACAGCTCTCTCTTTTTGTATTCCAAATCTGTCTCCACTGAAGGAGGGTGGGCCACGTGACTGCCTCTTGATTAATTTAACTGATTCATATTGGATCTTTAAATGCTTATCAGCGTTGGCGCATTTACATGCTTCATTATGTAAGTAATAGTTTTCCACTGTGGTCGGTAATGTGTGGATGTTTATTCCACACTGGTGGTGTTTCATGTTCGCGTTATGCGTTTTCCCCCCAAAGGCTTCATATCTCGTCTTTTAATTTTTGAGGTTGTCCTTGCTCTGTTGCTAAGGTAACGTGAAGAATACTGGGAGCTGCACCAGGCTTTCAGTTATCAATTAAATCCAAGGACAGCAACACGGCGGATACATGTTGGCACACATGACAATTGGATGATTCGTTTGGATACACTGCATTCATTTTTATTCCTCAGTGTGGGTGTTGCCTGGGCTGCACATGTGGATATGTGTGTGTGTGTGAGTGTGTGTGTGTGTGTGTGCGCGCGCCTGTGTTCCCATACGTATTGCAGTTAGAAATAAAAAGCAGGCTTCTCCTCTCACCCCTGTGCTGTCACTCAAATCTCTAATTGGCCCAGAGTCTCTTGAACACAGCTCTTTGAGCATGATTGTACTCCTGTTTTCTTCTCACTGCTGTTTTCTCTCCGCCCTTTGGCTGTGTTGGCTGCCTGGCAGGCAGGAAGGCACCGGCTCACCTATTGTACCACAGCTATGGGCTAAATCAGTGCAGAATGTAAAACACAGATGGCCATTGACTCACAAATGGGTTCATGGAAAATGAGAGAGTCTCCTGTGTCAAATTCTGCAGAGTCCACTCTGGAGCACTAGCTTTTTTTTTTCTCTGCTGCTCTCCCTCTTTATTCCTCTGCCTCATCTGTCAGTCCAGTCATCCTCCACACCTCCTCCTCCTCTCTCTCCTTCTAGTTCCACTCTCCAGCAACCTCACATGCTTTCAATAGCCACTCCTCTCCCTCCTCCTTGCACTCTGTCCCTCACTCTTTCTCACGTCCCTCTCTCTTTTGTCGCCTCGGGCTCATAGTCAGGGTTAATTAGCATTGAGTCGAGCTGTGTTTAATGGTTAATGTAGTTTTCTTCCTGCGATACCATTCCCTCCCCGTCCCTGCAGCAGAGTCAGCAAGCATCCACACAGGCTGCCAAACATTCGCATTAAGAGCGGTGGCCTCGCCTACCTGCCTACCTGCTGTCACTTTGCCTACCTGCAGGGGACATAGACCACATGCCAAAACCAGCATGTACATCTCCCCTGATTTCTCTTTCTCTGGTGGATGCTAGATATAGAGTGAGTGGGAAGGAGCTGTGGAGAGAGTGAGGTAGTACCATATAATAAGAAACAGGTGAAAAGGAGAGGGAGATGGGGAAAGATGAGAGCTCCCAGTACGTGGGGAGAGGGAAGTGAGAAAGACAATGTGATAGATCTGACAGGGACCGAGTGAGATTGAATACGGGGGAGAGATGAGAGATGGGGTTGTGTGTGGGGGTAGCGGGGAGCAGAAGCAGAGGAAACGCTGCCAGTACCTGTTATTCTGCTTTCCCTGGGTGGGGAAGAGATGGGCCTCCATTGCTATGCTATGCCACACCACACGGCAGCCAGAGAGCAGGCTGAAGTGGAGGGGAGTGGATGTGAAATTTTAATCACCTCTCTCTGTTTGTAATTTTAGTAGCCCCTCAATCAAAATCAAAAGCATTGCCAGCACTTTCAAGAGCGATCCTTGGGCAGGCTACTGAACTATTTAAACTGGAGTGGCATCTTGCAACCGGAGTACGGTGCAGTACAGACACATATATGTGTACTATTACATGCAATCTAAAATAACTTACAATAAACATCATACCTTTGTGTCAGTTGGATGGAAGCTTCACCACGGTCGTTAAAAACCAGAGTACTTGATGGAGTTTTCGCCCCCTAGTGGTGCTGTAGAGCTCGCCCACGTGTCGTCCAGCCCTTTGCAGGACATTCATAAGGACACACGGTGAGGATCAAGGTGCTTTATTTTTTCCTTCCTTTCCTGTGTTGTTTAATCGATAAATCTAATCGACCAAAACTAAACATCCTCTGCTTCTCGCTTCCTGCTCATTGTTTTTTGGACTGTTGGTCCACCATAAGACATTTGAAGGTGTCACCTCGTGCTCTGTAGCGCCATTTTTCTGATTTTAGAGACTAAAAGATTTGGCGGGAAAACAACAGCAGAAAATCAGCAGACCAGGAAACAAATCACACAGAATGCAAGCAAGCCTACAGGATGGAGCCTCCTCTGTATTAGATATATTTCTACATTTCTTTTCAGATTTGTATGTTGTGTTGTTTTGCTCCAGTTTAAAAAAAAAAAAGACATTTGGTGGTGGTGCTGCGCTGTTGAAGGTAGCAATCTGTCAATAATAGCAGCTATAAATAATGCAGGTCTCACAACATTCGAAAGAAGGCTTTTTTTCTGAGAAAAGGCAAATTCATTTGACGTGCTTGTCATGAAATAACACCATGCAGGGAGAAAAAGTGAATGTAAACAAAAAACACTTCCCATGATACCGTAATGCAGGGCACACGCTGTGTGATTAATCTTGTTAATAACCCCTGATTATTTCTTTATTTTGCTAAAAAAATGGGTAAATCCTACACAGGATTCATATGTTCTGCGTTTACATTCAGAAAGAGGAACCATGTTCGATCAAACTGTAAAATAAGGTGAATAAATGGTGAAGTGTGACACAACAAGATTAATAAAAGTGTGCAGTGGTTTAAGATTTTAGAAATGTCTTATTATTGGCTTCTTCCTTCAAAAGAGTCATGCTTAATTGATCCTTGAGGGGAAAATGTCACACAGCATTCAGTAAATATTATGTGACAAAATCGGTCAAGTGGAAGGTCAAGCCATATAAATGTGTCACATGACTGCACTATGGCCCATCAGTGGAGAACAGCCATGGTGTGCAGTCCTGACACCGTGTGCTTTGACCAAAGTGTGAACCTGGTAGTTCAGCAGCAATGCACCCGGCGTTAATAATACATGTACATACATGAAGGACCTCTGAACCAGAACAACAACACAGCCACAGTGCAGCAAGCTTGTAAAAGAAATGGGACTGCTCCAGTTCATGTCTAAGTGTGTTGATTCTAAAATGAATTAAAATGGTTCTAAATCTGACATTTTTGCTTTGTCTCAGCCAGGATATGTGAAGCTGTCCAAGCCGGTGGCCCTGTGGACCCAACAGGACGTGTGCAAATGGCTGAAGAAACATTGTCCCAATCAGCACCAGATCTACAGCGACTCCTTCAAACAGCACGACATCACAGGTACTGTTCCACACTTGATTTGACTTGTATGGTGGCTAGGCCTGAAAATCAAAACCCAGCTCCAAATTGTCCGATCCATCAGAGTTGTTTGCCTCTGAGCTTATCAATTCCTTTTATCAATGCTGGCATGTTTTTCTGACAGCTGCACATTGCAAACAAATGACGCTGCTGGAAGAGAGAAGCAGTCCGAAGCATGATTTCAAGTCACAAAGGTGGAAAGGGGAGTGATGTGATGACACATCTTTCTACACAACACAGTCTTTCCAGGAATGCAGAGACACTTGACACACAAGTGCCACCGCTTCGCAACTGAGCAGCAAATCCGTTACTGAGGGGAGATATATTGTACTAATAATATTAGCACCACATAGGCAGGCTTACTGTATGATTCCACCGGGCATGGCTGTGATGAATTCCGGAAGTGTCCCAGAAGCAGCTTTCTGCTCTGCTCCGTGGAGAATAAGTGGCTGTTCTATTTTTGACCAAAGCTGTGACCAAGTGCATCGAGGACAGAGCAGATCAAGATCCAAAACATTTTCAAAATAAAACTTCCTGTGCAAACTCCATGGCCATGACCTGAAGTGAGCACTCAAAAGTCCACTTGAAGCCGGTAGTCTCCATAAGTCCCCATGTTAAAATGTCTTCACAACTTCACAGCAGAAATAAACATGTTTACAGTCTGGTACAAAAAAACAGTTTTGGTCTCTATGGCTAATTTCCCCGTTCATGACAACTGTACTGAGGGTGAATTTATATACAGCTCACCTGTTCAGATTATATTAAGGCTTAAAGTTATGTCGAGTTAGGAGGTGGTTTGTTTCAGTACCCAGGATTCATCCAACTCCACCCACACTCCACGTCTTTGCCCATTTTTGGATCAGCTTGGAGCTGGTGGCGGTAGGACTCCCAAGACAGTGACAGCCAGAGCCATCGCACTGAGCTTCACAACGGCCCTTCAGAAACCTGTGGGCGCCAGAGACTGTCGATGTTATATGAGGTCTGTGGTGCAGACTCATTGCAAAAATGAAACTTTTAAACCACATAGACAACTCACTGGCGGTAGCTCAACAGTCGAGGGCAAACCAAAGTTCAGGTCTGGAGGGCAAAACGTTCTGCAGCTGAAACGCTCATGGTGGCTGGGCGGAGCATCAATCAGAACAACATTGTGGACATGATATCACAGAGCGCCCGTGTTTGCAGATTCTTTCTTTGGCTAAGAAAACCCAAATGAAAACAAACAGTGCACACATATTCTAATTTCATCCAGTTTACATGATGACAAACAAACTGCCTGTGTGCCAACTCAACTCACCCATCAGCTCCCCTTTCTTTCTCCTTTGTGTCTACAGTGTTCGGTCTCAGATACTGTACAATAAAATTGCATCCATGCTAAAAACCCGTGAAGCCTGAATCATGAATCAATAAGGGAATTGATAAAGAATCGGACACTTAAGCGGAATCAATAACAGAATTGGGATCAATAGAATCTCATCACTTCCCATCCCTGACTGTTGCTGTCATGAAGGATGGCCAACCAACATCTATTCATTGTGCAGTTTATCTCTGGATCTGTGCCATAATGGTTGCTGGATGATTAGTGCCGATACTTGAATTTACATTGTTGGAAATTACCTTACGAGCCAATCCACAACCAATTATGATTACTGAAAGTGAAGGTCAGAATCATTCCATTTATCAGGCACAGTCATTTACTTAATCGAGTGTTTGTTTTGTCAGTGCAGAAGAATTCAAATTGCTACAGAAACATCAACAACTTAGAACACGAACACAGAAGCAGTCAATCCTGAAGGATTGTCAAGTCTACTGTGACAATGTCTCCCTTACAACTCTGCTGCATTTGTCATCCCTCGTCTTGATGAAAGCGGCTCTCATTCATAACATCCCAGGTGCGCTCTGCACCCGCTGTCTGCCACCTGCAGCCCTGCCACCCGGCCTACCCGTCTGTCCATCCCTTTCCACTGTCAAGTGTTGCCACGGACAACAGTTGCCACGTCAATCATTTCCCTAACGAGGCTCCTCAAGGTCACCTCGGCACTAACGACACTCCGGTCCGCATAGTAACAGACGACCGTTAATTGCCGTGCTCTCTAGCTCTCAGAGCACGACTGATCACATTAATATGTTTATTTGTTGCCGTCGAGGACCTCCTCGACTCAGTGACTATCTGGCAGGAAAAATCACTCAGCGGTCGTGATGAGTGGCGTAATGACTCACGCTCCCGCGTCAGCCTTTAATGCATTCTGACTGTTATATGTTTGCATGGAGGGTTTTGAGATTTAGCATCCTCTGTTTAATGGTCTGAAAATATGAATCTCGCTGCTTTGGGTTTGGAGTTGCACATATATCTCATCAGCAGCAGCACAGAGATCCAGGAGATAACCCACAGTTCATTGAATGCTTGCTGAACCGCCGCTCCATTTTGGATCCACCTTCAAGTGGAAACATTCTGGAGAGTTTTCCTCTCTTTTCATTTTCATTCACCGGATGAGCATGGCCGTGATGACTAATCATTCATGAGACACAAGATGTTTTTACAGTTTATTAATTTGGGCCTTATTGGCAGTAATAGTTCACATTAAATACACTCACCCTCAGACTTTCAGACTGCAAACGCAGTGTTTGTTATAACATACAGTAAGAGAGAAATCATGTCAAGTGCAGTCATCCAGTCATTCATTTGGTATCAAGTTCTCATGAGGTCCATATCTAATTAAGAAAAATTAATCTAACTTTAAGATGAAACACCTCAGTGTTCCTGACAAGCCTGTAAAAAGCATTCAGTCACGGCCTGTAAATAAATAATCTTTTCTCCTATTAGTCTTATTAATTAAAACATTAGGTCTTAGCTTCCAAATGGTGTATAAACTTAACGACCTGCGTTTGTTATTAGGCTGCGATGATTTTTACAGGATCATACGAGAGAGGAAATGGTTAACCACAGATGCATGTGCATATAGTGAGCACACACACACACTCATACTGGCACAATTAGGAGATAATGACATGCACAAAACCTGCAAGTAATTCAGTTTGTCTTCACATCGAACATTAATTAACAGAACCCAATTAAAACAGGCCGAGCCACACCAATTGGGCTCGCAAGGCAATTTGCATCCCAATCAATCTTTGAAATATTATGCAGATATTTTTTTTTTTCATTTCTTTTTTCTACGTCCTATTAGAATAAACAAGAGGGAAACAAATGATGAATGGAATATTGTTGTGGAAAACAATCATGCGTAGACAAACAGTGAGTATGAATACATTTCTAAGTGCATGCAGGCGTGCATCTGAGAATATCCATTTGTTCAGTGTGCTAGTCACACACTCTGACCCTTGAAGATTGGGACTGTGTCTGTGTGTGTGTTCATGTGTGTCTGTGTGTGTGTGTGTGTGTGTCTGCATGAATAGGCTTGATTTTTGGTTTTCAGAACATTGGATTCTTCAGACCGTAGCGTGTCTTTAGTGTATTTTCTGTCCAATCCATCCATAACAGAACACTCAGCCCTCTTTTCGGCTGCCAGTGGTACTCAATCTCACTTGTCTTGGCAATGTAGTCATCCCTTCATAAAGTAGCAAATCAATAAACGGTCTCTATTCCAGATCATAATTCAAACAGGCATTTGTGTCCTCCCTCCTTTTGACATAAAACAGCGACGGGGGAAATGCATTTTACTGCATACTAGGGGCTGGTGCATCATTTTTAACGTCCAATGACTTCAGTATGCAGCAGCTGCCTCCCTGCTAGGCTCCTGTAACCTCAGCCAAAGAAATCAATGTTTCCCATCCTCCCTGCAGCCCATACTGCCAAGAAACCCTTTCCCTCCCTCAATCTTCACCTCCCACCCCCAACAGAGACAGCGCCGAATTTGACTTTAACACCCAGCTGCCATTAAAAATGCATTAAAGCATATTACGGCATAATTAGATATTAGTCCCTAATCCGTTGTAATTACAAGGACGAAGCTCTTTTAGCGAGAGAGTAGCTTGGCACGATAAATTAGTTAAACACACAATTTCCGATACCTTTTTAGATGTAATCAGCGCAAAAGGTGTGATGACATAGGTAATCAAGAGCGAGAGGGAGGAAGAGGGGGAGAGAGTAAAAGGGGTGAGTCACTATTAAGTTATATTTTTATAGAAGATCATTACGTCACATTGTGGAAATTCAGAGGCTCTCTAGAGGCGGACAAAGACAGAATTAGATGCAGCTGTAGAGGCTGGCTGCAGAAACTTCTGAATGGGTAAAAAAACCCTCACATTTAAAGCTTGTGGTGAAGGTCTAGGCAACAACAACTTTTACATTATTAATAGTTAGATTGCTGTTTCATTATTCAGCGTCATAGATGAATGCCAAATTCACAGCTTTAGTGTGATGTCATATTAATAAATAGCTGCTGTTCCTAGTTCCAAATAGCACACAGCCACGGACAGATCAGAAGACAGGTCCCTGGACACTGAGGCCCCACCACCACCACCACCACCACCACCCCTCCTATATGTGAGCACATGTGAGGAAGACATCAAGACTGGAAGAGACACAAAAGCATGTTTAAATTCTGTAGGCTTGAGAAAAAGTCAGCAGTGCAGTGTAGACTGGGATCTAGAAGATAGCCCTCCTAAAATCCATCAGTTAGACTGTTTTTCCTCGCACAGGAGCACTCCACATACGTGAATAACAAGCTTCATAATATCCACTGATGTATGGTGTCATAAGATCTTACTCTGAATAATTAATAGTGTGTAATATTAGTGGTTTAATGAAGGGTGGCCTGTATCCAGCAGCTCACGCTGTACCACTCCAGTTCTCTTAAAGCTCTGTGTTCAGCTCCCCCTGTGCTTTAGTTTATCCATCATCTCTCTGGTTCGGAAAAAACAGCAGCTTGTGTCGCGCCGGCCGTGATCTCCTTGTCCACTGGAAGGTCTCCCGCTGTGTACCAAATGTATATTTGATGAGCCGCAGAAAAAAAAGAGGGTCTAAGGTGACAAACGCTATTTTAAAAAACAGTGGAGGACACCCGATGACGGGCCTAAACAGCACTTGAGCAACAAGGAAATTATTTCTGCAGGAGCCACACACATAAAATCGCTGCTGTGTAATAGAGGAACAGGCATGTAGCGAACAAGTCAAAGACACTGACATGGCTGCGTGTCAAGTCGCAGCCATAAACCAGCTCCGCTGGTGGCCGTTGTTTTGTGTAATTTCCAAACGGGAAATTGGAACAGCTCGCTGCTGATTAGGTGTTTGGGGGACAATTTGATCCACAGACAAGAGGAATCGTGGCTAATGATGCTATTGGCAAGATGATTATATAGCAATGTGTAATATAAAATTAATTAGTGTTCTGTCAATTGCATGTTTTGGAAATGCCGTTCATGCTCTTCCATATGGAGACTTAGGATATTAATCCTCAGAGGCAGTTACATAAAGCAAGTGGAGTTCGGCTCATTATACACCAACAAAGATAATATAATATACTTTATTTTTCCACCTTTGTAGTCACATAAAGAAAGAAGAAAAGCCTTGACCTCCCAGAAAAAGAGAAAATGGACTCCTGATATTGAAGTCATTACAGCTCTTATGCCGTTATAATGATCATAGCAAGAAAATTACAGATTTTGTCAAAGACAACCCATCTCATCACCACTATGTTGTCATGTGATTACAGTCTCAATCATAGTAATCTTCTCACAGTGCTGAGTGTGTCCCACTAGCCAGTAAGATTCAGCAGGCACTCCAGCTAAGAAAAGACTAAAAGCAGCCAGCGTGGAGCCTGAAGACACTGAAGGCACTTTACTCTGTGCCTCTTCTCATGCAGACACTGTAAACCAAGCTCGGTGTATCTTTCAAATACATCATAACCACCTGCATGATAATTCTGTTCTTTTGTGTTTAATCTGTCTTTAACAAGTCCAAGTGCAGTGCTCAAGGGAATGTTTCAATAGTAATATAGATCATGAGATGACAAATGTACACAAGGATGAAGTCAAGCTGATGTTATCTATCTCTATTACAGACAGAGACATCTTTGTATGTGAACAAATAAAAACCTGATATTGAATTAAAAAAGCAAAAATGAACAGTTACAGCTTGCTTAAAAATATATAAAGCAACCAAGATTATTTGTGGACCTTCAGACTTTGAGGTAGAACATTTAAAACACAATTAAAACACAATGAAATGAGAAGAGGCCCCAAAATCCAATAAAGGTAATTAAAGCTGCAATGATTAATTGACAAATAATCTGCAACTATTCTGAGAATTGAGTCATTTTTCATGCAAAAATGAAAAAAATAGAAAAAAAGGAAAATGGTGCTTTCAGCCTCTCAGACTTTTCTTGCTTTTCTTTATATTAAACTTCATATCTTTGGACTATCAAAACAAGACATCACCTCATACTTTAAGAAAGTTCATTGGACATTTTTCACTATTTTCTGACATTTTATTGACCAGATGATGAATCCATTAATCTAGGAAATACTTGCAGCCCTAATAAAAATCTAGCCGCACAGGTAGCAGTAGAGTTTAACATGGTGTGATCACATCATCCTGTCATAATTCTGCTGAAAGTTGATAAAACATAACATTGAATAATAATCAGCCATACTCTCCAGTGAGAGCCATGTGATGCGTTGTGTCAGCTGACAGGAAACATGACCTGCGGCTTGCATGACAGGCTCACAACAGCTTGCTCCAACAACAGCCCGAGTCATCAGTCCGCGGCACACAATAAGTGTGCGCATTAATTCTTTGTGATCTCCTTCACTTATGACAGGATGTTAACTCTGTCAAATCACAGCCAGCAGTCCCTCCGTAATGACCACAGAAGATCCGAGTGGTCTGTATAACTCAGGACAGCTAGTTAGCTCCTTACAGTGATTTCAGTAATTTACACAGACTCCACAGCGGTAAGAGTCCCAGTGAGCTGTCTACAGGTTGTTAGCTGTGGCTAACCAACAGAGGTGTGGTATAATGATCAGGAAACTGAAATAGATCAGTAGTGGTGAAATCAGCATGTGGCTACTGCTGCTGTGACAAGTGGAGGATCGAAGCGGCTTATTATCTGTGTGTGGGTGTGTATTTTTGTGTGTGTGTCTCTCTCTGGCTGGCTGGACTAGTTTCATTACATAGACTGAACCCTGCTCTCTCCAGGAACATAACTGGCCTCCTCTTGTACAGTCAGGAATAGCATTAGCATCAGATCACAGGTGCTCAGTGGCTGCAGGGCTACAAGCAAGCCTGAGTATCAGTCAGCATTCACTTTAAAGCAACATTGAGCTTTAAACCATGTTGATGCTACACTGACTTGTAATCAGGTGAATGGTGTCTCTGTCATTCGTACGTCTGTTCTCACACTGGAGAAGTACATAACAATTTACATGACTACACAAGACTTTCCTCCGGCTGCTCCGCCTCAACTCTCTGTGATTTACAGAGTTTCCTGACGGACAGTGAAGTAAACTGCTACTAACTGTAGCTGCTGTTAGCTAATGTTAGCTCAGGTTATTAGCTGAGCGAATTTCTGATGGTATCAGACATGCATAAGACTGGATCACTTGTCTGAGTATACATGCCATTCAGAGAATCGGATAAACGGCCGTAGCATGGCTGACTCCGTTACACTAGGTGGCGCTGTAACCCTCTCGACAAAGAGCCACTTTCGGTCGACCTCTACTTATCCGCAGCAACAAACTATCTGAAGGCATTCAAACAAAGATTACATATGAGGAGATGGACGATGCTACAGCTGCGTAGTTTTTGTGCATTATTTTCGTCCTAATAATGAATATAAAAAGAACAACAGATCTTTTGGCTTCTGGGTGAAAGCCCCGGAGGAAAATGTCGCGCATGCGCAGAATGCAAAATCCACTTCAGATCTGATTGCTGAGTATACATGGTGTTCCGACTATGAACGAATTATCTAGGTGTTCTTATCCGATTTTGAGATGTCCGATGTGGTCCGAAATAGATCGGACTAAGGTGTTCACAAGCACTTACAAGTCCAAACTAAGTCTGATACGATCAGAAATTCAAATTTCTTGCTCCATGTAAACGTACTGACTGTTTGCACCACAGGCGTTTTGGATCACCGGGAAAAGAAGAGGAGGTTTTCAGGCTCCGGGTGCGGGGAATAGAATGGAATAGATGGAATAGTAAAGATACATGCATTTTTCCCAAAATACAACCACACACACACACAAAGGGCTCATAGATGGTGGATGGTGGAGTGATGGGTAGCCACACAGATCGCAGCCCTGGGAGCAGTTAGGGGTTCAGTACCTTGCTCAAGGGCACCTCAGCAGTGCCCAGGAGGTGAACTGGCACCTCTCCAGCTACCAGTTCCATGTTGGCCTTGAGCTGGCCACCCACCAGTTCCCAAGCCACTGCAAAGGGAATGCTTACAGGCAGCCAAGCTGGGTGTTGTGCCAGAACCGGTGCTGGGAGAGTAGGCAGCATAACCGTGTTCATCAGCCTCTATGGACATTATGGAGGAGAGGACTGAAGGTTTGAAGGAGGAAGCTAGGAAAAGAAAAGGAAGGAGTGAGCAAAAAGTACAAGAGTAAGAAGTAATGTAATCCGATTTTTTTAATTTTGCTTCACAGTGAGCACCAGTCAAGAACCTTCCCAGTGCTGTTAGAGTCTATGTTTTGTCATCATCAGCTAGTTGAATCCAAAACCTGTTATGCCACTTTTATTCTTGAGGGGGATCCTATCGCATCTGGCAGCAAAAAAAGTATACTTACTACCCAGCGCTGAACACACACATCACTTGTTATTCTGTGCTTGACAGAGTGTAGTGCAGGTTTGGAGTGCAGTTCGCCAGATGCAGCTCAGTGACATTCATCCCCAGAGGACACACATATGGGCGCACAGCTGCGCGGGAGATTTGAGAAATATGTGTGACTGGTGTGGAAGATTTACCTGAGGAGAAGTAGTCATAGAATACATTCTTGCACCATATCGCACAGCTGCCAAAACATGTTGGAGCTGAAAAGTGAGATTTTTTTCCCTTCCTTTTTTTTGGAAGATGGAGGGAGAGGAGTGTTCATTTTTGTCGCCTTTGTGCTCCTGTCCTCACCCATCGCTGTCCCACTCACAGCCACAATTAGCCTGGCATTTTAGCTTAAAATGAAGTGGACTCCTGCAGGATCAGAGTGTGCTTGTGGATATGCATGTGTGTGTGTGTGTGTGTGTGTGTATGTGAGCGGTTGGCTAATACTTCCTTGTTTGCACATGCTTTTTGTGTGTGTGTGTCTGAGTGTGTACAGATGCACTTTAAGCTACCATTCATCAAAGCCGTTGTTGACGTGCCAGGCTATAGCTGTAGATTAATCTGCTTCAGCCCAACACTGCTGCTCACCCACCACTCATTAATCTAATTCCCAGGGACAATGTGTTTGTGTGTGTACTCGCATCAGTGTGTGTCTCGGCTGTGTATACATGTGCGCCCATATTTGGTTTGTGGGTAAAAATACATTCAGTGCAATATACTGATCATGCATTTTTCAGTGTAGTTGCAATACAGCTCTCATCTAATAAAACATGGATTCTTGGGTATGAATCAGAGAGAGACATGCTACAGGTAAGGAGAAAAATATTGAGAGTTCATGGATGCAGTAGCAGCTTCCCAGGAGTTTAGATCCACTAACCTCCTTATAGAAACACAGGAAGAAATGATTTACCTCATTCCAGGGAGGTAGAACAGTATGGTAGTCAAGAAGCTATTTGAATAAGTAAGTGGAGAGGAAGAGGGAAGCTGGAAGCCTTCAAAAAAGGCTGCAGTGTTTTGATATGTGCAGAAATCATGCAGGTCAGTAGTTTTCCACCCATATGTTTTATTTATCAATTTGTACATGAAATGAAAAAGGAGAACCTGACATAGAGGCAATATTGGAAACGATTTTCAGAATACACCTGTTTTCTGCTGAAGATGTAGCATGTAGCAGCTAGAGTTAAATGTCATCAATCTACCAGAAAACCCCCAAAATAACGGATAAAAACGGAATAATAATAATACCCCCTGTTTGAGTCCAGACGCAGTCAACATATTGCCTGGGTGTATATTGATAGAGGCCACAGATGAATTCATTTAAATAACAGAAATGTCATTTTAGCAGCAACAAAACTAATGTATCAGAGCGACTAGTGCTCAATTAACACACAGAGTGGAGCTTTAATATGCAAACTGGACTGAAGACAACAGTCAATAATAAATGCTAAAAAAAAACAAAAAAACACTGATGGTTGTTAATATAAGTATATTTGTGTCAGGAAACCATTTCTCCTGACTGTCCTGTCCTCATTGACAGTGCATAATTAGTGGATACTGATGGAAGTGTCAGCTCCATCGGTTGCAGCGATAAGGTCTGTATTGAACCTTTTGAAGCCCATTGATTTTTGACCTTAGTAAACGTCATGAGTTTATGGTTTTAATCGTTTCCAGTTTTTCTTCCAGCATGATGTTCATTTTGTAAACTATGGTCCCATTTAAAGTAGACGATAAAGCTGGCTATGCTTTAGGGCGTGGCTACCTTGTGATTGACAAGTCATTCTCTGTGAGTCCGTCCAGCTGTGAGACTAGGCAGTGTTGATCAAATATGAATGAACATTCTGTTACTGCATTGACTAGTTCTCTCCTCAAATGTTTTCACAAACAAAGTGTAGTTACTGTTTAGCTAGAATACGAGAATGTTTGTGAATAAGTCAAAACCAAACGCAGCTATTCGCCGTCTGTCACCCACCTACTCCACGCTCTCATCCAAATATGGTCACTTCCAGCTCCAAAAACCAAGATGGCACTGTCCATAGTGCCAGACTAGAGACTTCCAAGCGGTTGTCCACAAACCAGTTAGTGACATCAGGGTAGCTTCACACTTAGTTCTGGTGGAAAATGAAGCTTCCTGTGCAGAAGGTGCTGTGAGTCCAGTTAGATGACCTGAGCTTCGTGCGTGGCTCCCACTTAAATAGAAGCAGCAAAGATCATTTAACTTGACACCAGACACTTCCATGACACAGTCACAATTTTCAGAATGGCTTTCAATGGTTTTTCAGACTGAGATTATAAAACCAACCGATCATAGCAACTGACTCAATCAAGGTTTCACACAAACAGAGACCAAGGTACGCTTCTAAGATGGATCTCAAAGATTTACACTGCTGGACTTCAGTCACACACAGGAGAATGACGTGATAGCATAGTTTTTTGATTTTACAGTTTATTTTGCACAAATGTGTTCAAGAGTATACAGATGGAAATACCGTGAAAGGAGGGAGCATAGAGGAGAATAGATTTTGTCAGGTGTCAGAGAAGAGAGAGTCATTTGAATCAAATCAATACCCAGTTATACATAAAAGAAGCTGTAGTGACAGTGGATGTGTTGCCTTCAAAGATGCGTGTGCCGGAACTAGATGCTCCTGCTGTTAAGCATGTGACAGTGTATAAAGTATATGTTTTGAGTCAAGAGTTAATGATTTTCTGCCATGTCTTCTTTTTGCCATCTTCTTTTAGTGTTGACCTGCTGAGCGCACTGAAGCCATGCTCTATCATAGTGCTGGAAACTCATAGATTTAACCATGCAGTGCAACACCAAGCTGACATAACATTTGTTTGCAACACTGCACAGCCCAGTCGTGGTCTTTTTGTCATATCTCTCATCACCTCGACACCTGCGATGCCTGTTACAGCTGATTCACTTAGTAGTAATTAAACTTTTCTTTTAGCATGTCTTCCTCTTTTACCTCATTTATTTCCTCTTGACCAATTTCCTCTTCTGTCGTCGCCCTCCTCCTCCTCCTCCCCCTCCTGTCCTCATGGCCATGCTACACTGCTCAGTGTATTAATTGTGGTTTGAAAAATTCCCAGCTGAGGCTTGGTGGGATTGTCGAAGCCAATGGCTCAGAACTGCAGGGCGAGAGAGTGAAAGCTTGGACTCCTTTCAGAAGCTGTTCCACCCTGCTGATACTGCTTCGCCAACCGGAAGAAGCGCCGCGCTGGCACACACAGCCTAGAACTGGCAGTTTGTTCGTAGTCATCGGCGAGCTTCTCATATTCCAGGCATCCGCAGTACTCCACCTGCCCACATTAATACACTTCTTGTTTTAAGCTGTTAGAGCATATCAGAGCTGATGTATTAAAACATCCACAGGAAATCTTATTTGGTGAATTAAACATAATGTTGTTGAACATTAAATCATGACTGGAAGGTTTCATTATCCCTGATGTTGTGTTTGTGGTCATGGTGGCCCAGTCCTTCCTTAATAGCTAAATAACAGACTAAATATTCTTTACATTTGTTATTATCTACTTCATGGTTTAAATACATTTAGATTTTGAAATTATATGTTTCAGAAGCCCCTATATATGCAGGTACTGCCAGCAGCTGGCTAATTTGATTTAATTTGTGCCATTTTACAGGACATTATGTACCGGACTACTTGGCTGGTTGCCGAACCAGGCTAGCGTTTTTTCTCTATTTACAGTCTTTATGTTAAGCTAAGCTAGCCGGCTGCTGGAAATAGCTTCATATTTAACCTACAGGCATTAGAGTTATATCAGTATTTTCATTTAAAGCATAAAAATTGCAAAAAATGCATAGAAATTAGTATTTTTGTGATACAGTGCCCTAAGTTTCAGAGTGTAATCCCACTGTGGTAGATATGTTCAGCTGTACTCGAGCATTTGTTCTGATTACATTACTTCTGATCAAAAACTAGCGAGTCTAACAGCCAAACAATAACAAGGTCACCAACAGCAGACATAGCAGCCAGCTAATATTACTGACTAGTCCAGGGGTGACAAACTGTTCCACAAAGGGCCGGTGTGGCTGCAGGTTTCCTTTCCAACCGAGCAGCAGCACACCAGACTTGACTCATTTAATCAACTGATCTCAGTCTTCAGAGAGTTGATTGGTCAAACTGTGTTCTCTGGGTTTTTATATCATTGGTGTTGTCTATTTACACAGCTATATCCTCTGTATTTAACATGTCCATTGTTTGAGTTACATAACATTTTATTCCTACAAGGTCTAACGGGGAGTTATACCTCTCTGAGGTCTAATTGACTGCATACATGATGACGTGCATATGTAATATATTTCTGTTTGTTTTTTTGTTCTCAAATTCATCTTCATTAATTCATGATGAAGGGAAGAGGTATCTGTTTTCACAATACAGTTATATTATATTTGAAGATTTTATTACGATAACAATGAGGAAATAAAGCCATGCCAACAAAACACAAGAGCAAAAGAAAACGCCCTCTAAATGTCGACATGTAGATGCCTCAATAAATAATCTTACGTAGTACAAAGATTAGCAAAGATATGCTGTGTGAATCATCTGTTTATCTTCATATCATCATCATGTCTTGTATCTGCCATTATTTAAGACAGACATTACTGAAGCAGGGAAAGTGAACCTCTGTTGCCATGCCGATCTATCTTTGGTTATAGGATGAGGTGCCAAGTGATGGTTGGTCAATATTTATAGACTCATAACAGCATGCTTTATGTGCATGTCGGTTTTCTCCTGTCAATTTGTACGTCTCCCTCTTCTCCCCAACTTTCCGCCCTTCGCCCTCCCTTTGATTCATCAGTCCTCTTCCTCTTTCCACCTCACTAATCTTTGTCTTTTTCATCTTCCCATTTAATATGCTCCTCTCACTCCTGAGCCTTTATGACTCTACTTAGCTCCCCAGTGTTTATCCAATGGGTACTTTCAGCGCCATTTTGCGATGAAGCATCTTAACTATGTTTGGCATTTTACCCCCATCTGGCCGTCGTGGTGAGCTAAGAGCTTCTTTTGTTAAGACAGGAGAAAATTGGCCTAACAGAGTCAACGTTGCACCACTAACACTTAAGGGTACTTAGCTTTCCCAACTACTCCCTTCTGTGCTGTGGTAGCAAAGTGGTAGCATGGGGCTCGGCGTGCCCTAACGATTCACAATAGATCGTCCAAACAAGTCGAGAGACATGAAATTATAAGGTCTGCCTTTCTCTCTGTTGTTGTTTTTTTTTTAAAGGGAGCATCGATTGGAAGCAGTAATTCAAAATTCAATTTCAATCTTGCTGCAGTAATGAATTAAACTTCATATTTGTTTATTCTAATGATCTGACAGAAGGATGAAAACAAGGGTGAAGAGTGTGATGGACTAACTTTCATGAGCCTATCAGAGCTGATCTTTCCTCTCTCTCTGGGGTCTGATATATTTTCTATATTTTCTTGCCTTGGCAGTCATCAGGGTAAAGGAGCAAAGGGAGCTCTGACGTTCTGACCCCCCCCCCCCCCCCCCCCCCCCCCCCCACACACAGCCATGTTACAAAGGCACTTTTAACAAGCACTAATTATTGCACCATACTCTGCTCACATTTACCAGCAACCCTAATCCCCCTCATTCAAACTGATTGGATGATTAAATTATGGATTTTATACAAGGATTTGCAATTAAGGAAGGAGCTGTGATGGATTCTTGCTCATGGGATGTTTTTTCTGCAAAACATGTGCAGTCTTTTAGAGGAATATGCTTCACAGTGGAAATTTCAGACTAACTGAAAATCTCTCTCCTCTCTCTCTCTCTCTCCTCTCTCTCTCTCTCTCTCTCTCTCTCTCTCTCTATCACCATCTGTACACATACCTGTCTCATCAATGCATGTTAAAGGGTTTTTTTGTGGGCAAGTTTTTCCTCACTGGAACCGAGGGTCTAAGGACAGAGGGTCCTTGTACAGATTGTAAAGCCCTCTGAGGCAAAATGTGTTTTGTGACTTTGGGCTATACAAATAAAATTTGATTTGATTTGATTTGATATTCACATAATAACACAATCTCTTGAAACAACTGGGTTGCTGCTCCTTCTGGCTCTTAACCTTCAGCCTTGGTTCTTATTTTTTTCTGGTTATCAGGGCGGGCTCTGATGAGATTGACAGACAGAAAGCTGGAAAGAATGGGTATCATGCAGGAAGCCCAGAGGCAGCACATCCTGCAGCAAGTCCTGCAGCTCCGCGTCCGGGAGGAAGTCAGGACACTTCAACTCCTCACACAAGGTAGATTTCTCAGCACCACAAAATATCTAAAACAACACTGCACACATTTCAGTGTCATACTGTTTATCTCATTCAGTATTGCCTGAAAACATTACAGGTGTTTAGAGCACATGCTTGATCCGTTTTTCTCCTGCATGAAGATTATACACAAGGAGGCCGACATCGCACACTGATAAATGTTCAAATCATTTACTGTGCACTATTTATGTGCATGCCATCTGTAGTCATGGCAATCACTGCATGTTTTAAAGCTGGCAGGAAGTGATGAATCAAAAATGATTATGCAACCAGAAGAGTCAGGCACAGACAGAGCAATCAGGGGAAAACAGAGAGGCTACTATTGTAACTAATAAGTGCTAGCCTGGTTAGAAGAGGTAGCCCACTGTGTCACCAAGCTTTAGACACACATTATTTACATCTTCTTTCATTTTTGTTGGCTTGTTGCAACAATTCAGTGCACATCTGTGAAATAGTGTGAAACCAGCCCCATGCCATACAAAACACTGCACACATAGCTCTGCTATCAAAAACTTCACATGGCACCTTTACGACTTGACAGTCTGCTGTTTGGGGAGTGATACCTTAGGAAGATCATTTCTAAAGCTGTTTCACATTTCAGGATAACTGTAGAGCCTAGAGACTGTGCAAGACTCTCATCTCAACAATATGTGTAGGTGCTGTTTCACTCCAACGCGAGCATGAGGATAATCAGTGCTGGCACGCTGACAGAAGAACAAATACCTTCACTGTTTTGTAAGCAATGTTTTGACTATTAATACTCGAAGAAGGAGTCAGTTCAATTAGAAGCCGAGATGAACAGTTTGTCATGTTTGTTGTCCACTGACAGATGAGATTTAATAATAAATTCATAATTGAGTGGATTCAGTTTCCTCAAGACATAGTTAGCAGCAGAGTTAGTTTGTCTGACAGTAAGTGTTAAGGCTGTTGACATTAACATCAGATAATGAGGATTTGTAACTAATGATAGAAGATTATAAGATAAGAATATTTGATTATAACAAAAACAAACAAACCTTCTAATATTCACTACTAATAATTGTGTGTAATTCATGTTTAGAATATGAATAATTTGTTGAATAATTCAAACTTATAATGAAAGTCATAGCAAATAATTAGAATATAATTTACATGTTTATAATTTCTAATTTAATCAAACAATAAATAAATGTACTCATGACTTAAAGGCAATTCAGCGATTTCTTTAAAAATGCATTAAATATGTTGGGAAATAGCTGCTGAAACATGTCAAAAGAGTTTCAAACAGTCTTTCACCAGTTCAGGATTTTGTGGGCGGTTCTAAAAGGTGACTCAATGATGCGTCGAGGCCATAATCCCTTCAGACTTCAGTAGGTTAGCATCTGTGCTGTGTATGTGTGTCGGGAGCTGAACCTCTCTGAACTGCAGAGAGGTAGTCAATCAAATTTGGCTGGGTGGTAAAAATACAGTAATTATTATAAACCTACCTGTTCTTTATACCTGTTAACACAATTCAGCTTATATAAGCATAGTAAAAGTGTTAGTGTTAACATCAGTTAAACTGTGCTTAAATACAACACTTTCACATGTAAGACATTTTTAAAGAGTCCACCATCATGCTTCCTTCCTCATCTCCTCCTCTGTGGCTTGCATTTCACACTTTAACCTTATCTCTTTGCTTTCTGCACAATTCACTTCTCACTTTGCACCGTGCATCCTCTGTATTGCATGTCTCATAACAATAGCCAGGCACTGTCGTTGTCCATCCTCTCCTTCTCACTCTGTGATTCTCAGCTTCCCTTGTGTCTTCCTCAGCAATTCTAGCAGCTGCCCTCCTTCATCACCACTACCAGCAGCAGCACCACTTCTTCCATCAGCCCCCGTCTGCCCACAGACTCTCAAACAGGGCTTTGCCGCAGGGGCAGAGAAACAAATTCTAGGGATCTTTGTCACTCCAGGAAAATTCTTGGAAAACATTTGGAGTGTAATAAAGCAGCTTCTATCCCACACCGCTGTTTTGGTCCCCTACCAAGTGGAAAATAGAAAGAGAAAGAGAGTTCAAGGGAGAGAGTTTAGCTGAGTGATGACACTTTGCTAAGGGTTACTCTCAGCCTCCTGTGCCTTTCCTCCTCGTCCTTTATGTCTCCTCTCCTCTCCTCTCCTCTCCTCTCCTCTCCTCTCCTCTCCTCTCCTCTCCTCTCCTCTCCTCTCCTCTCCTCTCCTCTCCTCTCCTCCCCTCACCACTCTTCTCCTCCTCTCCTCTCCTCTCCTTTCCACTCCTCACCACACTTCTCCTCCTCTCCTCTCGTCTCCTCTCTCCTCCCCTCTGTATTGATGATATACGAAGCGACAACCCACCCGCCTCAGCAGCTACTGGCCTGTCTTAGCCTCGGGGAGAAAGTACGGAGGGATAGAAAACACTGGAAACTCGATGGATGTGGGGAATGTGGAAATGGAGGAGAGAAGATGTGGTCTTTTTGGGGCTGGGAGTTAAATGTTTTGCATGACATGAATTATGCATGAATCATCACAGGAAGCAATAACAAATTGTTATAAGTGGAGAGGGTCTTATAAGGAATAATAAGCACAAACAAATTGATTTGATAGTTTGAGATTGTTGGCTGTTTTTAACTATTGTTCGAAGCTCCCTGTATTTAGCAGCTGTATCACGCAAATGACTGCATGTGAGAAATGGAGAGGAAAGTTGAAACAGTGAGAAAAGGAGGAGAAGAAAACAGAAGTATTTTTAAGTCTCCTAAGCTGTCGCTTCTGGAGATGCTTTTGGCAGAGAGGGAGAAATTGGAAGGAGAAGAGATGGTGGAGTATTTTTCGAGGCCCAAGGCACACTTCCTCGAGCTGTTGCTGGTGGGAAATACAGCTGTAACCAGTAAGAACCCGAGCCAGAGAGAGAGAAATGAAGTGAAGAAGTCAGCGTGAAGTGGTGATGAGATGATGAAGAGGAAGAAAGAAGGTGGAGGAATGGTGTGAGGGAAGTGGGGGAAGAGCGGGGGAGAGGGAGACAGAATAGGTGACAAGAAGGTAGGATGAGGAAGAAACAGAGAGAGAGAGAGAGAGGCGGTGAGAGGAGTGTGAGAAGGGTGTGAGAGGGAGAGAGGAGGTGAGAAAAGGAAACCCTCCTCCCTCTTAGATGTGATGGAAGGCAAAGATGAATAAAATATCTATATATAAATCATCATTTTAATATCAACTGCAAATCCAGGACTCAAAGAATGACTATTAAATAATACTTTCATTAATAAAAAAAAAACAGAATTCTGTATTTAATGAGCCAAACTCAACAACATGCTGCACTGAGTTTCCTTTTTTTAACTGACTGTTTATTCAAAGTTTTTCCCAATCACTTCATCGTCACTGTTTTTACAATTGTTAAGCTCCCGTCAATTAAAGGCAACACTTCCTGACAGTGTTTCACATTAAAAGACTATCAGACTATTTGAGCTGCTGAAAGGCTTCAAGTGTGAAACATCCGAGCAAGTGTATTTAAAGTGTATTTAACTCAGCACCCAAATATGGTTAGAATAGTATCTGTTCAACTGTGTTGTTGGAATTCGTATTGTAGAAGTGGAGATCATCCTAAATCTATCGAGGGATGAGCTCCTTTCCATCTCTGAGCTGTGCAGGTATAATGCTGAGCTGATTGACATCTTTTTTCCACAAGAAACAATCTGTCAGAGATTGAGGGTGATGATGCTAGTTAGCCACCTAGCTACATTCATAAAAAAAACAAAAAAAAAACAAATGAGTGTAGATCAACACAGCTGTACAGGTTTTTGGAAGTCAACTCACAGAACATTTCCTTAATCTCTGTGAAAATGAACTGCTTTAAGTGACATGCATCATTTTCTACTGTTTGGTTTGAGCAAAATGAACCCAACCTCCCCCAACAGAAAGCTGCTAACATGAAAACACTGTCAGGATGAATGAATACAAGTGGCAGTTCAGACTAACGGCAAAAAGCATCAACAGCAAATGAACACAGCAGGAGGTTAGAAAACAGAGCGATTCATCAGTGATCCAATGTATCCAATCCAAAGATGATCCAATGTAAATGTACAGTATGCCGGGAGAAGAAAGAGGTGCACAGCCTATATAGAACGACAAGCATGGTGGCGCATGAGAGGCCGAGAGAGAGCAAGACGTCCACTATCTATAAAGACAGAGGCTGCAGGAGAGAGCGGTGGAGCAAGTAAAGTACACAGTGGAGAGAAAAGGAGAGAGAGAGAGAGACAGAGAGAGAGAGGTGTTGTAATTACTGCAGTGTACCCAGACGGAATTAGCTAGACGGACAGTGATTAACCTTTAAGGCTTGCTGGGCCATGGGAGGGAAATAATTAGATTTCCCCTCTCTCCCTCTCTCTCTTTGCCAGTGGGACGGCGGAGAGTGGAGGCTCATCACTTATTACGTACAGTCAGCGGAGACAGAGCGAGGCACTCCAAATAGAAAGTGATACCCAAACAACAACAGCAGCCTGAGAGTGTATGGTGGCACTGCTGCAGGGTAGCACAGCACTTCGTTCCACTGTTCCCCTCACAACCACACCGGTGCTTTGTTGATCAGAAGCATCAAATCTTACTCAAAGTGTGCGTGCTTGTCACAAAAGATATTTACTGTACCCCCCCAAAAAAACACAAATGGAATGATATGCAAGGGATAACGAACAACCAGCCAGCAAAATAATGTTATGATAAATAATATAATATTTAATATAACAATGACTCACTCACTGTACATGTTCCTGCTTAGATGGCCATTCACCAGAGGAGATTTAGATTTATTTATTTTTTGCATCAAATAAGGCTGTCCAGAGTCTATGAACAGACCTGAGACCAGAAAAACAGTTTTTTGTTGTTTTTCTTATTCATAGCAACAGTCTGCTACATAGCAACTTTTAGTTAGTTAGTTTTGGTACAAACTTCTCCAGTGTCAATAAAGATTTATACAAATTCAAATTCATAAATCAAACTTTGTCTACGTCTTAAAATGTCCTTCTGAAGACGGACGGACAGACAGACGGACAGACAGACCTTGTTGTTGACAGTTAAGGGTAAGATTCTTTTTATTGAAGAGATCTTCAAAAAAAAAAAAAAAAGTCCAGCTGTTCTTGGAAAGTGAGGAAATGAGAACAAAAGATAAAATCAACAGAAGAAGCTTTTATAAAATGTCAACACGTATGAGAAAACAAGTCAAATATGAAAAGGAAGGACATTTAATAAAAGATCAATACATGGAAGAAAACCAATAAAGCTGAGTTTTATGAGGTGATTTCAAACATGATACAGGTTCAGATGGCCCAGCAGCTCCCGTCTAGTCAAGACAAGTGTTTTTCTGAGACAGACATGCTTTTATATTTAGCTGTAATATGTGTATCCATAGAAACAAACCGGGCTCTTTGTGCACCTGAGACAAACTGTAGAGGGCAGGTGTTAAACCCAAACGTCTGTCTCTCTTCTGGCAAACTATGGCTCCATATTAACCCCTCTGACATCTTCAAAAGTCAGTCTCTGAGACAATGCAAAAGGGAAATGAGAATGTTATGATTAATTAGCTTGTTTTCTTGATAATAGCATTTAGCCGTTTAAATAGTTGTGTGTAAAATCCTCTAGTGACTGCACTGAATCTTTCTGAATTAAATCTAATACAAAGATTGGAAGCCGTTAAGCCGCTGCGTTTCTCCCCTCCTCATAAAAAAAAAAAAATCTAATTTTGCTCTTCTTCTGTATTCAATTTCATGCTTATAACCATTTCAGAGTTTTCAATAACAGCCCTATGCCAGTAAATATGCTATTACTGGCTTGTGAAATCATCACTCTTAAAAGAAACTTGAATTACACAGCTGACGGAGCTGTATGAAAGTGGTTTTCTGAGTACATAGTGCTAATCTGTGAATGTAGACACAGGCTCGCTGTTTATGCTTCATTTACTGTAACAGAGTCTCATTTAAAAACGAAGACGGAGACAAGTTTGAAAGAAATTAGACACTGATGCTTTACAGTTTCACATGTTGTCATTTTGTGCGTGTTATTGTCCAACAGAATTGTAACATTTGCTACGAGCTGGTGAGAATTTTGTTTGCTTCAATCCGCGATTTACATTTTCTAGCACTTTTAAAGAGGTGTTGCCAATCAGTCACAGAAAACAGAAAAGCATCTATTCAACTGAGGGAAAACTACTACTTCCTTCTTAGCCTGCTTAGAGCTCCTAGTTTATGTTTTTTTGACAATGTGTAGGTGTTTTTTTTTAAATATGCTTCCAGATAACAAGATCTGCAACCACTTTTCTAAGCCTGAATCTCAGACACAGTAGTCTAAATTTCTTATTCAGGTCCCAGGGTGAAAAAGTTCAGAACAACTTTTGTGGCTCCAGGGCAGTAAATGAAGGAAGCTTTCCTGTTGTGCTTTCGTAGACCTTGGTTCCTTTGCTCCAGGCACCTTAATGAATTATCTCTCTCTGCTTCATGGCTTCATATAAAGGAAATCTCTTCAGTCAGAGAGCTTCACTGAACAGGATGTCCTCCTCTGTCTTTTTCCACATTTTTTTAACTAGTTCAGCATGTAAGGTTTGCTGACATAAAGATCTTGAGTGACGAGATACTTTCCTAAGCTAAGCACAAATAAAGGCAGGAATTGCCCACTGGTGGGTTCCACATTTTCCCTAGCTAGTAGATTAACACTTCATTTTACAGTCTGGTGATTGTGGGATAACGAGCAGCCAAATCAATAACTTTTAACAGGCCTGAACAGAGAACATTGTTAGCTTGCCTGAGGAGTAGTAAGGCACCTTGTGCAGGACCTCACTATGTCTGCTCAAAGATCCTTTTTTAGCTTTTTTTACTCCCAAACTCCAACTTAATTAGTCCATATATTTACTTTGCAAATATCCAACAACACTGTGGCTCCACTTTTTTTTCCTTCTCTGCCCTGACTGCAGCTGGTCACACAGAAAAGTAAAAGTATTGGAAATACTTGCTTAGTGGTTGGATGAACCATCTATCACAAGCAAATTTCAACCAATCAGATAAATACACCATATAATTTCGTCAAACCTCTTCAGTTGCTTTTGTTTTGATGAAGAAATACTTTTTAGTTTTAATATAACCGATGCTAGCAGCATCTTTGCTAACCTCTTTAGCAGCTGTCACTATTGTTTTTAAGCAGACTTCTCACACACGTCGTCACACACACCTCACATTAAACTCGTAGTGGTAATTTCTCGCAGGATGTCGACTAATCCGTAATCGCTGTATTCAGACATAAGTGCGTAACTTGAAAGTTGGCAAGATGGGGTCTTCTCCTCGTAAGGTTCATTTACAAACCAGGCAGAAAATGAGAGTCTGTTAAACCTCCACCCAAAGGTGATGTCACAGTACACCTCTACATCACTCCAGTAAGCGGACTTCAAAGCGCAGAGGTCAGCGAGTCCTTTAGTGTGCTTTAACCCTTTAAGTCCTGAGTGTATTTTGGCTGTTTTTAATACTTGATTTTGTCTCTATACACCATAAAAAAGTGTTTAACATACATATTTTATATATGGACAGAAATGCAACACCTGTCATCCCATCCCACTATAAGTGCACATTTATGCTCAGTGAAACATATTTTCTACTATCGCTCCGGTTTTCCGCGGTCTATCAGCATTAAATAAAAAACGGGAGTTTTTTTGTTACCGTGCTTTAAAGACACCATGTGATCTGATCACACCGGCGTGACTATCAACCCCAAAGGGTTAAAATGAAAGTTACTCTTTAAAGATAATGTATATCTAACTGTTGTGTTGTGAGAAGGGCTCGGACACCAAGATTTGGGCTTGATGGTTGGCCGGTGAACTGGTGCATACCTAGTTCCTATTGAATTGATTTCAGCATCTGAAAGTGGCCATAATAGATGTGAAAATATACCCCGTCAGATCCTATTTTCTTTTAACTATTACTGTCACTGGCCACAAAACTTTTGCATTTAGCTGACCCTCAACACTGAAACCAAGAATGTAAATACTTTTCAAAGGAATCATAGCCAATAAATAACAGAGGCAATCACGCAATCAGAGAACAATTCACAGCCTTTTGCCGCATTAAGAAGAATGAAAGCGCGCTTTGGTTTCTGCCACCATAACAACATATAAGGATGTGTTATAATCAAGAACAATGATTCATTTTGCTGGTAAGGACCAGGACTATGAATGTGCTGACTGATAGCAAGACATGCCTATTAGTTCATGAGCAAGCCTTACATAAACAGTGGATTTGATAAACTTAAACTGTTTTTATAATCCATGCTGTATCTGATCTTTTGCTCTCTGAAACAACTATCTGAATTCAGTCTCTTTGACCAGGCAATCTTAACATAGCCAGGGTCTTTAGTGAAGGAAGGCCAACATTTTGAGAGCAAACTAACCAAATTGCTTCCTGTCCTGGCCATCGTGAATGAATCAAGTATCTTTCCTGCAAAGTCTTTATTGAAACCATTCACTCTGAAGACAGCTCAGGGTGACTACTGTCCTTCCTTTGGGCTTTTCACTGAATCAAATGTCTTGCTCCAGCGTGCGAGGAGCTGAGAGCTCTCATTATCCGACTTCTCTCCTCAGGATCCTGGCCTCTGTGGGGGCACTTCCTCCTTAAACCTCCCTTGACTCCATCTATCCACCCTCCTCTCTATCTCCTATCTCCCCCTCTCTCTTTTCCTTGCTGCAAGCGAAGGTCAAATTAATTCTTTTTCATAATTTCCTGTCAGCGAGATTTCTCCCTCGGAGACTCCATCTATGGCTCAGTGCCTGAGAGATGTGATTAAGGTGAAGACAAAGTGAATACCTGTCTGACAAAGTGAATAATGTGTTTTTTTTCCCCCTTTATCCATATAGATATATAAAGTGTATGGTAATATCACATTTAATAAAGTCTCCTGCACTTTTACTCTTCTTTGAATATGAATACAATGCGGATGCCTTGGGTGACTCTCCGCATTAGGAGCTAATATGGGCTCATTCTCACAAAGGAAATGTCATTTAGGAGCAAATGGCTTCACTGCTCAGACGACATAGCGTGCCCTAACCTTACTCATTAACGGTGTGGGTATCTGAGGGTCTCTTCAAGCTTATATGCAGACATCCACAATATAGCTACACACCTCAGATGGTAATAATGTTATGAAATACAGAGTAATTATGCCCCCTGTTGTGAAAGCAAATGCCCCTTTCATTAAGGCATGAATTGAAACCGGCCTTGGTAATGAAGGTGGAGCAGGCACCCCATAGCTGGTATGGCGTTCGTTCAATCAGAGTCCATGAAGAAAGGGAAAAGAAAATGAGCTATTGAAAAGATTCCCCCTCCCCAAAAAACACATTTTTTTATATAACCTCGAGTTATAATTCTCCTTGACATGCAGTGAAGACTCCCCGCTCAGGGCTTCCAATTACAGACTTTTGCTTCGCTCCAAACACTTCCAGACTGGACTGCCAGTCGGCCATTTTTTTTCTGCAAGGAAAAAACAACAGAGAGGGAGTTGAGCAATCGTCAAGGTTAGGCGAGGCACATTTCATCTAGTTTTACCCAGGGAGAAGCAAAGGATGCATGAATACAACAAAACCCACTCTTACCTCTAACTCTGCCTCTGAAGGACACTAGAGCAGGACGCAGCCGAGTATGAACAACCTGTGCGGATCTCTTAATGAAGCCAGAGGAACGAGGGCACCGCCGGAATTCAGAGCAACATGAGGGAACGGGAAGAAAGGAAGGAAAATGGGATGGAATAAAGAGAGATAATCAAGAAAGATAAGCAGAGAGACAGAGGAAGAAGAATGTACACAGGTGGAATAGCTCGAGGCATAGAGGACCGGCACTCTAGTCATGTGTGATATGTTGTGTGTGTACACTCAGTGATCTGGCCTCTGACCCATGGCAGAGGAAAACAGATTGCTTTGACAGGTCCACTGACATCGCATGAGATATTCTGCTCTTTTGCCAGAATCTCTGGAGAGGCCTTGGCTGCCAGATGTACAGCTGAGTTTGAGGCATTACTGTAGCCCGTGCCCCATAATGTGAGTGCCATAAAAGGAAATTTGCTGAGAGCTTTGCCGTCAATATACTATTTGTATAGATGTGATCTTGCACCACAAAGGGCAAGTCTCGGCAGAGTCTGGATCCCGTCAGTCATGTAAACTTAATGAAGTTCATGCATCTTGTAGAAGTGAACTCTGTAAATGGTATGTTGGTGTGAAATCACAACCTGAACTCTATGTAACAAAAGCAAGCCTGCTGGTCGATGAAACCCAAACGCTCAATAGTTTGCTCTTTTATGCCTTTTTAAACCAGAAGTGGCGGCTAAGGTTTCACTGCGCAGAGCCACATTCATTGGTTTATAGTGAAATGAGAAGCCATTAAAAAGTCATTGTATCGGTCGCCTGGCAGCACGGCTGGTTCCACTCAGTCTGCTGCCGTCTCCAGCCTCCCTGACCACCTCCGGACATTCAGGAGCCCAGACGGCACGGTCAGACCTAGACTCCCGAGGACCCGCCTTCAGCTTCCCAGCACTTGCTCATGATCTTACCAACCTGGATCAATAGCCATAGGACACTTACTGTACTCCAAGACTAGCCATTACCCCATAAACATGCCTGAGCACTGGCTCCAGACTTACTGTACGTACGTGTAATGGAGAAGAGAAAAATGGCACTGGGGAAGTTGTTCTGCCTGCTGTTTGTTACCAGGGCAACTGCTATGAGTTTATTAGTTAATGCATCATCAGAGCAGACACCCTAATGTGTTAATATGGTTGTACTTGTACTTTACCTTAGATGATAAGAAGATAATGTTTTCTAACCCGTTTTCATCCTCCTTTGTACTTAGACCACAATTACTTAAAACTACATCACATGGGTGTTCACACACTTTGAAAACAGAATATGCACTCAATCCAAGTAGCTATACAAGTCCACAGAATGTGTGAGTTGTAAAAATGTATTTTATTTACTTTTTAAATATGGGTTCATAATGTTTAATATTCCAATGGATAAATAATGACTTTTATTATATTATATATATATATATGTGTGTGTGTGTGTGTGTGTGTGTGTGTGTGTATCTATCTGTATCAGCGTTCTAGTACTCAATAATTAACACACACATATAGACATAAAAAGCATATTTATTCACTGCATCACCTTAGAAAGCAGTGTGTGTGAGAGAGAGAGAGGTATTGCATCTCTTGGTAAAAAAGGGAAAGAGGGATACCAAGGACATTTTGAGGGAAATGGCGTGCAACGAATAGGTACATAAAAGGAAATGATGTATATTACACTAGTCCGGGATCACGGTTTGTGTATCGAGGATTTATAGTGGTGTATGTAGCAACAGTGCCGCACCACACCTGATCATCCATTATTATTGTAATATCTCTCACTTTGGGGGCAGACATGATTGATGGGGAGCTGTTAATGACTTTGGGTTGAAATCGTGACGCACACAATTTAAAAAGGTGGTGTTTGCAATTGGACACTGACTGAAAAAAATCTGATCATTTGTCGACTGATTATTGTTAAATTTGGATCAAGCAAAGATGGAAAATTATGAAGCATTTGGTAATTGGAACAGAAACATGTAAGCAAATAGGAAACATGTATCTTGTGTGTAGCTTGAGCTTTCCCTTTTGTGTCTTCTACATTTCCCACCCAAATATGCATGATTGTGTTCAGTTCACATTTGCTTTGAGACTTTCCACAGAGTGCAGTACATTTTTTGGGCAAAAGCTTTTAAGTACTCAGCGCCTTAATCTGATTCTATATGGGTAAAGCTGCCCATTGTTGTTGCACCCATGGAGTACTTCTATTCTAATTAATGTGATTGTGCTCTTGTGCACTCTAATAGCTCCCCTCTCACAATCACTGAAAAGGCATACATGGCAGTGAGTCACTGTAAAACACAATAAAAAAAAAAAAATAAAAAAAAATCAAAAGCAAGCCTTGCATAAGAAACACAGATCAACCCCACATCACTTGTAATTGGTGCCATTAGTCTTTTTATGCTTGATTGCCTGCCAAAATGTCAGCCTATCTGTTTCCCTCCTGTCACATTTTTCTTTTTGTTTTTTCTCCTGAACTGTCAGTAATTAAAAATGATTGTCTACTTGTCTCGATGCCAAATGAGTGCCTTAGAAACATCAAAACTTAAAACAGGAAAATGTTATTTTGTTGTTTGTTTGTGACTCATGGTGAAAGTTCCAGAAGCTGTGCTTGTTATCGTAAAGCACACCCTCAGCGCAGGTACTCATGCTGTGTGTTGGGTTATGATGAAAGCGATTAAACATGACAGAGAAACGTTATGTCCTTGATGACTCATCAACATTTTATTGAGCAAAACAAAGAAAGTATACAGTGATATACTTGAGACAAGAGCAGAAACAAATAATAAAATAAGAATATTATCTTATTTTTTGTTACATGAACCTGTGAACCATCAGCAGGTTAGCATTAGCCGTTAATCCTGAGCATCCTACCTAACTGACGTTAGCATTTAGCACAGAGCACCACTGTGCCTAAATACAACCTCACCAATTCTTCAGCCTCTGACTGCCACCATTTTATAGCGATACTTTATGAATCCCTCAGTGGGGAAATTCTTTTTTCACTCAGTTTTTTATTTACATGCATTTTAACCCTGAACACACATACAGTACAAAGACTCATAGACATGCAAATGTGGAGAGAGATGGTGCGGTGATGGGCAGCCCCCCTGTTGGGGGCGTTCGGTGCCTTGCTCAAGGGCACCTTGGCAGTGCCCAGGAGGTGAACTGGCACCTCTCCAGCTTCCATATTTTTTCATCCATGCTGGACGAACCGGCCAGCCTCCAGTTCCCAAGCCAAGTCTCTATGGACTGAGCTACTGCCGCTGACTGTTGGCAAGTCCTGCTCCCTCCGCCTCATGGCTAATATTTGCATTCACATTTAGTCATTTAGCTGATGCTTTTATCCAAAGCGACTTACAGAGAAAAGAACAATGAGGGTTCAGTGTGATAAGAAAACGTTAGTGTAACAAGTGCTATGACAATTCTTAAAGGGCTAGCTTTCTCATGTCTAGTGCTAGGAGATAAGGTAATCTCTGAAGAGCCTGGAGGTCTTTAGGAGGTTTTTAAAGGTAGAGAGGGACGCCCCTGCTCTGGTAGGAACTGGTAGTGCGTTCCACCAACGGGGAACAACCAACACAAAAAGTCTGGATTGCCTTGAGCGAACAGCGTCTCTCACTGGTGAAGCGCAGTGGTCATGAGGTAGTGTATGCCTGTTCAGGTAGGTAGGTGCAGTACCAGTGACAACTTTGTAGGTGAGAATTAGCACTTTGAATTTATTGCGGGCTACAACAGGAAGCCAGTGGAGCTCGATGAGCATCGGGGAGACATGTGACCTTTTGAGCTGGTTGTAGACCAGGCACGCCAACGCATTCTGGATCATCTGAAGAGGTTTCACTTTGCAGGCTGGGAGGCCTGTCACAAGGGCATTACAGTAGTCTAGTCTTGAGGAGGGTTCAAATGAGCAGTGGTGTGCAGTCAGGTGAGGCAGGGTAGGCAGTGCCTCACCTAGGCTAATGAGAAAAAAGAAAGGTGTGTGTATGTATATACATATATACATATGTGTCGTTTTAACGGTATAAGGAATGCCACTACTCAGGAGAGCTTGTTTTCAAAGCTGGCGTATGTGAATACGTGAATACAGGAGGCTGAGGCAGACTCAACCTCTGCCTCTGTCCTGTGTGAAATGTACGCGAACAGTTTCGAAGGCTCGCGCATGCGTAGTCTGTTCTCATGCTGTCTTCAATGGGCATCATTCGCTTCTCTGCCTCCACAGTCAGGGGTTCGGGACATGTCGGAATTCCCGCCGAAATTCCCGACATGTCCCGACATGCCCCCCCCCAGGTCTCGCGATGCTGTTGTCACCTGTACAGTGATTCCGGCTAGCGAAGATGGATATTTCGTATCTAAGAAGATTTTCAATCTTGACTTTTGAGAAGAAAAAAAATAAAATATAATTTTAACTGGGAAACCAACCCGTGAATTAAAAGATTTAATACAACGGAAGGGACAAAAAATTGTGAGGACTTTTCAAACAGACTGGTGGTTGTGTGGATGTAGCCAGGCTAGCAAGCTGCTCTGCTTCCCGGGCATAAGTTTGTGCAGGAGGACAGGCGCATGGATTTCATCTACAAATAAAGTAAGTGTCCCCCTCACTTGTTTCCAATGGTGCGCCAACACCAAAACTTTAGTTTCCTCTCTCCTTCTTTTCAGACAGCGCAGCTCTCTCTCTGGTTATAATGTCTTCCCATGTTGTGCTCTTATGTGAGCGATGTCATACAGTAGCTATTTTAGGCTTTTCAGACTTATTTTTGCTTAGAGGTTTAATGGTATGTGATCAAGAGCAAGCAGTGTTTATAATGTTTTTCTGCGCCGGAGCTGTAAGTCCTGTGTTGTCGAGATACAGGTGATTTCTTGTTGTGCTCTTGTCTTTGGGTGCTCCTCTGCTCAGCTGTAAGTCCTGTAGAAATGCAGGTGAATGTATGTCTCTGACAATTAATTGGCAGTATAATATGCTAATGTCAATAACTAGGCTACATTTTTGACAGCGGCATTTTGACTGACTTTGCAGTGGTTTTAACATAATATATATTTTTGTATGGGATTTAACCTCTGACTGATCCTGCCTACCCAGCCATGGACTCCAGCACTGCACGTTACTGCAAATGAGCCATCTGTAACGGCACCCACCTGTTAATGTGGCCACGCTCTTAATTCTGCATAACTTTAAGCCTTAATATCAATTGAACAGGTGAGCTGTATATAAATTCACCCTCAGTACAGTTGTCATGAACGGGGAAATTAGCTATAGAGACCAAAACTGTTGTTTGTACCAGGCTGGAAACGTGTTTATTTCTGCTGTGAAGCTGGACATTTTAACATGGGGACTTGTGGAGACTGAAATGCTCTCTATCCAGTCTGAAGCGGGCATTTAAGGAACTGCAGGTTTTGTACGGTTTTGTTATTTTATCATGGGTTACCATGACTCTGAAAAAAATCATTGGCTTCAAAGTCCTCTGACTGGCAGGTGCTTGGCCTCCATAAATAAATACATGGGACATTTGTTTTTTCCTTTACAGGTTATGATTTTATAGGTTATTTATGAGTGCATGGTTCCCCCTAGCAGCAGCATTAGCAGCTAGTAAAGCATTCATTGACCCCATGATGGTTTGCTAATTTTTAGAAGAACTCTGCTCCCAGAATGTTTTTTGAGACAGCGTTGGTTTAAGCTTCAGGTTTTAAACAGAATTAATTGTAAGTGAACTGTGCTTTTTATCCACAGCACCAGCACAAGACCTCCAGCTTCAGAGGCTTTTTACTTCTATCTTAATTACTTAATAAATATTTAGAGGCGAGGGTTGCCAGAGGGATGAAATATAAATGAGGCTTTTTTGTAAATAGCTCATGATATAATTCTCTGCACATATCCATTTTTTCTCTGTGGTGATGATACTTGTGAGTGTCTGGGTGTATAGGTAAGTATAGGTAGGAGAATGATGTGTGAAATCTCCTCAGGCAGGCTTTTCTTTTAACTTTCCCATGCCTCCTGCATGTTATGTGCGTGCTTACAGGAGACGTTTTGGGCTGCCCTCCATTAAAGATGTAGCGTGTTCACAGAGGGGAGTTATTAGAGGCAGGGGCCCATGTTCCTCAGGAAGAAGTTTCACATCAGGACCAGTTTGTTGCATTGTCAGAAGATTAAAGCCAGTTTGTTGAAAGGTCTTTTTGCTATTCCACATGATTGATCTTCCTTCACCACCTCCCACCCCCACCCGTCTTTCATACACCAGCTACGAATGCCAAGCTGCTCTCCTTGTCTCTCTCTCTTGCTTTTCTTTCCACAGCTAGTTTGTGTCTATTTTATCTATTTACATGTCAGAGTCTTGTGTTTCATTGTCTCTCCACTTTTGTCCTTCTATTCCTCCCACATTGCTGTTTCATTATTACAAAAGCAATTCTTTTTCTCCAGCAGCAGCTTGAGGATCTGTGCTTTTCTTGAGGCATTTGATGTTTCTCTTTCATGTTTACTTTATTCTGTTTTTTCTACATTTCCGTCTTCTCTGTCTCATTGTCTCTGTCTGTGAGTCTTCCATGTTCTGTAGCTTGATGCTGGTCAACGATCCTTTGCCCCTGCCAGTCGCTGTGCTTGAGGGACATTCCTGATATAATTACAGCTTTTGATTATCCTCCAGACTGACCCCAGGATGGCCTGGCCCTGATGCAGCACCAGTCTGCCAGCCGCTACTACTGCTGCAGCTAATGAGGGCCGCCTAGTGTTTCTCACTGCTGGCTGACTCCTTGATTTATTGTTTCACTCGGTTCATACCTGCGGCTGCATTCCTGTATATTAGGAAACAGTAAATAATGAAGTTTACTCTACGACTGATGTACCTATGCTGTGGTCTTTTGCAGATAAGCATGCCTTTGCTAAATAACGGCACATATCTAGCAGTGATGTAGTGGTAGGTGTATAATCCCTCATGTGGAAATTGGTTTCACGGCAGCATCACACTGCATAACTCTTTGACGTGACATTAAAACGTGACATATAGCACACTCTGGAAATAAAAATGCAAACATGGATACCGTACATCAGAGTTAAGCTTAATGATGAGATGCACAGATGGTAACACGCACTGCAGAGGACTGTAGTAAGTCGAGAGAGGCATAAATACCCTACATTTACTGTCTTCTTGCTTAAGGACTGTCAGTAAGAGAGCTTCTGCATCAAATTCTGTCACTTCTTAGAGTATTGACACAAAATGGATTCAATTGGCACCTAGATGGTGAGATCTTTCCCACACCTGTGGACATTTTTAAGTTCTCCCTGTCTTTTAATAATGTTGCCATAGCGACATAAAGTAAACAGCTGTGAACTAAGCTAATGTGAACTAGCTAATGTTAGCTCAGTTTGTTAGCTGGGCTGCCCAGCATGTTAGTGTTTGTTACCACAGGCGTGTTGGACCACGGGAAAGAAGAGGTTTTCAGGGCGGGGGGAATGCTGACGGGGAGTGGAGCCGGTGTCGTGCTAGAACCAGAGCTGGGTTTAGCAGGCAATGTAACCGGGCTCAGCAGCCTCTATGGACATAATGGCAGAGAAGAAGAGAGTGAAAAGGATGTTGATGGAGGAAGCTAAGAAGAGAAAAGGAGAGAGTGACCAACCGAGAAGCCGTCGGACAAGAGTAAATGTGGGACTGACTTTCAGTGTTGGTGAGAGCTTGGTGAAATAAAAGGCTTAAGACAGATGCCGAGCTGGGCTGACTGCTGTTGGACTAGTCAGTAATATTAGCTGCTGCTGTGTCTGCTGTTGGTGACCTTGTTGATGTTTGGTTGTTTTTGATCATAAGTAATGTAATCAGAACAAATACTCGAGTACAGCTGAACACATTTACCGAGTGGGATTACACTAAACCTATACTTATTCAGATTACAATGACATGTAATAGAGAAATGGAGTAAATAGTCAAATATGAAAATCTATTGTATTTCTTCCTCATTAAAAATGTATCATCAAAATAATCATCAATTCATTTCCTGTTGATCCTGTTAATCAGAGCCTCAGCTCTAATTCTGATGCTCGGTTCACAATCCCTCAGTCAGCCACTAGATGCACTAATCCACCGCTGTCAATCAAAACATTTCGTATTGGAATGATTGGCCTTAGTTGTCAGACCAGTGGACCATAAAGCTGTCAGTGCAGCGGATGCAAGGAAAAAATTTATGCTCCTACCAATGTAGAGTCGTACTGATACACAGCGTATCCTCTTTTCCCTCCCGTCTTCAGTTCTTTCTATTCAATGAGCTTGTGCGGCATACACTGCAGCTCTGACTGAATCTGTCTGTGCATGTTTGCTTTATTGAATATAGGAGTGTGTATGTATAGGTGCAGCCATGGCAAACTCCATATGTGTGCATATTTTTAACCTTTGTTTCATCAGTAAAGCTTGACTGTACATCCCCAACGTGCTTCACAGTCGAACATGTTTGCATTATTCTTCACATTCCCTACAGAAAACAGATGTGTGCATCTCTCCAAGGCTATAGATGCTGTTCCATCCAACATATGTGTGGTTTTGCATATTCACCTTCACGATATCACACATTTATGGAAGGCGGTATCTTGAACATCAAAGCCTGCATTAGCCTTTTAAATGTACGTGAGAGGTCAGTTTGACTGGAGAAACAAGAAAGAGACTTTGGGGCTTTGAGTGGAATCATCACAGCCACACACACACACAAGCATGCACATCCACAGACGCGGTGACTCTTTAATGAGCCACTTTCTAATGATACCGCCACCTGTGACAGATTTAGCACAGTTGTAATTTCCAACTTAAACGCGGTCACTGCTTTTAGTCCGGTGGCTCTGTGTGTGTGTGTGCGTGTGTGTGCATGTGTGTGTGTGTGTGTGAACAATGCACTAAACAGTGCAGACTGGCTGTGTAGACATACCCCTCTTTTGCTCATCTGTCATGTACACAGGCTTTTTGTAATTAAAACGGTTCATTGTCTGTGTGTGTGTGTGTGTGTGTGTGTGTGTGTGTGTGTGTGTGTGTGTGTGTGTGTGTGTGTGTGTGTGCTGATTACGGTGCGAAACACAGAGGGTGTTTATACTCTTGGCATATCAAAGGAAACCACTGTGACCTCTGATATTGGGTCGGATGTAGACACACACACACACACACATACACGAACTGTTCGGCGTCCTAACCATAATTATGCAGATGGAGAGAAAGTAAGTGGCTAGCGAGCAACACTTTAATTTGAATTCCTCCTTTCACCCTCCATGTTTCACTAATAGTTCCATTTACAGTAATTTGTTCCGCCTCGGGCAGTGACTCATAACAAAGGCATTTGGTTGTAAAACAAATGTATGACACACGTGTACCCTCTCACACACACACACATCCTTTGTCACCGCCCTGATTCTTTACACATTTTTACCTCCAACCCTTACACTTTCCTCAGTTCCATCTCCACCTCCACCTTTTCTCCACTATCAACGTTACAGCTTTTGGCTGCAGAAAGTGCAGAATTATGGCACGTCAGTGTTTTAAGTGCTGCCACTATAAAATGGGCGCAGGGAAACCATAAGAAGGAGAATGAGGCAGGCAGGCAGGCAGGCCGTGCTCTGCTATGCCAGCCATTTACTACCCCTGGCACTGCAATATCATGATACAGTGCACACTTGGGGCACATGACACCAAATCTAGCCGGCAGATATTTATGAGAGACATATTATTTTTCATTATGCACACATTAAATCATCAGCTGAAATATTAGGCGAGCGCTCGCTCTTTTTTTTTCATCTGTGTGATTCCACCCTAGAGCCTGAAAACATTCACAAGAACTCCTGTTTTTGCTTTAGAGTTTTATTTGCCCATTACCACAGTGACTTGGAAGTAGTTCACTTTTGAGTGCCTTTAACTCTAACGCTGTCTGTTTGACTCTGACAGACACGGAACAGATTGCTACTTAACCAGTTCCCGGTGGAGAGTGGGGCGCACTTTTGAGGATATAGCCGCCATGTGGTCTTTTATGGCGCGTTCTGGTTTCTTGTGTTTGACTACAGCGGTAGTACCTGAGAGGGCAATAGGAACAGGAACAACGTCTGCATCATCAAAGTACACATAATCACAGTAAAGAAGATCCAGAAGGATCTCATGGCTTTTATCCAATGGTTGCCACATCACACGCTAGCTTCCTGGTACCCACAAGAGCTGTCAGAACAGCACGGCGGATCTGCTGATCTGATTTTATAAATATCTCCTGACAACAGTTTGACCTGTGCAAGCTTTATATCGATAGTGATATGAGATGAGATAAATGTTCTGCACAAGCTTCAGCGCCGCATCTCATTTGTTTTACGCCTACATCACACTTGCTATAACCTTCTTGGAGCTGAAGGTTGTTGTGCAGCAACAGTTCTTTGCTTCACTGTCACACATGAAGTGCATAAATGTGTCGGAGCGAAGGTAACTGACAAGTAGGTGTGAGTGAGTCAGTGTTTTGCTCCGCGGAGCACATTGTTGATCCGTGCATACTCATTTGGACTGTGGACCCACAGGACGATGCATTCACTCTCCCAGAATACGAATGTTAATCTTGGATTGTTGGCCTGGTTTCTTTAGCGTCTTATTCACGTGGTGATATGAAGCCCCTCAGAGGAGGAATAACAATTTACATGCTGTCTAAATTTAGATTTAGTTTAAAGGCCCCTTAAGTATTCTTGACTAAATAAATTACAGCTAGATTCAACACCCATGACCATTCTGTGTGCTTCTTAATTTAATCTAGCATATTAAAGTCATGCACATACATTTTTATAAACTACACTGCAGATCTAAGTGTTAAAAACTGAACTGCTGCTCCTCCCAGCCAAACCTATACACCATGACATCAACATCAAATTTGACTCCCTGTATGTCACCTCCACCAAGGTGGTGAAAAACTTAGGGGTTATGATTGATGACCAACTGACCTTCTCCAATCATGTTTCTTCAGTTGCCCAGTCAGGCCACCTTGCACTTTACAACATCAGAAAAATCAGACCTTACTTAACATAGCACTTAACTCCTGACACAAGCTGTGGTCATTTCAAGACTAGACTACTGTAACATCCTCCTGACCCAGTGGAACCTCTTCAGATGATCCAGAACCTGGAAGTTCACCTGGTCTACGACCAACCCAAAAGGTCACATGTTACCCTGTTGCTCATCGAGCTCCACTGGCTACCTGTAGCAGCCCACATTAAATTCATATCACCAATGCTGACTACAAAGTGGTCTCTGGGTCTGCACCAACCTACTTGAACTCTTCTATAGGCCTATGTTGCCTCCCGACTGTTGCGTTCCTCCAGTGAATTACACTTGACTCTGCCATCTGTTCGTTCTAGGCAATCCATTCTTTTCTAGTCTGTTGTTCCCTGTTGGTGGAATGTCCTACCAGGTTCAGAGCTGGGGCGTCCCTCTACTTTACCTCTCCTTTACCTTTAAAAACCTCCTGAAGACCTCCAGCTCGTCAGAGTGTTGGAGACCTCCTCTCCAACACTACCAACAACTGGACATGATAAATCTACCCCTTTAAGAATTGTCACAGCACTTACTGCTGCACTAACACTATACCTTGATTGTTCTTTTCTCTGTTGTTCTGGATAAAAGAGTCAATCAGTCATGACTTTATAGCCACTTGTGTGTGTCAGAAACAAGTAGTAAACACAGCACTGACACATTATCACCTTGCAAACCTTCATATGCTAATATGTTAGCAAACAATTGCTTAATTACAGTACACATTCAGCACACATGGGGCAACATTAGCATTCATATGGATTCATGTTTCTGGCCACCTGGTAAACATACATCCGATGTTCACACACTTTTAGCTGTGTGGCTCTTAAGCTGCTGAATAATCAGTATACAGTACATTCACCAGCTCCTCACTAACTGTCTGTTGTTCGGTGCTGAGCAGGTGCTGCCTGCTGCAGCTGGGACAGTTTCTTTTAATAGTCACCTTGGATTCAAGGCGGTATTGATTCCAAATAGAAACTCTTTGAATCAGTCCTTTTTCATAATCTCTGAAAACACACTGTCTGAGCTTCATTCTCGTGCACATTGCCTCTGGTTTGTGATGGTTGGGTGGTTCTGCGTCTTCTTCATACATTTTATGTTCCTGACAGTTAGAACATTTCTGTACATTCAATTTAATGATATCCATGTTTGATAAACATGTTTGATAAACCTGGGCCCTTAACATCCACCATGTTTTGCATCACTGCTGCTATTCTTAGATACTTCACCAACGAGTCCCTTCTAGTCAGAGGCTTCATTTTGCCTCTCGTGTGTGTCCTCTGGGGGTTTCTAACAGACGATGGAAAAGCAAGGCTGGCGTAATTAAGGTGTTGGACTGAGGAGCTGGTTATGATTCTCTCAGTCATAGGTCATAGGACTAGCAGGCAGGTTTATTGTTATTCAAAATTAAAAATGTGCAGTGTCAGTGCTTATCTAATGACGGTAGCTGCATGAGATATTATTATTGCTGGGCTGTACACACTGGTCTGTTAAGATACTGCAGCTGATGAAGGTGCATAAGAAAATGATATGTTGATGTTTAAGGAAGGTTTGGGTGTTATTTTCATAATTGGGGTTGTTCTGACTTTGGGTCAACCATGCACTCGCCGCCATTGAAATTCAGTCTAGTATATGTGCATCAAGGCAAGCAGCACTCTTTTGTCCTAAAGCAAATACATTTACATTTTACATAGATTATTATAAATGCTTGTCTCTTGAGTCTTGAGTACAAATAAAAGTGAAGACAGAAAGCCTCCTGGGTTAAGTATCTTTGCAATGATCTCATTTGTATGCCATCAATTCTGGTTTCTTCTTGGTTTGTTGGCTTTAAGCTTTAATCCCAACTTCCCAACCTCATATGTTTACTGAATACTAGACAATAATGATCAGCAGCTTAGTCGGATCAATAGTAATGTTCTTGGAACCAGTTAGCTAACCAGTCTACTTCAGCAGAGCAGGGGCAGGTCCAGAGAATTTTCTGGTGGGGGCACACGGGGTAACAACAATTAATCTGGGGGGCCGCCCAAAAGAGAAAAAAAAAAGGCTGCCACTGATCACCCACTTCAATATTTTATTGTACAGTTACACACTGTTTATGTTTTCATGTTGCTTTTCTTGACCACATTAAACTGCTGGGTGTACTCTTACCAAGCGGTAACACACAGAACACTCAGATCTGTGCTGTCAAAAGTTATATGGAATCAATTTTGTGTCAAAAAGATGAAAGAATAGTTATAAAACAGCAAGCAAAAAATGACAAATCAAAATACCAAATAAAAAAAATCAAGCAACAAAAAAAAATAAAAAAATACAAGATTGCAATGAAATCATTTGAGTAATCATGTGAAATATTTGTCTGCGCCTCTTTCACAGTTTGATGCCGTTTTCTTTAATTCCAGCCTTCTCATTTGCGCTCGCTGACTTTTTGATTGTGGTTTTGACACAAACCTGCCTGGTGGGTGGGATTTCCATGGGTGCATTCCCATTGGGTTATTTATGTTTGACGGACAGTTAAGGAAGGTATGAAGCGTATGCCATACTCTGCTGCTTTTAATATAGAGCAGCTGTGGTTACTTCTTCTGTTTACATACATGATTTTATTTTATTTTTAAAGCGTACATGATTATAATAATATATAGCATGAATTGCAGATATTTAAAAAATACAAAATTAAGGAACACCACATAACACCTTCACCTGGAGGTCATGGCCCTGGAAATTTTGGTCTGCCTGGTTAGCTGCCTGGCTGCATTCAGCTTGACTCTGACTCTCACACTCCTGCTGGTCACCTGCACTCTCCCTGCTTATTGAAGAAACTGGAGATATCTCCCTGCCTCTGTTTCATACTGTAGTCTACGTTGAAAACGTGTCCACAAACACAATGAAAAGCAGCATGTTGTTTATACTGTACCAACACCACAGCAGCAACAATGATGACACTCTATTGTTGACTGTTAATTCATGTCGCAAAACGCGAAACACACGACAGATGCTGACTGCTGCCTGCTTACTGAAATAGTGGAGAGATGTTTTCATTTATCCAGATGGAGAGTCAACTATATTAAAACACACCTGTAGTGTTGAAGAACAGTTTTCCATGCAAATTGAACCAAATTAGGCCCAAATGGAACAGAACCTGGCAAAACACTGTTGTAACAGTCTTAAAGAACCTGTAGTGTTATGTTCTTACTTTAACTCAGTGCACCTCAGAGCATCACGTTGCAAAAAAAGTCTGTGACTGGTGCAGTTCATTAGCGGAGCCACTTCCTTTGGGTTTTTTTTTTCCAAAATAAAAGCCTTCATGAGTTCTTAACAAGTCTAGTCACACAAGGTTTCAGCTTTGCTTCCGTGTTTACATGCAGCATTGGTAAAGAGCTTTACACAGATCCCCCTGCACCACCATGGAAGCCCCGCCTCTGCAGCAGAGTCATAATTTAATGTCATGAAAAAATATCCTGAAAGGCTTTCACTGTTTTGTAGTAGTGGTTGTTAGAGTGATTGTTTTGGCCAGCACACTCCAATCTTTTCTTCAAACTGAGAAGTCTGAAGCATGGCAATGTTGATCAGAGCTGAAAATAATTTGTATGTAGTTCTGTTTATCCAGGTTTATTCAAGTAACAAGACATTTCGATATAGTGATGTCAAACTAGGTTTGAGGTCATTTAAAAAGAGTACCAACAAGTTCAACTTAAAGTCTGTGTAAAGTAAGAATAAATGTGTGTTCTGAGTTTGTCCACCCAGACAAATTTGAATGATTAAAAATATGAAATTAGGTGTCAATATCGGGCAAAAATGAATTCTCAGCTCCAGCACTGTGGGTGTGTGCCCACTGAAGGCGCCCAAGCCACGCCCAACGGTGGGAGCAGTCAAGCAGCCATTTTGAAGAGACTGAAACTGAAACACTCTGAGTGAGGTGAATTAATCTCTATCTCTCTGCTAGGGGTGTAGGGGTATGTTCAGCGTGTCATCGAGCCACCCTTTAAGGACCGCCCACAAAATCCTGGACTGAAAACTGGTGAAAAACTGTTGAACCTCTAAGAGTCTTTTTACATGTTTTTAGCAACTATTTTCCAACATATTAAATGAAATCTCAGAACTGCCTTCAGGCGGACTTATAATATTTCCATATGTCACACTATATCTTTCAAAATGACTGTTAGCTTATTATCAGATTTTTAAAATGTATATGATGTATAATCCTGGAAGGAAGGACACAAGGGAGGAGGAAAGAAGGTAACAGTGAAGGAGGGAGTTACATCCCACCAACATACTGATTGAATGAAGCGATGAGGACCAGTAGAAAAAAACCCTCATTAATATCAGTTCTTCTAATGCTCGCAGACAGACTGAAGATGCTGATCATTGAAGTCCAAATGTTCTCACAGTCTTGTTTCTTATCCGGCTTTCATCTGTGTGAGTCAATGTCTGCTCTGTTAACTAAAGAAAACAACATTGTTGTTTTCATTGCGTCTTTACCTGTCATCTTGATTATTCCTATACTTGAATGAATATTTTTAATGAAGCTCTCTGTGTTTAATGATATCGCCTAAGTTTCAATTTTGATATATCGGCTGAAGACAATTTACAGACGTTTATTTTATTTTTGAGTGTTTTCTCATTATTGATGAGTCACACTGAACCCCTTTCAGTGCCCTTTCCTCAGAAAGAGAACGCAATAGTGTGACAAATTAAACAACGGGAAGACACATTTTTCACACAACACCAAGAAAGATGATACTCATCAGCTGTTATTATGTTCAGCTCTCCGGATGCTATCCATCCTTGTTTACCATCACATGGGAGCGCTGGGCAAATGTCAGACAGATGCTTCAAAGTTCATCACAATGGAGCATTTTATGACAGGAGGTCGTCATTTATATGTGCACGTACACACTCCGCGCCACACAAACTACCATCATCCACAACCTTTTATGTGTGCCATAAGGAGGCATTAGCTAGATTTTTCTTTCTGGCAGCTCTTTGTAAATTAGCCCTTTGTCAGTTGAAACCCAAGGTCCATCAACAAGTGACCTTTTCAAATATCCGGCCTCTGTCAAAATGGAAGTATGCAGCTGCATACTTTAATTCTGACTAGCAGCCAACAGCGCTGACTTATTCATCACCTCCATATTTACAGCCCAGACGTATACAGAGAAGGCACTTTAAGCCAATCTGTCTGCCTCTCCCATCTTTGCTCAACATTTTTCACCTCCTGCAGAAGAACATGAGATGACGTGTCGACTGCTTCCCACACATTCCATCTCCTTTTCATAATCCCTCATTCTGTGCTTTCTCCCTCTCGCTGTCACTCGTCGTCTTCTTCCTTCTTCTCGTACTTTTGAACTTTTCTCTCCTTAATCCTATTTCCTAAAATGGCCCTGCAGTGGGAGAATTAAGGCCCAGAGAGAAGCAGGAAGGGACAACCAACGGACAAAGAAAGTGAGCCAGGTTACCACTACCTGCTTCATAACCTTCGCACATGGAACATCTCACCCTTTTCTTCTTTTGACTGTGTCCTTTGCCGATCTCTGCCACTGTCTCCTCTCTCTCCTCCTCTTGCTATTTCATGTTGCCATGGGGTCTAATTCATTTGTTCAGTGTGACATGTCATTACAAGCCTGTAATAAGGGCGACATTTATCTGATGCAAGACTCTTCTCATCAGGGAAAAAAGACAGCGCGAGTCATTTGGTCAAATTTTTTTGACATGGTTGTGTGAATAATGATTGTTCTCACAAAGGTGGAAGCAGGGCAATGTTGTTATCACACTACAAAACCCCCTTGGGGAGGAGATGGAGTGAACCTCTGGGTGTCCAGAGTCTGACCCGTCTCCCACCAGCAGTCAACATTGGTTTGTTTTATCAAAGACTACAATATTTTTTAAATGTATTTTAAATATGCTCATTTATGAAACTACAGCCAGCAGATGGTTTGCTTTTTGTAATGGCACATAGGTGTGTTGTTGAAGGCAAGAGATCCTTTTGTTGTTGTGTAATGAGGACATGTTGTGTGATGGCTGTGTGCGCGCGTGTGTGTGTGTGAGTACAAATTACCTCTCTCTTAAAAAGTGCGTGCATTAGCACATTCATTCTTCTTTAAAGATGTTGCATCTGGCGGAGGTGAGACAGTAGGACAGAGTCAGAGAGACAGGTGAAGAGCAGTGAGGGGGCAGACAGATGTGAGAGAGAGAGAGACCTAGAGAGACTACTTACACTGCATCAGGCTCAAGGGAAATCTAACCAGGCAATATCCAAACCAAGGCGCTGTGCTCCTGCCACCTTAGCCCCACACAATTACAATACTATCTGACAAAGATATTGAGCGCAGATCCCTTGCTATTTCTGTGGATGCGTGTACCCAGCTAGAACCTGATTTTATATAAAAGTACCAAAAATGACATTACTGACTTATTGAAAAGAGAGGCCACGGAGCCGGGCAGAGCGAAGCAAACACTGAGAATATGTTGACTCTCCAAAGTCCAGGAGAGGCAACACAGCACATGGCTGAAGCGCTCATCTTCTTGTCTGGGTTGGAGGGTGTGTTTATGAAAAGCTGACCTTTACCTCCACACCACCTTTTGAAAGTCTCATTGTGACCTTATGCAGGGTTGAGTCTGAGAGGCAGGAAGAACGACACACGTGAATGAGGCCTGCATGAGGAAAAGACACTGACAAATGACTGTGTGTGTTTCGCAGTGAGAAACAGGAGAGGTTCAGGTTAACTCCTAAAGTCTGATGAGTGAGATGCAGGAAGGAAAATGTCTTTCTTCATTTCTACATGAGCCGAGCAGAGAGACACTGTTGTTGTCTGTGAAATGACAAATTACTTGTTCTACTGAGGAAGACAATGAGATGCAGATTATTTTGTCCAAATACAACTTTGGTTCCAACAAAAGTTGGCATGCTGTGTAAAACTTAAATGAAAACAGAAAGCAGTGAGCTGCAAATCCTTTTTGACCGAAGATAAGATATGTAAGACCAAACTGAGGATCGGATAGATAGATGATAGATGAAAAATTACAATAAATATGCAGATAAAATCATTCGTCACCTATGGTGACATCATTTTTGTGCCGTTGATTATATTAAACATGTCAATCTTGAGGAGGTTCAATTTCCTTTTCAACGTGTCATTAAACCAATAAGACATGGTCAGAATTTTAAAAAGTATATGTTCAATGCAAAGCTGCAGTATCATCATAAAGTTCTTGCAGAATCAGTATCTGTGCGTCGTTTCACCAACTCTTTTGGGAAATAACAAGATGTACAAGTACTTATTCTTAAGGGTTTCACCAGAACACAGATAGAAGGAGGTAGTGAAGAAGATGAATCAGGCTCATGAAGCACTGGGGAGAATACCTGCAGAATCATGGTGTCAGCAGTCTTGGTGGCAGAAAGTAAGAATAAAATGTTCCATATAGGGAGTTCAGTCTTTTTGAAATATCATGCCATTCATCTGTGGCGCTTGTTCCTGTCTCTTATAGTGCTCTGTGTGGTTATAATGGAAATACTTTAGCTCTTCTTCATTCTGGGAGGGAGGAGAAGGATCCATTTTTGGACTTGGCATGTAGAGCAGTCTTTCCTTACGGAGTATTAAGCTTTTTTCCCCAAATATTTTGTTAATCATACCTTTTCAGTAAACCCTAAAATGTCTTTGAAGACGTCCTGGTGCTTTGAAAACAACCTTTTCTGACGATGAGTCATATCACTTACCTTGTTCTTTTGACATTGCTCTCAGTTTAATGAATGTCCACAGTCCATGTTATATTTAAAAGTCTTACTATTCTCTCATATTCTCCTGAGGGCTCCTTGAGGATGTGTAGTCTAATATCGTCCTCATTTTACCTTTCCACATTCAGAAATCAAGCACCAGAGGGCATCAGCTGGAACACAAATCAACCCTCATATGACAAAGTGTAAGACATACATAGACACTATCAAATATATATTTATATTCAACATCTGTTTGTCCCAAACCTCTCGCTGTCTTTCCTTTCACTCACTCAGTCTACCTGTGCCTCATGCCAATTGCTCTTCCAAACCCCCTTAGTTACTGTAGCTAAGCCTGTAAACTTCACAGTGGTAATGGAGACAGATTTACCACTCCAAATTGTCAGTAATTTTTCAAACAATGTGTCCATGATTTTAACCTGAGGTAAACAAAAGCACACGTTTTAATTCTAGACAGTGACAGTCAATTTTGCTGGCTGTAATGACTCCCAACAGGTTTTATCAACTGTAACTAACAGACTAAATATGCTATAAAAAAAATGGCTGCTTGACTACTGCTTGACTAGCTCCATGCATTGGTTGAAAATTATGTCACTGGTTGATTTTTTTGTTTCCAGCTGACCTGTTAGCCAGATTTACTGGAAAATGTCTGAAATATGCACTTCATGGCAGCATGTCCCAGATGGAAAAGTCAGCATAAACCAGCTGTTCCATAGTAGACATGACAGGCTAAATAAAGAAACTGCATTCTTGAACTGCAGTGTAGAATTAGCTTTTAGCTTTCATTTCTAATGATACAATAGAACCATGTTAGGTAAATGTAAAGCTATCTCAGGTAGCATTTGTTGGGGTTTAAGTAAAAACATAACCTGTAACCCTACAAATCTCTTTGCCCTTGAAAGTAGGGCCCTCAATTACTACAAGGGGCATAGTAAGCTAATTAGCCATTTGGTTTTGGAAAAGCTAAAAACCATTCACAGTTACAGTTGTGATTTAACACACTCTGGGTTAGTGTATAGTCATTTACAAGGTATTAATATTATTGTTACTTTAATTTTCCATTAGATTTGAAAAGTGTTTTTAATAAAATTATAAAATATAAAAAATGAGACGCATGGGTTTTTAATGCAGTCAGCAGACATGGTTAATTCATATTTACTACTTACAAAAGGGCAGAAATATGTTCACACTGAAAAAAAGCACCCCTTGAGTACAGGGTCACACAGATTCACTGTTTTGCTTGAACACACTCAAGTAGTAGTGGATGCTTGAAACCTGAGGTCCTGACCGCTGATCCTCTATTGAAGAGAGGTATTTGTGTTCACCATGCCACCTTCCTTCCCACATTCACTGATCAACATGGATTCGAAAGTGATTCTCCTCCTTCTTGATCTCATCGACTTCTTACTATAAATAAAAGCAGGAGGACCCTAAAAATAATGTCATAAAAGGGAAGAAATCAATCAGATTCATTTTCATAAAACTACAAAGTCTGCTTTTTGACATCGAAAATCTCCAAGATGCATAAATCTGCTAAATCTGCTGGTCTACAGCTAAGCTGTAACAGTGTTAACATGTTGCCTAATAACCATTAAAAAGTATTTTGGGAGGAAATATTTTGAGTAACAGCCAGACAGTAGAAAAAAATGTAATTGCTGTTATCTTGCCTTACTTTTAATAGTGCAATAAAATTTGAGCTGAGCCACTTATTAACATGGATATTATCATGATATTTTACAGTCCACCCACCCCCCATCATAATCACCTTAAAGACACTATCTCCACTACAGCACACTGTCTGTAAAAATAATATAGAATTTTAGCATGATGGCATCAGACATAGCACTGGGGGTTCATGTTCTCCAAGAGATAATATTCTCTTTATGGGCCTTATGGCTGCACTGTAAGCCTCAGGTCAAATCTTTTCCCATTGAATGAATTCATAATGTAAAGCCACTGCATGATCAGTAAATGGAATGTGCAAATGTAAGACTAATATATGATTTAGAGAGAGGATGTTCCATATACATTCAGAATCAATAATTTACAAATGTAGTCCTTCCCTTGAACATACCTTTTTTTAGTCTGTAGTGAAGTGATGTTTGCACAGATTGCATGTTACTGAATATTAGAGAAAATACTGCATCACATCACATATAAGTTCAGTAGTGTAGCATTCAAAAACAAAATACCTGTTTACCTGAAAATACCTGTTTCAGTGTGTCATAATATGATAGATAGCCATACAGCATTTGATTTTATAGCTGTTGTAGGTGCACTACTGAGTTTAAAGTGTGTGTAAAGTCAGAATAAATATGTTTTCGATGAGTTTGTCAGACCAAAGAAGAAAATTTGAATGATTAAAAATATGATAACAATGAGGTGTAAAAATGAATTCTCAGCTCCAGGACTGTGGGGGCGTCCTCTGAATGTGCTGAAGCCACGCCCACTCGTGAGAGGAGTCAAGCAGCCATTTTGAAGCGACTGAAACGTGTCAGAAGAGTTCAGAAAATGACATGACTAACTTTGAAACACTCTGAGTGAGATGAATTCATCTCTATCTCTCTGATCAGGGTGGCCTCAGTGTGTCATCGAGCCACACTTAAAGGACCGCCCACCAAATCCTGGACTGAAAACTGGTGAAAAACAGTTTGAACCTCTAACTCCACATTTCAGAAATATATTGTTCAAGTCTTTTCACTGTTTTCAGCAACTATTTCCCAAAATATTTAATGAAATCTCAGAATTGCCTTGACACAGACTTTAAGGATTACAAGTCTTCCAGATTAAAAGGCAAAAAGCATGTCTGTAAAAGTTCTCCATTAGAACACACATAACCACAATCTGATTTGACACTATTGTTGTTGTTCAGATAGGATTCAGCGCAAAAACAACTTGGGGAAAGATGGAGGTTGTGGTTAAAAGAAACCAACATCAGTCTCCAGTGTCAAGTCATAATCATATTCATAGTTCTTTCAGTCACTAGAGGGCTTTTGACTGGAGTCTAGTATTTTGGGCATTAACTGAAATACCTGATTCTGTTGTTTTTCTTGAGAAGACATCTCACTTAAGTGTATTACTCAGATATCATTTTGTGGTACCTGTCCTTTGAGGTACTTCCCACCACTGCAATTGAGTGAGGCAGTATGTGTATGTTTGTGTGTATAGCCTCTAGTGTCTTTTACAAAAGTATCAAGCACACAGTAATAACACGATTGTACAGCTTGCCATGACCATGTGTGCCCTTTCCCCACCGCTGCAGCTTCACTCACCATCTTCTTCTACCCACCCACCCCACCTGCATAACCCCATCAGAAAGCCGAGGCATTCTCGGGTGATCAGGTTGATGGAGGGGTTTGTACCTGGAGGTGTGCCTTCCTCTGGCCTCTGAGGAACTCACTGAGAGCTGGGAGCTCAGCGTGTATTTAAGTGAAAGTCCTGTTAACCCCCATTACCCTCTGCAGCACTGTACCGGAGGATTAGCAGAATACAAATAGCCCCTCTCGCTCCGCATGTCCTCTGCACCGCAACTCCTATACCATCCAGTGCAAGAGTTGCTGACAACGTGAAAGACTGAAATATGATTTGAGGCCAAGCAGGTGTTTATTGCATGCTAAACAGTGTTCTGCTGCTCATTATGCAGGCTTTAATGGTGGGAATACATTAGTGAACAATGTTGAATTTTTAAATTAGGGGGAGGGTGATGAAACACACTATCAAAATGTTACCACCACTTGGTACCATGTGACCTTGGCTTGCAGAAGCTCAGATCATGGTGTGCAACAAGGGAAATGCCAGAGGGTTTTGGAGGCTAATTAATAATTAATAATTCAGTGCTTCTTTGTATTTGGTAGTGTGAAATCAAAAGGCATTACAAATCAGCTGGAGCTGGTCTCTGATCAGCCAAAAACTGCCCACACTGTGAAACCTTCAGAAACATTTGGAGATATTGTTACCAATGAAGTGTTTGTTTCCTGTAAATCAAAACCATCTTTCAGTCACATTATCATTGAATTCGTCTAGATCTAATGACTTAAAATAATCATTTCCTCTTTTTTTTTGATTGATTATTCATTTAGTCTAGATGTTGAATAGTTATCACAGTTTCAAATGTTTGTGAACTCTGTTTTGTTTGGCCAGCACTTCAAATTCCAAAAATATTCACATTACAGTAATAAAAAAGAGATAAAAAGCAGCCCGTCATACTGTTTGAGAAGCTGTAATCAGAGAACGTTTGGCATTTTTGCTTGATAAATGACTTTAATTAGTCAGTTATCAAAAACGCTCAGAATTAATGTTCCTTTAATCAACGTTCATTATTAATATGATCAAACACTATCAATGTCTCAATGATCTATCTCCATCTATCAAGGATTCTGCTACATTTGCCCCAATGAAGCACCTTGAAAACTGTCTGTCTGTCTGTAGTGTTTACACAGTCTGACAATTAGTCAAAAACAGTTGACATGTTGAAGGTGGCGAGGTCTTTGTAACTGACGTTCAATCTGACATCTTGTTATGATGTTACGTTCATGTTCAACTTTGTATAGAAACACTGGATTGCTCGGTATTCTTCCACCAGATATTGACTGGGATTTGCAGTAGCCAAGAGGGCTGAGTGAGTGTGCTTGTCTTAGCATATACCTTTCACTGTAAAAGGTCAGAATCTACAACCTCCGAAAACCAGCAGTGGCTGCCATGGTGGTTTTCTTGGCAGGTTTCGCTCCTGGCAACGCAAAGATGAGTCAGTTTGGTTAGCTAAGGTGTAGACATTAACAGACTGCTACGCCCACCATGTAAGAAGGTTCGCAGGTTCTTCATTCCAACACCTGTCAGACTCTTTAACACCAGCATGACTGAGTGACTTTTTATTTCTTATTTATGAGTCATTTCTTATCCACCTTGTATACTGCTGCTGTAACAACTGAATTACCCCAGTGTGGGATTATTAAAGGCTCTCATCGTATCTTAAAGCTATCAGTCCATCAGGAAACTCTGTAAATCACGTACAGTTGAAGCTGAGCAGCTAGAGGACATCAGACAGCCAGTTATTGGTTGGGAGGAGTACAGGTGACAGAGCGACAGACACGGTCTGCGGTCCAGTACTGCGTACCACTAAAACGCAGTACCAGGAAGATGGAAGAGCGGCTGCCTGCTATAAAGCCTCATTCAGAACCAGTCACGGCCGCACTCTGGGTCAGAAAATGATCCACGAGCAATATGCAAAAATTCCATTTAACTCATTCTGAGTAGTTTCTGAACTGTCCAGCTCGGAAATGAACGTCCGGAGAGTTCACGCAGCAGTACGTGAGGTTTCTACCTCCGAAACACAGCGGTTTCTATGGGGGTCGGTGCACGATCGGGACCACGCAGCACCAGAAGTCACATTAATGTTGAGAAGTATTCTATTTATTATTGGTTAGCTTTAGTATAACGTTATTAAAAAGAATAAATCCAGAGACTTATTATACTCTAAAATTGTTGGTCTTTCTTGTATTCAGTGTTAAAAAATATTATATGGCTCTCACAGAAATACAATTTCATGGCTCTCTCAGCCAAAAAGGTTCCAGACCCCTGGTGTAATGTGTTGCTAGCACAACATCATACAAAATAGCCTCAGCTAACAGTTTACTCTTGTACTCCGTACATGTGTTTAGTAGCTTAATCACCATGGCTTAATGTTGATCATTTACTAGGAAGATTGTTAAAAATTAGCCTTTAGCTTTATACCTTTAGCTTAACTCTTGTTTATGGTATCTGATTTACTTGTCATTTATAATCACTCTCACTATTTTGCTGCATAGTTGCACCTACATATATTCTATGTTTAGGACAGACGATTCATTGTAAGAAGCTGATTAAGAAAGACGAGGGAGAGGTGAGAAAATAGACTTCCGACGTATGGTGGAGAAGTCCTGCCAAGACAGGAAATCACAGATCTGGTTTAAGCTCCTTCCTGAGAGTAGGCAGGTTTATTTATTTAATAATTTATACTGTGTATGAAATCACCATGCCATGCTTTCATGGTTAACAGACTTAAACAATGATTAGCTCTTAAACTTCAGCCTTAACCCAGTTTGAACATGAAGGTAGAGTGTAAACCACCGAGGGTAACTATTAATTTTCTGTCCACAGACCCGCCCCCGCTCTGTTCTCTTCATCCCCACCTTCCTTGACGTGCCTCTCCCTGCCTCCTCCTGAACGTTATTTCTTCCTTTCCTCTGTTTCTGCTCTCCTGTCCCGGTCACATCACTCACTCTCCCTCCATTGATCCTCCCATTTTCCATCGTCTCCTCCTCTCACACCTGCTCTGTCATCCTCTCCTTCGCAGTAGCTCGGGCCAATATAAAGCAGACCAATATGAGATTTTATAGTTGATGGAAAGCCACAAACACTATCACACTGTCTTTGTGTGTGTGTGTGTGTGTGTGTGTGTGTGTGTGTGTGGTGACTCCTGTCTCTGCTGCTGTGTATACGCTGTTTTGTCCGTGTATTTATTTGTTTGGAGAGTTATTTGTATTATAAGTGTGCATGCTTTTGTGTTTGTGTGCATGTGCATCTATTTCCTTGTGTGTGTGTGTTTGTCACACTGCAGCTCTGCAGGCCAGTGGCTGTCAGTCTAATTCCATTTCTTTGGGAGACAGAGATGCTGGAGATAGCAGTGTTGTGTGTGAGCGACTGTACTACCCGGGCTTGTGTTTCAGTGGAGCTTCAATTAAAGTGAACTGGCTCCTGGGAGAGAGGAGTGGTGGCCATCCGCCATGCTGCAGACACACACTCTATTCCCTGTGACTGATCGAATGGTTCCATGCTATACAACACCGCTTGACAGCACACCGCCTGATGGAAAATAGTGAAAGGGGTGGGCAGGTTCCACACACACACCGTCTTAGGCCTGCAAACAGATGCACACACTAACTTGTGTATGCACATTTCTGATTGCAGTGTTTTAAAGAATCTCTGCATGATAGCCAGGATTCCAGAATATACTGCATGCGCCTACATTTTTAAGAAAATGGCTATGCCAATATGTGCATAGCTGCACCTTCAGAGCAGAAATTGTTAAACTTCGTCATTGTTCGCTTCACGGCATCCATATTGTTGCCGAGTCGAGTGTGTGCATATATTTTTATGGTTATTAATCATAGTGGCATCTCATTTTTACTTGGCTTATTCCACCCAGAGCGTACAGAATGTCGCTGTCGTGCGACATCAGCTCACCACCTCCTGGGGAATAAATGTACTTAGGCTGAGAGCTTGTATGACTCGTACATGGCAGCCGCAGCGAGTCTGTTTGCCTCCTGAGGTCAGAAACTAAATCTAAATGTTTACAGCCGTGCATGGAGACATAAGTGGAATAAGTCTCAGCTGGCTGCAGGGTGTGACCCGGGGTTAGAGGATTTTCTGTAAAGGGAATATGATCAGCTTCTGTTATGGTTTATTACAATAATAATATTATTTACATATGTATCTCTGTGTCTGAATTTACTAAACAGAACAGAGACAGGCTATCTGCTTCATATTCAGTTCTAATAAATGTTAACATAACACAAGAACGACAGCACAAGGCCATGCAGCTTTGCATAATATTAAAGCAGCCATAATCAATACATTTATAATAATGATGGATCAGATGACAACGTATAATGTGAAAGAGGTGATGAACACACTGAGAGCTCGATGGAGCCTTATAGTGAGTCTCAGCTCATCGTTTTTTTCTTTCGTTGACTCTCTTTTCATCAGAGTCATCTTCAGCCGCAGCAGGCAGCTATTCTCAGTGACAAAGTTCTAAAGAAAGTAAAACTCCATCGTACGTTACCTGCCAAGCAGCAAACAACAGTCAGACAAAGTTAGCAAACAGCTGGTGAACATGGTGAAGGATTTAGCAGATATTTCCCTTCAGGGGATGATGGTGAAAATAACAGAGCTGAATGAAGAGTGGCCAGAAAACTCAACAGATCAATGCTTATATTATAAATCAGTGTAATGCAAACTGTGTGCTCATATCATCTTAAAAAGTTCCTATCTATCGATTCTAGCCCATGATACTTTGCTGTATGTCATCCTCACTCTCTCTCTCACTATTATTAAGAACTTCATATTTAAAAGAGACAAAAATATAGAAAAAAGTTCAAACAGCCTCACCTGTCCGTCATTGTGATGATGTCATGTGATCTTCATTAGCAGATGGAGTTTGCTCATTTTGAATGGAATTATAATGAAATATGTTTTTGCAGAACACTTCTTGCCCATGTAGGCTTTAAAGTATGTCAAATTTATGGGGAGGAGAATATGGTAGAAAGTGAATATAATATACTGTACATAGCAATGTTTTCATTAGTGTATAATCAGCTGAAACTAGAGTATAATCGCTGTGCTTTTGTTACTTTAGAGTGAGACTGTTACAGATCAACCTACATGAATCACCATGTCTCTACAAAGCAGCTCAGAAGGATCAGACTAAATAGTGGAACTTTTTGTGTTTGTCGCAGCCACCGTAGTTTCTTCCTCACGCTAATTAGGAGAAGGTGAAACATGGTTGCATTTTGAAACTACACAGTTAGATGGAATATTTATAATTATAATTATATATAATGAATATTATATATACATATATATAAGTCTGGGGTAACTGGACTGTTCTCTTCACGGATCTACAAACAGTCCAGTTGTCCAGACTTAACCTTTGTGAAGAAAGATGACCTGGATGACCGAGAACCTTCACAGAATTAAAAGCATAGTTTCATAGTATAGTGCAGGTACGTGTAGATTAAACAGGCGTGGTGTCAGTGCAGTATTCCAGTGGAACAGTTCACTCTGAGGCATGAAAGGCAGGAGAAATACTCCAAGCATTGTTCAATCAAGTGCAGTTTAATGGCCTCATATTTTGCAACCAGGCAGAAAACATTTTACATCCTTGATATCTTTGGCAGTGTTTGTAGCGACTCTCAGGTGATGCACAGCTGAACGTACAACAATCCACAGTTTTCTTTCTCGTCTAGTTTTCCACGCCGCTGCACAGAGAAAGAGCTGTTCACTCGCTTTCCCCTCTTTTCTCTCTTTGCTGAGCGCCGATGTAAAACAAACCAAACCAGATTGCTTGTTCTTTGGCACAGAGCGACTGAGCATTCCCCCACTTCGCTTTGTTTACACGTGATAACGTACTGTGAGTAAACCAGAAGAAGGGCTCCATCGCTATCACATGAAACGACAGTTTACTCAAGTCAGGGCTCCGTAATCTTGACATGTGAGGAACGACACTAATTTCCTCTCTTCTTTTCTCCCGCGAGTGCAGCGGCGTTTTGATGATGTAAACACCTCCGTTTATCGCGGCTGCCTCCAAATTGCCTGAAGTGGTTGCTTCTGTAATTGCGGGTTGGAGCAGTGTGCATGTTATTTTGTGTGTTAAAGACTGTGCTTGTCTGCACAAAAAAAATAAGTCACAAATTTGTGTACATAATCTTACAAGTGTTCACAGTTGATTCTGCCACGGTGCAGTGAGAGCTGTGACCATAAATGATCCTTAAACGGTCACCTCAGGCATGTGACTCTATCACATCTATACCTTGATGAAGATCTTTAGGCTGTGACAGTAATTACCTGCCAGCTACTTGTCTTAAACACACTGCAGAGCCCGGGGAGGGGGAGGGGGCTTTAGGATGAAATAAGATGATGACATAGCAGTTGGAGTGTGGGTAAAAACAAAAACTGAGGGTAAAAGGAAAAAAGGATAAAATGGGAGAGTTTAGTGAAGGGAAACGAGAGGAAGTGAAAACAGTTTTAAGGGATGGAGGAAGACGACTAGGGAAGATGGCAACTGATGACATTGAACAGGGAGTTATAAGCCAAACCTGCAGTCTCCTCTGACAAGTTCATTTCTCCATTTTCTTTTTTTTTTTTTCACTTTTATCTCCTATAGCAGCAACACTTGTTTCATCTGTGGCAGAGAGAAATCTCCTGCAAATGCAAGTTATTCCTCTCCTGTTCCCATTCTGCAAATACACACTATGCATGTGTATGAACTTCCATATCAGCTCACTAACCAAGGCCTAGTCAACATATCATCTGCAGACCTGAATGCAAATCTCTAAAGACACAAAATGAAGCAGCCCAGACATAATCAGGAACAATAAGAGAGAGACACTGCAGGTTTTGGTACATGGCAATGAATAAACTTGTAAAATAAATTTGTTTCATTTATACAGTCCTTTTCAAAGCAAACAGACACACAGATAAAAATAAAAAATACAGTTTAAACCCAGTTAAAATCCAGAGAATCAAAATGGGATTTAAGGTGCCTCTCTGATGGCTTCCAGGAGGCTGTTCCACAGGAGCCGCTACTTAAAAACGTCCCGTCTCTGGTCTGTTGTTTAATGCCGCAGTGGAACGATCTGATGGGGTTAGGGTTTTAAAATTGATCCTGAAGTTTAAAGGGAGGACAGTGTAGGAATACCAGGTGATAATGCTGGTGTAGTGAGCTACAGTAATTAAGTCATGATATTGTGCATCAGTGACTATTTCAAGATCAGTGGGGGACAGGAAGTGCCTGATTTTGGAGATGGTTCTGATTTGGAAGAAACTGGCTCCTGTAGAATTTACCTGTCTGTTAGAACTCAAGCTGCTGTCCAATATGATACCCAATGTTTGAGGTTGAGAGGGAGGTAAACCTGGATATCATCTGCATAGCAGTGAAATCAACGTTAAGGCTTTGGATGCTTTGCGGTCAGCTCTAAGTGTAGTTGTTTTAAATATTAGCTGCTCTTGACAGACTGTAAAATGGCTGCGTTGGAAGACTGACACTCAGTAATCTGTACAAAGACCATGTATGTAGGCATCAGTGTTAATTCCTGACTGCAGCACCAACAAATGTTAGTCCATCTCTGCTGTGGATAAATAATGGATCTCCTTCTTCCTCCTCCCTTCTAACTACATCTCCTCTTCCTTTGTTCCTGTTTTGTCAGGCATTGTGACTCTCTTCTTTTTTCCACCACCTACAAATCAAGGCCCGCGTTCAGCCATCAATCACAAGTGCAGTCTTAAACAGAACATGGAGATAAAGAGGCGAGGGTTGTAATGCTTATTTGTCCATCATCTTCCTCTAACTGACTAACGGGCTGAATCACAGTTAACTCTCCAGCAATGGCCCTGCGTTGTGGAGTCAAATCAGTTTGATTTCTGAAGCCGTTCTGGTTATTTGGTTGTCAGAGTGAGGAGCAAGGTTGTTTTGTGCACACTACCTGCTCGCCTTGCGACCACTGATCCATGAAGACAAACTCATTTTCTCCTCCGCTGGTAATGAAGAATGAAATCCTTTTTGTTTAACGGCGGTGGGTTTAGCACACAATTGTCTTTTACTTGTGTCTGTGCCTAGAGGAGGCCAAGAAGGTTTTGCCTAAGTGCCCTTTCACAGAGACAGATGATTCATTTAAAGAGGCATTCAAGCATATGTTGTTAGCTTGCTGCCTTTCATACACTCCCTCATGGATCTCAGTCACACACACACTCATGCACTTATTAACACAAACATTTTAACTCACTAGCGCACAGAGAGTTGCATGCATGTATATGCATAATGCAAAACTTTTCTCTTCCTGGTAATTACCATTGCAAATTCTAATTATATACCACCACAGTATTAAAGCACCTTATAACATTCAAATTATATTTGCTTGTCTATGCTTTTTGAATTCAATAATAAATCCTCAATGCACAAATTATTATAATTTTTTTCTGTTTACACACATTCTCTTTCACTTTAGCAGAATTTTTAGAGGGAGTAGTTTACATATTCTTTGCGTGTTATGTTTATTAAAATATTTTCAAATGCTAAAACACATCTGAATATTAAATGGAAGAAGAAATACAGATCAAAGCTGCGCTTTATATTTTTCTTAGCATTGGGTCAAATGGTGAGCTTGTTCATAGTGACGAAGCCGCAGAGAATGATCACATGACACTGTTCCTTTTAGCAACACCCAGAGCATGGGTGACCTGCAACTTTAAGACTGAGAGCACGCAAAGTGAGCAACCAACTTTTGAAGATAGGACAGATATTTTCCAAAACAAAGCTACAGTAAATGGACAGAAATACACCAATAGGCAATGATTTGTTAACACTTTACTTCTGCTTTAAAGGAAACATGAATAAAACAGAATAACCGATTCTTCTGCCACCTGTTTCATTTCTATCTCTTCGCAGTCATGTGCTCCTGGTCACCGTAAGCTAGTTATCTTCGTCCTCAGGTTAGCAATTAAGCATCCTCAGATTTTCTGAAATCACCTCATTTCTTCTGGAGAGAGCAGTATTTGAAGAAAAAAATTGATTTGCATTTCTGTCAGTACTTCAGTCAGCTTTCCCCAGACTCGCCCTTACACTTGGAGAAGCAGAAAAGCTAGGGTTGTTAACAGAAGGATATTTAATAGCCCTTCATTAGATTACTGGCTCATATCCAGCGTACCTGAATTTCATCCGATCCAATTGATGCAGCTTGCAAACCTGGGTCAAATAGCACTTGTAAATTATTCAGTGTTTATTTTAACCTACATAGAGCAGGAGATGGGTGGGGCTTTACTGCAACGAGACAGAAATATGCACTAAATAGACCCTGGAACACTTTCCTTTGATTCTCCTTACTTCTCTGGTTCTGTTTCTTGTTTAATTTTACCTGAACCATCTGGCACGCATATTAGCTCAACTAATTTTCAAATGGTATACTGAGCCTGCTCTCTTGTTCTAATGCTTTGTATGCCTCTCACTTTATCTCGGCCTTTTAATACTTCGCTCCATCCATATTTTCTTTCACCCTCCCAATGTCTCCAGGTCCTTTCCTCCTCCCTTGCTTCCATCTGTCTGTCTGTTTTGCACTGTTCTCTTTGTCCTGATGTTGTTTTTCTCTCCAATGCCTCCTCTCTCTTTTTCCCCCTCCCTCTCTGTCTACTTGGCAAACAGTTAGTACATTATTTGTGCCCACAGCAGGTGTTCTCCTGGATGACTGCAAGGGCTTATACCTGACATTTTACTACAATAACATTCACAGCCGAGGCAAGGAATGCTATTTGGGGTAGTGCTGCTTCCCTCACCTCTTAAGGCGGTGAAATAAAGAAGAATGGATCATTTATATCTCAGGAATGAGCTGCTAAGATGCACTACATAATTGTTCAATGGTCTGGACGAAAATCTTCTGTAACATCTGATGCTTCCTGTGGTGTTAAAGGGGTCAGTCTTAATCCTCCAGTACTTCCTGTGGCGGTTCCTACCTCCCAATTGGCTGGGATGAATGTAGGAGGCATCGCTGCCATCCAGTAACATGGCAGATGTCTCTCACTGTGTGATTACTCAGTGTCAAGTAGGCGGTGAAAACAGGTGACACATTTATTTGCGGGGCGTGCGCGACCAAGGCTCTGACGATTAGTCATCATTTGTGCAAATGTTCCTCTCCTCACTTCCCAGAGAGACCGGTCTCGGTTTAAAATAAAAAATTGTTGCCACACATTGCATTCAAGTTCTTTGGCAAAAGCGGCCTTTTTTACTCCTACACCGGGAGACTCTGCCACAGAGCTCGACTGCACTCCTCAGTTCGATCTATAAAGCCTACCTGTGGTGTGGAGTGCAGGTGCAGGCGTCCGGATCTTCAATGCAAATGCAGCCAGAAACATGCTGGAGCTCCTCAGTGTGTGTGTGTGCGGTGTAACACTCCCCACAGCAATCTGCCCTGCTCTGCCTGCAGAGGACTGCATCCGCAGTCATCCACTAATCCCATTTAAAGGGAGTGTGTGTACATTTAATAGGTCAAATGTTTTCAGAACATCCCTCTATGCAGGATGTGTTTGCATGTGCACATCTTTACTAAGGCTACGAAAGCCATTTTACTGAGCTGCTCCTCTAGCAATGCATACACAGCTAATTATATTGCTTGTGCACTTGAGGGTATACTGACACTGCAGTTATTTGCCCCAATGATAAACGTCTGTGGTCTGCATCTCGGACAGAGGGTGAGAGTTGGTTGCACTAATATACTAAAATTATGATTGGTTGATTGAAATAAAATGTAATTATTGATTGATTGATTGATGATTGGGGGCTATGCTTGAACATAGTCCGGCAGCTGACAGCAGATTCAGTTGCTATTACTTTAGCAAGTAGTTAGGCTAACCGTTAATTATATGCTGCTACCAGAATCTGCCATTAGCAGGGCAACAGAACTTGGCTCAGCAGCTGAAGTAGACAGTTAAGCTGAAGTCCATCAGAAAACTCTGATGAAGCTTGAAGCTACGAAGTTGAGCAGCAAATATATAGTGAATAAAATCTGATCCAGTTTGAATAAAGTTCTAAAGTTGTGCGTTTGTACAGTAATCAGTGAGGCCCGGACATAGATGACTGTAGCAGCCCTCACAGTCACTCGTAGACTTGAAAACACTGTCAGTGTTGGACAGACACAGACAGATGGGACAAAGACATTTAAACATCAAGTTTGACTTCATGGAGATTTTAACTGAAAAGAGTGCTTGATTAAAAGAGTCACTCCCTTATTGAGATTCTTCATGTATCAGGCAATCCAAACAGATCACATCTCGAGTGTGTCAGATGTCTGAAAACAATCTCCAAATGGATATGTTTCTGCAGCTAGCGTCGGGCCTAATGCATCTGGCAAACAATGCTGATGCTCGCCAGCAGTGAGGCAGACACACTATCTACTTCACATTAACCTCCCTCTGTGTTCCCAATGTCTGTTGACCCAGACGTATTATCAACCTACAGGTAGGCACCAGAGAGTGTGTTATCAGGAGATGAGTAAAGACACACGCCATAGAGCACCGCTATCCTGTTGCACAGTAGGACCACTGCTGTCACATGTGGTGTAATGTGCGTATAATTTGAACACACAAGCACACACACATAGAGCTCCAACTACTGCGTTCTCACTGGAGGGCATGCTGGGACATGGTGCCTTGGTGCAGTGGATGTGGCAGCGTTGATGGATAATGAATGTATAGATTCCCCCTAGGTAATACTTGACTACAATCTTCAGTCTCTCCACACATCTACAGCACATATGATGTTTAATATTCATCATATGGCTCATCCATTTTCTGCAGATGCCCCCTTTGTATCCACTGGGACCTACACACCCTGACACTAACATTATATCCATTCACACACAGGCAGCTTGATGTGATGGGTAGTCAACTGTGTGCTGGGCTAAGGTTAAGGTGTCTAGCTCAAGGGCGATGTGGTGCAGCAGTGGCAGGTACGGTCCTGCTGGGAATCCAGGAGCCTCGTCATGTATTCAGACCCCCAGCTGGTAAATACACGTTTAATGCTACAGAGTCAGCAGGGGCAGGCGAGCGCGCACAGAATACACGATCACTTCAGGTGATTTCATTTGAAGCGTTGAGGGTCTGAGGGACTGGTGGGAAGATTTTCAGTGTCAGCACATGAAGCCTGAACGCTGCCTCACACTGCATGAAAGCTAAGTCTGTACTCCAGTGAGGACTGCAGAGTAAGAATTGGATTTTGCAGTCAGTTTTTTTTTGTTTTTTTTTTGCATTACAGAAATAAAATATTAAAACATAGAAGATTTGCTGAAGGCTTGAATTGTTTGCCACCTTTTTTTGCCCTGATTTAATCGTCTCACACAGTCCAGTCAGGCTGTTCTAACTTCAGAATAATATTTAGAAGAAAAATTAGTTATATAACCGTACGTCACAATATAGCAGATAGTAACAAACCTCATGTTTTTTATGACATAAAACAAAAAATGAGATTACAGTTTCCTTTAATGAGTAATTTGGATAATTTAGAATAAAATAAGAAATAAATATCTAGCCTATGGATATCTCTTTTTGATGTGTGGTTTAGTTCATTTTTTGGTCATTTAGGTTCATAATAAAACACTAAAAAAACATAACAATGATAGTGCAAACAGCTGTCTTTTCACACATCAAGCAACCAAAGCAACATCAGTGTTCAATGTGAGCTGTGTTTCTGGGTCATGAATGACTCTCCTTTTAGCTCTGATTTTGGTGTCTACCAACTCCTGACATATCTGATTCTTTAGCTGCTATCATGTATTCTATGTTCACCAGTCGCTGGCTTCGCCTGCCTGCTAAGAACAGAGATCCTGGAAATCAATGCGGTGCAGATTACAGGTGCAGTGATATAATAAATTAGTTCTTCGAGCATAGGCAATAAAACAAATCAACGCATATCGATTTTAGGTCTTCACCGGGGCGACCAACACTTAATCAATCTGGATTATATAGCAGCCTATACCTTCAGTGGCCTTCTGAACAGAACACGAGGTCTATATATAATATGATGCATACAAGATGCAAGAATAATAACAAATGCATGCATATACAGTATATTTCACAGAAAAGTATGTCTACAATTTGTCATAATGACAATGAATGATTCAAATCAAGTGGGAGAAAATATCAAAAAATGAAAAAGAATGCCAATAAACAAATCAAATTCAGAAATGTAGCAGAATCTAAGAAACCAACTTTACATATTTTTGACAATTTGATTCATGTCTATGAAGAAAAAAAAGGAAACCAAGTAAAGATATTTGACACACAAATATAAATCTTAGTGTGAACATTGCTTTAACATTACAACTATTTTTACCAGATCAAAAAATATGTATTTTGTAAATGTAAGGATTTTTAGGGTATGGCAGAAAAACGACCTCATCATTCAGGGTGACTTTCAGGCATACCTATATATATCATATAAGCCACATATGCCTTCATTTTCTCAATCGTTATCGGCACCACTTTGCTTGACAGAAACATTTTCTGGATTTCTGCCTAAGTGAAGAGCTTCTGTCAGTCATCAGAGCCCTGCAGTACTTCCTTCTTCCTCTGTAAACATTTGTCTGCCTTTGATACTAGACAGAAAGTCTACAGTGTTTTTTTTTCTTTGCTACCTTTGTAAATGACACTGATGAGCAGCAGTGAGAACGAACCAAAAACAGTGAAGCTGAAAGACTCTAAAATGCTTCTCCAAGATGAAGGAAACTGCAAAGTCTGCGAGTTTGTCACTGCAAACGGCCCCTTTCACACTGCACGCAGTCATTTTTCATTGTTCATATTATTGATTAGTGCAGCTCGAAGGCCAAAAACATTTTTGTAGACTCAGTGTTTTGTGCTGATGTTCAACAGTCGTACACGGGGAACTCTACATGAGAGAACAGATAAGTAATTTCCCCACCGACAACAGACATGATGTCTTGTGGCACTGCAGCCACACATCATGTCTGAGTCGGGAAATAATGCTCCCCTCTTTTTGCCTGGAGATACTCACTCCATTGTAGTTACTATGCTGTTGCTATCATTATCTGTATTGCACTCTCCTCCCACACAAATTGAATGCAACAAGTCCGCTCCTGTTCCTCTGGGGGCTTGTTCAAATGCATTGTGGGGAATCTATGAAAATGCCAAAGCAGAGGTAGATAAGGCAGTTTGAGGGAGGCTGCGCTAAAATGTACTTTTCCACAATAGTTTCACAGAAAAGCCAACAGAAAGCATTAAACACCGCAGACAGTAATTCTATCCAAGGCAGGGAACTTTCCATAAACTCCAAATATTTTGAGATTTGACATCCATTGAGTTTTATCTGTTTCATATTATCAAATGCACCTGCATGTCAAGAAAAAAAGTGAACTTCCTTCCTGCAACTTTAATATATTCACAAACTTAGAAAGCAAGTCAAGACTGTCTGCATGATGACACTGCAGATTCAGATCCTGTGCTTCGTAAGACGTGTGTGACTTGCTTGTAAATAATGTGAATTTCCAAACTGAGTGGTGTTCAACAGATTTAGGCACGTCTTCAGGAGCTCACTGTTGCAATTATGAACATGTTTCTGCATTATTCCTACTTTATGTAAGAGATGTCTCGGAGTCATGTAATAAAATGGACTACAAAGTGTTAAATTGTGCCTACATTTCATCTTTTTTTTGATTCCCACAAAAGAAGAAAACATTTGCAGTCAATCTCGGAGAAGGCGATCCTTCTCACAACGCCCACGCGACAAACACGCAGAGAAGAGTGCCCGAACACATACACATACTGTATGCATACACAGGAGCACTTCCACACTCAGAATCACACTCACAGCCACTTGAAGAAGTGCTACAAGCTTGCATGCACCAGCAAAACCAATTGTTTGTTGAACTGACTTCTTATTTAATTACCAGACAAGCAAATTAGTTTAAACTTGAAATCCCAGAGCCACTCAAGGGGAATTAAAGTGTTTCCAAAAGTTTTCAGTAGAGGAAAATGAGATTTTCATTTCATGGTGATTGGTTATGTCGCTGAGAGGAAGGCTTTGCACTTCCACCCAAGTTTATCATGTGAGTATACACAGTGTGTCCCCAAAGAGAACTGTGAGGGCTTCATCACCTCTTTAATGCATCTCTAACACAGGTTAGATTGAGAAGAGGATATATATTTTCAGTACCTTACCTTTGGCAACTGCATACAAATGCTGAAAGCTGCTTTTTCAACTTGTCTCCATGTGAAAGAGGATAATGATGCCATCAGTGGCAATGGTGCCTTCAGGGACAGAACGGATGCGTGAGTCAGATTAAATTGAAATTGAGGAAAACACAAAGAAAATGTCTTGGGTTTTCCTTCTCAGCGGTTTGCTTATGATAATTTCATTTCATTGTTTTATAAAAGTGACACCGCGCTTGCCACTGTAAAGGTTTGCAATCATATTAAATAAAGATGGTTAAAGTACAAAATACATTTTCAATTTGCAGTAAGTGATTTTTCCAGCCAGTTCATTTTGCTGTCACTGCAAAACAACCCGAAGTCTGTTTTCAGACTCCAGTACACAGTTAGTACCCATCAGCATAATGATTTTAAAAAGTATCATTAGTTTAAAATGAGTCATTCATTTGTCAATGCAATGACTCTTATTAATAGTCCTCCTTGTTTTTTTAAAGCTTTGAAAAAATCATGCTTGATGGCTAGTACAAGTGATCTGACCTGACCTGGTGGATTCTCCACCAAAATTGTCCAATCATAGCGTGGCAACTGTAACTAGACATGGCCAGCAAGTTTTGGATTTGTCCACATGCTGAAGTGCTGTGCAGGCAAAAGGTTTAAAGGGACATTGCCTTTCCAAAATATAAATTGTAAAGAATAGATTAACCTGTGCATTTAGTTGCAGTGCTTACAGGTTAAGTTAAAAAGGACCCATTCAGAGCTCACACAGAAGAAGAAGTGCCAATAGCTGCAGTTCCTCAAATGTCCACTTGAGACTGGCTACAGACATTAGTCAGTCTCCATAAGTCCCCATGTTAAGATGTCCAACTTCACAGCAGAAATAAACATGTTTACAGCCTGGTACAAAAAACAGTTTTGCTGTCTGTAGCTAATTTCCCCGTTCATGACAACTGTACTGAGGGTGAATTTATATACAACTCACCTGTTCACATTATATTAAGGATTAAAGTTATGCAGAATTAAGAGCGTGGGTGCTTTGATTGACAGGTGGGTGCCATTACAGATGGCTTGTTTGCGCAACCAGGCTTCATTCAGCTGCCTCGGGTCCACCAATCCATGCCTTTGCCTTTAGCCATGAGGCGATGCAGGGCTACCAACATGGCGGTTGCGTGCACTGCATATTTTGAGCTTTAAGGGGTGGTGTTTAGAGCAGCCCCTCCACGTTCAAAGGCTCAGTCCTTGCTGTGGAAGCCCAGGGTTCGAATCCAAACTGTGGCTCTTCCCTGTGTGTCGTTCCCCATCTCTCTCTCTCCACAATTCCTGTCACTCTTCAGCTGTCTCTATCAAAATAAAGCTTGAAAAGGCCAAAAAAAATCATTAGCTGCTCCGTCCTCTTTATTGGATTTGCTGAAGTTTGGATGCTGGCAAACAATCCAAGGAAGTGTCTAAACTGAGCAGGAACACAGGGATATGCTAGCCCCAAATTTCACCAGACGCAGGCGCGTCACCTTGTGGTCACCACAGTGATACGTGACCGTTTTAGTCAATGCATCAAAACCCCCCAGCTCTGCCGTAGTCCAGTTCAGAAGCATCCCAGAAGCTGGCCTCGACTCGGCTCTGCATGAAATACTGTTCTATTTTTGACGGATGCCGTAAGAAGCCCGCGTCAGTTTACACACACCACCTCGAGCGGATGGAAAGCCAGACACAGGAAAAGCATAGAGTATCCAGTGGATTTTCAAAATAAAATACACCATGCAAACTGCCGGTTGTAAAAACAGACTAACTACGTATCATATTTACACATGGAGAAGCATATTTACACATGTAGGAGCATATTTAGAAGCACATAAACCGGGCTAAACGCTTCTGAAACACTCCCGGTAAGGTTTGAAGTCACGTGCAGGACAAACCAAAACAGCGTCGCAGTGCTGCAGCAACATGGCAGAGACGTGTCGGGGTTAGAAGGAAATAATTTACTTAATTATACTTGTCATAACATACTCATAATATGTTAAAAGCTCACTCTGCAATAAAAGAGTATATAAATGATTTAGGCTACATGTCTTCTTCATGGATGAGGATCTGACTGGACATTAGCAGCTTTAGCTTCCGTATCCATCATGTGCACTTCAGAAGATTCTCCTTTTCAAAAAATAAGCTGGAGACTTTAAAGTCGGACATAAATCAACCAACTGATGACGCTGATGATAACTTGATTAGCCAGATAGCTCCAGCTGATGAATCGGTGACTGTTGCGGTTTCAGCTGGCAATATCGATGCTGCTGACCAGAAATGAGAAGCCTGCCTTTATCAAGAATTTCAGGTGTTTAATCTGCTACAGATATCACTGAAACTGTGCCATGGAAAGCTTAGCAACAGTAACTAAGGGGGAGGCAGTGCTTAGCAAACAGTCCATTTTAGATTTACATTCAAAGAATTCATAACTTTGTTAGGCCTAACAAATGACACAGTGGTTTTCCTGTTTCTCACTGCACTCAAACTTTTTGATGAATGAATTCCAGTTTGGACAGAAGGCAACATGCAGTGCGGTCCTCTCAACACAGACCTGCTCACAGTTGGCAGGAGAGCAGAAACCTGATAGAGAGAAATAAGATCCCATTACTACACTCACAAAGGGAAATAAGAGTTGTCAGTGTTTGTGAGCCATGGCGCCATGTGAGGTCATCATTATTCAGCAACGGCCCTCAGGGTTGCAGTTGCGAGAGATGTAGAAAGTGAGACAGAAAAGGGGAAAAACGCTGAGTGGAATACATTGCGATCCCTTCTTTATTGTGAGCCCCACACCCCAGCACCCGCCGTCTACATCACCGCTGTCCTCCCCGCTGTCGAGTCATCACATTTCTGCGGAAAATGAGATTCGCTGCGCCACGAAGACTGATGGTTCCCTTTAACCTCAGCTACTGAAGCACTCCGTTCCAAAATAGCATCCGGGCCTTTTTGTCTCTGCTCTTTGAAGGCCTTTCATATCTTATGTTTAAGTGCTGTTGACTTTGAACATGCCCCTGTTCCAGTCTTGATAGGCCACCGTATCAGCTGAGCGAGCTGAGGGGGATTGTTTCCTTCAAGTATGCTCAAAGTACACTCAACAAGCATATCGCAAGGGCGAATTGAATAACACTGTGGTAATAGACTTGCTTTCTTCACTCGAGCGCTTTATCATTGGCTCAGGAGCTCATCCATCAGGAGTGTTGTGGTGACGCTAATTTCACTCGTGTTGGGGGATTTACCGCGTTGAGAATCTCAGAGTTACTACAAATCTAAATGTGAGATAACATGGTTGGAATAAGTAGGTTAAATATAAAGAGTGATACTGAGACACCAGGAACCAAATGTATGAATGTTGAATTGGACAAAAACCGTGCATACCCCATTATCCACACATAAACAGAGATTTATAGTGAACGGGTGTACGTCTTCTGCAGCAAGCAGCAGGCATTGTATAAATCACTAACACATTTAGATGACCCTTTTCTTACTTTGATTTACTCACATTATTTCCATAATAATTATTTTATATCACATTATTATATTATAGTTTTCTATTCTTAATACTATTTTTAATTAAACATATTATAAAAGTTTGTATGAATTAGTGTGTGTGTCACCATTAAAAAGAAATCACATATGTTATACTAAATATATTATACTACATATTAAATATTCATATTCATGGTCCTTACAGTGCAGTGTTGGAAGTTTTATATATTAACAGGCACGGAAGTGAAATCTAAATAAAATAAACAGATAGAATGAAGAGTAATAAAAATACTTTGAATGATGGCAGCTGATGAACTAGTCGAGATGAGATACTACTTTCATTTTCTACACACCCATCTGTAATGAGAGTGTATTCAGGAATCAGTTAAATATATTCTATGTATTCACAATGGAAACATGAGTTTATTACTTTGTGCATATGATATTTCATTATATCTCTAGACATAAAACAATACAAGTCTGTTTTGTGCCACAAACTATTCTGGCAGCAGACGACGATGATGAGTATGATGTGGTTCATGTGGTTTACAGGTACGTGCGATGAAGTCAGGTTAATACAGGAGCTAAAATAACCGCAGTGATGTGTAATGACAGCCGTTTGATGTGTGAAAGTGTGCATCATCTTCACCTTTCTTCCTATTGACAAGTCTCAAGACCGGTGGAGCAGAGGGAGGTGTTGATAAGCAAACAGATGATTATGATCATGTTCACATCTGTGGCTTGAAATCGTTCAAGAAAAGTAATCTGTGCATACCATCGACAATAAAGTTATCGAAGAGCGAAGGTTCATTCAAGCAATCTTCAAGAGACATTTCAAATATAAATGACGTGCCTGATGAAGGTCACTTGCAGTCACCAAAATGTAGTTAACTGTGGGTGAAAGGCCCAGTTTCACATTTATATTGACAGAACCTTGAAAACAAACAGGTTCATGCATGGATGCATATTTGTGTTTTTGTGCATTTATTTTTAGCTGTGAACAGTGAGTGTGAGTTTTATGCATCTGCCATGTAAGAAGATCATGACAAGAACATATGAACAAATTCAGAGTGCAGGATATCATCATCAGAGGTTCATGTAGCCAGTTTAGCAGCACACATAAGATTATGACATGAATAAAAGCAGCAGGTAAAAACGACCTCTTGTTTATTTGTGAGACTTTTGAGAGAGTAGGCGAGTTTCTTTGGGAGATTAAGAGAAAGAGATATGAAGTGGAAGAGAAAAGTGAGAGAGAGGAAGAATCTCATACCGACTTAGACAGGAAAAAAAAAAAAAAACTATTCTCTGAGAACACAATGCCGGATGGCGTGCTCCAGCTAAATAAATTATCACGGGGGCTATTTTTAAGCTGAAGTGTAAATGCAGTAATCCTCAGAGCAGGAGCTGCGAAGAGCCGACACACAGCAGCCACATCAGGGAATACAGCTCTGCCTTTATCTTCCCCTCCCATCCACCCTAGTCCCTCTCTCTCGTTTTCTCTCACACACACACACACACAGACATCCTCCACTCCCTACATCTCCACCCGGTCCCAGCACCTCTATATTTTCTTGCTTTATCCCATTTCCCGTTCTCCTCTTGGTTTTTCTCATTCTTTTCTCCCCCTCGCCTTTCATATGGTAAAAGCCTCCTTTCTGTGTCGGAGTATTTTGCTTATCACTGAGCCCTCTATGGGGACTCCACCAAGTTCTATTGTAATAAACAATAACAGACCTTTGAACAAGACAGGGAGGGGAATCATGTAAGTGGCACGCAAAGAAGCAGCAGTCTGAGGATATTAGGCCACAGTGGGCCATTCTGAAACTTACAAACAAATCTTTCTTAGTGGATGTTTAATGTTAAGGGCTGATTTTTACCCTGCTCCCGAGGGAGAATGTTGTCAGGCCCGGGGAAAGTTTCTGAAAGAAGCCGTAGTTCCCTGGCAGTGTTGTGCTGTTTTGGTATGGGAGAGGAGACCCTCCTCTGCTGCTGTTTAATAGCACATAATGGGATGTCGTTAATCACCAGCGCAGGCTGAGGTTTCACAAGGTTAATGACGGCGTAGCCGGGCTCTCGAGTGTGTCCCATTCCTCAGGTATTTATCAGTGTCAGCAGGAACCTGAGAGCTATGGGGAGTTCATAGTTCTCTCACTCACCGTGTCCACATGTCTTTACCTCTGTCCTCCACACAATGGCTCTAATGTGCAGCACACTTGAAAAAAACAAAAACAAACCAGAACTCGAAGGTGAAAGCTAAAAGCTCAAGCATCATGATTTATGTAATCCTATCTACAGCTGCAACTAGTAATTATCATTATTGGTTAATCTGCTGATTCGATTCTTGTTTCATTAATTATCCAATAAAATCCAAAATCCATCACCCTTTTCCACACTCCAGAGTGATGTCTTTAAATGTCTTTTGCCTGACTAACAGTCCAAAACTCAAAGAGAAAATGTTTTTAGCAAATTCTCACAAGGAAAGCTTCAACATGATTTAAACTTTCACAATAAAGTCAGTAAATAAGAGTTTAAATAGGAGTTTTTCAGACCAACAAAGAAAGTGTTATTAACCACCCAGCCAAATTTGAATCAAATTAAAAAAAAAAAAAAATGTAATTAAAAATTGACAAGTTTATGAAATTAGGTGTCAAAATCAGGGGGAAAAAATGAATTCTCAGCTCCAGGACTGTGGGGGTGTGTCCTCTGAATGTGCTGAAGCCAAACCCACTCGCGAGGAGTCAAGCAGCCATTTTGAAGCGACTGAAATGTGTCAGAAGAGTTCAGAAAATGACATGACTAACTTTGAAACAGTCTGAGCGAGATTAATTCATCTCTGTCTCTCTGCTCAGGGTGGCCTCAGCGTGTCATCGAGCCACCCTTTAAGAACCGCCCACAAAATCCTGGACTGCAAACTGGCTTTGCATGGACTATAGATCCAGTGTGTCAGACTCAGGAAAAACCACATCACGTGACCTTAAGCAGCGAATGCAGTCTGCTCAGTTGTCACTGAGATGGTTCAGTAGCAGTCAGTAGTAGAGGTTTTACTTGTGGATTGTGCTGATCAATTCAAGTACTGCATCAGAGCCTGCAGTGGCTTAATATAACTACACATATGAAAGGATGGGTACTGAAGAAGCAGTATGGCAAATCTGTGATGGAATCACTTGAAAAAGAAATGTTCATTTTGTTTATTTGGTTTATTCACAAGAATTAGATGAGAGGATCAATACCACGCTTTATTATTTGTGTAGCAAACCTACAGTCAGCCGCCTGTTGTGGCTGCAGAATGGTTGCTACGATGTGACAGAACATCACTCAGAATCACCAGGAGTCTTTTTGACTGCGAAGGAGCAGCTACTACTTCAATGCAAATCTTTTCTAAAAGTTAAATAAGAAAATAACAATATCATTCAATATTTTAACACTGTTACACACCTATGGAGCAGTGAGAAGCACAGTAAGCACACACACACACACACACACACACACAAACACACACACACACGGGTCGACAGGCTCCCTCTTAGTTCCCTTCAGCAGGTCAGAACTGAAGTTTATGACAAGATATACTTTTGAACGTGCTATCTTAACCAAGAGATGGAGAGCATCACTACACATCTTACCAACACAAAGTTTTGACCACATGCATCCTTGTGTGTCACAAAATAAGGTTTCCCCCTGCTACAACAGGTAACCCAGGACGATGTACATCGTCATTCAATAAAAAGAAAGCAAAAATATAGATGTCATGCAAGTTTTGAGAATGTTCACTAAATATAAAAAAAACAGAAACATTGACACAGCTACATTAGCACAAAGACTGTAAACAGATGGAATCAGCTAGCCTGGCTCCGTCCAAAGATACTGTAACATAATTCACTTTTAACACATAATACTTGTTTAAATTCTACAAAACCCAAAAAGTGTGGTATCGATCGTAATTCTTGGCAACAAAACAAATAAGCACATTTACCCAAAGGTTGACCTATTTTCTGCTGTATTCAGTCAACAGGAACTGTTTTAAAGCTCTAAGAATAGTCTCTCTTGACTGAACTAACTCTATCCAGAAAACAGTCACCTAATTGTTGCTAAAGCCTTGGATGAATCGTACTAGTAATGCCATCAGAAAAACTCAGGTATTGTGCTGTTGTGCTTTGTGCATGATCCATCATGAATCATCCAAAGGCCACATCTACAAACATCTCCACACATCCGACCACAAAGACGTGCACACAAATATAGATGCATGCAGACATCAGCAAACATGTGCTACAATAAATGAGGGGCTTGTTTTTTACTGTTCCACTTTTTTGCTCCTTTGCATCGCCATCTTTAAGCCCTGAAGGCCATGACAGCTCTGTGTCAGGAGAGATATCCTGCATGATAGAGCAGCACAACTAAAGAAATGGTACTGAGCTCAGTTTGACAGTCCCCCACTGAGCAACTAAAGGAAGCTGAAGTACGGAGGCAAAGTCTGTGTGTGTGTGTGTGTGGGTGTGGGTGTGTGTGAGGGTGTGTGTGTGCGTGGAAAATGCGTGTCAGTGTATATGTGGTGGCGGTGGAAGGTGGCGCTGGAAAAGGCACAGTAACAAACAAATCCAACCTGACACGAGTTAGAAGACGGAAATACAAGCTCTTTGAGAAGTACCGTTCCTCTGTCTCTTGCTCTGCATAAAATAGACTTATTTACTTAACCTCACTGGGTTACGCTGATGAGCAGCCCTGCTTAAAAGAGATAGATGGAGAGAGAGGGGGAGAGGGGGTAAAACTTCCCGTCAGTTGTTTATGTTGTGGAAATCAGGGCAGGAAAAGAAGCAGGCGTGCTCGCCTTGTAGTCGCAGAGTAAGATGACCTATTTTGAACACACGCTGGGAGACGAGGCTTTTTAAACCTTATCTGAGCACCACAGAGGCTCCAAACTCCTTTTATAAAAAAATATATATTGGAACGTGTGCGCATGTCTGCATATATGTATCAGTTCAGTTTTATTTATATAGAAGAAGTACAGAAGTTATGACACTTTCCATACTGTCAGGTCTGGACTGTACTCTTTATATTTACCTAACAATCCCAACCATGAGCAAGTTCAAGGCAAGGAAAACCTTCCTACGCAACTCATGACCTCTCCAAACTTTCTCTTGCATATAGAACAATCTTAGTCTGTAGCAGATGTAACATGACCCGACTCAGTGACCTTCAGTTTCAGCAAATAAACCTTCTGCTGGATGGACAGTAAACTTAGCATAAATCAATATGTAAATGAATAACAAGCATCCTTATTAAGCAACCTTATTAGCGTGGAGTGGTGTTCTTCATTATGGTCTGTTGGTAAGTCATCATAGTCCAGACTACAGCAGTGTTTATGGTATTTATACAAGAGTGAAAGAATCGGGGGCTGCAGCAAATCACAGCAGGGTTGTCCGGCAGTGTGTGGGGGTGAGGGGAGTGAGAGGGGGCTGCTGGGGGTGTCTCTATGTGTGTTTAATGTAACCACTGTGAAATAAACAGGAAATACCTTTTTACTTTGCTGATTATGAAGGCCAGCACTCCAGTTTTATTCACTGTCTATGCCTCTGGACCAAAGCTCACTGGATCCGGCACAACCTCCAACGCAGGTCGCTGCTGCCAAAACGGACCACCCTACTGAAATGAATGAAAAACCTGCCACCCAGCTGGATCGGCATGTCTGAATGCACTTTTCTTCAGTGACTGTCATGACCTTCATCCAGTCACTCCTGGAGATATATATAGAGAGAGACAAATATACTAATTTTACCGTTGTACCATCCGGGTACTCACAGTACACTGACTTTCGCCATAACTGACAGTGTGACTGCACTTATGTAGTCAAATAGTAAGCGTGAGTATGGAAGGATGCAAATTGAGACACAGCATCTGAGTCTGAGGCTTTGGCAACATAAGCAGCACTGCCACTAGCATGTTGGTTTGGGGTTTTTTTTCATGCCATTTGTTGACAGGGAGAAAATCCTGCCAGCTTTCCATCCTTAAAAATCACAACTCAAGGTTTCCAGCAGCCTATCTGTCAGGGAAACCCCGCCAGGTAAAGCCAGGATCGAGCCTATAGAATAGACACTTCAAAGCAGGACGGACAGAATCAGCGCTAACACACGGCTCCGTGCACGTTTTTTTTCACTGCGAGGCACGGCGCACGGCAGAGAGGAGGCAGATGCGGCTGCACGCTGAGATGTGCTCAGATTAAACAAGAAAGACAGGTCTGATTACGAATGCATGTGTGAGAGCCACGGGAAGAAAGAGCGAGAGGAAGAGATATGAGGACAGGAGTGAAGCATGACAGGGAGAGAGAGAGAGAGAGATGATGATCCAGACGTTTTACTACCTGTCTCTGAAAAACTGCTCATCTGTTAATACTGGCAAATCACATTCATCAGTCGTACCCGGTGGCACAAGAGACTGAGCTACTGCAGGCTGCAGGAGCATTATTTGTGGGTGTGGGTGTGATGTGCAAGCACTCATGTGTGAATGTATGGGGATGAGACCAAATCCATGTGTGAATTACACTGCGGAACAGTACATTAATAATAGATCAACTCTCCCTTTGTTTAGGACGTAAACGCGATGAGTGGGCCTTGTAATTGGTTAGTTTAAAAACTGAAGACAAACCGAGTGCTCTCTGCCTCTAATTCACACACACACACACACGCAATTACACACCACAGAATGTCGAAATTGTAATTCTGTGTCAGACACTGGCACACATACACACACACACAGTCCACATTCATGTCAAGGAGACATTAACACACTGGTGTGTTTAATTTAGGTTTGACAGATTATAGTAATTATGTTAAAGAAAAGATTTTCAGGAGTAATTTGCCCTTTCTGTCCTTGAAGACTGAAACAGCGCTGGCTGAAGGCTGATCGTATGCTTTCTTTCTTTCTTGGAAAATATGTTTGCATAAAGGTCACAAAAGCATCCCTGCTTTTATTGTCCTGCACAGTTTTATGATAACAGTAATCTTCCAAAAATGTTTTTTTCTATTGATGTAAGCAGCCATAACAGCAAAAGCATAACTGTTGTCCTTAATATTAAGATGCAGTGTGTGTGTGCGTGTGTGTGTGTGTGTGTGTGTGTGTGTGTGTGATGGCGAGAGTCGATGTAAACTACCCATGAAATTAAGACTCAGATCAGACTTTTATGTGTTTGTGTGATGGTGTAAATGTAGTCGTGTGCGTCTGCGTGTGCAAACTATCCTTGAAATTAAGATGTCGACCAGACCAGAGACGTTCCCGCGTGTGTGTGTAGGTGTGTGTGCACTTGTGTGTGTGTGTGTGTGTGTGTGTGGAAACAGATATCCAGGCTCTGAGTATTCCCACCATTGTCCGATGGCAGAGAGAGGAGGGGGATTTGAGGAATCCTCGAACATGCTGACAGCTTGTCAAGGCCCTCCTACGACTGTAATGAATTTCAGCTCTTTGTGGTGTGTGGTCCCGCTGCACTGATAAGCCTTGGCACTAATACAGTTAACAAAGAGTGTGTGTGCGTGTGTGCGTGTGCGTGTGTGTGTGTGTGTGCGTGTGTGTATGGGGGCTGACATAGTGTTTACATGCAGAAATAGCTTGATGCTTTGCAGGGTTTGCCAATAATGATAACAAATGTTAGGTGGTTGAGTTGTAGTGGCTGTGAATTTGTCAAGGTGGAATGTGGAGAATTTATTCATGTGACGTACTTCAGTGCACTTCATTACTCCCATTATAATCTACTTTATACTTCAATTCCACTTTATTGTAAATGAAAAATGTATCTGACAGTTGAAGTCACTGCATTGTACAATGCCCCAAAACAACATGAGTTTATGTCAAGTGGTACAGACCTCAGGTGACCTTATTAATTATGACTGAAGTAAATGAGGAAGTGAGCTGATGGTCTTATAGAGGGATAAAGTGAATGTACAGATGAGGTCAGGTTGGCTGAATGGGTCAAGCACCAGACATGGGGTGCCCTGGTGGCTGGTGTGGTGGGGTGTGTTCCAGCCTTCCTTTCCTGGGTGTTGAGCCCTGGCTGTCTTCAGCTGTCCTATCTAATAAAGGCCTAAATACCCAAAATAATGAAAACTAAAAGAACAATGGACTCCAGCCATCAGTAAAGGTTTCATTTTGACCAAAAGCACAAAGTTTACCATTACTTCATCAAAGTTGTTGGACTGTGCTTATGTAGCAACTCTCTAGTCTTCTGACCGCTCAAGACTCTTTTACTGACTTTACTGTTCATGCTGTAAGTCCAAACTATGTACAACAGTAACGTGCTACATACAAGCAATCTAATCATGTCCTATGTAATAATCTATCAATCGCAGGAGGCATGTTTCTTTGACTTTCAAATGTTTTAGTACATTTTTCTAATAATACTTACATTCTTTTGTTCAAATCTTGCTTTCACCTTTAATAAAGTCCCTTCCACAGCTCGAAGGGTGTATCTGCAGACTGACTACCCTTTTATACTACAGCCCCAAGTTTCATATTATTAATATGAATCATAAGCTGCAGCCGAAAACACATAAAAAAAAGTTTCCTCACTCTGAGCTCTGCATCCACACACACACACACACACACACAAGCTGTTGTCAGAGTCGGGGCTGGCATGTATCTTTGTGCCCTGTCATCACATGCTCCGGCTGAGCTCTAAATGTCACTTGTCTCTCCCCGCTTCATCTGCCTGACTCATCCTCCTTGTCTTCGCTCTGCATTTGAAATGCTTCTGTGTGTGTGTGTGTGCGTGCGTGCGCGTGTGTGACACTGACATGTGGCGTGTATGTGTTTGATGGACACACTGCTGCTCTCCACCTCCCTTTGTGCGACGCCTGCAAGCACAATGACGCTCACTGCATTGATTTTCTCGTGCATAATTATGTCTCCTCTCTTTTCATTCGACCTCCTCCCTCTCTCTCCCCCTCTCTCTCTCTCTCTCTTTTATCCTGTCTCTCTTATCTCCCCCCCTCTCGCTCTCTTCTATTTTTCTAATTCCATCCCCCTGATCCATTTTTATGCCTCACTGTGCCCGTGCTTGTTATCTCGGGCCTTTCTTGATTTTTTTTTTTCCTTGTTTGATCTCAACTTCTTAATTTCCTCTCTCATCTACGTCACGCTCAGTTTTGCTTTGCAGCCCCCTCCCCACTTGTCCTGTGACGGTCATCATTGTTTCGCCTTATTTTTCACTTTCCTGTCATGTCTGATTCTTCTCTGTCTGTTTCAAACACCTCTGCCCCAGCCCTCTTTTCTCTCATTTTCTCTCATTAACTTTGTTCCAATCTTCTGTTTTTTGTGTGTCTGCAGCCTCTCTGGAGTGCACTCCATCTTCACCATAGCCTGACAGAGAAGGACTAACTGGTAGCATCCACGGCCTCGTAAAGATCCACCCAACATGTGATCCACAGACTTCTCCGTCCTCGTCTTCTTCAAAGACAGATCTGAAAAAAAAAAATCTTCCCAGCCGCTCCTGAGAAGCTCCCACGAGTTCTGACTTGCCGGTTCCTCGCAGTCCAAACAATTCCTCACAGCTTCCTGGAATCTGACCAATAGTTTCCATTGCAGGCATCCCATCTCCTCGTCATCTCTGACCTTTGCAGCCAAAACTTTACCAGATCTCTCACGCTACAGCTACACACTCCTCCCAGACACCGCTTCACTCCCTCAAGAACCACAGCCGACAGCCAAGCCCCCCGTAGTCATCATCTACCCAGAATTCAACACTTGCTTGGCTGGGTTTCCTAAAAGCATTTAAGATAATCTCTGCAGCATTGCCTTGTGATTGGACGGTAGTTTGAGTATGTGTGTGCTGATTTTGCTTTTAGGGAACTTACCTGCCTTTACACTAAAGAGTGACACCTATAATCCACTCATTCATTCAAATGCAGTCTCTTGCTCTGTGTGTGGCATGTTAGCTCCTTCATCGTAGCACTTTAATGTCTACACCTGAACCCTGAACACCCTGAACTGCAAAATGTCGGAGACATCTAACACGACTGTGTGTGTTTTTGTGCTCTTTCTCTCTCATTCTGTGCATAGATCCTGTAAAACCCACACGTGTCCATATCCTCTTCTGCCCTGTCCTTATTAAGCCTGAGAGAACTTCACTGTGATAACCAACAGTTAGTCTGGGAATTAACCCAAAACCTGGTGTCACATTAGGTATGGTTAAGTCAGTTCCCATGAAGTGAACGACATCGTTGTGAAAAAAGCAATCTGAAGGAGATGAAGCATAACCCGAAAGAAAAAAATAACCGTTACGAGGAAATTCCTTTGGCGTCCAAAAAGGGACTGTGCCAGTAGGTAAACTGAAACAAAGAGAAAGGGAGTGGCTGAGAGAGAGAGAGAGAAAAAGAGGAGCAGGAACAGCAAAAGGCCTTTGTGAAGGGAGCGATACTTTGACTTGGAATTCTTCAGCACTAATGAGGAGAGAAAAAGAAGAAAAGACGTCATGGATAACAAAAGAAGAGGCTCTTTCATTTCCTCCCTCTGTATCGCCGACTCTTTATTGCTCTGTCTGCTTTCCATCTCACTGCTTGAAACTATTTTTAGATGAGATATATTGAAAATAGTGTGCAGATGGAGATGTGCTGTGTGCAAAAGCTCATCATAGAAATGTTGTCTGTCAGCCTATTAGGAAGAGACACTGTGTTCTATTTATCTCTGATGAGAAACTCTCTGTCAGTGTGAAAAATGGCCACTCACTGTTGATATCTAGATATTTTAACTGCACTTAAAAGCACACGTGTCTGTCATGAAACAAAACAGCTGTTACTCGGACCACTGTCCTCCTCTCCACTGTCTGTGAGTGTAAATACATTATAAAATCCTGTAGCCAGTATAACGACCTCTTAATATCAGCCGCTGATTTCTGGAGTGATATCTATCAAAAGCTTGTATCCACGCTGGTGTAGCATGAGCTGTTGTCATGGTAACAACATCTTTCCTCTCCTGGATGGGAGCTGTCAATCAGAGGAGCATAAAATATCTGCTGCAGGGTTAAAAAAAAAAAAAAAAGTGGGGGTCATCGTTGCCCATTGCGTTTTAATGGGATTCCATTTGTACACGGTCCCTCTGTGTCCAGACATTCATTGTTTGGATAGCAGCTGTAGCCTAATGCTGCAAAGACCTGTGAGCAGATTGAATAGTATTGATCAGTTCTTCAGGACATACAGTCGGTCCTCCAGGATTACAAAACCCTCAAGAACTGTGTGTGTGTGTGTGTGTGTGTGTTTGTGTGACAGTCACATAGGAATGGAGTTGTTCAGGCTAAAACACAAGTGGCTATTTCACGGTCGGGTGGAGATGCCGTGTCCATGTCTGTCAGGGCCACAGGAGGATTGGGAACGGGGCAGCTGAAGCTTCTGTTAAGTTTGGAATTTCTCCACGACTTGATTTCATACTGGAAAAGTGTCAGGACGTGAATCGGGAGAAATGGCTTGTGTTGTTTCATCAATACAATGATTGATTGATTGAGTTTGATATTGAGTTTGACATTTTGGGGAATACACATATTTAAAAACTGATCCAACTCTTATATTAAGCCCAGTAGCGTCACTTAGCTTAGCTTAGCTTAGCTTAGTTTCAGAATGGAACGGGGAAGACGTTAGACGGACACAGAAATTAGAAAACAGACCGACAAAATGGCAGGAAGACATGACATTATGTTGCTATGGTGATTTTGTATTGTTTACAAATAATGGATATCATAAATAATACATATTATACTGTGTAATATCATATATTCTAATGATATTATAATGGAATAAAATCTATTAAATAAAATGATTTTGTGTAAATTATTTTATGTAATTAATGAATGATTAGCTTCTTGTTGTCTTCTTGTGTGAGTTATCACGGTTGTGTTGGATGGTAAAAAAATTGAAATATATTTATCTATCTATACTTTGGATAACAATGCCATCTACCACTACTGCTGATGGTATTTACCGTCCTGCTCTCAGCCACTAACATGATCTACCATAAATCAATGTGAATAAATATACAGCCACATTCAGCTTAAACAGACTGGCTCTGTCTAAAGTTAACAGAATGTGCCTATGAGCACCTCTACACTGGTACAATAATTGCAAATATATGAGATCTGACGTCTTTAGAGTTTTAGAGATTCTGGAAGTTGGATTTTGTTTTTATACTGTTCCTGCTGTTTCCAGTCTTAATGCTAGGCTAAACTCCTGACTTTTAAATTCAGCAGACAGATGTGTCAAGAGAGAAAATAAGTGTATTTCCCAAAGTGTTTTAGTTAAATTCTAAAGTTGGTCAGGAGAATTCAAATTTGCACAAAAAAAGAGGTTGACAAAGCCGAGGTCCATGCATTCCTGAAATCTGGAGGGAAAAGAACACTTCTGACTTCTTGTGATCTCACAGTATATGAACCACTTGCATAGAATTTCATCATATTTTTGATTGTGGCCTCTGTAAAGAAAGTACTGTCTGTATTCAAACTCAATTGCAATTCTGCACTTCAGTGTGGCTGTAAAGGATTATTGAAAGTGTTGTATTTCTTTTCTCTCAAAGTGTCTTTGAAATTAATTTTCACAAATTTCATGCAGACAGTCTAAACTTCAGGGTCAAGACCTAAAAATTTGCTTGCAGGCTCTCTCCGCTACATAACAAATGTAGCAGTGTGTTTTAGTGATCCATGTCCCCGGCTGCAGCACTGTAATAACCCTGGGTGTAGGCAGTAAAATATTGATTCTTTATTGTTACTCTCCAGAGTGTGAGGGGGAGGGGAATAGATTTTCCTCCAGAGGCATGAGGGGAAACTTTCCACTGTATTTTTCTGGCTCTGATATCCAGGTTTAACCAGCTCAAGATCTGGCAACTGTGCCAAGGTGTCCGAGGGCTTGCCTGAACTGGCTCAGCACATAGTCTCTGAGTACCTGTAAGAGGTTTGGCACACACTCATAGACACTGATACGCAGTGCACTGTTACACAATGACAGACTAAACCAACATGACAACGTTATTGCACAAGAACTTTCACACATGCTGGCACCCATGTATAAATACACACAAACCCAGACTTTTAAAACACACACTCACACAATTGCACTATATACACACATATTTCTCAACAAATTAGCAGTATACAATCACAGCCCGCTCACAGGTTTCACATATGTATAAACAAGTGTAGAGGCATTTAAGCAACGCTTCACTCACACTCGAAACAGACGGCTACAATCTAAACCTTAGTTCTGTTTCTGTTGACAGCATGTTTTCATTTCAGTGTTTTTGTAACAGGCATGCAGACCAGCTCCCAATCTATCTACATATAAGGTGCCTAATGATGACATTGATATCATGATGAGTATATGTAATAAACAGATTAATCTTCATGTGCAATGTCCCCTGTTTATTCCTCTGTGTGACTGGACAACTGAGATGTTAGGATTCTGTTCACACTGTGCAGGGCTGTGTGTGTGTGCGTGTGTGTGTGTGTGTGTGTGTGTGTGTGTGTGTGTGTGTGCATGTAGCAGATGTAGACTGAGTTTACCTGACAGATGTGACAGATGTTGTGGCTGGAAAGGTGTGACGGTGTAGTTTTTTTGGGGGGGTGGGGGTCAGGTCTCCCCTCTGGTTAGCACACAGCAGCCTTCATCGGGTCTCTAGACCCTGCAGGAGTACACTGTGCTTCCTCTCGCTTCTGATGCACACACACACACACACACAAACACATAAGGTGTATCCTGTCAACTGCATAGTGAGCATTTGAGCAGGTTGTAATGTCACTGTTCATTTTCCATTTCCTCATAGGCAGCACAGGCAGCAAAAGCAGCTGAATGTGCAAACTCTTGTCAAAGTCTCCTCTGGACACAGACAATACTGCTCTCTGATTGGTTGTTACCTGTCGATCTTCACCTCAGCCCTGTCATTCAGTGTTTGTGAATTCTGGACTAACTAGCCTGACATTACACTGAACAGGTAGGTACAACTTTTTAATGAGGCGTAGATTATAAAGTTGTAAATGACATTATTAATGTACATACACATGGTACATAATAATCAAAAGCAAGAGTCAAAAAATGACGCTTTAGATGAAGACTTTGAGGGGCAGCGGTTAGCTCAGTTGGTAGCGCAGCTGCCCCATGTGTGAAGGCTCAGTCCTTGCTGCCATAGCCCAGGGTTTGAATGCGACCTGTGGCTCTTTCCTGCATGTCATTCCCCATCTCTCTCTCCACGTTGCTCGTCATTCTTCAGCTGTCTCTATCAAATAAAGCTTGGCCAAAAAAAACATCTCTAAATTAAGACTTTCAGTTTTTACCCTTGAGGCAGAGGTGTGAAGGAATGGTTTGATTTTTTTGTTCATAGTACACAAGCCATATTAGAGGATGAATGGGGGATAAATTACTTCTTTTTTTTTTGCCCTGTCTGTTCCCTTGCCATGGTGTAGAGATATATCCTGATAGCTGCAAAACACAAGAAATAAACATGCAGGCGACTGCCAGGACAAAGATACAGTACCTAAACATTCGAACCCCCCCTTTAAACTGCCTCAAATTATAAGAGGATGACTGCTGTGTTATGTGGGAGTTGGGGGGTTTCAAGACAGGATCCAAATTCAGGCAGGTAAGGTTGCAGAAAAGCTCACTTTAATTTAACCAAAAAGTAAAAGAAATACAAAGAAACACGGGAGCAGGATTCCAAAAACAAAAAAACAAACGACAAACCAAAAGGCAGCTGGAAACACTAACCAAAAAGCTAATAAAAAAATAATCTGTGAACTGGAACACAGGGATGAACATAGGCAGAAGAACACTGAGAAACATCCCAAAACACATAACAGAAGAAACCAAGCACGGACAGACAAGGTAGCAAAGGAAACACAGGAACTAAATAGACAAGTGAAACCAATCAGGGGAGGTGCCAAGGTGGAACTACGCAATAAGACAGGAAACACAGAAAACAAACTCAAAACAGTAACATGCTGTCAATCAAACATACCTTACCACTAATATTTTTTGTGAATACTTATATTTTCTTTCTTGCTAAGAATTAGACAAGAAGATTAACTCCACTCTCATATCTGTGTGTTCAGTATATTCAGAGCCAGGAGATGGCTATCTTAGCTTAGCATAGAAAGTTAAAATGGAAGTCCTGTTACGACCTTAATGACCTGTTACATTTTTACTGGGAGGTTAAGAGCAGGACATTTCTTAGTGGGGAGCAGTGACACCTAACAAGATGTCAGTGAGCTATAGTGGAGCCAGGCTAGCTGTTCCCCCTCTTCTCCAGTCTCCAGTCTTTATGCTAAGCTAACTAGATCTGTAAAAGAGAGCTAAAGAGGAATGCTATGCCGGAGGTAGATAAAGACAAGTTTCTCAAACATTTCTCACAATTAATAAAGCTGTTAGATAAAACTTCTAAATCTTTTAGATAGTTTGACTCAATGTACTCAACAGTAAGTGAGTTTTACACACAGAGGAATGTCATTTAGAGAAACAAATTATACGAAGGCAGCGAGACTAATCTCACAATGAAATCGATCTTTGGGTAAATTGAAATCTACACCTACAAACAGTACATGTGTTTGCTTTACATATACTGCAGCGGAAAGGGTGGGGTAAGGAAGGGGGAGGAGGAGGAGGAGGGGAGGAGGTGGATAACAGGCGTGAGGGATGAAGAGAAAGAGAGATATGACAGAAAATCGCTAGCACTCAGTCCCCTGCCTGCCTCTCCTGAGACCTGCAACACACACCCTCAGCACTCCGGGCTCTCACCGCCTGCCTGGATGAGATCTGTTTTTTTTTCTTTGTGTGTGTCTGTGAATTTTCCCTCCACGTCACTTTTTCCCGCCGTCTCTTTCCGCACGTTCATATTTGCTGCTCTAATTCTATCCATCACTCATTCTGTGTATCCCAAACTCTCTCATCTCCTCTCTCTCTCTCTCTCTCTCTCTCTGGTGTCATTTTATTGCTTCCCAGTTTTCTCTTTCTATAACCTCATTTTTTTTGTCACCGTGGATACTCCTACATCTCTCACATTTATTTCTCCCTTCTTCTTCTTCATTCATTGGCATTATCTCTTTCTTTTTCACCTATTTATGTAGCCTCCCTCTCTCCTGTGTCTCTGCATCACCCTCAGCCGTGCGCTGCGCATAACGCTCGGCACTCCCATCCTCCTCCGTCACACTTTCATGTTGAGCACAAGCAGGCGGCCCAATGAATTAAACATCTCAGACAGTGCACATGCTGAGCCCCTTTGGAGTGTCAGGATGAGCACCGGTGCTCAGATAGGGGGCTCTGGCCACACACCGTGAGTGTTTGCCAGTGTGTGTGTGTGTGTGTGTGTTATTGGTACTTGACACTGTATCACATTGAGCAGTGAGGGTTATCACATCTGTTTGCCTTCATGTTTTATTGTCGTAGGAGTGAAGGAGCCTTCTTTGGTGCTAAAGCTTTAGCACTTTGACAGAGAAAAGTTTCTCTCTGTCGTCTTCTCTTTTCTCGCGCTCGTTCTCATGCTTTCCTCGTCTCCGCCAGTGTCTTATCTCTCCCCTTCTCTTATCTTGTTTGATTTCTCTCTACGTGTTGTTTTCAACTAGTGGTTTGTGTCAGATTTGTTTTTTTGCCTTACCCCGCACGCCTTTTCCCCCAATTTTATTCTCTCGCTTTCATTTTTAAACTTTAGTTCAACTTTTGTTTTTTCTCCTTTTGTTTTTGATCTCTATGCTTTTTGTCCTTCTGTTGGCTTTCATCCATAGCCCACCTTCTCCTCCCCCTACATCTCTCTCTCCCTCTCTCCCCCACTTCATCTTGTTCTCACTGATCCTGTCAGAATGACTGATATGAAAACCTTTCAAAGCGATTGATGTTGCTTATTTTGGCACAGATCATCCCCAATGTAACTATTCTGCGTGTCTGTGTGCTATCTCTACACGCATCGGTATCTGCAAGCACAAACGGCCAAAGTGTGCGTTGTGTACATACCGTATCTTTCGAAAGGCTGTGCACACATGGAAGTGGGCATCAGGAGAGTCTCTTCACCAGCCGAGCCAGTTAAGCCTCCTTATCAACCTTCACTGTGTGTTTGATTCAGTACAGATCAAGCTGACATCCATCCAGTCGTGAACTCCCAGTCCCCCCACTCTCTGGTGCCAGGCGATGTACTCATCTCCAACAGAAGCTGTTTATGGGGTTTTATCTTGCCAGCTTTGCCACGACCAGTGTCAGCACTGCAGAGGATAATGCGCACTTCCGTTACACTGATTTATAGTGGCAACCTTTCAAAGTTTAAGGGGTCTTTTTCAGGTCAAACAAGAAGGCTGCAAAATCTATTCAACTGGACGACTGCAGTGTACAGTGGGAAATAATGGGATGGAAAAGTGGAGAGTTTCATCTAAAAACCTTTACATTCACTTCAGCTTTCTCCTAAAGTAACGCTCATCTCTGAAAGCTGCATGAATCAATATTTTGGTATAAACAAAGGGTCATATGACTGTAAGGATTGGCTTGTACTGACAAAGCTAAGCGGATTAAAAGCTAGCCGTTTCCCCCATTTTATTGTCTTTCAGTTCATTGTTTTGGTTCACTCTCACTCATCAGCCTAACCAGACCAGACAACTTTTTTCTGCCAAGACATTCAGATTAATCAGTTGTTTGCTACCAGTTGGTGGAGACCAAAAACCAGAGTGAATTCAGGTCGTCAGAATCACAACTATTGAATGAAAATGTTGCTCCATGTTCTCTGATTTGAAAATTGGCAGCTGTTCACCAAAGTGTTTGCCAGGCCTATGCCAAAACCAGGGCCAGGTGCTCCACACAACTTCAGACTGCACTGGGAGCATTTTAGAAGCTGAGTGTCTGCCCCCTAAACTTGCTCAAATTTAGTGATTTTCCTTAATTTATGTGCTTATAAATATGTAAATATACTACGTAGTTAATCTGTTTACCTTTTGGCTGTACTGTCAGAACTCACGACATTCGTCAAAAATAGAAGAGCCACATATTCTCGACGGAGACGAGTGGGAACACACTTCTGGGATGCTTCTGTAATGGACCACGGTGATTCAGGTTTGAAACATAGACTAGAACGACCACAAATGGTTCCAATGGCCACAGGGCACACTGCACGGTGTTGCTTCCATATCAGCCTTTAGGTGATATGAAATTCATGTTGAGTTGGCAGCTTGTTGTGTTTCACCCATATGACTGATTTTGTTACTATTCATAGATTTCAATTCTATCAGGAAAACTCCATACAAAAGACTTTTCAACCTATTTTTCCACAGAGCAGCCACTCGTGAAGTTTTTGTCTGAACATGTGTCTTCCCAAACTGAACTCTGGAAGCTCTTTTATTATTTGCCAGTAAATACGGGCATCACCAAAAGTGCAGAGCACTTTGAACTGCATTTGGCTGAAATTTCTAGAGACTGCCATGAAAAGATCAAAACCAACATCATTTCAGTCCAACACCCAGTGCTTTATGACTTTCCCATCCTGTTCTTGGTTCTTGCTACAGAAAGAGTCACACAAATAAAATGCTTTAATTTTTTAAAACAGTTCAGTCATTTCCTAAAACAGCTGGGAACTGTAAGCTTTTAGCAAATGTAACTCCAACAGGAGTAAATTATTCATTTGTTGGAGGCAATTTGTGAATTTGGTGCAACAGGTCAGCCAGTGTGAGCCTCATTAATGTGATTTTATTCATTTTTATTCTCCAGTGGAGCTCACAGTGGCACAGAGCAATAAGATACTGTATATCAAGGGTTGGATACACAGACGCTGTAGAAGTGGAATCAATTCAGGATTGGTTTTGCTCATTTATGTGACGTCTTGATAACTGGAACAGGACCTTTAAGATCATTTTGTATAATAGCACAGAGCAGTTGAATTTCATTGCAATGACAAATAAGAAGCAGCTCAGTGTTGAGATAATATACAGTGTTATTCTCATCAGGGCAACCAATTAAAGTAGGTGTCACATTTTTGTAAAGCCTGATATCTATTTGTCTTTTCTGTGGTGCACCGCTAAGAGATGATATATAAAGAAACTTTTTATTCATCTGAACAGCTTCTGCTCTCCTATAAGCCCTGGCTCATTCCCTCTGTTGCTCATGTAACATCTCAGCCTTGATATTTCAATCTTTCACTGATGCATTCAAATAAAAAAAATGCCAAGTTTCCTCGCTCTATGGTCTATGGGTGCGGGTAGCTACAAGCTAGCAGGCACCCGCTGCCTCTGTGACTTTTCCCATCACCTCGCACAGCTATGTGCTCCACCGCTCGACATCAAGGGGAAGCCGGGTTTATTACCACTATGTTTATGTGTCAGGCAGAGTCAATTATACCTCTGATGGGAGAACAGGGGAAAAAAAGAGAGAGAGTGCATGTTGTAAACCTCTCTCTTCCCCCAAGGCTGTGTGTGTGCATGTCTGTGAGATCTTGAACGAATGTTTCTTGGGTTGTTTTTTAAGTCTGTGCATGTGTCTGTGCAAATGTGCTGGTTGCTCCACAGGTAGTGAAAGAGAATATAAATGTCCATCCTCAACTCCCCCCTACGTTCACCGCTGATGGAACAGGCAGGATCCCCTACTGCGGAGCCAGAACCCGGGGGCCTCCAGCCAGCAGGCGCCACTGAGGATGGAGGGGTGCTGTGAACTTGCTCGTTAAACAGTCCTGTGCCCGACCCTAATGATATCCGCCGGCACGTTTCCTTTCTCCAGCCCTCGCTCCCTTGCCCTCTCTCGTGCCGTACCATTCCCTCACTCCCATCTCTCTTTTCACTTTCACTCTCCCTCCAGCCTTCCTCCCGCTCCTGCTTTCTCTCTCCTCTTTCATTCGCCACCGCCATCTGCCTCTCTCCTCCCTCCTCTGCCTCCCCTTGTACTCTGTTTGGGTGAGGAAGTCGAACCCGTCTGGTGGAGAGGAGCGAGGCTCTGTCACACTTGCCTTCTAATGAGCAGTTGCTCTGCGTGCCACCGGCTCTGACAGAGCCAAAATGGCCGACACATTTCACACTGCTGGGCCTTGATCTGTCTGGTTTGTGAGTGACTGGCTTGATGGCTTCACTGTGGAATAATACCGAGTAGGGAAAAAAAGGGAAAGAAAAACAAAAAAAAAGAACAAAAACAGAAGAAATGATGTAACATGCTGCCTTTGGTGAGAAATCTTCTATTCTTGTTTTTCGCTGTTGCACAGAAGTGGGACAGTAAATCGTGCGGTGGTGCTAGTATCCTGAGGGGTTAAAACACGGGCCTGTTTGATGGCCTCCTCACTTTCATCCGGGGTGTGTATGAGTCAATATTCATTTAGAGGCCTTCCATTCTCTATTCCCCACCTGGACAGGAGATATTTGATGTCAGGGTATTTTCACTGCCCCAGTAAATGATTAACATCAATGTCCTGAATCGCTCCCTTACCAGAATTGTTATTGAGTCAGAAGCTGTTTGCTTGCCACAGGTCAAATTTGTCTTACAGGTTGATGATCAATAGAAAGAGGACATTTATGGTCAGCGACCTCAATCCAAACAGACCAGTATGTGAGGGAAATTTTTAATCTGGGACATTTGTTTTGTTTTAGTGCCTTCTGTTCTCCGTTGCACAACAGCGTTTTATTCTCTGAGAAAATTGGATTGGAATTCACAATATTTATATGCAGAATTCATGACAGCTGCAGGTAATAAATGGGTGGTTGGAACAAACAGAAACATTCCTCCTACCTTGTTGTGCAACGTTGTATGTGGGTTCTTGTTTAACCGGAGATCTCCTGATAAAAATCTCAAATTTTTTTTGCCGTTTTCAAACAACAAATCCGATTCCCATGAAGCATTTGTTTCGTTTTCTATTTGTTTTAACAAATCGTGGCTCTCTGATGTCGGGATCATAGCGCACGATATTCATATGTAGAAAATAAGATGGTCAGTCTGTTGAGTTAGGAGATCATGTTGCCTTGAAATCCTGCTGTGACTTTCCCATCAAACGCTGTTGAACCCCAACAGATCATAGCAGGAGGGCCATCTTCCTGTTTGTCGTGTTCAGCCTTTCGGTGTTCCTGTTTGTGTGCGGTCTCTCGTTGATCAGTCTCACAGGCGGCACTTCAGAATGTTGCCACATTCACTCACAGAAATGGTGAAGTCTTCGCCAGAAAGCCTGCAGACTCTGCCTGTACATCTGCCCGATGCACAAACATGATACGATACGGATATGATACAACTTACAAACGTACAAAACACGTAAACAATCACAATTACGTTATTTCTTTTGCCTGTTGTGCTTTAATTTCCTGCAAATGACAATTGTTCTCTCTCAGGAGGAAGAAACAGAAAGCAGTGCTATAGTACCAAATCTAGCCAATTAAATGAATCTACCTTTTCCTTTTGCACACTGGTTTATGACCAAATATCTGTAAAGCTGATGACATTCCCATCAGCTATATACGTACTTACGTTTTAGAGCTAGTTGTTGTATACTCTCAGTCTTCACTCATATGAATCATTCTGGAAGGTCATTTAGTCATTCAGCTGACGTTTTTATCCAGAGCAACTTACAGAGAAGGGAAGGTTGGAGGACCTGTTGGAGATAATAAATCAGTGTGAGATTTTGCACTGGGAGTTTGTTAGCAGCCTAGTCACAGTCATCCCCCATGATGCACTGAAGAGAATAAAATGAATAATTTCATGCCCAAAACTCATTTTTGTATCACGTAATTCATTGAACAGTGTCTGTTGAGACTGAGCTCTTATCACAGCTGGAATCGTATGAAAGTGTACACAAACAGCATGCTGAAGGATGAGGATTGCATTTACGTGGTTCATCCCGCAGCTTGTGTGTTGAACTAGACTGTATTATAACCTGGACAACACACTCGCCTGCACAGCCGTACAGTGTAACTGAGGTGATATTAATTAAGTGATATTGGTGCGACTCCTATGTTTTGCTTTTCAGCCTGAAACAGTTGGAGCATGACCATGTTGGTTTGTACTTTTGTCTACACAATACCTGTATTGCCCTGTAAACTGATTTATTCGTCCATATATTGAAGTCGATAGATCCCGGCATGATGTTGCACTTGGAGCTTGACGTGAGCGGAGCTGCAGGGATGGAGTGTTTTCCAACAGACATCAGTATTACACAGGTGAGTGGGTGAGTCAAGAAAGTCTGTCTTTCTATCAGGCATGCATACTTGAGATTGTATGTGTGTGAACAAGTAGGTGCAAGACGCGCACGACTGTGTGCAATCAGTACAGCCCTGTGACCATTTCAAGCCATACACACACACACACACAATCAGTTCCTCACAGTCAAAGCAACAAAGGAGATGACATCCTGTCCACACCTCCAAGGATGAACTCACACCAAATACAACGCAGCGAGACACATCGAGTTTTCTCAGCACCGTCCAGCACAATAACCCGGGATGACAAGCATTCTTCTGTTTCTTAGAGCCAGGACTGTGGAGCGTTTGCAGCTGATTGGCTTGGATGGGATTTGCATAATGCGTGGGCTGAAATAACGCCGAACAATAACTGCTTCAATATGAATGGCCAGTTTAAGATCTATGGCAACAAAACAGCAAATAAACAACAAATCGAGGAACAAAAGTCACTCTGAGCTCTAAGCCACGTCTAAATGTCTTGATTGTCTTGTTGGCCTACATTCCCTCTCTCGAACATTACACTCTCACATTTATCTCCAAATCGACCTCTTTATCTCAGATCGGGCATTACCATAATAAATAGTCCAGCAAAATGAAAGATGACATCACTTTGCGTCCAAGCAGCAATTACTTGAACGCTCCAACCCGCCTGCTTTTTTCCTGAAGACGTGTTGAGAGTGCAGCCTGATTTATTGATTGAGGCTGTGTGTCTGCCCTGGCGTGCTCACAGGGATGAGGAGGATTATGTAGCAGCAGTGTGATGTTGTTGACACTTCTGTCGCCTTTACAGCTCCGACATGCCAAGACTTGGGTGTGTGCCAACCTGAGTGTGTCTAAATGTGTGGATTGAGGAGAGGGGGGGGGGCGAGTTTGAGAGGTCAATGGAGGAGTTTTTTGGGTGTGAGATAGAGGGGGGATTGTGTGTGTGTGAGAGTCTCTGTGAGTGTGTCATCGAGGGGGTGGGGGAAAGAGTGGTGGGCCAGCTGGCAGCCTCTGGCTCCAGTGTGCCCCGTGGGTATCCGGCTTGGCGCAAATTCGCTCTGATGCGACAGCTGGGGCATGGGTGCCAACCAAGACACAACTTATAAAGACACACAACACACACATACATGCGCACAGCAGGAGGACAGGCAGGATTGGATGGGAGGCAAAAGATGAGATGTAGTTTCAGAGAGGCGGTCACAGGGTGTAAGCTGAGTATGTTTGTGCAGTTTTAAATTAGTTTGGAAGTAGCCGCAGCAGCAACTTTTTAAAGGGTCAGTTCACCCAAATTACTCTTCACACATCAGACTGGTAGCAGGAAACACATTTGTTCCTGAAGACGTTTCTCAAAAAAGTTCAACATATTCTCCTTCATATCACATATCTTCATAACACACATTCCACCCAAAACTGCCCTCACTAATATGGTGTTATTGTTCCCACCAGATGCAAAATGAATGTTCACCTCCCATCATTTCTGTTTATTGGTGTGGGTAACACAGTACATTTTATTCAGCGTCAACTAAAAATAAACAGATGTTTCTGTGTTTGGATTGGAATAAAATAATCAAAAGAATAAGGCTAAAATAACGACATTATGATGCTGATTTCTAATCTAATTCAAGCTTCATCAGATCTGTCTGCAAGAGGACAAGTAATATCAACAACTTTTTAAATGAGTTTGGATTGATCAGGGAAACATGCTAATTCGGGTCATATCAAGTAGAACTGATAGCTGGGTTCTTGCTCTGTTTCTTTTCTTATCCAGTCTCTGTATAAATATGTAGTTCTGCTCTGCTTTGCTCGCTGCTGCACACAGGTTAATAAACCAACCAGAGTGAAGATAAATCCACAGTTTAGTCCCCAAATTTTAAAAAGCTCTTCTCCTGATCTGATGCTTATTTGCACCTATTTGTGTCTTTGCATTGACTTGACATGTAATCAAAAAAAATGATTAGTTTGTGTGACTACATCATGAAGCTTTGCAGTTAAGTTCTGTCCATATTGGACAATTCTGCATCTCACAATTAATATTTAATTCCAATATTCAGTATCAATGGTGAGATATGTGCCATGTTTTACTTTCATGCATGTCGCACCTTGATCATCATCATCAATGGCCTTTTTTATTAACCCTAACCTTAAGATGACCTAAAGCTGCTAGAGGTAATGGTAAATGGTCTGTACTTATATAGCGCCCTTCTAGTCTTCTGACCACTCAAAGCTCTTTTTTTCAGTACATATCTCATTCACCCATTCACACACATTCATACACTGATGGCATTGGCTGCCTGCTCTATCTCCGAGCGACAGCCACCCCTAGAATTTTCTATTCTAGAGTTTTCATAATAACAATCAGTGAAATGGCTCACTTATAGTGACAAACCCACAGAGAATTATCAGCCAACTCTGCAGTTATAGCTTCTTTCAGCTCATTGTTCTGGTTTTGTGGCCCACAACTTTGCTGTTGCATTGCAGGTTTAACCATAAACACAATCCTTTCTTAACTTTAACCGTGTCATAATGCCACATGCAGTTATTATGCAGGTAAAAAAAAAAAGAAGAAAATGTTGGTATTGAACGTTAAAAAAGTTTTGAGAGTTTTGCAGAATCTTTCTGAATAGGTCTGACAAATTGAACCAAAACTTTCTTCAGGCTCGATGAGTTGAAGTTTTGATAGTTACATGTGTTTCTTGTCAACAATTATCATACATCTTATGTCCAAATTCATAATCAGCTAGTATTATTACATTTTCATCCCAGTGTTTAACCAGCTCTCCTGTTAGGTGTCAGTGGCTGGTGAGAAAGTACACACATGAGAGAAGCAATTAACTCCAATTCACTGGCAAAAAACAATTTCATCTTATTATAGGGGTAGGAAAAGTATTTAGCATTAAATATGCTTAATAGAAAAGACACAGATTAATCGTTAATGTGATGTCCTTGCATGGCTAACCATGGCTACAAGGCTTTATATTTTCACTTCATTAACTACCAAAGATTAATTCATCTTGTTTTTTCCTGATAAATAGCTTTCTCAAAATCCAAAGTTCATATGATGACCACACTTTCCTCTTAATTCAAAAATTGTAAATAAATAAATAAGTGGTGCAAGTTGCCAGCTCACAGAGGAAACAGAGGACCTCCTAGCTACCAGTTTCACAGGTTGTGGTTCCAGGCATCAGGGAGCCCAAAATGAGGACATGGTTTTTGGAAAGCAGGAGGCTGAAGTCATGGAGGTCGAAGACTGCCGCAAGCCGCTGAGGGAGGGAGGGAGGTTAATGGGAGTAAATCAGGGAACAGCGGAGGTGAGGTGGAACCTTTGGGTTTTTTTATGCTGACTGTCCGACTCGCCTCATTTGTCAGTGTGCTCTGTAATGGCTGGCTACCAAGCAATGGTTCAAAATAGAAAGAAACTCGGGATTTGATAAAGTTTTCCACTCTACCACTCAGTCATTGTACCATGTTTCAGTAGTCATACAGTGTTGACTCTATTGTTTGGGCTTAAAGCTTTCTTTTCCTGAATTGGAGTTAGTCTGGAGGAAGCACAAGATCTGATAATTCACCTCAAATCACTTGAGTCAGTGTCTGTTGGAGTCAGGCAAGCATTTTATAGCAGGTAACGTCCCACCTCTTCCTGCTAACTGGAAAAACCAGAGAAAGATGAGAATCAACGTCATGATACCAGTTATTAACCAGTGTTAGTTTATCAAAGCAGTGATCCAGACAGAGACAGACACCACAGGATGACAGGTGGAGAAAACATCTACATATTTTTTTTTCTTGTCCCAGACAAACTTTGAAATACTTCAATAAGCACTTAATATACACTTATGTTGAATCTATGATGATTTTGGCCATTTTTGGGGGGGTTCAAATTAACCCCCTTCATACTTTGGGGGCCATGACTGGAGACATGCATGGGCTTTAAAACAAAAATGTGGAGGTGTGGAGATTCTCTGTAGCTGCTTCTCATCTTGGCTTGACGCTAACGGCTCAGGGTTACATCGTTTGCAATTACCATAACACAATTGAATGTCTGACCGTGATACTTTTTACAATGGAGAAAAGGGCATGGAATTAAAAAGACAAAGATTTGAATACTTTGCCCATCAGGAGTTCAACAATGGTGTACAAGTTTGATGTCAAGTTGTTGAAGTACTCTTTTAAGTTTAGCAATGAAGCAAAATGCCTCGCAGTGTCTTTCCCAAGTAATAATTGAGAAGCTGTGTATGATTAACAAAAGCAAGAGAAAGGAACACCTGAAGCAAGAGTACAAAACAAAAAGTGAGCATGTTAGATAGGAACAGACCTCTAATCGTTCCACCCATCCATCCAGTGTGAGAGATAAACCCACCAAGATCTCTCCACATGGAAAAATGTGCCTCACCAGGCAGTCCAGCACATTGTACCAGAATATTCGTTATTGCTCTGATATGTTTTGACAGCTCAGAGTCCCTCAGTATTAAACTATTAAACTGAATAAGGAATGAAAACAGCTGGGGCACGAGGTTAGATCAACATTTCAGGCCTTCTCCTCTTGACGATACACACGATGCAACGCCACTCATGCATTCAAAATGCCATTCATTTTTCACACACCCACCCACGCATTCACTTTGAGGAACCCTTGTGCATTGTGACAATACTTGCAAATGCACCATTGCATATCGAGCCTCAAAAAAAAAAAAAAAACAGCATAGTGGAACAATAACAGCCCATACGAGAGGAAACGTGCAGTGACATAAGAGCAGCATGGGTGAAATGAATTCATTTCAGATGCTGAAAACTGTAACTTCTGTTGAAACTGAGCCAGGAAAGCAGGTGGGAAGGCTGGGTGACAGACAGGTGTGGTGGATTGATAGACTAGCTTACAGATACCATATCAAGACAGACAGGCAGGAAGATATGAAGAGATGAAGCATTATTCATGAACGCATCCCTTTATCATCCCATTGAGCAGTAATGCACAGAGAAAGGTGAAACCACCTTACACACACTCACAAACACAAATTCCTCAGTGGGAATATAAAGCTGGCATGATGCATACAACCTATCATAATTGCTTCTGCCTTCCCTTATCTGAGTACCTGGGACAGCAGCACTTTGTTAGGACTCACTTTGATTAATTGCTGATACAAAGAACCGCTCTATTTACTGCATGTAGGTCAGGTTGTACCTGCTTAACCATTAGGTGGCAAAACCTTGATGTGCCCGAAATATGTAGAAGTTTACTTTTAGTTTACTTACTGTGAGACACAGCAGGGTGATGTTGCACCTGGCGTCTGACCAGGTCCAAAAATATTTATTTGCTCCAGAAATGCAGAAATGTGTCTTTTTTCTTTTTCAACTGGAAAGATGTAGACCGCTGTGGGCACTGCTGCCCAGTCAATGTTTAGTCTTTTCCTAATGTCAGTATGGTGGAAAGGCTGGTCCAGGAGAAGTGGGACTCTGCAACTCCAAAGATGTCTCCTGTACATGTTGTGTGTTCCTCATTGGGTTCCTAATGCCACAGGTAAGCCTGCATTCAGGAGTTAACTTGTTTTGTGCAGTGTTGGAGGGTGTATGAACCCTGGAGCCCAGGTCTAATGGACAGCTGTGTACAGTCACAGGCTATAAGCTAACTGCTTCATGGTCAATAAGTCCCTCCAAACAGTAGGGCTGTCTGATTGCTAATCCACAATGCCTTGTTTTGTATTTCTCCACTTGTTGAATACAAAAGATGCATGTGATTGATGGAGGAGTTATGACACTTTAAAGGCACTCTGGACTGACCTAGGATGATTTGTTTAGCTGTTAATTGAAGTAATTAGCAGAATAATGCAGTGTATAATGAGTAACTGAGTAACCTCCCATTGCAACTGCATGGATAACCATTTAACTTTGTACAGACATTCAATGTCCATAGAGGAGCCTAAGAATCCTAATGACTTTGGTGATCCCCTGACTTTTCCTTGAGCATCACAATAAGGATGACATTTTGTTTGTTGTGTTGTCTCAACATTTATTAGATGCATTGAAATTTCAGACAGATGTCAATGAGGCTCGGGGGGTGAATCCTAAACACTTTGTGGTGGTTCAAAGTTTTATCATCTTCACAGTGGATGATTAAAAATGTTCCAGATTCACTCCTTCACTCCAATCCATTGACTTCAGGTTAATGTTAACTTTAATGTTAACTATTGGATAGATTGCCATGAAATGTAGTTCAGACATTTGTCTTCCCCACAGTATATTTATTTTGAGTCCAAAAGTGCCTTCACACTGTTTTGTTAAATGCAGTGTACTGTGAGTGACTGGATGGTGCACTCACAGTTGAGTTGAGTGTAGAACACTGGACACTCCTCGTCCTCAGTGGTCACCATTTTGGTTACGTAGCAGAAGTGGAGGGACCACCAGTATTGTGAAAAATGGTGGGTGAGGAAGTTGTTGGAGCTGAAGTAGTTGCAGTGATTCAACTCATGTTCATCAGGGTCATGGTGGGCTGGAGCCAATCCCAGCTGACATCAGGTGAGAGGTGGGTGACTTAACCTGGAACAAGTCGCAAGTTGTATATATGTTTTAAATTTCAATTTTGACAGTCAAATGTTGTGGTAAAATGTTATGGTTGTCATTTCTGTAAAGTGTGCTTGAATTGAGATAACACTACCCTGCTAAAATTAGAGCTCTACACCAAGAATACTGTACACAGTGTGCTATTTAGAAGTGTGCTAACAGAACAATCCAAACTGAGACGCAGCATTTGTGTTCTGCTAATTAGCTAATTATGTTGGCATGGTAATACGCTAAACTAAGATGGTGAACATTGTAACTAATGTTGCATTTAGCACAAGAGCTTCAAGATACACTGCTAGTCTTGTTTTACCTCCATTAGCTGACACATAAAATGGCAGCTTGTTATTAGGGTGGACATTAACATTCATAGCCCTGACGTGCATTTCTCTGGAATCCCCCTCTCGCTTTATTAGAGTTGCTTCGGTTCAGATTTAGCAATGTCAGATATAAAAAAGCTCTATAAAATGTGTCAGTTAAAAAGTCCATTATCTGCTGCGTAAAAAGCTTCGTGAAAACGCCTTATCGTCTCTCTTTTGGACTTTAAATGTCCCAGCTGGTGAAGTGGAATTTGGCTTTGGCAGAAATAATGGCATGATGATGAGTGCACAGGCCTGCTGTTTTTATAGTGAAACCCACTTATTTAAATCACTCTGTTTTTTTATAATACCAGACAACTGACCCCATTACTGGATCATTTAAGTTCAGTTTACATTTAATTTTCACAATTTGACCTTAATGAGCTATTTGCTTGTCTTCCTCTGGATGACACTAAATGTGATTTAGACTACAGGGCCATTAAACTACTACAAGTTGTTTAAGTCTCATCTCTTCCAGTGCAGCTCTGCACTTTATTAGTCTTCCGTCAGTCAGCTGTAATGTTTGTGTTTGTCTTTTCTTATTGAATGCGAGCACAATCTCACATTCATTTCCCCTAGTCCTGCCTTAGGCGCACTCACACACCATGAACTTTCAAACAATGATACAGTTCTTCTTCGTCTGTTACCTTGTGTTTACTCTCTCTCTTCCTGTACCAGCTCTAGTCACACATGGATTCATAAGAAGCAGCATTTCTTTCCTCCTTCACCTGCAGATATTTAACTTTAAACACTTTTTTCCTCCTATTTACTCTCAGTGGAGGTAAAATCATTTGTTCCACATGTGCTAAAATATGTAAAATAATCTTAATGAATTGAAGAGATTTGGGTTACAGCCATGGCTGCATTAAAGTACTTCAAATTTGACAATTTGCCAGGGATTAATCAGTTTTGAAATCATTGAAATGTGAGTTTGCAGACTTGTTTGTAGACGGAATGTATCACAGCAATACCTGCCAAGCTGTTCAGGCAAGCTCGAACTCAGAGCGAGGCGAGGAGTGAGCGGTCAGTCAGAGGAGACAGAAAGAGACTGAGATGAAGACATTTCTGCAGACTTGTTCTGGCAAATCTACTGTACTGTATATGAAGTTACATGTCTGATATGAAAGGCATACAGGGAAAGCACAGAGCACCTTTCTAAGAAAAGACACCTGACACTTACAAGGTGTTCACAGAAGTTACCTGTTTACTCTGTGCAGACCACCTGTCCTCAAAGTGCACTCTGGCTCTTGTTTTCTCTCACCCTGACACCCTGATCTTCTTTGTCTGTCACTCAGGCAAACGCCGACTCTGTCATAATCTTTGTGCTGTACATCCTGAAAACTAAACCCAAGACATGCCTTCAAAATAAACCTAAAATCTCCTTACTCACAAACATATGATGTTCTGACCTGTGTCTGTTGGGGTAACAGTATTACTGGCAGCAACTGGAGTCGGAGCTTTTATAGGCCCAGTCTTTTTAATAAAAATGTTGCTCCTATTCCAGATTCATAAGAACCGGGAGGAGAGACCTTCAAACTTTACTTCAGTTTCAAAGTCATATTTAGACCTAGTGTTTAGTCTGTCTGTCCTGGGCTACTGTAGACACAGCGGTTCAATATGGCAGACTCTGTGGACACTACTAACAAAATGTTCGGGATATTGGGCTTTCGGTATTTAACCTAAAATGCACTCCAACCTTTACAGGTGAACTTCATTTGACTTTCTCCAAACTTTTGAATGCACGTGTCCAACTGTTCATTGTTTCAGTACTTATTACATAACATGCTGTTCTCTGATAAGGTGATTAAAAATCAGTCAAATCAAGTGTGTGATCCATGAATGGACCACTCAATGTTCTGTTTCAATGACAGTTTGTACTGAAACAGTCCTCTTCATCATGCTTTCACATCTTGACATCATGACACCAACACAACACCCAACAGTCCATCAACCTGGTCAATGTGAGGCTTCAAACAGGAAGTCCTCAGAGGGAAGTTACCACTCAGTGTCACAGAGTCGACGTCGATACATTTTACAATAATGAAAACAGAGTCATGAATGTTATTCTTCTTATTGTGTGTTTTTTAATACTGTGGTATTAGAACTTTTACTTAAGTAAAGGCTCTGAATACTCTTCTTCCCCTGCTCAGTTAATGTTGTCTCACTCACTTGTAGTGGCATAATGGCATCTATGTGATGATATTTTGAAATATGAGATCTCTGCCATTACACCCTGAGCAATAAAAGTAAAATCAACAGCAATATCTTTATGAAAAAAATGTCTCATATTTGACATGATAATTGCAATAATGTGTCTCTCACCTCGTCGGTGTCGTCTGTGTACACTGATCCCAGCTCAGACATTAAATTCTGTCCAGATTCACTGCTGCTCCTCTTCACTCTGTCTCCGCTCTCCTCTTTCATCTTTATTTATCTGTTGGTTTTTTTCACCCTATCCTCTCCCCCTTTTTCATCTGGCATTTTGATAAAAGGCAACACCGAATGTTTGAGTTTGGATGAGTCCCAATTTTACAGAGGTTTATGGCAGACCAAGGACAGTTGATTTACAGTGGGATGACCCTCGTTTGTTCTGCCAGAGAAGAGAAGGAACAGCTGGAGGTTGAGTATCAGTAAACTTCTGTCTTTAGCAGAGAGCGTACTGGGTGGTTTGATCTGTGTGTGTGGCTGGGCGCTGATAAACCAAGCAAACAGTTTGGGAGCCGATGGGCTGTCATTGAGCTTCTTGTGTTCCAGATGTTTAATTGATGGAGGAGGCAGAGACGGAAAGGAGTTCACTGACTGGCTGATAGATCAATGCAGCCTCTCCATATTTGATAAAGGAGATAAAATCTTATAAAGAGCAGATACGCTAATGTGACCAGGGCCAGATAGTGAGATTGGTCAGCCTCAAAGTTGGATTATAAAAGGTCCCAAATAATGGTTAAAAAAATTAATTGGAAGTTTATTATACACTGATTTGAAACAAAATTTGATTAAAAACACTAAAAGCAGTATGTTAAAAATCTGCAATATAAAAACCACCTCAGATTAATATAGGCACCAGATCTCAAGGGGGGTTACCTGAGGGTGGTAAGGATACAAACACCACCACATACAGGCGACACTATAAAAGCACAGCAAAACCATGACCAGAGTAAAACAGTTAAAATGGTGCACCATACATGCAGTGATGGGAACCTAACCCACATTCTTAGATATCCACATCTTAACTGGGTCTAATAAAAATACAACATCAAGGACAGAACAGGCAAAACAGCAATGGCAATCCTAAATGACAAATGAAAGTCCAGTTAGCGCACATAGTACAAAACTTTCCAAATAGGCTCGCAATTCAGGTCATTATCTCACACAACTGAGTTGTAGTATTTGAGTAGTATATGGCAACCCAGCTCTGTCTCCACACAGTGTTATGTCAGGCTGTATAAAATGTATTAAGTGTTAAAGCTCTTCTGTGGCGTAGTTCTCAGAAGCCTAACGACATTACGTGAGGAGGGGCATCCTCCCCCCCTACTAAAGGGCGTGATGCAGTGTCATTGGCTCATTCAAAATAAGCACACCACTTCCTCGCTTCACGCAAGGACGGTAGTCTGGTGAGGTACCTCACCAGGGTTACCTTTGTAACCCAAAGTTCTCTTTCAAACATTTGCTTAGTATCTCACTGTGGGGATATACTGACTGTCGTATTGCCAGACAAGCTCATCTTGAAGACCGACTGCCAATTATGAGGCTGATGTATAGCGACCTACAGAAGAGCCCACACTCAGTATGGTATGCACCAAAGGAGATGCTGTGACGTCCAGTGCATAGAACCTTGCAAATGTATGAGTTAAAGCCGAACTGGCTGACGAGCATATATCTTGGATAGACACGCCTCTACATAGGGCCCAGGATGTCGCCATCCCCCTGGTAGAGTGAGCACAGAGACCAGCCGAAGGCTGCTGTGTCCTGTCCACATAGATGTGTAATGTACGCACTGGGCATAAGGCATGCAGCCGCTCCTGCTCCGAGGAGGAGAAAGGAGGCGGGTAAAAAGCCAACAAGTCAAGGGGAAGACACACCAAAGTATGGTTCTTAGGTAAGAAGGCCGGATTAGGCCATAGCACCACCAGTGTGTCTTGCATGCCAAACTGAAGACAGTCAGACGATGTGCCCCTTTCATAAAACGGCTAAGGGGATATTGTCCAACAGCCTTACCATCAAAACCGACATGGCACGCTGCAATAGCAGTCATGTACACCAGTGGACACCAGTGGTGAAGGCTTTACGCCCTTGTCCAGCAAATCTTGCAGAGCACCGAACAGTGGAAAGACACTTCCTGTGACCTTGAACACCAGTCCTCAAACACATGCCATTAACAGTCATATAGTGACCTAGTGGATGAGGCTCTAGCATTCTGAATGGTTGTAATGACATTCCATGGTAGTCCAATTGCATTCACGTTTAGCCTTTCAAGTCCAGAGCACCAGCCACTCTGGGTGAGGGTGAAATATCTCCATCTGTGCCTGCGACACCAGGTCTCTGCGTAAGGGGAGAGGCCATGGTTGGCTGTAAAGGAGCTGGATGATATTCTCCAACCAATGCTTCCCCAGCCAATGAGGGGCTATCAGGATGAGTGATAAGTGCCTCTCTCACACTCTGGCTAGGGTAAGTGGGATCAGAGCCAGAGGTGGAAACATAAAGCAGAACCTGTAGCCACTTGTGCACCAGCACGTCTGACCATACAAGCACATGATTACCCCTTATGAAGGGAAGAAAGTGCTTCAGTACCAAGGACACCGCTAGGAGTTCTAGGGTGTTTATGTGGGTGAAACGGAATTGGGGAGCCCACACTCCATTCACAATTCTGTCCTCATGGGTGGCGCCCGACCCCTGCAGTGATGTATCTGTTGTGACCACCTTCCTGGTCAGAACAGATCCCAGTGGAAAACCCTGTGTCCAAAATCCAGGGAGTTTCCCCTGATGAAGTGCTGTTACACACCCTCACATAACGATGCCCATGACGTGAGTGGTCCAGGCCAAGGGATGCAACCCAGCGTTGAAAACCTCTCCCATTCTACAGGAGAATGGCCACTATGGCTGATGCCATCAGATCGAACAGCCATAGGCATGTCCTGAATGGTAACAGCCTTCCCCTGCAGAAGGGGGCCAGGCATGCCAAAATGCCTTCACTGTTGACAGGTGAGCTCTGAAGGAGACTGAGTCAAGGGTCAGACCGATAAAAGAGATTGTCTGACTGGGAGTCTGCATACTCTTTTCCCGATTCACCCTGAATCTCAATCTCTCTTGCAGGAACAACCTTTTGTGCTCCAGTGTTCCCTGGTGGGACTCTGAGGCCAGGACCCAGTCGTCGATGCACGTGACTATGCGTATGGCCTACTCCCTGAGAAGTGCAATGGCTGCCTCCATGCATTTGACAAAGACCTGAGGGCTTAAGGAGAGCCTGAACCATATACTCACAGTATAGTACTCATATTTTTTTACCTTGGAGGGCAAATCTCAGGAACTTCCTGTGAGGAGCATATATTGATATGTGAAAGTCAGGGCCAAGTTTGAAATATCTCCGGGGGGGGGGGCAGTTACGGCATTTGACGCTGGTGCGGCGGTGGGCGCGGTGGACAGCCCAACATACTGGCGCACGGGAGCGGGGTGGATGGCCCACCATACTGCCGGCTGCGGCGGTGGGCGCCTCTGCGATCGACTTGATCACGTCTGGCGATCGACCGGTAGCTCGCGATCGACGTATTGGGCACCCCTGTTTTAGTGGTACGCAGTACCGGACCGTACCCTTACTTTCACCCCTCTGCGAGCCACATGCAGTCATCAGCCACATCTGGCTCGTGAGCCATAGGTTGCCGACCCCTGGACTAGGACAAGAAAGACGCATTTCTGCTGATCTCTATAAACAGATATCTGTATATGAATGCAGATACATTTTTTAAAAGCTAATAAAAAGCTAAATGGTCGTCAGAAATTATTTTTGCCAATTCTTTTGTTTTCCATGTAGAGTGTTGCAACTAAAGCTAGCTTCAAAGTGGCTGCTCAATACTACTGTGACTAGAAACAGAAACCAGAAAGCATCCAGTGCCAAACTATCAGTCCTTTGTCTATAGATTCTGGTGAATGCATATAAATGTTTATAGAGATTACTCCTGTGGGAGTAAATATCTCTTATTTACAGTCCCATGCCAACCGTTACAACATGTGGACTGATAGATGTGCTTAGTTATAGTTGCTAAGATGTGGTTTGTTAATGGCTGAGTTAGCACATGGTCAGTTCATATTCTAAGCTGCTAATGAACCATTTAAACTAAAAACAAACGTTTTGACTCTTTCAACACACTGTCACATGTCAAGGCCTAATCTTCAGTTGTTTTCGGTCACTGCCAAACTCAGCCCACCGTAACTTTAACATGGCTGTAAATGTATTTTGAATTGCTGTTTTGATCAATGAGACAATCTAAAGATCTAAGTGTGCAAACCTGCAATTTATCAACTGAAGTGCAGAGGCCGTCAGTGTGTGAGTGCTTCGTGATTTCTTCCTCTTTTGCGTGTACGTGTGGTGTGCAGCTCCGTGAATAGAGGTTGATGCACTGCAGTGCAGCATCAAACTGGGGTTTGTTTTAACTTGGCACACACGCCACAGTTATGTAAGTGCTAATGGCTTCAGCGTGTGCCCTCTGTCTATGATGCAGGCAATTGTTCAGTGCACTGCATTAAATACACTTAATTGGATGACTCGTTGTCCTCGTATGTGTGTAAGTGTTTGCATGTTTGTGGCTGCCTCTCTGCTTTGGTTTCATTTCATCTCAGTGTAATGGACTGCACAGACACAGAGTCCGTTCAGTCTGAAAGACACATCTGAATATTATGCTCATGTCTAATATATAAAACAACTATCCAGTTCAATGCTCGTAGTATTGAGAATAAGTTTCAAACCTTCTCTGAAAGTTTCAAACTTGTGTAACCAAAAGAAAACAAATATGTCTGACTTTGTCATAGGGTTGAAAACAGAAACAGTTTGCCCCACATCACAAGGCAGACAGACTGTATCATCTTCACAATGTGTCTGAAAATAACCTGAGCACTCTTCTTTAGCTTCTAGGCAGCTTCTGTGAAACAGTCGGTTCAGTCATATGTAGAAACAAACGATGGTAATATCTTACAATATGTGGATATAAAGTATCCAATCAGCTGTGTTTTCCCCTGGGAACATTTGCAGTTTGCTGTGAATTGCTGTTATTAAAGCATTCAGCTGTGTCTAGTGGATAATGGACAGTTCTTCAAGAAGGAAATTGTCCATCTCTTTGAAGATTACATAAGATTTTCATCTTTGACTGCTGAGCTTTCCATAGAGATGGATTTATTGATATTAGATCTGAGAGCTGGTGATTGAGGCAGTATTCAAGAAAAGCTTTGCCAAGTAGAACTACAAAGATCATTCTTGACCTCACTGCCATGTCCATTCAGTACAGTGACTGTGCTGGAGTTCATCAAATGTTTGAAATGTCAAGAATGAACTTTGAACCTCAGCTTTAAGACAAACCATCCTTGTTGGACAGTGGGCTTGGAAAATATTCCACAGCACCTCAATCTGGAGATAAAAATCCTGTAATGTGATCGAAAACTCCACAACAGCTCCTGAATGGACAGATGATTAACATATGGATGCACCATGGGAGGACATATTATTATTAGAAGGATGTTGGCTTGAACACAAAGGACAAACATTGTATGATTTTTGCACCATGAGGTGCATCTTCTGGTTCTCTGAAATATCCTCATGTACATTCTCTGGCTCTCGTACAAGAACACAAAGTCATCTTCAGACCTATGACTCCCTGTAGATGGATGCTCCGCCATGCAAACCATCTGGCAAACATCTGGAAGAAGACTGTGGTTTGAGAGCACCATTTGGCTTTTTCCAGCCATAAACTGGCTGCAGGAAGGAGTGTCGAAACTATCTTATCAGAATTTATGACTTTATCACTTGTTTACATGTGGAGCTTTGATGTGCCTGCACTTTGGGTATCTTTATGAACTGGTGTTTTCAACGACAGCTCGGTTATAATTACCAGCTTTGTACATTTCTCTGAGCTCAGGCTGCATCATAGAGATGTTGATGATATTCTGCTGGCACTGCAAGTCTCTACTTTAGCATATGTGTCTTCATAAGTGTCGGTGAGCTTTAACTTGCAGCTGCTGTTCTTCTCTGCCAGAGAAAACTGCCAAATAGTACCACACTGAAAAACTTTTTCTTTCTTTGGCACTGTGCCTCTTTGGAACTGGTTTATTTGCTTCATGGTGACTGGCTACTCGTGTAATAAAACCATGAAAGGCAGACTTTCTTTTTTTTTTTTTTACTTTAAGGGGAATGTTAATTCACATTCAACCTAAAGACTCAAATTTCCGTAACTGAAAGTCTCACTCAGTTGATGGAGTTTGCTCAGTTGCTGTGGGCGTAGCTCTACTCTATCTCTGTGACAAGACAACTGAGCAAACTCCATCCATCGATGAAGACAGTGATATGTGTTTATTGTCTCCAAAAGTCCATCCATCCATCCATTACCTGTAACCACGTATCCTCATCAGGGTCACGGTGGGGCTAGAGCCCATCCCAGCTGACTGTACACCCTGGACAACTCAACAGTTCATCACAGGGCACTTTAAAAAATGTTTTGTGTAGTTGCTGTTTCTGAGGTCAAGAATGAACTTTCACACAAGTTAAAATACTTGGTCATGTGCTTTAGTTGATCAAAATGTGCAGATATGATCTGTTTTTCATCCTGCTTTATTTCTTGAATACGATCCACGGTTTTGTCTTTTAATAATGCTAATGTTATACACAGTAAATCTCTTTCTGTCAACATTATGAACAAGCGCATCCCTTAGGACTGCCTGTTGAGCCGTAAAATGTAATAAAGACTAATAAACATGTCAGTTGACACAGCAGCGGTCATGGGAACTTTGTAAGAAAGCAGCAATTTCCTAACCCTGTAAATGTTTGACGGGTGGCGTGTGGGGGCTTTGTCATCACAGCGAATGGAAAATGTAGTTCTTATCACTGTGTTGGTGTGCCGCAGGCAATGCAGCATGTGGCATTAATGTGGATGTGTCACTGCATTCACTCACAGCTCAGTGACTAATGAGGAACTCCCTAACTGTTAAACGGCATGCAAACGGATTTCATCAAACTTGATTTACAACTCTTCTTTTTTTTTCTCTCCCTCTCTCTTCTCTTCCCACACTCTCTCCTTCCCTTCTTCTCTCCCTCCACCACACCTTAGTCACTTTAATTCCCATCTCTCTCTTTCTTCTGCCATCTAAACAAATTACGGAGCAAATGAGGAGGGAGGAGTGATATGGATGATGAGGCATGCCAGAATGTCAACAGATGACAAGCAATACAGATGGGTGGAGAGGGGGAGAGAGGGAGAGCGGAGAGAGAGAGAGGGGAGAGAGAGAGAGAGAGAGAGAGAGAGAGAGAGAGAGAGAGAGAGAGAGAGAGAGAGAGAGAATGTGATGAAAAGTATTCCCCCCGAAAACTCAGACATGAAAAGAAATGATTAATGAGGCCAGATGTTAGGCTTCTTTTAGCATGAATCATCGCATTCCCCATGACAAAGCAAAAACTACCCCCCATATCCCCAAACATAGACACAGCAGGCAAATTACCTCCCAGACTCAAGGCAATGGAGACAAATCCAGTACTTTTCTGGCTTGAGCAACTTTCTCTTTGCCAGGTCAGGACAGTAAATCGACTAAATGTTTCAGGCCTTTTGTTTCATGCTGACATCACTTTATTCCAATCTATACCTCCCTGAAAAAACAGGCTCACTTAAATAGATACACTCAGGCAGAACCACTTCAGAGTGCTTGTTTGCCTGACCAAGCTAATTATGGCATCTGGGCAATCAAATGTGTATGAATCTGCAAGTGTCTCAACAATGATGTGAGAACACAACAGATCCTTCAGAGGCACATTTACCAGTCACGCAGGCCTGACATCCTTCAAAAAAAATCAATGCAACTCAGCCTGGGTGCCAGCAATGTCAGCTTGGCATGGCATCCTTGATTGATTGAACATGTAGCAGTGAAATGAAAAGCAGAGTGGAATGAGATAAAGGACACAACGGAAATTACTTTTTCCTTGACCAAGTTTTAAAATTTCATATGGGTTGACTTCACACACAATATAGTATGCAGACACACATAAACACAGCAGTAACCACCAGACTGGTTTTTGTGCGCAGAACCATCTGGGAGGTCATCCTTGGAAGCCTTGGAAAAATGCTTGGCAGGTGATTGGATGAACCATCTGTCTATCACCATCTATCACATGCGAACTTCAACAAGTCACGTGATGTAGTAGGCTGGGAGAAGAGTGAAAACTCTTCAGTGCCATTCTTTGCTTTCTCCACTTCTGATTGACACTCAATCGTCTTTAGTTGCTGCTATTGTCACTTCTTTTTGCGTCACACCTAGCATTCAACCACACCTGTAGCTTCCAGTTCCCTTATGTGACATTTATTGGACCAAACCGCTGTGGTTCAGACTTGAGCGCATAGTTTGAAGCTCAGCAGGATGGATTCTTTTGTGATCTGGTGAATCTATCTGCCTCACAAAGGTTACCACAGCAGGGAGTGGGTAAAAAAAGGAGAGAAAATATCAAAAGGCTTCTCATTGATCCTGATCCCTGAACTCATAAGTCCATGTCTGATATTAATGTCTTTTCTGATTCCCCCTGTTATTTTCTCAAGAATTTAGTTTACAGGCAGGCAGCTGATGCATGCAAGATAACAACACTATGAACAAAGTGTTATTATGTAAGACTGGAACGAGCCTGGTACTGTCGAAAATTCAAAGGACATGAAATATATCTAAATCTGAACATGCATCTTGTCTCATTAACCCGTAAGTGACAAACCAAAACTGTCAAAGCAACAGTTTGTGATTTTAGAGGGAGTTATCAGTTCGAGTGATTTCTTGATGAGCCTGCCCACCACGTCTGTGCTGCAGCTCTGGTTATAGCGCAGGTCGCTAGATACAATCAGTGAGAACAGGTTTTGATTTGGTCTCTACGGAGAAAATATGTTAGTCTAACTTATAAAGACTGTAAGTGCAGGGAAACTACTCTCCTGACTCTGTCTAAAGTTCAAAAACACTGCGGCAGTACGCAGCCATTCTAGTCAATGTATCAAACCCCACCAGCTCCGCTGCAGTCCGGTTCAGAAGCATCCCAGAAGCAGGCCTCAGCTCCACGTAAAATACGCAGCTGTTCTATTTTTGACAGACGCCGTGAGCAGCCTATGTCACTTTACACAGAGCACCTCAAGCTGACACCAAGGCAGACACAGAAACAGCATAGACAATCTGGTGGATTTTCAGAATAAAACACCCTGTGCAAACTGCTGGTGGTAAAAACTGACAAATTGACCACGTAACATATTTATACATGTAGAAGCATATTTAGAAGCGCATGGAAACACGCCACCCGTCAAACTGTTAATGACGTTCAGATGGGTTTTGTGCTTATCTTCACAGCAGTGTTCCCAGGTTTGGTACTGTTGTGCCTGAAAGAAAAGTCTGTGTTCATTAACCATGTTTGACAGCCCATGTGGTTGCCAGAGATGTTGAAGTGAAGTGTTGGGTAGAGAAGTGGACTGGTGTTTGTCAAGAAATAACTTTACCAAATAACTGCCTGAAAAATGACAAACAGTTGTCACATTTCTGCTTTGTCTCAAACTCAACAAACACGATAGTTTTAGGTGTTTAGAGTCAATTCCAGCCTTCATGCTAAGCTAGGGATAAAGATGCTAACAGAGACATTATGTTGGTAGTGATCTTCTCGTGTTACCCTCGAAAAGAAAACAGCATGAGAAGATGTCTGTCACATAACTAGCAAAGAAGGGATTTTGCTGTTTCTCAGTCAGTTTCTCTGTCTCTCCTCTGTTCAGTTTGCTCGCCACATCGGCTCCACGGCCCTCAGAGGATGTGTTTTACTAATAACCCACGCTTAAAATGGGCCAGCCATAAAACATCGGCTGAAACAGTTGTTAACTTCTCATGTTCTGAAAGCTCGTTTCAAATCCTAAGTGGAGCTCCACCACTCCAATGCAACCTCCAGCAGCAATAAAACATAAGAGGACCTAACACACATAGCCAGAAGGCAGCTGAGCCTCAGTCGTCGTCGCTGCGACTTAGTGTTGAGCCCTTGCCAACAGAGGAGGCCATCCATAATTAACCCTGCACTGTCAAGTCAAGGCAGCAGTCATAACATGTCCTCACATGTCATTCTAACCTTTTTCCCTGCATCGTTTTCTCCGCCGTCAACTCATCACCCAGATCTGTCGTTTCCTGCATAAGGACTGCTGTGAGAGAGGGCGAGGGGAAGGCTTTGATCTGCTGTGCTTCCTTCACAGCGTCTCTCTCAAAGCCTTTGGACAGCAAATGATACTCAGAACAGAGGAAGAAAATGTGTTTCTCATTTGCTTTTGTTGAGAGTGATTTCTGTGATTTATTCCCTGTTAGTAAGGAGTGATTGAGCTATTTGGCCACAGGGTAATCATTGCTATCAACATCTGTTGTTCTCAGCAAAAAACAAAGTATGTTGTTTCCTTTTCTGCTTCCTTCTCTGCATTCCTCCCTCGTCTCTCTAAACCTTAATAAATCTTTGTATGAATGCCGATTTCATGAATTCCGGAGATGAGGGAAACAGGCAATTAAAATGTGTGAATCAACGGGGAGTGCAATTGACTGAGTCAAAGGGTCAAAGAGGCTAAGTCAGAGAGAAAGAAGGAACAAGAAAAGGAGCATGAGACAGTGATTAAAAAGTGAAAGAGACAGATTGATTTGCCTGTCTTTGAGTGGAAACTGAAAAAAAGAGGCCAATCAAATGTGTGAGAGAAAGTAAAGTGAGAGAGTGTCAGAGCAAAAGACACAGGAGCCGTATAGATCCAGAGACACGGAGAACCATAGAGAATGAGATGAGATTTAAAGATTGATTTCAACTGAAAGATGAATGACAATATGAAATATTGCAATATGGAGAAACAAGAAAAGAAGAGTTGAGGGAAAAAAATCATGACAAGGATGAAATTAAAAGTGCTTTTAGCCACACTAACGGTGCAGTCCCTGTCTGTCTCTCAGTACTCAGTCAGCTGGTCCATTCACCGTCAAAAGTGAAATAGCGGTTTCATGGATTGCTGGGTACTTTTGTGCAAAGAGTCGTGGTCCACAGGGGATGAAGCCCTCTCACTTTGGTCACTTTATACATTATGACTATAATTGCAAGCACTATTATTACATATAGTGCTTACGTGTACTTACATATATAAGACATCAAGGCTAGGTCTGCATTTTAGGCATAATTAACACATTGAAGCAGTTTTCATAGAACCAGACTTTGATGTAATGTAATTCATTTGGGCTGAAGTAGGTTCAGATGGACTGAATCAAATCAACATTTTTCGTAACACACAAACACACATCTTTCAGTCCTGATTCGGCCCATAAAAACAACAACATGCATGGTTGGATTGACTTTTCATCTCATGCCATCGTCTCCTTTAACTGAAGACATTCTCAGCAGCCTCAGCTGTACTGTGTTTAGCACTCGTAAGCAAATGTTAGCGTGCTAACAGCCTAAACTATGGTCAATATGGTAAAACTGTATACCTGCTAAACATCAGCATGATAGCATAGACATCAATCAGGGCAGGCCTCTGTTCCTCTGTAACTCTTTGTGACTCTCTGTAACTTATGGTTACTTAATGAGCACAAAAAAAACTACACCTCCCATAAGTTTCACAGAACCACGGGTACTGGCACCATGGTGACTTGATCATTTTACAGGTGTTTAGCTCCCTGTTTAATCTCTGCTGTCTAAAAACCTGCACCGCCTTCGCTCCTCTCTGCTCTGCTGTTATTTTAGTCATTAGCATTGTTAGAAGTTTCAGTGGGATTTTAAACGAGGATTTCTTTCTTGTCAGAAAAAGCTGCCCAAACACAGCCTCACAGAGCCACTAGCATGCCTGTAGACACATTCTAGTCACAGGTACAAGAACAGAACGGCTTGTGTCTGACTATCTCATAATCCTCATGCCAAGAAACCCTCCCTCGATACCAAACACCCAGCAGCCAGCGGCAGCAGCAGCACAGACATGGCGAGGACAGAGGTTGATACAGTGAAAAGTGGGTTAGAGTTCAAAGGGCTGAGGAGAGCGGGCACTGCTCTGATCTTTGGCAGGGGAGTTAAAACATTAACATTCACCTCGCACAGCCAAGCCAGGCTTTACCCCTGCATCTCCTCAAAGCCAGGGAGGAGCTTCATATAGTATGCAGAAGGGGAGATATATGCAGCATATATTTAGAAATATGTGCGTGCACGCTCGTGCTTCAGTTCATGCGTGTACGACAGCATGCTGTATATATGGAGACAAATGGTGGAAGGATAGAGATCAGACCATATATATTGTATATGTTCTGATTTCCACACTCACCAGCTCTATCAGCGGGATTACATGAGTCCATTTATCATTCCATATGAGTGCAGCTTGCATGGGTAATTGTAAATTAAGTGGATTACTGTGCGGTATAGTCCCTGAGGGAATTAGAGGATCTCTGAATGGATGCAAAATCCTATCGTAGTGTATCCAGCAGGTCCCACAGCAGCATCAGCACTTTCTGAAGCAATGATAGCAGCACGAGCTCCTTTAAATGATACTGATTTAATATCAGCACGGTAGATTTAATGATACTGACACTCATTATGTTTCAGCTCCCTGAAGTGGGGCCGATGCTACAAGTGATTGGCACATTCAGCCAGAAGTGTGCTCAACAATAGGTGTTTCATGGATTACACTGTACCCCCTTTCATAAGCAGGAATTGGTCTGTTCTGTTCAGCCAAGACAGAGGTTTTATCTTTAATCACAAAGTTGGAAAGTAAGCGAGGATAAAGTGTATGTAAAGTCACTCTTTCAAGGCTTTGCGTAAGATGAAACTACGAGATGCATTCCTTTTTCCTGCTGGCTTCAGTGGCCTTACACCATCCAAATCCCCCAAAATCAAAATCCGAATTGCAGTGGATTACAAATGAGGAGGCAGTGGCAGGGATTTCTTTTTAATGAGGACAAAAACCTATCACCACATCTAACCTGAAACGGTTCATTTGCTGCTGCCTGCCAGTTGGCACTTCCCAGTAGAATTCCGTGGGGTTAAAATTGTAGAGTTTCAGCTCGGTTCGCTGAGGGCCCTGGCAACAAACGACGGCCTCCCTCCCACACCCCCGAACATTTAAACCCAGCTCAGTTTGCCCAAAGCAATCTCAGCTCGGGAGTGGAAAGGTCACTTTAAATAAATAAAGAATGGGGAGATCACTAGGCATCCCACACACGGAGTGAACAGCACTTTGAAAGGATAGCCAAGGCTACACCATTTAGCATTCAGTAGCCTGAAGCAATCCATGAGGCTGGCAGTCTGAGAACAGAAAGTCCAAGTCCAGATTGACTCCCACTCACTTGCCATGGCTACATCAGTCACATTGCTCTTTTAGCTAAACTTCTGGCCTGTTTGTCACTGCACTGTTTGCTGCTGTCAGCTATTAGAAGAGACAACTACATGGTATTAATTCATCGCCTCAGGTTGAAGTCTGGCCAGTGTTTTTACCAGCATTTCATTACAATATGTTCATATTTCTATCTCTCTCAACTCTTAACCTCTCCGAGTTTGCAGGAATTAGCGCGAGGAAACAGCAACACAGGCGACGAGAGAATAAAAACTGGACCTGAATATTTGAAAACATCTGTCTCGTTTTCTGCATTTCCAAATAAAAGCAGTATTGTAGCATTGGAACCTGTGAGACCATGCAGGCAAGTTTGCACACTACATCAGTGCAAGTCTATTCTCAGGTTTTAGGAAGAGCTTCACAAGCCTTTAAAAAGTAAACTCACTTGGTTTTGTGACCTGTATTCACATCCACAAACACACACACACACCAAAAGATATAGTCTCGAGTGCATATAAGCCAGGTGCTTGGGCCCAAACACACACCGCATCCCTGAGATACAGTATTTTTGTGCCTTCATGCACACACACACATGCCCTTTGTCGTTGCAGGAGCCCAGCGTGTTACATCATCCAGAGGGAAGTTTATCAGCGACTGATCAGCAGCCTGAAGACTCTCAAAGGCTGTTTTGTCTTGCTCTTGCCTGAAACTCCCTGAACCCACAGATTACCTTCCAGCCGTGGGTATTTGTTTACCACGGACTGAATTTGCAAGTCTGTATCATGGCTGCCTGCCGTCACTGAGGGGAAGTGCTTTAAACAGAGTTTATCAGTGCCAGGAGAACTAAACTAAGTCCGCAGGTAATCCAGGTCTTTACTTTGACCAACTATTTTGTTTGCACACTCACACACGGGACATAACTATTACAAATATTACATTATCTGACACTGATTATGATCTTATCTTTTAATTGAAGTGGAATGTGTCACGGCCAACATATAGACATTTCATTATATGTATTTAGGAGAAAGCAGCCTCACAGCAGTGTCTTTGACAGCTGTTTTACCTGTGGATGACTCAATCTGCAGAAAGCACCTTATCAATAATAACGATAGATAGGTCTTCACTGAACACTGGGATCCAAACTATGAGAAAGGGGGAATGTGTTTGTCCCACATGAGTTCACATGAGGGTCAGAAACTAGATTTTCTGCTTCATAGAAACTAATTAAAAACCTTAGACTAGATATTCCAAATGTGATGATACTAGATAACCTACCACTGCTGCACCACTGCAGCCAAGAGTCTGTGTCTCATTTATCACCATTACATTTGAGTCACAGAGCGAAGAATTGTGATTTTACAAATAGTACATACCTGCTCTGAGGCTCAATGCAGAGTCCCTCAAAGATCCTCTGACCATCTGGATAAAAATATTTACTTGTTTCTCATGTTACAATTTTATTTCTTAATCCAGGAAGCTGGAAAAGATTCATCACTCATTCATACTCCATAACTGCTTATTCAGGCTGACACAGGGCGAGAGGTGGGGTACACCCTGGACAAGTCACCAGTTCATCACAGGTGACATAGAGTCAAACAAGCACTCACATTCACACCTACAGACAATTTAGAGTCACCAATTAACCTGCATGTCTTGACTGTGAGAGGAAACTGTAGTACCTGGAGAGAACCCACGCAGACATGGGAGAGCATGCAAACTCCACACGGAAAGGCCCCAGCTGGGGTTTGAACCTAGTAAGGCAACAGTGCTAACCGCTGCACCACCGTGCTGCCTTCCTGTTTTTGTATAAAACACAAGCAAACTATCAGCTTGTTATTTTATAAGGCTGAAAAGAAATTATGATAAACTTCTGTTATTTCAGAAGAGAAAACCAACTCAGGAAACTACAAATATCTCAAACATTTTCATTATACAGAATAAAATGCTTAACAGAGTATTTTTAATCCTAATGGTCAAAAACAGCTGTAAGTGTTGCTAGAGGACCTTCTGGCTTTTCAAAGCTCGTTGAGTAGACCTATTTATTTTGCAGAAATTCCACTGCTCAGTTATGTGAGTCAAACTGGGCCAATAGCAAAGAAAGAGATCCATTCAAGTTACCTACAAGTTCTTTGTTTCAGCTTTGCTCTAACTTTACACGTTGATATATTTGGTCAGAAAAGGCATGTGTGTAATCACTTAATATCTAATAAAATGAATGTTAGAACAGCAGTGTGTGTGTCTTTGTTTGGACAGAATGTGTACTTTTTTCCCAGTATGTGAAAATTAGTCACTTCCTGTATTTTTCTCCCTCCACAAGTGGGACAGTTTCCTGTTCGTGCCCACGCCAACACCAGGATTTAATTTGTGCAGAAAGGGAGAATCGACAGCAGCTCAAACCAACTGTTTGATTCAGGCAGATTAAAAAGGGGGCTGTTTTACATAACAATCTTGCTTGAGTCCAGCCTTTAAGGTTATACAGCTGGCCAGGATTTCTCATCCACATCCACATCTCAGACATGCTACAGTCCTGTGAAAGAGCGAGACCAAAGTGTTATTGAAGAGGGGGAATTTTTTTTTTCTAGGGTGGAAATATCAGAAGTGTACACAAGGAAGGATGAAGGAGTGGAGTGAGGTGAAGCTCACTGGAAAGACTCCCAGTCTTCACCGCTGTCATGCAAAGACCACACAGCTCCAGAATGTTCCAAAACAGCCGGGATACGAGGGGATAAGCTCTGGGTACATGTCGCCTTTGATGATGCAGCAGCTAACAGTCTGTTCAAGCTCGACTGTGTCTCACCTGCAATCAAGGCAAATGCTTAATGATGCGAACAACCTCTGCAATGCATTAAAAAGACACGGGCACTTTTCAAGAGAACAACCCTGTTCAAATTACATCGTCTTCTCTGGTTAACACAATCATGGTTTCAAGTGTCATTTAGCAAGCAGACATTATTCCCATCAGAGTTGCAAGCAATTAAGAGCAAAGTCCCGCAGGCATAAACAAAAGCAAGATCCTCCAAAGAGATGCAGCGGTGGTGAGACTGCCAGTTGTGCGCCTTTTCCATCAGGGTCCAGAGTTAGGATTCATGCTGGAAGAAGGACAGAATATAAGACTGCTAGAACCTGTGAGGGGGGTGCAGAAAAATATGGGATTCGCATTTCCCTCGGAGTCAACAGAGTGTGAGCTATATGCACTGCTTAGCTGTGGATTAAGCATGATAACCACGCAGACAGGAGCATCCCTCTGGAACTCTTCATCACCAGCATATTCTGACGATGAGCGCTGGCCAACCGCAGGATCCTGGCCGGTCTCCCAGCCAGCCCTGCTAATTAGTCCCCCTCTTCTGAGCTAATTGGCCGATAAAAAATGAGGATGGCCTCTTCACCCAGCCCGAGTGTTGTGCCACCGAATGGCAGTGGGGAGGATTATGCGGGCTTATGAGGCATGGTGACACTCAGCAAGAACCACTCCTCTGCTATTAATTTCCTTGTCAAGCTGGTGGCCTCTGCTGTGTCACTTTGGTTTGTTAGTGCATTGGAGAAAACTTTAGTCCGCGGTTGACTTCCAACAACTTATTCTCATTAAATCCCTCATCCCCATATCTTTAACTGTTTTACTGTGTTTGCTTTGGGTACAAATGAACAATGAGATCATTAATTTGAACCGTTGCTATAAGCTGCAGGCCATGTCAGTGTTACAACATGTTACAGGCAAGTGGCACATGGCTTATCTTGCTTTGTGGCTTTAGGTTGTGTTAGAGCTGCTGGGAGTGTGAGAGAATCTGGATTCCCAAAGAAAGCTGTCTGATAAAACGTAAATTACTGTACGACTGCAGCATCTGTGGTTGGATTCCAGCTGTGGACCTGTGCCTCTCTCTCTGTTTCTCTGTCTCTCACTTCCTGTCTGTCTCCACAGCTGTCCAAAAAAAAAAAAAAAAAAAACTCAATTTACTAGTGACACAATAAAGCTGTGAAAACAAAGCTCTGTGGCTGCATGAAGCCAATGCAGAGTGTCAAATACTGTAATTCTTCGAGTGACCAACATTTCAAACTCCATGTTCCAATGTCCAACTTCACAGCAGAAGTAAACATGTTTACAGCCTGGTACAAAAACTAATTTCCCCAACTGTGCTGAGGGTGAGTTTATATACAACTCACCTGTTCACATTATATTAAGGCTTAAATTTTGCAGAAATGAGAGTGTGGCCACTTGGATTGACAGGTGGGTGTTGTTACAGATGCACTCAGGTGTCGGGCTCCACACCTCCGCCAATAATTTTTTTGATTTTTAGATTAGCCGGGAGGCAGAAGAGGCAGGGCGGCCAACATGGCGGAGGCCGGAGCCACAGATTCTCAGCTTCAAAATGACGGGTGACGCCACGCATGCGTCGTCCATCCTGTGAAAACAGCAGAAATTACAGCAGAGACATGTCAAAGAAAGGAAGAGAGATCAGATTTCAAACAAATGAAGAAATATATAATACGGCATGCTGCTGTGTTAGACATGAGCTGAATGTGAAAAGAACAGAACCATTAAAGAAAGAAAGAGCTGAACGAGGACACGTCTCTGTTTGGAAGGGGAAAGTACTTCAGCTGGACGTGCTGTCAGAGGACTGTTTGGATGGAAAGGACATTTTTCCAACTGTGTGCTCATGGTGGAACTGCTGGGTCTCTGTAGATTATAAAGAGTACAGTCTAGACCGGCTCTCTATTAAAAGTGTCATGAGATTTGAGAGCACAGAGCCACACACTGGACACAGTTTGCTTTTATTAGAACTCTGACTCTCCACAATGAGCCTGATGTGCACCATAACAGCGCCTCCTCCATCCCGGGCTAAACTAAATGACATGTAGGTGAATGAAGACAGAGGAAGTCGAAGCTGAGCCTGAGGTGTGTGACTCTGCTCCCTCTCGTCTCTAAAGAACTTCCACAGGTTCACAATTAGATAATTTGCACATGCGGAGGACTCCGGTTATGAATGGGTGCATTCCCCGAAGTCCCGCCTCTTCCGCTCACAGAGACGGACCAATCAGAGGCGCCGGTGCGCATCGATGGGACGTCGCGTCAGCTGCCGTCGTGTCGGGATTGGAATGTTACCGTCTAACAATCGGAACAACTGAGCACTCGGTAATTGGACACTAGGCTCGCGGAATCCCGTCTTTTTTGAACCCTTTCTCTCATATTTACTCCGCCGGAGCTCCGCCGTCTGCCCGGCCTCGCGTGGACCGGAGAAGTTCGCCCGCTGCGTGGCTCCCCGCCGACCGGGATTTTATTCTAGATCGGCGCGTCTGAGGGAATGAGGGGAGGTTGTGAGAAATAAGAAGAGAAATGCAGGGATTCGTCAGGTTACAGTTGCACCGCTGAGCTGCTCCTGCGCTGCGACGCTCCTCCGGTTTTTTTTCCGCTTCTCTTCATACGGGACCATGGAGTGATACAACACGGGACCAGTTCACCCCGAGCTATTTGGATCCGAACGCGGCGGCCACAGCGACGTTCTTCCCCTGGTCAGTGTGTTGCCGAGTTTAACATCCACACCGGGGTATACCTTTCCGTCTGGGAGAGCCTCGGGGACCCCTGCTCGCTGTTCAGCCGGGGGGAGAGAGTTCCCAGACGGCTGTCGGACAGTTTGACCGCCTCAGGAGCTCCACACGGATCAGGCTGAATGAGGGAGAGGAGGCGCGCAGGGGAAGAGAGTCTCCGCGTGTGATTTGTGTCCGAAACGGTCCCGTACAGCTCGGCTCTGTGTTCGGTGCCCCGGTGAAGGCGGTGTGAGACATGCTGGAACTCTACAGAAGAGGGAGAACAGGACAACACTTTTAAAATCGCCCACATGCACTGGATCAATTGCTGGATTTGGGAACCGAATACGCAGAAGGGGGGTTGGGGATCCTTGGAGGAAGCCGGAGGATGGAGCGGTGTAGCCGGGGTTGGTGAGCGCCTAACTTCGGGCCACTTTACATTTCTTATTCCTAAACAACTCGCCCCTGTTCCCAGGACACATGCAGGCCAAAAAACGCTACCTGATCCTGCTCTCCGCCGGTGCATGTCTAGTGCTTCTCTTCTACCTCGGAGGAGTTCAACTTCCAGCGGCGAGCAGGAGCCGGCATGACCGCAGCAGAAATGGGTACCGGTCCGACCAGCCCTGGCCTCACTTCTCGGACCCGTTACACCTCTTCCTGCCGTGGGATCAGACCGACACCGAGGAGTACAACCTGCACATTTCTCCGCGGCAGAAGAGGGACGTCAACACGAGTGTTTACAAAGGCAAACGCTGCCGCATGGACTCCTGCTTTGATTTCTCTCTGTGCCACAAGAACGGATTCAAAGTTTATGTTTACCCGCAGCAGAAGGGCGAGAAGATCTCAGAGAGTTACCAGAATATTTTATCCACCATCGAGGGGTCCAGGTTTTACACCTCAGACCCCGGACAGGCGTGTCTGTTCGTCCTGAGTCTGGACACTCTGGACCGGGACCAGCTGTCCCCGCAATATGTCCACAACCTGAAGACCAAGGTCCAGAACCTGCCTCTGTGGAACGACGGCAGGAACCACCTCATATTTAACTTGTACTCGGGGACGTGGCCGGACTATACGGAAGACCTGGGCTTTGACATCGGTCAGGCCATGTTGGCCAAAGCCAGCATCAGCACCGAGAACTTCAGGCCCAACTTCGACGTGTCCATCCCCCTCTTCTCCAAGGAGCACCCGAGGACCGGCGGGGAGAGGGGGTACCTCAAGTACAACTCCATCCCGCCTTTTAGAAAATACATGCTGGTGTTCAAAGGGAAGCGCTACCTGACAGGTATCGGCTCGGACACCAGAAATGCCTTACACCACGTCCACAACGCGGAGGACGTGGTGCTGCTCACCACCTGCAAGCACGGCAAAGACTGGCAGAAGCACAAGGACGCACGCTGTGACAAGGACAACGCGGAGTATGACAAGTAAGTTCTCAACCGCTGAGGGACATCAGAGCTGTTCTTTTTGATGCTGTTGGACTTTTACGCATGGAGCTGTCACCACACACACACACACACACACACACACACACACACACACGAGCGCAGGCGCGCGTCTTCCCGTGTTTCTCACACTTTGGCGCACAGTGTAAGCGCAGATCACTTCCTAGTCGAGTCTTAAGTGAGAATGAGTGTTAGAACTGACATGAGCTTCCTCTTTTAAAGTCATGGCTGAGCTCTGAGTGTGTTCTGAGTCAGGTCGTCGTTAACCAGCCTCTTTATGGACCCTCCACATGGCTGCTTTCTACCCTCCACTCCACCTCTTTGCTCCCTTTCAAGCATGAAGTAAAAGATCTCCAGCCAGTCTATTAGCTCCCCGGACACCCTCTCTCCCTCTCCTCCCCTCCTTCCTTTTCCTATGAAGGAATTCACCCCCTCCTTCCCTCCTCTCCTCCACCACCTTCCAGCCCCTCTTCCATGGGAGCACTGCAACCTTTACCAGGATCCGCACGGACACGTTTGATCTGCACCCTGTACTTAGTGTGAATTAAGTGAAAGTCTATGGTGGGAGTTTTTTTTTTCTCCTCTGAAATTAGTGTTGAGTGTTTTGGTGACCTTGTCATGACAAAGCTCTGCTTCCTTAGTTTACGGTGTGTGTGTGTGTAAGTTGTGTTGAATTATGAGGCGATTTGCTGTGAATAAATCAGTCATAATGGGTTAATTATCACCTTCATTTACAGGAGTTAGTGCCATCGTTTCCACTTAGGCCCCAGGGACAGTTGATTACCTCTAATTTTGGAGGTCTCAGTTTTGTCAAGATGGTAATTAATGCCCACCCCCCCTCATGGGATCAGCAGCTGCACGGTATGTTTTAATACAGGAGGCGTGTTTCATGTTTACATAGCTCGATTATGTGAACTTGGCTGTCAGGTTCACTCCTCTGTGAGTGACACCAGTTTGATCTACATTATCAACCTGTGCCTCTGTAAAGCCTGGATAAACTTGGGCGTGTGGTAACGTGTGGTAACAGCACTTGTCGACATTGTTGGCAGTGTGTGTGTGTGTGTGTGTGAGTGCATGTCAAGGTTAAGGGCAGGCACAGGTGGTGAACATATGGAAAGTTAACTACACATATTTCCATCCGATCAGTCAGAGAGAGGAGCTGTGGGGGGAGATAAGAAGGATTTTTAAGCAAACACGTGCCGGGTTAGGGTGGAAGTGACTCTCCTTGAACTTGAAGTGAACCACCAGCTCCTCATGAAGACAAAGTGATAATGCAGAAAGGGGGAGCTGTAAGAAAACCTCACAAGCATGCACTTGTCTATCCATTCGTCATCCTTTTCCCCCTCACACACACACACAAACACACACTCACTCCCTCGCTGTCTTCCCGGATGCCTCGGGCTGTGTGTCACCTGGAGAGAGATGTGTCATCCATTACCTGACATTCCAGTCGTCTCTGGATGGCCCACCTTTTTTTTTTTTCTCAGTGGATCCGGCCTCTGGTGGCCTCTCACCCAGCCTCCCAGATGTGCCTCTGTCTCAGGGGAAAGTCTCTGCAGCACAGTCAGCTGTGGTGAGTTCAGGGAAGCCTCTCGTTCCACTGTTGCATGTTTCACGCTTGATTTATTTGATCAATGCCGCCGCCTGTTAGTCATCTCATTTCCAGCATCGATACTACATTTGATTTGTATCCCTGCTGAAAGTCACTAAATCCAGCGCTGAGCGTTTAGCGTGCATCACTCTGTGATCTTCATGAACCATTTGAGTTGACTTTTCTTCATTTAGCTGGTTATTGTAAGCGTTTTTAGATTAATAGCTTACTTTGGGACAGGGTGAAGTTAATAAATGTGAAGCATTTTTCTGCTGTTATGATTTATCAGCCTGTTTAAATTCCTTTAGAATCTAATTTAAGCCCCTTTGGGTGTCGGCCTGTGCTCTGCAAAAAAGAAAAAAAAAATCCCTGACGTAGCTGTCTCAGGTAAATGGATCTATATGCAGCCGGCCGCATTCCCATAGGTTGAGGGCGGACCTTGCCTTGCGGGGACGCTGTGATGCAGACTCAGGAATGCACACACGTGTCAGAGCAGCTGTTAGTGGTTCAGGAGGGAGTGCTGTCAAGGCAGGCCGATGTGCAGCACAGTATACGTACATACCTGGATGCTCTCTCTGGATGGAGCATGGCGCATATCTCTGGATGTGTTAAGCCGTGGCCTTATCTTACTTACGGTGGTTTGCAATCGATACGCATCCACCCGCAGGCCACAAACACAGCCACCCACATATAAACACACACACACACTGAGCGCTGCAGAGAAGTCCGGCTTCGTCTTTGCCTCCTGACCTTTGACCCCCCCCTCCCTGCCATGCAGAGGAATGCTTCTGTACAAAGGAATGCGGCGGCAGGAGGGCAGACTGAGAGGCAGCACATAGGTACCAGCTCCCAGCCACCCACACAGCACGCACGCTCCACACATTTATTCAATTGATTTCCTTAGCTGCAACAGCTGTCAATTGGAGTCACTCTGGTCCACTTCCATGGCCAAGCGCTGATGAAAGGGGCCATTCACTGCTACATTATCCACTGAGTTTTCAGGGCTTCCTGACAATGATCGTTGGAGAGGACACAGAAAGACTATTACAGCCTCGACAATTGAACAGTTTCACATTCGGTGGGATTTTGCCGCGTGGTGACTAAACATCCTTCACACGCACACTCCCTAGAAGTCTGTGCTGTTTTCTGTCTTTCCATTTGGAAATAAGACTTCACATTTCTCTTGAATAGGAAGTATGTGGCTTGTTACTTCCTCTTTCTGTCGTGAATCACTTCAGGCATTGATATTCAGTTGTGTTTTCTCTCCAACAGAGGACTAAAGAAGTCACTGAACTGCCATACACTTACACATTCTCTAGCCCGGCATTAAACTTTGAATGTAAGTAGTACAAGTGCTCTCTTTTCCAGCAGCCGGCAGATTATCCTGCTAAAATCACCAGTACGGCCTCTAATATCATGAGTCGCTCAGAGTAAATCATTACAACTATTGAGTGTTCCATTAAAGTCCGAGCTCACATATTCCTTTCATTTTCTCTTTGTTAAGCCTTTCTCTGACTAACAGCAACGTCATCATCCCCCATTTAATACTTAACCAGCTTTGTTGGCTCGTATTGACTTTGCACTTTAGCTACTTCACTGGCAGCTGCCGCTCAAGGTCACCCCGAGGGACCTGAAAACTCCAATACAGAGAGAGAGAGAGAGAGAGAGAGAGAGAGAGAGAGATTTAGAGAATGAGAGGAGATCCAGAAAACTTGTGTGTGTGTGTGTGTGTGTGTGTTTGCCTGAAAGTGTGTGGAAGAAGAAGAAGAGCAAGTGGGTGTGAGATTGAGTGATAATAGTGTGGTGGATGTCGGAGTGTGCTGCGTGAGTTGGGATGAATTTTTTTTTTTTTTCCATTAGGAGTCAATGACAGAAAGATCAATGGAGCGCTGCAGCGTTTTCATCTCGCAACCATGTCATCAGCACAGATTTCCCCCCCACTCGAGAAAATTCTCTCGGCAGGCGTGAGGCGGCCGTGCGGGAGAACGAGGGCCGGCCACTTGTCCTCCTGTCTTTCCTCTGTTTGTCTCCCCTCCCTCTCTCCCTCCCTCTCTCTCACCCCGCCGTCTATTAGAACAACATGGAAACACTGATGTGATTTGGCTGGAGATGTGGCTCCATGCCACATTTCCATTTCCCCTTCTTTTTTTTTTGTTATTCTTAATGACGGCACGGCGGATGACTTTTTGTTGACACAGCGCCACGGAACAAGAGGCAGCAGGAGCTGATCTGGGCCAAGTAAAGAAACCCGGCGACGCTTTCCTCTCCTTATCTCGCTAAAACATTATTATGAGTGGGAATAACTGGGCAGACACCTGAATGCCGGCGTGGCGGCGGTGCTGACTGATAATGGACTCCTCTTGGAGGTTTGGAGAGGTGAGCGAGTGGCAAACGCAGTCGTGTTGCTGACTCGCTGTTTGGCAGGAGAGGGTGTCACACTCCCCGGGTTGCCATTGTTTGTTTTTCTGTAGTCAGATTAATAAATCATGAATATTTCATGATTGCCTGCTCTCTCTTAGATAAAGTACCAAGCTTGTGATGGAGAATGTTAATGATGAGGAGGATAATAAGTTTGAATGCAGTGCAGCTTAATTAGGACTCTTTGATATTTTGCTGTGTGTGTGTGTGTGTGTGTGTAACAGACAGATTTAAGCCTTTAACTAGATTAAACCTCTTGTTTGTTATTTTATCTTATCAGGCTGTCGATCTGTCGATCCGTCTCTCGCCCCCCTCTGACATTCACTCTCTCCGTCTCGTTGGTGTAATCTGGGGCGAGTCACTGTGTCACCGTTACACGAGAGGAGTCAGCTCGGCTTCATGCCAGTGTTAAGTTATTAGAAGTCTGTCTTTGTTTAACATCTTTAGCTTCATTCCATCTAAAAAATGTTAATTATTCTTCATTTTACGTCTTTCAAATAATGTTAGATCTCTCGTGTTTTCAGTCTTATGCTCTGAGCTGTAATCTTCTGTCTGAGGTCACAGGCTCATCTCAGCTGTTTATCACTTGACCATGTTTTTCAATAAGAAATATTTCAATATATTATATTGATTAATTTGTCGATGAATCATTTGATCTATAAAGTACAGAGTGAAAGGTGCCCATCAAGAGGTGTCCTCAAATCTTACATAACACACAAATATAGAAATATTCAATCAAAGAAAAAGAAAAGCAAGAAACACCCCGATGATGAATTGATCAGAACTGTTCAAGTTATCAACAACTCGGTTCTACAAATCATTTCAGCTGGACTAACCGCATTTGAGTGTGTGTGTGTGTGTGAGTGTGTGTTGTGGCTTGTTTTTGTCTGTGAGTTTTGTGTGTCTGCTCATCCATCCATGTCTTTGTGTGTGTGTGTGTGTGTGTGTGTGGTTCGGCTGGGGGTCATGACCCCGCTGTCTGTTCCCTTGCTGAGTGACGAAGGCAAAGCCCCGCTCACTGACCCACATTCATTGAAGGATTACCAGCACAGCCAAGCCCGCCCCTGGCCTCTGAGGTGGCGGCGGTGGTGGTGGTGCAAGGGAGGGAGAAGAGGCAAGAGAAGGGTGGACATGAACTCTGCTCACACACACACGCACACACACACCGGATCAGACAGTGAAACGTCCTGCACCCCCCTCCCAGGCCAGCTGCCGGCTAGTTGGTGGCAAGAGATTGATCAGCTGGGAGGGTTCCCCCAAAATGAAAATCAATGAGGGTATTAGCACAGCAGAGGGCCGGCCCTGGAATCATTTCCTCTATTAAAAGCTGCTCACTTCCATTCTGGAAAAAAAAAACAGGCTTGTTGTGCTCGCGGTAACGGTAATTGAAAGAGTGAAGAATAACAAGGCATCAAAATGCTTCGTCTTCCAGGACTGTCAGGAAATGTTTCGGAGGAATTAATTAATAAGAGACACAGGCACAGCGTTGTAAACCTCCTCTTCTTTCCCTCTCTTTCTCGTCCTTAAGTGGTGCTGATACAGTGATGTAAAACACAGGTAAGAGAGTGGCTGCTCGGCTTGTGGAAGCCTCCGACAGTGCAGAACAGAAAGAACGAGAGCGAGAAGCTCATTGGGTCCTTGTGAACTCAATTAAAACAGACAGGTATGTGACTGGCTGAGGCAAAAAACGATGATCAGGACGGACGCGTGATTGGCTTCTCATTAAATTCTCTGCCGAGGGGGGATGAAGGGGAGATATGGCTGCTGTCTGCAGGTTTGGCGAGCCTACTGAGTTCTGACATCTGTCCTTTTTTTTTTTTTTCTTGTTGGCAGAGAGACGAAGTATTTAACAAAATCTCTCACATCTCTGCTGTCTCTGTGTGGCACGGGGCATGCTGAGACAGAGGGCAACACTGCTCTGAGCAGACATTCCCAACTCCATCATTCCATCATTCCAACATTCCCACGTTCAGCTGCTGCGCTGTCTTGCCATCAGCTCCCTGTTTTTTGTTGGATTTTGTCCAAAATGAGCCGAGTGAGTCTGAGAACCGACACTTGTTTGTCTTCTGTTCAAAATCCACAAACTTCAGCAGCAAACCCTTGTTATGCTAAGCTAACACTGAACTTATTGAGGAAAACGTGTAATTGTTTTACCCAGCTGCACTAATCAATATTATTAACCAGAGATGATTATTTTTTTATTCGCAGCTCTATGAAGTGCCTGCCGCTTTCAGTGAAAGCTCAGATAAACCCACTGTACACTCAGCCCGGCTCCCATATTTACCCAATAATGACACAGAGCTAAAAGGTTGGATCATACTGGACTTACATCATGAAGCTGCCAAAAACACTCCAGAAATTAATTATTAATAAATAAGCTACTTTGTGTAAAATCATTCTCCCCATCTCATGTAGAATGAGATTTATTTATTCATGTATTATTTTTGTGAAGATTTATTCGATAGATTATCTTCTTTTGCTCAGGTTTAATGAGAGCATTAGTATAATTTAATTAATAGGAATTATTATTAAATATATCAGAACAGGAACTATATTTTTATGGTACACCTTGCCTGTGATATAAGTGATATGAAGGGAAACCTTGACAGGACGCATCATATTGTTGGTCAGTGTTAAATTGTCCTAGAGTTGAAATGGACATTAAAGTATTCACATATTCACTCGAGTAAGAGTAACCAGCGTTCCAGTAATATGTGAGTGCCAGACTTTGCTAACTTGCTCAGATTTGGTCATTTTTTCTTGGTCTATGTGCTTCTACCATGAGTAAGGAGCTAAACTGTTTCCCTTTTGTCTGTTTTTCTGATCTGGAGTCTGCAGGGTGTTTTATGTTCTGTCAAACATAGACCTGCCGTGTGCAGAGCAGAGCGGTGGACAAAAATCAAGAACGTTCTTGCAGGTTTAAGATCCTGTAAAGTCCAGGCCAGTATGGAGTCCACACCGCTTCAGACTTCATCTCAGTTGTTACCACGTGAACAAAATAAAATAAAATAACGTTGTTTCTGTTGAGGAGGTTCCCATTTTTTTTTACGAGAAATGTCAACTTTGAAGTAAACTTAGCTGGTAAAACGACACGAATGAAATGAATCAATCATTCAACTCCACGCAAGGCTCTAATTTGTGATTTAACAACACATTAGTCCTCCCTTTCATCATCTCATGTGACTAGTCAAGTGGAAACTGGTTTCACTGTGAGTGAATTAGCCTGTAGTTATATGCCTGTTATCTTTGCGCTGCTAAACTGCAGAGGGTAGAGTGTGTTAGTGCATGAGAGGTCAGTGTGTGTGTGTATAAAGGAGCAGTAAAGAGGAGGAGGGGGGTTTGCCGCCGGTCCCAGCACTCCCAGGGATTTGTCCCTCTTCCTGAATGACTCCCGGGCTGCGGAGCACCTGACCAGAGTTATCTCATCAATGAGGGGCAGTGGGCTGAAACTGCAGCCTGTATCTGCTGCGGAGACCACGATCATCTCTGTCCAAATAAGAAAACACACACTGATCAGAGCACCGCCCGGCCGTGTAGACCGTGCCTGCTGTGTGAGCTCTGTGACTCCCTCAGGGTGTTGCAGCAGCTCCACTCTGGGGGGAGAAAAGGTGGGGGTAGTAGCTAGTTTTTATGGCAGCTTTTTATGGCCCTGTGAGGCCGCTCAGCAAACACCTACTGACGGCACATCAATGGGCCAGTGGATCGTTGACGTCAGCTCGCATGCTGACCTCCCCTCCTTCACTTCTCACCACGGCAGGAGCGAAAACAAACACTCAGCCCCTCTGCTGGTATTCATATTCAAATAGTAATTGGCAAATGGGGGAAATGTGAGTAAGGGCAAAGAGGAGGTGGTGGAGTGGAGTGGAGTGGAGGTGGGGGTTGAAGAGGGCAATAGCTTAAAAAAGCATTATGTCACTGAAGAATGCGTTCATGGCTCAGTGTTTAAGAGGCCAAGGCTCAGAGGGGAGAAAGAGCGTTTTGTTGGAGCAGATCTGGCTGCCTGGCAGGCTGATGGAAGGGCTCTTTTTCCTGTCTGGTTCATCATGCTTTATGCCTCAGTTTGACTCCCTCTCTCGGGATGTTAAAGTTTGGGGCTGCCCCCAGGCGCTCCGAAGGGGTCCTATTGTGCTAAAGTTTGCTCTCTGTTCCAGCGAGGACGCTTGTGCCTTGTTGACACCGCAGCCTCCCCATATGCTCCCCTTTAACTCCCCTCGTGTTTCACCCCTTCTCCATCAACCCCCGGCTCTCTGCTACTGCTGCCTCCTCTCTTCCTCGTCTTTTTCCTCCCTGAAGCCAGGGCGACAACTGGTAACAATGGGCGCTCTCACAGCTCCGGCCATGGACAACCATGCCCTGGTTTGGCAGATTCCACAACACTTCACGGATCAGTGGCGAAGCCAAAACTAACTTGGGGAGGGGAGGGGAGGAAGAGGCGGAGGAGGAGGAGACGGTTTCAAGAGAAGGAGGCATCTGGTCTCACCGAGGAGAGTCTCAGTGTGCCCATAGCGTGGGTGTATGATTGACCAGAGAGAGGAAGGAAAGAAACATTTTGGTTATTGGCTGTTTTTCCCAGCCTCCCTGGCAGTTTGTTTGGTGGTGCTGTTGTGCGCTGTTTATTCATGAGCTTCACAGGGCCTCCTTTTCATGATAAAGTGAAGGAGTGCATGCTTGTTTTTTTGGGGAGGCGATGTAGGACAAAGTGCAGCTGCTGGTGGTAATGCTGGCTATTTAAAATTAACGCCCACTCTCCTTCTCTACCGTTCCTCCCTGCCTCTTTCATGCCGTCATTTCTTCAGTTCCACAGGAGCCCCACACACACACAACCGTTCAATTCTGCATACACGTGAACGTCTCCTGCAGAAGCTCGCTTGTCTTCTTTATGATCTCATTACATCACCGCTGGAAACACTCGAGGAGTAAGACGCTTCTCGTTGCATGAGTCATTTCCACAGAGAATTAGTGGTCTGAAGGTATTTTTCCACAGGTTCTGGGCGCAGTCTGCACATCCAGCTCGTGTCACATATATATTCTTGTAAGCCGATATTTTGCTTCTGTCTGTGGCACCGTGTGACTCTTTTCCTGTTTCAGTGGCTTAATTTTTACCCTGCTGCATCCTTGGCTGGCGGTGTCTGTCCAACCGACCACATCCCAGCCATCAAAGCAAACAACAGCAAAAAAAAACACAGGGGAGAAAGAGCTCAAGTGGGAAAAGCCAGTGATCCTGTTAAAGCAGTGAGGAGCAGAGGAGAAAGAAGACAGAAGAGCTGCCTGCTTTGTTTAGCAGCTCGACAGGGTCTGTTTTCTCCGAGGGTGAATTGAAGTGTTTATTTCCCAGGAAAGTTGTGACAAGACAGCACTTTGTTTTCAAAGCGCCTGCGTCGTGTTTGCCTTTGCAGCTCGCTCTCTGGAACACGACGTTCCTCGGCTGTCTGAAGTCTGAAGACAGGTGAGCGGAGCGGGGAGCGAGGTGCAGACGCTCCGCCGTTTGCAGGATGTGGAACAGATAGAGAGAGGCACCTTAGCAGATACCCGTGTGAGGATGTGTCCCTCACCGATGATCAGGCCGGGTCTTTAGATACACAGCAGCTAAATCTTGAGTCCAATAACAGTATTCATTTATCACATATCAGATTGAACCGAGGCACACTGCCAGGTCTGCAGGCTGCAAGAAGAAGACATGGTGAAGCCGCGAAGACACAATCGTCGTGTTTGTTGAAGCGTTTCACTACTTGGACACTTGGCAGTTGTCAGAGGTGGATAAATGTCCTGGATATATATCGTGTTTTAACATGTATGTAAGCAGAGTTTCCAGTGCTCGGATTGATTGTCGGGGTGTGCGCTGTACCGTCACTCTCCTCCCTGTCACTTTCAAAATGTTAATTCAAATCAGAGAAAGACGGCTCAGTTAATTTGAAATCTCAGACGAGTCCAAAAGGCCTGTTTTCCTCATTATGTGTCTGCATGTCTGTGCGTGTGTGTGTGAATTTCAAACACCCCTCTTACATGTGAGATATCTGCAGTAGGTGTCACACAATTTTTTGGTGCACGTTTAATGAGCGGCTGTGTATGCCGCTGCACCATATTCTCAGAGTCTTCCAGTCCAGTAGCATTGCTTCTATATTGAGGCGATAGGTCAAATTCTCTTGAGGTTCCCCCAGACACAGGTGTGTGTGTGCCTGCGTGTGTGTGTGTGTGAGAAAGGAAGCGTTTCTATTTGCTAGAGGGCCCAGTCTGGAGTTTGTGGGTATCTGGTGACTGGAGAGTATTTGCTCGCCGCTACATAGCTTACTATCTATAAACACACACTTATATTCTACGGGGATCTCTGACTTTTTCAGGAGCTTACGGAAAGCATGAGTGAATATGTCTGAATATACTTTGCTATTGAGTCTTCGCTACGCTGTTTAAGTTGTGTGTGTGTGTTTTGTCTTTGGGCTGGACAGTGGAGGATTGCTTTTCTGTCTGGGTATCTGCAAAGTGTTTGCTCTGTAGCCGACGAGGGGACAGACAGAAATCCAGACAAGTATGTGTTACGTTGCACTGCAGTCTGAGTTCTCTCTCTCTCCGTGTGTGAGTGTGTGTTTGTGTGCGAGTGTGTGTGTTAAATTGTGCATCTATATGCATATGTGCATGGCTGTCTAGCTGCCAGCCCTGCGTGTGTTCCCTTCAGCAAAGTAGTGCTGATTCAGTAGTGTGTCCTTCCATTTCCACTCTTTTTCCTGCTTCCCTCAGTGAATATTCTTCTTTTTAAGCCTGCAGGCAACCCTCTTCCTCTCTGTCCACACACACACACACACACACACCCTCCTCCCTAACGCATATTCAGCAGCATCTTGTTTGGCCGAAACCCGGCGCTAACTCTAACTGTGGGCACTCATGTGGAACCCCCAGAAGCTACAAAATATGAATAATGTATCAGCAAAAGGAGTTTTTATTCATTTTTTTTTATTTAGCTCTTCATATTAAGTAGCATGTCCACACATACCCGTGCAGCCGTGCAGCGCAGCACAGCCTCCTCATCCTCCTTACGAGGATACAGACACGTCCCTGGATTTCACCAGTATTTTCTGCGAGCAGCACGGAGGCGTCTGACTTCCTGTCCTCCTCTCTTTGACGTTGGAGAGCATTTGATTTGAATTTCATCCAGGATCACAGAGTGACCTTAAAGGCCTGTTTTTTTTCTTCTTCTTTTTTTGGGGGGGGCTGAATGCTGAGTGAATTTACTGAGTTCACACGGTCTGAAGAGCAGAGGAGATTCATTATTCAATAAATTGCATTTAATGTGAAGTATGAAGCGAGACCAAATGAGCCTCAAAGCCGGCGGCATCTCTGGATGCCGATAAGCTTTTTAGAGGACGACACAGGGGAGCTTTTTTTTTTTTTTTTTTTGGGGGAGCGGGAACAGACGGACTACATCTCCAAAAAATAGATGCGTTGCTTTGCATTTCCCAGCTGCCATATCTATGGGGATGGCTGAGGCAAGTAGATCTAAGAGCTCTGTCATTACTAAGTTTGCTGTAGCTTCATCATTCGCGCCAGATCTGCTGCTCGCTTTCCATTTTAAATCCCCCTTAAATAAATGAGGAAATCTTCAGCAGCAGAAACTTCTTCAGAATCATCTGTTCTCATCACGTCTATTGTATGAACTTGCAACATTATCTCGAATTTCTCTGAGGTTTGATCAGCTTTCCTCTTGGTGATGCTGGTGATAAAGATGAGTCCATCCAGCATCAACTGTTCCCACTGCTGAGGCAGACTGTCAGAAGTGAAAGTTACTCTGTGTTAAACACATTCTACTGAGCTTCATGTACATCTTTGTCTGACCCGAGGGCAGACACAACTGACTGATGTCATGTAACACTCACGGTTCTTCATTCAGGATTACTGGTGTTATGTACGGATACCTTTACAAACAGCTCTGAGCTGCTGTGATCAGAGTCCATGGTCTGGGCATGCTGCCTTCTCAAAGTCCATAGAACGGTTACAGGGAAAAGGCCGCAATCATCTTCATTACACGTTGCAAAGCTTGAGGCTCGCCCACACAGTAAAAAGCTCCTGCACCTTCTCATTAAACCACATCACCAGCATGTGACTGTGTCTTCAGCTTCTTTTGTCTCTCAAACTAAAACACCGCTCATCCATGGTGTTTGGATATGAACGTCTTTTTGTTCTAATGTCTGTCCTTTTTTTGCCTGCTATCTAACTTATTTGCTTTGCAATGTTTTAACACTGCAATGAAAGTCAAGTCACGTTACGTTAGCTGCATAGCCACGTTAGCCAATTTCGTTAGCACACTCACTAAGTGAAGGTATCCCATTGTCGTTTTTATTTTGAAGAACATAACAGACACGGAGGGTTAATCTCTACACTAAAACATTAGCTTAGCACCAATGAAAACACAATTAAACTGCATCATGCAAGGTTTAGAGTTCACTAGATTAGCTACTAGCTACTAGATTTATGTGGCTAACTAACTACTTTTGCTTATCCCTAATTATACAACAAGTAGGTTCAACTGAGCAATCTGATTGGTCAACTAGATGTTTTAAAATGTGCTCAAATCAGCATGAAAGCACACCTGACTCATCACTAAAAATATTACTCCGCCATCTCAGAAACAGCGAGCAAAGAAATGTTTATTTTGAGAGCGAATTGCCCCAAAACATGATTTTATTTAAGTTGGTAATTGTTGTATAAACGCGATATTACACTCAATAATGCGTCGTCATTGAACCAAAGTTCTTTTCCAACATGAGGGGGTATTCTTGAATTTTCCCAGTCAGAAAGAGTTTTTCTGATTATGACAATGTGACTTGAATGCAGCATTGACTGCAGGCCATTCAGGTCTCATAGTGGGAGCAGAGCATTACCGTGCTGGCAGAATTCTAAATGTTATCGGGTCTATTCATCATGATATTGGACTTATCGGAATGACATGATAATTTCCTGTTATCGGCCCGATACTTATCACCCCTTTGTTTTGTCGATGTTGTCACAGAGTTTCTCGCTCTTCTCTTGTTTGTCTGCATTCAAAGTTTCATCCCGGCATATAAGTTAGCGCTGCAGAGTAAAATGGGATCTGAATACATTATGTTAATGGCTCATTTAATAGCCAATTGAAGGCAGGAGCACATCGACCATTTATGAATCAATATGGCAATAAGTACATCAGTGGTCACTAAGAGCATGAGAGGGCAATGATCTGTGTTAATGCTCACTGAGCTGCTCACTAAGACTTGTTTCTCAACGAAGTTATCGAATCTGTTAAAAAATCATCTTCCTACTGCTTTTCGAGCTGTAACCATGAGTTGATTCACTCGTGAGTCTGGTTTCTTTTCCAGTGTGAAGCTCTCCTCTTCTGCTTTTCTTGAACTGAACGTCGAGGGTTCAGAACCCATCTGTGGCCCTTTGCTGCATGCCATCCCTCCCTTTATCTCTCTCCTCACTTTCCTGTCATTCTTCAGCGGCTACTCTCCAACAAAAAAAAAACGCCCCAGATTCTCCGAAACATCTGAAAGGTGTTATTAGATGTCATTTATCAGCCTGTCTGATATGATAGAAGTTTCTAAATGAGTCATTCCTCTTTGCGAGCTTTGGAAAGACTTTCTTGATAAACTTTTTCCCATCCTGACATTATGACCAGCTGCTCTGATGAATTTCTCCTGAGCCCATTCTGATACAACAGTTACCTGCTGCATGGAATCTAACATCTTGACACACCTCGTCTCATTGTCAGCAAAGACACCTGAGAAGTCTTTAAACAATCACCTCACTCATTAGACACACACAGCCTCTGGTGTGTGATGGAGCTCCACCCACTTAATAGGCTTAATAAGCAATGTAATAGTAGTTAGCCGAAAAACTAAGTCTCAGTCCAAACTGTGGAGGGACGCACTTTTTCATTTTCTTTTTTTTAAAATTTTCTTTATTATTGTTATTCTCACATGTTACATTACACAGCTGGTATTGATAACTTTTTCATTTTCAAACTCAAAGTGCAAACAGTTTCTTCATGCTTTGATGGCAGTCTTATATTTTACCTTCTCCGCGCTACACTTCGTTTCAGACCACAAATATTCCGTCTAAAAATAGACGCCAGCTTCCGAACAAACCGTATCATTTGAATTTGTGTGAAAAGTCTATAAGATATGTGACGCTGGCAAGCCGTGTGTCTTTTCCAGCCACTGTGATATGGGCGCGGTTCAAGTCCCTCCACACACACACACACACAAAGCTGAAAGGATGGCTTTGCTGAAATTTGAATGGGAGGTGTGAAGTGGCTGGTCCTTGCAAAACAATAGGTGTTGTGGCTGCTGGAAGGAAGGTGAATGAGTTTAAATCATACTCACAGGCTGACGCTCTTTCCTTCTGAACACACTGCTCACTGTTTGGAGCACTTTGTCACGCAAATTCTGCACAAGAAAATAAACCGTCAAAGTGGTCATAGATTCATAGATTTCGTGCTGACCAGTTGAACATTTTGAACTAAACTAGGGATGCACCGATGCATCGGCCTCCTTAACTGTCATCGGCAAATAAAGATGACATGAACTGATGGCAGTGGCCGTTGATTATATGTTGATTTACATGTGGCATGAACGCTGTACTGAGGAGAAAACTTTATTTTTTCTTTTTTCCTTTTTTTTTGGAGGCTCCAAAACCCCACTCCTCACGTCTCTGGCATGTCCTGCACATGACTTCAAATGCCACCGAAAAAGTTTGAGAAGCAAGTGTTTAGCCCACCAGACTTTGTTTACTTGCTCAGATTTGGCCATTTTCCCAGTGTTCTTCCAAACATGCTTCTACATGTGTAAATATGCTATGTAGTTACCTGATTTTGCTTTTGTCTGTTTTTACGACTGGCAGTTTGCACAGGGTATTTGATTCTTTATATTTTATTTTTCATTCCCTTTAAATCTACTGGATTCACTTTGCTTTTTTGTGTCTGGCTTCCGCCGGCTCAAAGTGCTCTGGGTAGATTGACGTGTGCTGCTAGAACAGACGCATAATTCAATACATGTAACAAACATTAGCATCGGCCAAGTTGAGGTGCCGACTTGTCCGGGATGTCTTGTCCCCTTTTGCCTCTGGGCATCGTGCTTTTACCAATATTAGCTTGCAGCCCCGTAGTCACAAAACACAGCACATTTGTTTTCTTGGTGAGCACACCACCAGCCTAAATCTTCCTCCTATCAACCTCGTCCCAGCTTTAAGCATCGCTCGGCCTGCTGCTGGACGGCCCGTCGGGGTGCAATTATGTAACGGGGAAAAGGGAGGCGCGTCAGGTCTTACGATAGCTGAGTGGCTCTGATGGTCCTGCCATGGCCTGATGGAAGAACATTTGTGGCAGTAATTTAGCACATGGGTGCTTCCGCTACAGGGGTTATTGTATCCGTCATGCTCGGCTGCGACCATGCCGACCCCCGCTTGTGTTTTCAGGCCGACCCCCCCCCCCCCCGTAACTCACTGAGCTCCAACAATAGACTGCAAAATGAGACGCACCAGACAGAGTTCGGAGGCAGAGGGAGAGGGAGAGACGAGATTGTGGAGAGGAGGAAGATTAACGTGGTGAGAAAGTTGGGGTGAGAAAAAAAGAACAAATCGATGCAAGAAAGACAGAACTGCACACACACACACACACACACACACACTGCACACCATGAACGACTGACCTGGCATGGTTATCTCCGAGTCTGCAAGCCAAACATAAACACAACATATTTTTCTGAGTAGAATCAATATATTGAAGCTCGGAGAGAATGGAGTGAGTGGAAGAGAGATGGCTAAATAAGTATTTGGAGTGATGTGATTGGGGAAGAAGACAGAGGAGGAAAAAAGTAGGTGATGGAGAGCAGTGCTGTGCTGTGCTGTGCTGTGCTGGAATGGCAGATTGTGTCAGGCCAGACCACAGGAGGCCTCTGAGCACAACATAAACAGAGAGCATGTGTGTTAGTGAACCCTACAGACCACAGAGGCTCGGTCTGCTCCTGACCATAACACAGAAATAGGGAGGTTCCCTCTGTGTGTGTGTGTGTGTGTGTGTGTGTGTGGATAAATGTGTATGTATACGTACATGTGTGAGACAGTGTTTGTTTAAAACCACAACATAGCACGGGCAAACAGCTATTCTAGCCATCGTGGTCAACGCTAACCTCTGCTCGCTCCAGACCCCGTTTAACATCATAGTTTGAGTCTCCGGGGTGTTTTTCTGACTTGAAGCAGACACGTCTGCTCTGCCTGTATTAATTAAGGATTTCTCAGAAGAGTGCTGTTGATGTAAAGGCTGTGATATATGAGCGGCGTTGTGAGGTAATGAAGAACAGCACGGCTGCCTTCAGATGGAGGTTCACAAGTAGATCAAGAACTGTAGGCTCTGATAGTTAGGACATCAAGATGTATTATTGAGTCTTTTGGTCCATATGTTCTCAGGAACCTTCAGCTGCATCTCGAGAACTTCAGAGATGATCCCGATGGCATTTTTAAAAACTCTCTACTCCCTACTTCTGCATTTCAGGAGACAACGAGCTGCTGAATTGAATTAGTGTGAAGAAGCAGACATGCAGAGGTGGAAAGAGAGTTTGAAAATGTCATAGAGACAAGACGTTTGTCTCTCTGTGATTCTCAGTGTTCTGTCTGCTTGATATTTTTTTCTTTTTGGATTTAACCACATTGACACAATTAGCAAATAACATGAAGTTTCCGTTTTGTTTATCTCACCCACTCTTCCTCCTTTTATCGCACTTCTCACAGGCTAGTCAGGAAGTCGGTTACATATCTGCCATCTACATATCAACATTAAACATCATCACCACATTTCTGCATACATTTCCGTCTGCAGTCCTGCTTACAGTGACAGCCAGAACTTCTTTTAGCTAACCTCATGACATACACCAGTCAGTTCGATTACACGTGAAGTTTTTAAGCGAAATGTGCGTCCACATGGCCCCATGATACACACGACACGGCATAAAAACACATTAGCATTTAACAAAAAGGTGTAACATGTAGACAGACTTCATTTGGATCTGATTAGACTGTCAATAGTTTGATATCACAGAATACCTTCAGGGGGAAAACTATTTTTTATTCAGACACAGGATGCAAATATGTTCCAGCATCTAATTGCGGTGAAGATATATGAGTCCTCTATAAATAAAAGCAAATGTTTCATTTATGCCGAGCTGCTGTTCTTTTGCTATTAATAAAGACGGACAACAAAGTCCTCGCTTAGTTTTTCACAGCCCTAATCTGCTGCTTTTCAAGCTCTTATCCCTCCATCAGCACCAGCTTGGGGAGGGAAGAGCTTGACGGGCCCGGGTGAACCGAGCGGTGCCAGGGAAAAAATTAGCTGCGTCTCGAGGGGAAAGCCGAGGTGAGGACTTTGCCCTGATTGTTTAGCATTTCAAAGGATGTCCGCTGAGAAAGGAAATGAAGGGTGTGTGTGGTGGGATGGCAGGATGGCGAGACTGGAGAGCAAGAGTGGAACAGTTGTAGGAAGGACAGATCCTGCCTCATCAAGAGAGCTGACCCCCGTCCCCAAGTCAGAGCTTTCTCATATCGATTAGTTATGCCATGTCACCGCCATTGTTCCCGGCTTGTCCGGGAATCCATCTCCTTCCTTCTCTGGTACAGTGCTTCCTGCAAAAGCCCCCGGAGAGACTACAGACAAGTCTTAGCCCTTCGCATCCCCTCTGTCTCTCATTGAGAAAATCTTTTAGCCGGCAGTTGCCAAGAAAGAACTTAGGGGTGGAGGAGGGTGGGGGCTAGGTTCTTCTTCTACCTCCTACACACACACACACACACACACACACTCACACAATCCCTTTCGCCTTAGTAACGGCCCAGCTTTTCCCACTTCCCAGCCCTTTTCGTCGGGCCTGTCACTCACTGTGCCGGAAAATCCGACTTTCTCTTCAGCGAGAGATCAAAGCTCAAACCTCAGCCCGGCCGTCGTATGAGAAGTCACATTCTCGAGCTTTGGGCTGATCCGCGGGGACCTGCCTTCACCACACAGCTGCAGAGAAAGGCTGCTGTTTGTCCAGGAGGAAACACATCTTACACTTTGCCTTTTTTTTTCTCCCCCTTTAACTCCCCCCTTCAAGTTTCCATGTATATCATGACTCACGCAGACACACCTCGGTGGTTTCTCAAGCAAATGCAGAGAGCGCTGTTTGTGTGTCAGTCCAGTGAGGGATTACTCCCCGGAGGATCGCACAGGAGGAGGGTAGGCATGAGCTGAACTTACCTTGACCTTTTTGGCAACAGAGGAAGGGGAATTTGGTGGCCTGTAAAACGAGCGCGATAGAAAGAAAAAAAGACAAGTGGAATATCTCGGTCAGGAGTGATCTAATGGGAGGAATGATGAATATAGAGCGTTTGTTATGATCCATGAGGGAGAGGATGACTCCTCTTTTCTTGTTCCAAGGTCTGTGTTAAGTCCAAAGCAGATGACATTTATCAAAGGGAGGACAGCTCGAGACGGGTTTCCAAGGTTAAAAACTAGAAAGGGGAACAGAGAACGAAAGGCAACGTAGAATTCATGCTGAAAGTGAGGGATCCAACGGTTTCTCTCATCTGCGTTTTGCAATATTACCGCCTTGCTGATGAATCCTGCTGAGGTGTTCAGCTGCCTCCAGCAGTTTTCGAGGCTCCAGGGAATTTTTGTTTCAAGTCTGACCGATGAACTTTGAACAAGTTTTTTTTTATAAATTGCCAAAATTTGCAGCTCTTTGTGTGCCCTTTTTTTCCTGATGACTCACTGAGTTTCTATCAAACTGTCAATTGAGTTTTTCTAGCAAACTTTTAAATGTCACCAAAAAAAAAAATGAAAATCAGGCGCATTTCCATCAGCCTGGATAAAAGGAATAAATTTACCTCCCTGACGCAGAACATGCTTCCACATCCCTCATTCCAGGTGCTGGTTCTCTCGTGTTTGTAACTGAGAAAACTTTTCAACGTCATGCATCACAAAGCGGTAATAATTGGACGGGTACCTAAAAAGTTTTGGATTATCAGAGGGAGAGAGAGAGAGACAGAGAGAGAGAGTGATTAGAAAAGGAGAAAAACAGCTCGGCTGAATTGCAACGAGTATGAAACATAGAAATAAAACTCCCAGGGTCTCATTTTCAAACGCTGCAGCCTTTATCCATTTAAAGCTCCATTTAAAAAATCAATTTGTTAAATGGTTATCAGGTTCAGTTATTGATCCGACTGCAAGCAGCTGTGGGCTCGCTATAATGCAGTCAGTGGCTTCCTGACGCCCGGTGTAGAAGATGAGAGATGGTTATGGTGTTTTAGTTCTTTTTAATGTGTGTGTGTGTGTGTGTGTTTACTGCCTTGGTGACAGACTGTCTTTTTTGCTGAGTATCATTTTTTTTGTTGAATAAAAACGGTTTAAGTTTCCTAGATCCTTAAGCCGTGGGGAAATATCTCTCTTTCTCTCTCTCTCTGTTTTTAATCTGATTTTTCTCTTCCACAGCATGACATCCAGAAATAGACCTGGACAAAACAGTCTGCTCACTAACTGCATGACTCAGAGAAGGAAAAGAGAAGACTGAAGGGATGCAGGAGGGAGGAGGATGGACAGGAAGGATGTAGGGAGATGGCAGGAGGAACGTGAGAGGAGGGGAGAGAATGGCGAGCAATAACAGAACCAATCTGACCCATCACGATGCACTCGATATCCAGACGAGCGCCTGTTAAGCCCATCACACTCAGACCTTTACTGCGCTAAAAAAAGCAAAACCTCAATATTCTCAACTCTCCATCAACATGGACTTTATTATCCAATTACCGGCATATTGTTGAGGAGAGAGAGAGAGCTAAACATCTTTGCCATTCAATTCAGAAACAGCCGAGCCAATATTTTCTCATTAAGCTCTTCGCCAGCAGCAGGGACTCATTGCTGGGTTGGTGTGTGTGGTCCTCTGCCAGATTCGCTTCTGAATGTACAAACTCGTGTTTGGTTTACCTTTGAGAATTCTAGTGTGGTGGATGATAGCGTACATCATGCTGCAGTCAGCTGAGTGTCAGCATGCATTTCACTGATCCCTCATGTCCTTTTTCCAAAATTCCTGAGGTGTCAGATTTAGAGCCGGAATAGTAAACGCTCAGACAGAAAGTAACGCAAAGGGCCTGCACGTGTAGGTGGGACGAAATACGATCCAGGAAGTCCATTTGAAGAAACAAAGCCGTGAGTTTGAACACTGCGTGATACTTTCTAACACCATGAGACAGGATTTTACCGCAGTTGTCTTGTCAAAATACATCAGGGATGTGTGTCTTCGGGTATTTGATGCAGTGTCTTGCCTGATGATGTCTGTCTCACTTGTTAATTTATATCAAAGAAGTGTGTTTTGTTTTTCACTGAAATGTGATCACGACTGCGCACACACAAAAAAAACCCTCACGCTGAGAATTCATTTGCACCTCACAAATTTTCTGGTGCTGGAAGTTCTGGGATGTAGTGACACCTTTATTGCAGAATGGATATGAATGGATATGTTGTTGTTGTCTCATTTGGCAAAGCTGCGTTTCATTTATTTCAACACTGAATAATAGAGGTAATATTAGTAGTGTCATCCATTTTGGACTCTCCAGTCCTGTCAGTTCCTTCAAAGACCGGCACTGACAACACAGTTTGCAATTAGTCAACGGCACAAATGTGTGTGTGTGTGTGTGTCGAGTCAAGTTTATCACCACAGCACTTCCCCTCAATAAACGGATCCACTGATAACGACTTCATTTGCATCTGGTTTTGTACCAAGCAGGGCCACGTTAGTATACTACAACAGGAAGTGCCCATGATTTAAAAAAATGGATTTTGGATGCAGGACGCACAGACAGTCTGTAACAGCTACTCCACTGCGATGTTCAGGTCCATGTCATATTTTTTGTTTCCCGCTCTTCAACCAGTAGCTAAAGGTTTCTTTCTATTGGCTCTCTGATTGTGTGAATGAAGGCCATTTTATTCTCAAACACGACTCAGCACTTTCATGACTTAAAATCGGCTGATTTCTGCTGAGAATTTCCAAAGAAGAAACTTTTCTGTGACCGACTGAGCCTACTGGTGGATCCTTGTGTATATGACCATTCTCTGAAGCATTATTTGTGTTACGTGTATGTGTATGTGTGTGTGCGTGCGTGTCACTGTGTGCCCACATATGTTCATCCTTTGTAAACTAATGCATGAACATTGTGTGTGTGTGTGTGTGTCCATACGAGCTTGAACAACCTGCGTCAGAAATGCAAGGGTGTGATCATTTGCTTGCCTTTGTGTGTGTGTGTGTGTGTGCGCGCGCGTACGTGTGTGTTCCATGAATGCTGGGGCGTCGGGGCCATATGGTATGTGTGGCAGACAATCCGTTCCAGCAGCTCCTCAGAAACAACAGAAAGCGAGCAGGTCTATCTTCAGGGAGGGAGCCAGAGAGCATTCCCACGGAGCCTCATTAGGGACTCTGGCAGTGAGGAGGAGGTGCAAGGAAGAGGCGACGAAGGCAGGTGGTGATGGTAGAGGAGGAGGAGGAGGGCTAGAACAGGATGTATAGGTATCTGGCAGTGAGAGAACAGAGACAGAGGAAAATGGATCTCTGGGGATAATCAAATGATGAGCATCCGCTGCTACTTTCTGCTGCATTGAAGAGCGTTTGGGTTTTGTTGGCCAAGAGGGAGGAGAGGGTAACAGGAGGAAGATGGTAAAAGGACACCACTGGGCCTTTGCCACTTTACATTTCTTACATTTTAACTCCACTCCCGCCCCATTAATTGCCCGCTTTTACCCCCCTTTCCATGTTTTTTTCCCTCCCTGGTCAACCACGAGCGTCCTCCATCCTCTCCGCGCCTCACATTTCTCACTCCCCTTCTTTTGTTTTGACACTGTCTGATTTGATGGCTTTGTCTCTGCACTGTGGGATATTCCCTGATGCCCGTGCTCACGCGCTAGAGCTCCCAGCGTCTTACAAGCAGCAGGCCAGCACTCCTTGAGTAACAGGGAGAAGAGATCAAATGCAGGGGACTCGTGGATAACCTTACTGCTGGAAGAAAGATGAGAGAGAGAGGGAGCGAAAGAGTTGTGAGAAAAGAGGTGAGGTGGTAATGATAGGTAGTTAGGAAGATGGTGGGGCCTTGTGAGGCCCCTTGCTGTTCGCTGACACACAGTCGGGTGTTGATTAGCGCAGACATCATGCTGGGGTCGATGCGGTTTGCGTGGATATTATGTTTTTCGGGTTCGGTGTTATAATTAGAGAGAGCCGGGCTCTTTGGTCGCTGCGGTTGGTGGTTCAGTTCCAGCTAATTTGGCGTAACCAGACCTCGGGCTCTTCAAGCTCGCAGGAGTCAGGAGGAAGGTCAACGCTCTCCTTGAGTAAATGCAGGTTTATGCTGGGCCCTCTGATTCATCCTCTGACATCTGAGTCATTTGAGGAGGTGCAAGTGATCACAGTATATTTGTATTTTAATTGGTCAACACCTATGTGGACTGCGTGAAATGGATGGAGCTGTAAACTCTTCTCTGTATACTTCCCAACAGGAAGTAAAGCTTGATTTGACCCACATCATTTCAGGGAAACATGACATAACATAACCAAACAGGAAGTCCTCTTCTGTGGGAATCTAATGAACAGACTTCCTCAACTCAGATCTGCTGTCACGGCAATGTGACACCTCGTCTGCAAAGCTCAAAGAACAACCATGCAACCATGACTGCAAACAGGAACTATGAGAAAGACACGTGTGGATCAAGAGTACACCTTTTTTACTCGAGTAGCTCTGGCTCTTGAACTGGTTTCTTTTCAAGATTCAACAATAGTCAATTAAGAAAAATAATTCCAATTGAGAATAAACCTTCCTTCTGCGTGAACCGTCTGTAGCTGAATAGAGTATTTTAATGTCTGCTGTACTGCTGGTATGTGGAGAGCCAGATATATTCTGAGGTGGTACGCGGTATAAAAAGTTTGAGAAACTCTGATAGAGATGGCTTTGCCTCATCACAGGGACATTGTGCACCTATAAAATGTGATGGACTTTGTTCGTTGTGGAGAGTTTTGAGGGCTGTGCACCTCCCGAATTCCACACTCAGACTTTGAATGCACAAATATAGACAGACATTATGTTGGTCTATACACAGTATTAAACATGGAGGGATTTTGTTAGCATATATTCTCAGCGTGTTTAATGTTCAGGCTTTTTCTTTACCCCTGTTTTGGTCCGTCCTGCACATGACTTTAAACCCACCAGGAGTGTTTCAGAAGCATTTAGCCCACTAGACGTTGTTTACTTGCTCAGATCTGGCTATTTTCCTGGTTTATGTGCTTTTAAATATGCTTCTACATGTGTAAATATGCTACATAGTTAATTTGTTTCTGTTTTTACGACTGGCAGTTTGCATGGGGTATTTTAATTTGAAAATCCACAGTATTCTCTATGCTTTTTTTTGTGCCTGGCTTCCACTTGCTTGGGGTGCAGGGCAGAGGCCCACTTCAGGGCCACCTTTGAACCGGATTGCGGTGGAGCTGGTGGGGCTGCAGCGACCACACATGCAACGCTGCATGCCTGCACCCAGGTGAAATTTGGGGGTCATTCAGTAATGTAGTAGTAATTCTGTTCTGAGTAGATCCAGAGTCCTCAGTCTGCATTCTTTAGTATCCACTTTGACTTTTGTGTATGGAGGTTGACGTGTGTGATCGTGTGTTTGAGCAGAGAAACCTTTACTTTGAATGTTATGAAAGATTCACTGCTCCACCGCTGCTGCTGCTGCTCGCTATTCCTCCCAGACCTGCACAGCAAGAGGCCAGATGCATTATATGTGTGCTGTGTTTCATACAGCTGGCTGGCTGTGTGTGTGTGTGTGTGTGTTTGTCTGTGTGTGGCTGTGTATGTGTCGGTTTTAAAGGCTTGGTAGACTGAAAACAGTTGTTTTGTGTGTGTGTGTGTGTGTGTGTGAGACAGAGAAATCAGCCACACTTCTACATAGCGGAGGGGGTGGAAGCTCCTTTTCCTTGCAGCCTATCAACCAATGCCAGCGTCTTCACACAAATACACACAAACACACACACACACACACACACACACACACACACACACAACACACACGTTGTACACGGACTAATCCTCCAGAGGAAAAGTGGCCAGCAAGGCGCAGTGGGGGGAAACATGTGGTCAGTATCCTGGAAGGACACATGCTGCTCTCTTCTCCTCTGTACTGGATCTCTTTCTCTGTAGGCTGGTAATGAAAAGGAAAGTAGAGACAGAGTCACGTAGGTCGTTCATCGGAAGAAAAATGTCATGGTTCACTCGGTTCAGCTGTTCACCCAACCCCCAACCCCCTCCTCTGTACTGTATCTATGAGGAGTATGTAAGATAAACGACCTGGACGATCACTTATTTGTCCAGCAGACATGAAACTGGCACGGTACGAGAATAAAACTGGCCTCTCTACGCATAGCACAGCTGAATAGACCCTTTCACGCAGACGTGAATGGAAGGTGTGAGACGGACAATCACGGCAAAACAATAGGTGATGTTTTTGCCAGGAGGAAAGATGAGAGCGCTAAAAGAAGCAGGAATGAAAACAGGTGATAGCCGCTCTCATGGACCTGGCAAAGTGCTTTGTTGGATTACTTGGTTCAATCTGCAACCGTTTTCCTATAGGAGAGGTTGGAAATGTCAGGTTTCAGATTGATTATCTGTGTGGGCGTTAAAGAAAGGAGAAGGCGAGGATTCAGCACAGAACAACAGTGTATTTTTCTGTTACAAAAAGACATCCTTTCTGTTTGACTCCGAGTGATTTGATGCTTTTACTTCACTTGAATAATTAAAGAATGAAAACAATTCCTCCTCTCCGAGACATTGACCTCTTTCAAAAACCCAGTGGTACACTAATAAACACAATTTTGTTCATGTGAGCAGCAGTTTGCAGTCCTGGCTACACAATCTGTTTATATAGTATAAATATGATTTGCCACATCGTCTTTACGTCAGTATTGACTGTTTGTATTTAACCAAGGGCACAATCTTTCCTGAACCTTAACTGAAGGCTTTGAGCTGCCTGCTGCTCTAATACTTTTGTATTAACAAGACGTCCAAAGACTATATGTGACATGTAAGGGCTTGAACACACAGAATGTTCACCTCAGTTCTGCAGTTTATCTAAGCTTTATGGAGCGTTTTAGCATCTATCAGGTTTTACTGCCACAACTGCATCATTGTAGTTCAGTCTCACCGTCTTCATCACTCTCATTTCCGGATTTTCAGCAAAAGAAGAAGAAGAAAAAACAAATTTACACCGCCTTCCCTGTACTACGCGGCTAGCGGCTAGTTGGTGAACATTAGTTAGCATTTAGCATCTTCAGAGCCAGATATTTCACTCAGGATTTATTAGAAAGAGACACAGAGTTAGAATGACATTAAATGTTTGTCTAACATTAGCTAGGTGAGCAGGAACACAACCTCAGATAGCAAATGTTGTGCTCCGTGTTTGCTGCATGTGGAAACATGTAACTGTATGCTAATGCTAACATTCATAAGTCTGTCAATGTTGTTTTCACAGTTTATTCTTCTGCACTCAATCAATACAGATTTAATAATACTTTAGTTACCAGTAAAAGACAGATGCTAGCAGGAAACATTGAATCCATTCTGTATAATTAGCTCATTGGTTGCCAGTAAGAAAAAAGCTAGTTCAGGTAGCTGCACAGAATGCTAATGCTAATGCAAAATATATATTTCAACATGTTATTAAAAATAATCATAATGTGTCAGTGTGAAATCTGACAATAATAAGCTCACAACCACTAATTTTTATTATGTCTTCATGTCACCTGTCCACACAAAATGAGATTTCAAACACTTCCACAGTAAAATAGGACATAGGCAGGTGACCCAGCACTGACACGCTGTATTAAAACCTTTGAGTAACTTAGAAAAAATGTGCTAATGCTGCCACAGGCGGGTATGTGATTCCCACTGGGGCCACCCAGACTAGAAAAGTGTGCTGTTACTGTCAGATACTTTGGAAAAAAAACACATTCTAAATTTGGTATTTGGGACTCTGTGAGCAGTAAGAGGTTTGTGGAATACAGGTGGAAGAGTTACAGGAGATGGATGGATGTAAATTAGAGAGAAAACAAGAGATCTCCTCAGAAGCCAGCATGTTGATTACATTTATTTTTGTATTTTCATCTGTGATAATGTGTTTCCACATCTGCCTCTCTGTGTGTACGCTCAGGAGTGTGTGTGTCTGTGTCTGTGTGTATGTGTGTATGTGTGTGTGTATGTGTATGTACAGTGGCAAAGCTCTGCATGTAAACCAGTCCCTGCGTCACATTTGTCTGTGTTTGTTCTCATGCCTGCTGACAGCCACCAGCTCTCAAACAGTCCAACAAGGGATTGACTCTGAAACACCTCTTTGATCTCCCCGTGTTCCCCCTCTGAACTTGCTGCCTTTCTGTCTGACTCCATCTTTTATTTCCCTTGAATCCGTAGAGCCTCGCCCTTTCATCACATCGATATTTAAAGCCAGCGTCCGTGCGCCCCTTCGCTGTCTGTCGCTCTGCTTTTATAAGTTAGTGTGCACACAACAGCGTGCGTGTGTGTTATTGTCTGTGCATAAGTGTGTGTGTGTGTGTGTGAGCTAAGGCCTACATTGGTGCTGACAGGTAGTGTTGGCAAGTCCAAATGTGTTGCCATGCTCGGGTGTCTAATGCACAGGCTGACAGCCCAGTAACACTCGAGGCACCTTTGTGAGTGCGTGTGTGCATGCGACTTTTTCTGAAGATTTTTTATTAACTTAAACTGAGTTTGACACCATTGTGTGTGTGTGTGTGTGTGTGTGTGTGTGTGTGTGTGTGTGTGTTGTTTTTGCTTTCTCTCTTGTTCCGTGCCTCTGTGACCCGCAGTCTGCCTTCACAGCCATTCATAAAGTGCTCTTAAAGTGAATTGTTGCTTTTTATTTCACCTGCCATGTCTCTGAAGACCTTTTTAGAGACTCAATATAAACTCAGTGTACAGGATCAGAATGCAGACGCAGCCATGATGTCTTGTGCAGCCACATGAAAAGTTTATATTTGACATTTTATGGACAATGTTGTTTTTGTTTTTTTTCTTTGTAAGTGAATTGAACACTTCTTATGGTTTAAAGTTCTGATTTAATTTTTAATGAAATCAAACCCTGGTTTTGATACTATTTATGGGCTTTTCCATTCGATGTATTTGCATTCAGTAATTGCCTTCCTATATAGTTGTCATTGTCAGTGGCGGAGGCCGTCATTCTCTCGCTGGATTCAGATCTCTCTGGCACGAGTGATTGACAGTAGGGCTGTCAATGAATATTCTAAATTCAAGTATATATTTGAATATAAAAAAAAAACAAAAAAAAAAACGGAGATTCGATTGTGAAAATGAATATTCGATTGTGGGAAAAAAACACATCAGCGGCTGCTTTGCGAGTGGGCGTGCTGCATGACGGGTCAGGGGCAGGTCACAGGAGCTGCATTTGCACTGCTGAAAGTGAGACACATCAAAAACCGTGGCAGATGCAGATCGCAGAGAGAAAAACGAAATGGCAGAAAGTTCAATGCCCAATAAAAGCCATTAGTTCGTTTACTTATTTTGTAATGTGTAGGTACGTTTTCAATAAAAATACCTATACACGCAGTTATGTCCTGTATTATTTTGTCCTCCTGTCATTGACATAATGCACAAATATAGATATTCAAATCCTCTGTGGGGGGTTTTTTGGAGCGAATATTTGGATGTCTTTTTTGAGCAATTTTGACAGCCATCATTGACAGTAACTGTATAGAATAGCTAATGCAAACCTGACCCTGTTCTCACTGCTCACACACATTAATAGCATACAAGTAGTTAATGAACAAGAAGCCACAGTGAGCTGATAGATGAAGAGGCGACAGACTGCAGACAGCATGCCTTCGTGTTGCAAAATGGTGTACGTTAAAAAGTCCAGTGTGTAGAATTTATATTTAGTTGCATCTAGTGGACTAATCACTGTATTACAATCTCCTGACATCACCCTCACCTTCCCAGTGTAAATGATAAACAACACTTGAAAGGCCCTGTCTAGAGTCAGTATTTAGTTTGTCTGTTCTGGGCTACTGTAGAAACACAGTGTTTCAACATGGCGGCCTCCATGAAAGAGAACCCACTCCCACTGTAGATCATTTTAAAGTAACAAAAATAAAAATATCCTTTTTTTCAGGTTACATAGTTATGATGTCACCTTACTGGGCCGTTCCTCTCTGGGGTGTACCGCTTCCTGTGTCAGCTCTGAGCATGGCACCGGGGTGTTAAACATTTTGTCTGAAATGAAGGTTTTCATTACATGAGTAAGTGAAATCCAGCACACCTTAAAGCATCTCAGCCCATTTTCAAGTAGATCTTTTATTTCCTGTGCGTTCCTCTGCTTGTGTATGACTGTGGTCTGACCTTGTTTGAAAGCCTGTGACTCACTGTGGGCCATTGTCAGTCTAATCCCAGCCGGCTTTATTTGTGGGAGTATGTGTATGGCCTCCGTCTAGGCTTAACGTGACTTAATGCCGCTGAGAGCCAAGCCACTTCTCTGCCTTTGATCTGCGGTGGGAGCGACTGCACAGTTAAGACACTCAAAGACCACACCGTCATCTTTGGGAAGTCTTCCCCCCTCCTCCACCTCTTCCTCCTTCGCTTTTAGTTTCCTCTCTTCCCGACGATCCTCGCATGCTTTCATTCACCGGGTAGTAAAAACGAGCACTCTCTTTTTTTTTACTTGTCTTTTTGGGGTTAGTTTGTTTCCGTTTTTTTTTTTCTTTCTTTTTTCTGTCCGGTGACAGAGCTGCACAGAATGCTTTCACATGCTGCTAATGCCATGTCTCAATGTCTGAGTGCGCTGAACCATCTCGGCTAATGCTATGTGGTCGGCCGGTTTTCATGACATAAGCAGACAGTGACAGAGAGATCTATAATTTTCTCCCTCTCACACTCTTTTTTGAGACTTCCTCTCTGTTTCCATGCCGTCGACAGAAACAGGAGCCAGGGGCGATGAGGGAATACCCTGTGTTTATCCCCTGCTTTCACAAAGATGGTGCTGCTGTATTTATGTTTGTTTGTGTGTGTGTGTGTGTGTGTTTCCCCCGAGAGCTGAATCCACGCTTTTTACTTTCTGCTTTCTTTTTCAAGACGTTTGTCATGACACCAGTGAAGGCTCCTCACTCCACTTCCTCACCACACATGCAGCCATATGCCGGCGCACATTCACTCGAATGTTTCCTATACTTACTGAGTATAACGTTACACTATCTGTGCGTCTCGAATGGAAACGCCAGAACTGGAGTCAGGAAAGGAAGCACTGTCATCATCTCAAATTACCCCTCCACTCCCTCTGTACTCTGCATCCTTTCCTCGTACGCTTTCTTATTTTCATTCGTCCTACCTTCCTTCCGTCCCCCGTATATTTGCTGTCTTCCTCTTCGCTTTGCCCGTACGTACCCCATATTCCTCCCTTCAGTTGTTCTGTGCATATATCTCCACAGAGCTGGCACGGCAGGCATAAAGGCCCTCTTCAGCCCCCCTTAGCTTCACCCTCCATGCCGATTAGTCACTCAGTGTTTTACCGCTCCATGTTTATTTTTAAGAAAGCTTCCAAGTTCCCTTCCCGTTGGCGCTCCAGGCCGTGCTCGCCCATGCCAATCGGCTGAGGTTAGAGCGGGCCCCAATGATGTAATGACGCTGATTTTTCCAGCGTTCCTGCCTCACGAGTCAGTCACATGGAAACGGGCTAAACCGGGTGAAACGCGCACAGAGGCCGAGACCGACACGCTTCCAAGTTTCACATTAACACTGGCCGATGGGGTAATGATGTTATGTATAGCTACCAGATGAAGGCCATAAATGTCTGCCGCGTGAGTAACGCACACGTATCGTATGGTGCTTGTTTTTATGGTGCGTTTATCCCTGAATGCACTTTGAGTCGGTCAGGTGCTCTTCATCTCCAGTGTGTGTGAGTGTGTGTGGAACAGATCAGTGTGTGTTGACATGTGCAGTCAGCCCTTAGCTTTGTGTGTTTACCCACGACCACAGAGCATGACTCGTCTGCAGGCTGCCACGCATGCGTCTGTGGCCCAGAGTTGGATGCGGGAGCTCAAAGGGAATGACTTTGTGTCGGTAGGTGTGTCTGTGTGTGCGACTGTGAGGCGAGGTCATTAGATCAGTGGGAGAGCAGGTGGTCGCCGCCTACTTTGGCCTCGTACAGCCCCCCACCCGTCCTGCGTACAGCCTTCCCTTTAGCAGTGGCAGAGGTCAAAGGTCGGGCCAGGAAAAGGCTGCTGGCTCAGAGCCAGAGACATTCCAGCATTCCTCTGCAGTCTAAATCGGAGCCAACATGGCCTCTCCCTGGAGATCAATGAGCCGCAATGTTATTTAAATACAAGGTGACCACAGGGGAGGAGGGGGGGGTGTCACAACAGCCGCGCTGCTGACAGAAGACAAAAAAAGCTTCTTCTTTATCTTGCCCCAGATGACATGCCTCATCATGAAGTCTCTCTCAGCTCTCGGCTTTGACTTGATGGTTCTTAAATGATTTACGTCCTCACAAAATACTGAGATTTGAAATTTTCCCCCTACAGAATATTTTAAATTTCCTTCAGTCCCAGCTGAGTTTTAAAAGAAAGGGAGCTTATGAATTATTCACTCTGATCCGTTCGTCTCCCCATACAGTCCCGATCAACCCCCCCCAAAAAAAGCAGTCGTACTCTCTCGTATCTTTTGTCGAGACTAACAGCAGAGTTAACCTTTAACCCTACGTCATTGTTGGACTCTTGTTGTGTGCCTGGAGACCCTTGTTGAATGAGAAGATTGAGGTGTAACTGGCAGTAATACAGCAAAGAGAGCACATGCTGCACACGTGGCTGTGTTTCAGAAACATTACTGCAGATGTACAGGAAGGAAAAAGCGAGCTGGGACAGTAGAAAAGCTGATTCCATGGAGCTCATAGGCTTGTAATTCACACTGTAAGTGGCAGGTTCAGCACTGATCTGAGGTGCCCTTACAAGGTGTCACATGTTCAGTTCAGGTTCCTCATTTGTGGTCATTATTGTGGTGCTATGATTCAGTTTTAACCTGAGGAAGTTCCTGCTGCCTCTGTTCTCTGTCATCTGTTCAGGCCGACGCTGCTTTCAAACTGCAGCTGCTGCTGAAACTTTAATGCATCACTTCATGTGCACCAAAGCGTTTTTCTTTTTCTTCCTTCTACAAGTAAGATTTAATGGTCACGCAGAGCATTAACAGTTTTAACAAAGCACGTACAGGTTGATCTAGTTATTGTGATGATCTCCAGAGAGGGTAAAGATTTCTTTATCAAATGAATGTAAAAACGTGTACGGATCACTTCTTTTCGAATCGCCGTTCCTCTTCTATCATCTCCTCACTGTCATGTGGCTGTGCAGTCTCCACAGGACAGGTTATTTCCGGCTCCACATGTACAGAAAGACACTTTAGATTTCGTTTCAGCTGAGTCGTCCTCTCGTGTCACGGTTATGTAAAAACTCCAGCGATCCCGGAGCACTGCAGGAGAAAAGGACCAAGGTGTGTGTTCTTCTGGAGTGTCCTCTGGTGTTTATGTGTGGAGGGCAGAGCAGGAGAACTGAATGATTTATAAAGATTGATGGCTTGCTGTGCCCGGGGTAACGCAGCGCTGCATCAGTGCGGGAGAATGTCGCCTGGTCCTGGAAGGCTCACGCCGAGGCTTCAGACTGTTTGATCTCACAATTTCTCTTTTTTTTTGCTGACACAGGATCAGCAAACAAAATGTGTATCATTATGAAATGCATACATGAGGGTGATATCCAGTGTCCAGCTCCTATCAGCTCTTGTAGAGATGTAAGTAACATGAAAGCGATCTTGGCCTCTGTATCAGCTTTCAGTCGACTTGCTGACTTCAATGACAGAAACAATGTTTCTGTATCAGATTTTTAGCACGCGCCCAAAGATTCCAGTGCTGCTGTCAGTGCTCAGCTCTTTGCTTTTGCTCTGAACTGAAACGTGCCCCTACCAAACGTTGATGTTACAGATTTATATCATAATCTAGCTTGGATTGAAAACTCCAGCCACTGAAGTCAAGAGTGAACTTCTCTTTGTTAATTGAAACAAAGTAATCCATGTTGTTTATGTTCCTCAAGGTAAGGTATCAAAAAAAGTATTTTAATCAGCCGGTTAGTGATCAGAAAATTAATCATTGAGTATTTTTCAAGATAGGGTTAGGGTTATATCAAACATTCTTCAACTGTTTAGCAAGTTTTGGTTGTTTTTGGTTTATTTTGTTTGTTTGTCTGAGCAAACAGAACATCTTCTAGTTTTGGACTGTCGATGGGTTAAAACTCCGGGCTTTAGGCAATTTTATCATACATATGTTTTTTTTTAGTGAAACATTTAACATGAATGCTGATGGAGAAGTCAACCGAAACATGGTTGGTTGGGTTTGTCATGTTAGTCCTGCAGCCTTGGAGTTCCTGTGGATGGATTGCACCGTGGATTATTACAGTGTGACACTGACGGTTATTAGCAAACATTTCTCACACTGTGTGTCAATTCAAGAGATGGAAGTGAAAAAGTACAGGCATTGAAATGTACACAAAGGAAAAAGTACAGTGTGAGTCTTGCATGAGTTTGTTTTGTAACGAGGAAACATAACAGATATTTGAGTGATAAATATGTAGAGGGGTAAAAGTAAAAAGTCCCTGATGAAGCTACCTGATGAAGTTCCACTTCTCAGTCAGTTCCCGCTAGAGAAGTATATAACTTCATGAAAAAACAAATAATCAGCTCGTGTTCATTTGTGGGTTGTGTTTCTAAAAGCATTCTGTATTGAAGATTTTGTCATCATTAATATTAACAATCAGAATAATTCATCTAAGTTCAAAAGAACGACTCTGCGTTTGCATCAGATATGAGGATGATTATTTTGACCTACAGCAGGAAACTTGATATTTCACTTTTCTACAATTAGACATTGTGGAAACTCGTCATGATTAGACACAATTAATTCTGCAGCCTCGGGCAGCTGATGAGACTGATGCTGTTTGATGAGAGCGGAGAATCCAGATGAGAAGCGACGATTCGTAGTCAGACACTGCAGAGTGGAAGGAGAAATCTCTGATCTCTGCGTTGGTTCCTGTCCATTTGATTTTGTTTCTGCTGGCAGGCATTAGCTTGTGTTTTTTCTCATTTTTGTGTGGATGGAGCGTGTTTGGCAGAGCAGAGTTTGGGCTAACACTGAGCCTGAATCGCCGTCATGTGGTCTGTGAGGTTGATTTGTTGCAGGCAGAGAGCTTGTGGCTCAGTGAGGCGTTTCACGTCGCAGGGAGTAAATGTACAGGCAATACAGGGCGTGGGGGTGCGAATTAAAGTGCGACGGACATCGTCTTGCAAACCAGGCAAGGTGCAGAATTAATTTCAAAGCAGGGGGAAGAGGAGGAGAGGAAAAGAGGCACTATGAGACAGAATGAGTGAAGGTCACCCTCTCAGGTGAGACCACGCAGGCTGTAATGGACCCCTTGAACAGTCACAAACAATTGCACCTCCTCCTCCTCCTCCTCCTCCTCCTCCTCGCTCAATCTCTCCCTCAACACACATAAACACACACATAGGCAAGCGCTTGGCACCTTGGGAAATGAAGATGGATGATGAGCACCTTGCTAAGCAGGGCTGCGAGAAGCTTAGGAGATAATATGAGCACACACACAGATACACACCAGCATCAACATTTACAGCCACCTATTTAGTCTACACGCGCTATGAGAGGCGCGGACGCGTTTTACAAAAGCTCACGCTGCTTTATCTCGCTTGTCATGTGAAATAGATGTGTTCAGCTTTGTGTCATTGTTCCATGGTTGCATTAAACCATTTGGCTCATTACATCCGGAAGCTTCAAGCCGCGTGGCGTCCTGTAGAGAAAGACAACACCGGTATGAAGCTTATTAGACAGGCGGCAGCAGCAGAGTGCTTTATGAAGTACAGCGCCATAAACAGGAAGAGGTAATGCACTCCTCTCATCAACATTTACTCAGGCTTTCCCATCATCATATCACATCATGTATTCTTTATTTTGCGTGCATGCAACAAGTGAGATTAATTAAACCATAAATATTGGAAAATAGTTGGTTAGGAGGCCAGTGTATCACACATAACACATCACACACACCGACACACAGGTGAAGTTCTTCATATATACATACATACAATATAGCAGGTGGAAGACCTAACAAAAAAATGAAATGTTGACTTTAATTAAATAACAGGTTCCATATAATTGTATTAAGTTATTTCAACTTAAAATGTTATATAATTGAACCCCTAACCTAACATTTTAATTTCAAGTACCTTAATAACACAATTATGTGGAACCTGTTGACAGAATAAATTAAATTAAAGTCAACATTTCATTTTTTGAGTGTTAGTTAGGTTAAATATTTTAATCCCTGTTTTGGGCTTCATAGCTCACCAACTTCAGTGTCCAGTGATCCAGAAAACTTCATACACAGCAAAACCTTGGCCTATAAAAAGTAAATAATGAATGTAACAGTTTTCTTTAAATTCTTTGAATTCAGGTGAAGAAAGTCTTTGAAAATATAAATCGATATTCTAGTCCAAAGTAAAGACGCCTTTAGTCAAGGCTGTAGCTCTGATTCATATCGTCACTGATGTATTGCAGAAAACGGCTACACTGAAATACATGTAAGCAAAATCAAACTCTTCAACAGGTTTAATAGTGAACAATTTACACCCTTCAATCTCTAGCACTCTTTAAAGTGGCAGTTTCTCTATAGGAGCTCTGTATTATAGGCTAATGCTAAGCTAGCAGCAGAAGTCCAGATGATTTACAGCAGCTGCTATGTTAGCAGGTTCAGCTCATGCCCATGAGATCGTTGACTATTCTGATTTGTTCTCATGCTCACTAGCCTGTCTGAATGAGAGGAAGTGACCTCATTTAAATTAGGTAGTTAAGCGCTGTGGATTGTCATGATCTAAATCTTTTTTTTTTTCTCATTTGTTTTTCACCTGCTGTACATGCATGTTTTTTTATGGATGCATGGAGATGATTCTGCAATCTGATATACAGATTTTAATAGGGACGCTCCGATCCGATACCAATATCAGATCCCTAGATGCACCCCTAGATTTTAATTTATCTTAAATTACAAAGTTCAGGATCTGGTCTGATCAGTGCATCCCTAAAGAAGAATAAGATACTCTGATATATAAATGCATGGCATAAAGCTGTAAGATAAAATATAATAAAGAACAGTGTATAGCAATAAACATAGTTGGTGTGTACAGTGAAATTGACTTGTTATATCAACGCAGCCAAAGTATCGGTCAAGGTCTAATAAGGCTTCACAAAACACACACACACACACACACACACACACCCACACACTTGCATCATATACTGCACATATACTCAGAAATACACACACACACATACATGGGAAGCAAGGCAGTTATTAATCACGTCAGGGGCTTGTTGTACTGACGGAGCTCCACAGAGAGAAATGCTTCATTAATATCAGCCCTGAAGCCCCTTAAGGAGCAGGACTACACACACACACACACACACACGCACACACACCAACAACAGCCTAAAGTCTACAGTCATATAGACATTATCTGAAAGATTACAACACAATAAAAGGGAACACTCACACTCCACGCTGCTGTGTACCCAACATGCACATCGATCTTGACCTCACAAGCGTACTCCCACTCATTCATGCATAGAAAATGTCTGCATTGATAATCATCTTGCGTGCACACACACACACACACACACACACACACACACACACACACACACACACACACACACACACACACACACACACACAGTGAGGTGTGAGGGCTCTGAGCGTCTGGTTGGCTTATTTATTCAGCCGCTGCCTTTATCCAGGTCAGGTCATCTCCAGCAGCTTAACACACACATCTTTGAAAACATCAGACAACCTCTCCCTCTCTGCATGTCTGAAGACTGACAGTTAAGCAGTGAACACACACACACACTCTCTCACACACACATCGTCAGGTGTTCCTGGTGGTAGGAGCAGCGTGTTGCTGAAGCCGGGTACCTTTTGATTTCCTCTGATTCTCGTCTAGTCAGAGCGAAAGCGTTCTTCTCTCCCAAGTCGCCGGCTGTTTCTCTGCCGCTGCTGTTTGATGTTTTTATAGCAACTCTCCCTGTGGAACTCACTAAGTGACCCCCGCAGGATGCCACACACACACACACACACACACACAGGGGCACAAACAAACGCACAAAACAAAGTGAAAAGGAAAAGGAAGTGCCTGATTGGATAAACCACAGGAAGTGCTCTGCTTAACTTCCCGTTTTTTTCTTTTGGTTTGTTTGTTTTTTTCACTCACACACACGTACCAGACCTGGCAAGATGAAGATCGGCCTCTCGCTGCCAAGCTCCTGCTCACAAATAAATAGATGTAAAGTACACAATAATTAAGTGTCAGACTTGATACTGCATTCAAAAGGCCTCGGCACAATTTGAAATTTTAAGCAGACTTTAGATGCCCGCTCTCCTTCCTTCCAGCCAGTGTTCTTTTCTGATGCTAATTGACCATCGGAGCAGCTCTTTGTTACGCGGACTGAAGATTCAGTTCAGTTCGTCTGGGTTTTCTCAGGGCCAGCAGCCGCTGATGCCTGAAGGCGTCGCAGCACAGATAGATAGACACACGAGTTAACACACAGAGGGCCAATCAACAGTGAGGTGCAGGGGGGTCCCTGCCCGGTATTTAACTATTAGTGGTATAAAAATAAAGGTTGTGTCTTTTTCATACAGTTAATTTGTTTGGGTTAGTTAGGGTAAGTTTGCATTGTACCATTTGGAGTGAAGAGAAATTGCATTTAGATTAATCGATCGATTCAGATGATTTTATCATTTGTCTTTTGTCAACTGTGAAGCACTGTATCTGTTTCTGTTGAGTGCTGTAGTTATCTTTAAGATCAAATCAGATGCAACAAGAAGCAGCAGCCATTCTTCCCGTTCATTTTAAAGATTCATTTCAGGCTGTGTCAGCGGGTATCAAAGGGCGTGCCAAAAAAAGATGAAGCAACCTGCAGCAGAAAAGTTGAAACTGATTCAACTTTCTGATAAACTGATAAACTTTCTACCTCATGTCAGCAACCGGGTGCTGTCCAGGCCAAAATCACAGACTATGATACGCCACCAGTTGCAAAAAAAGTGATACCAAGAAGCTTGCTTTGGTTTGGAGACAGCTTTGGTCAAGCAACACAGAGGATGATTGAGGAGTAGGAGCACAGAGCAAAGCGAGAGAGAGAAAGCCAACAAATGCAGGGCCTCACACATCGCCATCGCCTGTTGGTCTGAACATGACCTTAGCATATTACAGCCATTTTAACCGTCAGTTACTTCGAGCTGCAACTTCTCTGCTTGCTTGCCATGCGGCATTCAGGTGTCAGAGCTGATAACTTGTGTTTCTTCAAGCTCTGAACAGTCAGACTCGTGGTGTGTTTTGTTGGAGGAAACTGTGGTTTTAAAGATCACATGCGGTAAAAAGGCCACAGGTCACGGGTGACTAGGAGCTGGATGTGTGGTACAACATCTCTGGAACAAATTAAGTGTTTTGGTGTACCAGCCTGCTTTTCAAGATAAGAGTACCAGAGAAAAGCAGCTGAACCTCCAGTGCTGTAATTTCACTCTAACCTCACCGTAATGGGATGTAATAGGAGGTAAATCTTCCTCCAGAATCTTTAGTGCTAACAGGGAGGTGAAGTGGAAGTCTAGTTAATTGGCAGCCTTGTTATCCACGCTGGTGCAGATCTCTGTAGATATCACAGAGCCTTTGTACGAGCAAACAACGCAATCAACAAAGCTCAAAACACAAGGCTGCGTCTCATTAACAAACCATTTAAGTTGTGAAGCATCATAGTTTTAGAACAGGAGCCCGAGAGAGTAACTTCAGCTCCCCACATTACCGCCCTAAATGTTGATCTGCGCCCGGCAGCAGGATATTATCATTTGCTGTCTGGCAGCAGCGTCAGAAAGCCGCTCTGATGCTCGTAGAAACCTTAAGGCCAGAATGCAATGGAAGCAATAATGGATGCACATTATGTGACATTTCTTTGATGGCTTCGAGCTGGAAATTTGAGGCGTCAGCAGAGTCGAGTCTGACCGCCGTACACAGACCTGATATTTCTGTATGTGAGTGACTAGAGGTGGGGGAAATTTCCGATTCTTAGATTAATCGCGATTCGGCCGTGGAAGAATCGAGAACGATTCAGAAACATCCAAATTCCGATTATTTAAATATGCCAAGTAAAGCGGACTTAAAATACAGTAAGCGTGGTCTTCGAGACGCTATGGGGAACGGACCGAGAACACATTGGATCACACACGTCGGAGAATGATGGAAGCAACGGAGCCGAGGTACGTCATCCCATCCCGACGCTATTTCACCGACACGGCCGTCCCGGCACTCTACAAGCAGACTAAAGCAGAAATCACGTCATCGCTGTTGAATGCAGACCGAGTCGCCGTTACATGTGATGCGTGGACGTCTGTAGCCACCGAATCATTTGTTACTGTAACTGCGCATTTCATAACTGATGAGTGGGAGCTGAAAGCACACGTGCTCCAAACAAGATCAATGCATGAAAGCCACACAGGTGCTAATATGGCTGAGCTGCTAAGCAGTGCTGTAAATGAATGGGACATCGCAAAGAAAGAAGTTGTTGTAGTTACAGACAACGCAGCTAATATGGTTGTCGCTGCCCAGCTGGGTAACTTCAGCCATCTGAAATGCTACGCATTTATTGCAAACTGTTTTTTTTTTACACTGTTTTTTGAACTGCAAATGATGAATACTCATTCAGTGAGACAAAAAGAAATGTGGAAAAAGTGCATCAATATACATAAATTAAAAATGCATCAATAATCGTTTTATAATCGAATCGTAGCCTCTGAATCGTAATCGTAATCGAATCGTGAGGTGCCCCAAGATTCCCACCCCTATGAGTGACACCAAATATGTTTCATGGTCAGTTGCTGCATCAATCATAACAGCCAGCTTGCAGACTTAACTAGGTTATGTCCTTACATCTGTCCTTGTATTTATACGCTATATTACATTTAGCTTTGTAGCACTGTTGAAATGACCTACTTAGATGAAAGATGTAACATTTTCAGTTGTTTTTCTCAACTGCAAAATAAAAAGATGTTTGATGCTCTGCAGCGCTGACTGTCAGACCTCGGTGTGTTGTTTTTTATTTTATTTTGGCAGTGGTGGAAATGTGTCTGTAGGAAAAATCTGTCAATTACTGAAAGTTTGTTAAATGTCTGGTCTGATTGGAAATCTAATTTACTCTTTAATGAGACTGTTTGTGTTTTGTAGACATTTGATTTAATCAAATACAACTTAAGGATCCTTTTAATAGTGACAGCAAACTCAAAGAGGAAAATGCAGCTAGTAAAGCTTCTGTTCTGAACTGCAAGTTACTTTACTGTAGCATTTCTGCTAAAACTCCACATATACTCAGAAACAAACTAGCCTGTTTACTGTTTACCATTTAACATTTGAAGTTTGGATCACTATATGGGTATATATATATATATATATATATATATATATAGTACAGTGAAGCACAGTACAGTGAAATATGTCAGATGTCATTTGAAAACGCACTTGCTGGTGACGGGGCACAGAACAAACAGACACAGTGTGGGTCAAAGGACAACTTGATGGGTAAACTGAATCATTACTTTCAGGTTTCGGTGAATTCAAATTCTGTGGTTAAGATCCTCTCACGATGTGTTGCTGTTACAGTTGAAAATAATCCAGTTAATCTGAATCTAATCTAATTATGTAGAATCTCAGTAACAAAAGGGGAATGTTAGTTTGATCTGATAGCGCTCTGTGTTTTAGTGCAGTAATTAATTAAAAACACAGAGGGTGTCTGTTCCTGCCCTGCAGAATCCAGCATCTCCTCTTGCTTGTTCTCCCGGGTTAAGAGGGCACGGCTCTCTGGTCTGAGATTTACAGGAAGACATAGCTGGTGGGTTGAGGATGATTTCCTCTCTATCTCTCCTCTAGTTTTTTTTTTCTTTCTCGTAGCCCACGCAGACTTCCCTGTGCAGGTTGACACCTGAGTCTGTGCAGGTTTCATGTGTTACATTAGCTAAAGAAAGTGGTGGGTGGAAGGAAGCAGTGCAGTGCATCAGCTCCCGAACAGGCACACACACACACACACACACACTTCATGCCGAGAAGAAGACAAAATGTCAGGGCTGGTTCCGGGAGACAACTGCTGGTGCTGCTGCTGTCGGCATGGAGACTGCTGTGGTGTAGGGGTTGCTGCAGAAGACCGCCGCGCTTAAATTCACTTAAAATGTCAAAATACCTGAGGGGGGTGAGGGCCGTGCCTGGACCTGACAACTATCAACCTTTCTCTGCCTCACACGCTTTGACAAAAACTGGTTGGAAATCTCAGTGATAACTGTGTAACCTTTTCAGTAAGCACTTTGCCCTTTATTTGTTTTCCAATCATATTCTTTTCTGTTTTGCTTTACACCAACACGAATTTAGGCAGGACGCGTGCGTACTTGTGCCACTTTGGGTGGTTGGCTGGTGAATAGTGTGACTTTGCCACCATCCGGCACTGTGCTTACCACCAAAGAGCCCAATAAACAGGATGTGTGCATATTTCAAAAGACCAAGACTATTAAGGTTCCCGTTAAGGCTCCTTTAGGCTTTGTTCTGTCTAATATATTCCCTGCATGTTAATTGACAGAACCTAGCTTGATATTTAGTGGTCATGAATTTTCTACAATGCGCTCTGGACTCAGCGGCGTGGCATTTAACAAAGCCTTAAAGGAGAAGGAGAGGGTGCTGCTCATCGTTCAAGCGCTTTCTGCTGCAGCTGCTCCTGACGCCGCCAAGATTAATGTGCGGCCCGATCCAGGATGCTGCTACTGTTCTGTCTGATTTCTGTTACAGTGGAAATAACATTGGCTTTACTTTGTTGAGCAATACATGGAGTTATTGTCATCAGACAGCATCCTTCGTTTTGTCCAGAATAGGCAGATGACAAGATACAAATAAATCGGAATATTCACAATTTTAATGATTATTAAGGTGGTAAATATGTTTTTATTATATTAGAACTGAAAGTTAGCCAACTAGCTGTGTGGCAGAAAATTAATTGTCAACCATTTTGATTATATACAGCCGATTTTTCAGGCCAAACGTTTTCTGGTTACAGCTTCTCCTTTTAGTTGTCATTGAAATATTATATATAATAACATATTTGCTGACTGTCAGATAATAATAAACAAATGATTTAGTTTCAGCTCGACACTGTAGATTAATCTGCAGATTCGTGTTTTTCATTCATTAATTAAAGAAAGAAAATGACAAATAAACCACACCCACCAGTGATGTCATAATGTACAGGCACACCCTAGAGTACACTTCTGCATCACTGCTGCAGTGTGAGAAATGCAACCACCAAAAATATAATGAAAAAAATAATGAAAATAATTACAAGTCACGGAACTAAGCTGTCAGTAACCCTTTTAGTCTGTGCAATGTCAGAAAACTGTCTTTATTTATCATTTGAAAACAGAGAAAATACGTAAATTTCTCCTTGATGAATGAGATAAACTAAATCATTGATTTCAAACTGTTAGGAGACTAATCATTTCAGCAGCACTCAGCATCTCCTGTGGTTCCCCAACTTTCAGACAATTCCCAGTTTCTCCTCTCTGCAAATGAAAATGCAACAGCAGCATTTGATGTGATGTTTGTCTGCTCACCACTACACAGCACCCACAGCTCTTACATACAGAACCACACACACAAACACACACACACGCACAGCCTAAACACACACTTCCGCCATGTAACAGAAACCAAAAATGCTGCGTCTTCTCGACATGCCTGTTCCCTGTCATCTGAAGGGTTTGCTGTAAGCCACATGAGGCCACGTTAGCCTCCTCGGCGAGCTGACTCTCTTTCTGTCTTCCTGTTTTAACCGCAGGAAATTTTCCCGTCGCCGCAGGCTCTCTGTACGGCTGACTGGATGTCTGACTGAACGGCTGCCTGCCTGACTTAAAAGGGACTTTCAGACCTTAGGCTGCTGCTAAGTGTCCCCAACTTACAGTAATTGGTAGGCTTAGGACTCTTCAGAAAAAGCTGTCGTTGCCAACGCCATCTCCCAAAAAGACGTTTAGGAATATTTACAGTAAGGAGCAATTGGTGCCCAAAAAGACTGTTGAGGTTTCGGTGTTAAAGATGCTGTGTGTTTCAAATGTATAAAATATTACTGTAATTAATATTCTAATTGCTGTAAAGGAGACTCCACACCGTCATCAAATTCTGTTGAAATCCTTGAGATTGCATTAGAGTTTTACTGTGTTAGATGTATTTAACACTCAAGTATTACACCATCCACCTCTCTGTTTACATTGTTATAAAGTATGTTCACTGTTATCAAAGCTGTCATAATCTCTTATCTCATCATCGGCCTGTGCTCATTGAGCCTGATCGCTCTGAAACCACAGTTTACATTAAGCTGGTTAGTAATCAGATTGTGTCTCTGTGTTCTGTTTTCAGACTGCTTATTATCATATTTTGTGCTATTTTTCAATAAAATGTAAGAAATAGTATCAGTCATATGACCCGTCAGTGTTTGGCTGCACCTCTGGACTGGCAGCAACAAAACCACAGATATTTTTGTGTTGTCTGAGGTTTTTCAAATTTTCTTTCAGATTTTCTTTTTACACGATTTTGTTTAGTTGAAGGATTTTGGGTTGAACTCTAGCAGCATGACTCCGTGGATGAGTTGGTCCACCCATATGGAAACATCTCAAAAACAATCGGTGCAGGCGTTCACTTATGACTTTAGTGGTCGTTCATACTGAAATGTCTTGACAACTTTTTAATGGATTGCTGTGAACTTTGCTGTTATTCGACAGCCTCGGAGGACGCCTCAGCCTCAGCTGTACATTGTGTTCTAATTAGCAAACGTTAGCGTGCTGACCCAGTTTAAATATTCCTTGCTGAGAATCAGCACGTTAGCCTTGTCACTGTGAGCATGTTAGCATGCTGATGTTAACATTTAGTCGAAGGCATCGCCACACCTATGCACTTCCAAACTATCACTATCAAAAACTGATTGAATGAATGAAAACATGCAAGAAATTAGTTTGGATTCATTTGAAGTCAGCCCACATGGACTCTTGTGTTGTAAAATGCATTACAGAATCACTCCAACATGTGACTGAGGTGATTCAGTGGCAGGCGGCAGACAGCCTCACCTTTATCCACTATCCTCCATCTGTGGTGTCACGTATTACTCAATGTCACATCCATTTTGCATTCACAATGGGAACAACAGCCGATCACACAATCGCTCAGAGTGACCGTAAATGTTACAAACGCCAAGCACAAAGCTATTTTTTCACGTATACACACAATGCTATATTCAGGGATTCACTCAGATCAATACAAACATTTATTTTATCACAGAAACTACTTTTCCTGTTTGTTTTTTTCATTAAAGAAAGCAGATTAAGGTGTACAGCGTGTGTCCGAGTAATCAGGCTCCTCCGGTGGAAATATATCCATGTTAACAAGGTTTTTCTTAATCCCTTAACCTGTAAAAGGAAACCAGGCTTCCATTGCTTACATGTTCCTGAAATCGGGTTACTGCTGAAAGCTGGGGAATAATGAGATTGCTATAGTGCATATAACTGCATTGAGTGATGCTTGGGGCAAGTATCAACGTTCCGCTTTGCAACAGGAAGGAACTTTATGCTTTATGGGGAATGTGGATTTAATTCTAAAAGAAACGACTAAACTTATCACATTTTATTTCCTGTGGTTACCATCTCAGGAGCTTTAACTTATCTGTTCAGCCCCATGCTCGGCTTCCTGTCCCGCTCACTCCCAATCCACCCTTGTATTTGACCCATGCCTCTGGGTCTTTGATGTATATCCCTCTAAGGAGCAGTGAGAGGAGGAGTAAATGTGCACCTTTGAAAAGGCTGTAGACAGGAAAGGGAGGAAATAAAATGATGCAAGATGCAGCGAGGGGGTCACCTCTGTCATGTGGAGCGGTTGCATGAAGGCCCACCTGCTGATGTCTGCTGTTTTTTACCAGCTCCTGGCTTCCCACAGGGGGTGTTCTGTCTGTTAGGTACAAGTGGTGAGGGAGCGGAAAATAGGCAGCTGACGAGCACGAGGAGAAAGAGGGGTTAAAAGTGGAGAAGTCCAGTTGGAGATTAGAGGAGGAAATGAATAGCAAAATGATAAGTGCAGTGTAGAAGGAACCAAAAAGGAAGAGCTGGCCTCTACTCTGAGTGAGAAAGAGCAGAGGAGGGGAAGTGAAGGAGAGGGTATTTTACCCAGAGGAGTGCATGGTGGATTTGTTAAGGCATACTCCTGGCATCAACCTGTTTGAGCCGAACAAGAGAGAGCAGCTTAACCCGCCGTAGGAGAGGTTACAAGTGCTGAACTCACACACTAATCAAGCTTTCTTCTTGTGTTTTTCTCTCCCTCTCTGTGCCCTTCCCTCCGGCTCCCTGCACCACCCATCATCCACACTGATCAACACCATCTAGGTAAGAAAACTTTTTCTTCTTCTTCTCCTTCTTGTGAGCTTGTGTGTGAGAGTGTGGTGTGTAAATGTGCGTGGGAAGGTTGGGTGGGGCGTGAGAACTGGCAAGGGTGGCAGGGGGAACATGCTTGGCATATAAATGATGCCCAGACACAGTGCATAAAGCGCATCCAAACATACAGCAACACACGTGTAAATAAGAGGCAGAGTTCCTGTCAAAGGGCCAGCGTTCTGCCTCTCATGGACCTTCAGCCGACTGAAGAAAGACACTTGTTAGCCAAAAAGAGATTATCTGCTCAAATGTAAAGACTGAGCGAATCGAGAAGAAGATAAAGGGGGGCAAAAATGTCTTTTAAAGGGAATTTAAGTTGTGCACTGTGAATGGACATATTTTGTACATATTTTAAAAAAAATTGGACATATTTGTGAATTTTGGCAGTGTTTTACTAACACTTCAGAGCTGTCTGATGGACTGGAACATGCCAAAGCTAATCATTCATACAGACGGTTTCCCCCCTTCTGTTATCATTTACTGCAAGTGATTTAAGACCCACATAAACCTTTTACAACATTTATAGAACGTTTAGAACCCACTGAGCTATATACTTTGTTTCCTACACACAACTAGCTTGCGGTGTTAACCATGTGTTACACTGAACAAGTGGAAGCCATGGAGCTAGTTGAACTAGCTTCTACTTTACAACTCTTGGGAGGACCTGCTGTGTTAAGTTTGTGTTACACAGAAAAGGGAAGCTAGCTAGGCTAGGGTAAAAGTTGCAGTGACTCAAAAAGTGCAAGCTAGTTTAGGAAGTTTAGATAGGTTCGGAAAGTAGAAGTAGAAGTTCCCTTTAACAGCACAATGGGGCCTTCCAAAAGTTGAAGCGTGGAAGCTAATTAGCCTGGTGGGCTAACTTCCACTTTCTGCGTGGAGCACAAACTTATCAAAGTGTAGCTACTGCTGTAAGATATCACTGTAGCTAGCTACAGTAGCTATCCCGCTAGACATTACTTTTGGTAATTTAACACCTGCTATTCATTGGCACGTCCCACACATTCACTGTTGTCTACTAAGTGTTAGCCGTCTCTCCTTTACGGGTCCAGTTGTGGTGATTGTAGCCTACGTGACCAGACTGTGAAAGCTCACAGCAGTCGTGTAACCTCAGTACGTCACTCTGTTTCTGTTCACAACATGCAGTAACGTACGGGCTCAAATCACAGATGGGACTAATGGCAAAAAAGAAGAAGTGGCTATCAATTTAGTGCGCCCAGCTTGTTAACAGCCTGCACAGTGATGGAAGTGTTCTGGGAATTACAATTTTGACCTAACGAGTAAAGACAAACACCAAGAATGTGGTGATGTCTTCAAAAAGTTCTGCTTAAATGTCTGCACGTCATAACTGCAGCTCTCTTTCTTCTCTTCCTTCAGACTCACAGCTCAATCAGAAAATGTGACACATATATGTTATATCACGGTTGCATCTTCAATATAGCCTGCCCAAACTCATAACTGTCATCACGCCTCCTCACACGGAGCCTCTCCTCTCTCCTGTGAGTCAGGTATCTGTCTGTCATTCTCCTCGCCGTGCTGTGGCTGACAGCCGACTGCCTGAGCCAGCTGCTGGTTCACTGGGTCATTTTTAGTTCTGTGGTGAATTAATAATGTGATGTTATGTGATATTAAATCTTTTTTCCTCCTTTGGAGCTCTTTGTTGTGAGCGTCAGATTGATAGCTTCTGAAAACACGAGCAGTGATGCTCCTGATTTACCAGGAAATCCCAAATCAGAGTCAATTCTGGAGAAAAGGAGATGAGTGTGTCTGGACGGTGAGCTTGTTGTGTGTATTTGTATGCTGCACTGTACGATGCATGCAAATCAACAACCTTCAGAGCACACGGAGGGAATGACAGGGTCTTCAATTAACATACATATTTGCTTACATGCCCACACAATGGTAATAAAATATACGCTGTTATTTCACATTATACTCATGCATGGTTAACTCACTCCCACTTGTTTGCGAGCAGCAACTCAGACATGAAATTTACATAGAAACTAAATCTGCCTGGAGTTAATATTCCACCAGAGCCGGCCAAAAGATCAAAACACTCTCCCCATCCCTCCTTTCATCCACATCATGCCCTTCCTCCAAACGCTACCTGCACTCTCCCCTCTGTCTCCTGCGCGGGGTCTGTTGGTTGTTTATAGCAGCCGGTGGGGATGCAGTTTGGTCTGCTCTCAGCGGACTGTTTAAAGACAAACAGAGCTTTGAAGGCCGCCTCACTCTCTCTCTCTCTCTCTCTCTCTCTCTCTCTGTCTCTGTCTCTCCCACGCGGCTTTGCTGGAAACGATGTGGTCACGGCGTCCGCTGTTTTGACTGGAGCAGGGCGTCCTCGCCCCGTGCCTCTGTGTGTGTGTGTGTTTTCTCTCTGGTTTGTTTAAGCTGTTAGTAAAAGATCATTCCAATGTCATTACCATTTTTGTTTGACCTCGGCGAGACTCTGGACGAGCCGCTGTGAACTGCAGGGTGAGGGTCACATGACCAACAGACGGCCAAATGCCTCAGTGGGCTAATTCTGGTGGTTTACTTACAGAGGAAGGTAAACACGTCTAGCCTCCCCTTCCTCACCTGCTCCCCCACTTCTTCCTCCTCCTCCTCCTCCTCCTCCTTCTCCTCGCTCTTTCATCACAGTGAATAATGAACTTTTCCCTCATTCTTTATCTCCCCCTCACACTCTTTCTCCCTCCCTGCCTTCCCTTCCTTTTCCTCTCCCCCCCTCCCTCCCTCGTTCAATAAACTCCGACTTCATTTGCCACAGTGTTGCAGCAGGCTGTTTGGCAGACCTGATGGCCCCCGTCGCACAGTGCCGATAGTTGAATGCAGCGCACAGAGCACACTGGCTGCATTGTGCTTTTTGATGAGGCCCTACATCTTAGTCACTCAGTCACTGGAGAGCTGCGTCGTGCGACAGCGTGTGTGTGTGTATGGTGTGTGTGCAGCTGATGGCGAGGGCATACCCGTGTGCCCACAGCGTGGACACACACACACACACACATATGCAAACACACCGCATTGTGCACACTCCGGCACCTTAGCAGTCTCATTTGGCTCTCAGGGACTGACAGAGCGGCGTGGAGATTTTTATTAATGTCCGTTGTGATAATGTGTTGAATGATAAACAGGAAGGGTCAGGGTCTGATCGATAGTCTGACGCTACGCTGAAATACATCCCTTTCTGGCCAAGGTGGATCTCTCTCCATCTCCATCTCCATCTCCATCTCCCCCCTCTCGCTCTCCGCCGCTCTCACTGTAAAGCCTTAAATCTTTGGCCGCTCTCCACCCGCTGTGCCTGCCAAAAGTCTCTACAGAATAACTCTTCTTGCCCCGTTTAATGGTTTAACTACCTTAAAGAAAAGGGCAAGGCTTTCTATTGTCTCTCGCTCTTTAATCATATTAAGTGCTGGGCAAGAACGACAGCTTCATTTTTTGATGCGCACTAAAACAAGCTTCATATCTCAAGTGCTGGAGTGCCCACTCATCATCTCGTGTCCTCTCATAGAGTAGATGCTTGTCCGTGGCTAAGTGTTGTCTGTAATTTCACACAGATACGCGAGCGCTCCTTTTCCGTCTCCCGCTATGTTTTACATGCTCTCTTATTGTCTGCCTTCACTTCTTTCTCTCTCTCTCACACACACACCAACACACAGAAAACCTTCTTCCCACCTGATTGCTTTCCCATTTTTCTTGCCAAGAGATTTATGGTTAGGAGAATGTTGGAGACAGGCTATTACCATGTCCTGTTTGAACTCATCAGTCAGACAAAGTGGTCGAGTTGGTAGCAGCGACATTCGCGGGCCTTTACTGCCACACACTCTCCTCCTACACGCCTCCCCTGCTCTCGCCCGTGTTAACCCTGCTCCAGTGGCTGCTCGCTCTCCCACACCACCTTGTTTTTCATCAGCATTAGGTGACGGCGGCGCTCTCACTTTTGTCCCCCCCCCCCCCTCTCTCCTGATTTGACTGGAGGCTGGATGTGAAGCACCATCTGCCCCGCCGTGGAGGATCGCATGGGTCACTTCAGTTGTCCTGCACAGTGTAACAAACGTACAGGAGACAATCTGACATCTCATTTATTGACGTAGAACTGTTTGGCACAAAAGAAGCAGACTCCAGCAGGATTCAAAGCATTTTACTGAAGTGTTTTTAGGTCATTGTTCAGGCAAAAAGCCACACATTACCTAGTTCCAGCTTCTCTGATGTGAGCATGTGCTGCTCGGCTCTGTTTTCTGTCACTGTGAAGTGAATCTTTTTGGGTTTTGGACTGTTGACTGATCTTGGACACTGTTAGGGACATTTTATAGACCAAAATAAAACCAAATAAGTATATATTTTTTATCATGTGCAGCCTGCTCAACAACATGCAGGGCCATGAACAGAGGATGATGTTGAACGGGTGGACACAAAAGCAGAATCACCTGCAGGCTGAATGAAAAACGCCTGCAACATTTTTTTCAGGCTTCAATTATTCAGCTTTTCTTGACGCTGTCAGAGAAACAGGGAATATGATGAGGACACTTTCCTTCTGCACTCGCCTCCTTTATTCTCCTCGTCTCCTTTTTTTCCCCTTGATTTTTTTCATATTCAGCTTTTAGTAAAACACCTACAGTGTTTGTTTTGCTTCTTTTTCTTCACACTCACAGCGTTCCCCTCCGTGCTTGTGTTGTGTATCTCCGTGTAAATAAGCAAACGATGCTTAAATTGTTGCCGCTTCTGGAATAATACTTCCCCGGGATGTAATGTAAACCGTCATCGCCGCTTCCTGCGGCGGGGACTGTTATAGAACGCGAGGAAGAGTTCGCGGCGCTTCTTTTTCGGGCTTGTTGTTGTATAGGAAGGGAGGCCGTGCCCCTTCTTCCTCTCCTCTGTGTGTCTGAACTTCCTCAGTGGACTCAGTCGCTGTGGGACGAGGCCTGTCAGGTCCTTTCAGTTGTGCGTTGATCTCTCTTCCTTCCCACTGTACCACACACACGCACACTTACAATGTACTGTCAAGCTACCCTGTCTTGTTATATTAATTAAATTAGAAGTGACTGTGCTTTGGTTTGAGATGTATAGAGAGGAGACAGCAGTCTGCAGCGCTCGGTGCATTGTGCTCGGTAGCTGGGGGATATCTCCACCCGCGCCGACTCAAGTAATGAAGCCCACACGGCTTACTGGATCATCCTTACATTGTTAGAGCCTGTGTATATCTTTTTGGCCCGTGTAGTTCACAATAGGTGGCTGATTTTCTGCCTGTTCTGTCATAAGCATGTTAAAATGTTGTTTTAGAAGCTTCCACGGTCTGTGCAGGCTGGCGGGCAGGCAGGCCTCACTCTTGTCACTCTTGGCCCGGTTCTAACACTGCGGGTCCGCCTGAGCCGAAGCCACGGCATCCGTTTCACCTCGGCACGCCTGCCACCAAGCCTGAATTCCACACTTATCTACAGGCAGCAGAATGGGTCTCAAGGGACGGGAGAGAGTGAGGAATTTAGTCCCCGATGCTCGTGAGCACCCCCCGTCCCACACACAGATGTGTTCAAGGAGTGCAGCATTTGCCGGTGGAGTAGCCATGTATGTTCTTGAGCACATATCAAAGCCTTCCAGAGAGCCTCTTTCCCTGCCTCATCCTCCTTCTCCCTCCCTGCCTTTTCTCTCCTCTGACACTCCTCGGCTCGCGGTGCGTTAGAGCACGGCTGTTGATAGGGGTGTGTGCCCGCTGATAAGTAAACACTCTCCGGGGGCTTATGGAGAGAACGCCGCTAAATAATTCCCTCCATTGTGTTGCAGAGCTAACGCCGGCATAACCGGCTGTCAGCTGGTCAACGTAAACAGATAACCGAACCAATCCCGGAGCCTTGAGCGGTGACTGTTAAATAGCTGAGTGTGGCGAATGGATATTAGGGGCATCCTGTTTAGGAAGTGCAGCACAGCTGAAGGCTTGTTGTGCTTCAGTCAACACAAGTGCCGTTTGTCATCCCTTAGGAGGGCTCATCGAAGAATCAGGGCCGCCTGACAAGTCACAGTGAGATAGCGGGAGAAGGGTGGTGAGCGATGCCAGATTGGCTTTCCACTGCTGCTCCAAAAAGCTTGATAAGTACAGCGCCGGGAGAGAGCGGCTGTTGACAGCAGTCTTACAGGTGTCATTCATCTGAGCGAAGGCTAGTTTCTCTCAGAATGACTCCACAAATCAGAGTTATAGCTGTAATCCCGTCGTGCTTCGTGTGATGGACAACCGCGCTTCTGATCGGGGGCCTTTTTTTTATATCTGAAATCCAAGCGTGGCGTGTCTGTTTTATCACCAAAGTTCGCAAAATAAGAAAAACACATTGACTTTCATTCTGCGCCTGTCTCCTGTTTGGAGTCCGGCGTCACGCTGTGCTTTCACACCTAATCTGCTGGGCTCTGTTCAAAGAACCTCTGGTGTATTTGCCCGTTTGCTTTGTTTTCTCCGCGCTGGTGTGAAGTCTGTTGTTCAGACTGAACCAGCACACAGAGACAGTGCGTTTTGGTTCGCATCCAAGCAAACTGTGCCCGAGCGGCGCGTTCATTTGCGAACACCTGATTTCAAAAGCTAAAGTACGATTAAAGGTACACGATGCATGAAGTGATCTGCGCGGGAAGGGAGCGCCTCAGCGGTCTATAGGCGACCTACTGATTATGCAAGATCATTTGCTAATTAAGACTGTGTGTGAGTGTATGCACACGTGTGTGTGTTTCCTCTAATGGTAAATTGACTTTTATAGGTTCTCTCTAGTCTTCTGACCACTCAAGGTGCATTTACAAAATATTCACCCATTCACACGTTCACACACTGTTATGCAAGGTGCTCATCTGTTTTAGGAGCTAACCATTCACACACACTCACACACAGATGGCGCTGGGGATCGAACCGCCGATCATCTGATCAGTGGACGACCCGCTCTGCCGCCTTCTCTCCTGACATGCATTCTGATTAAACTGGGTATCTGCTTATAGAGAGCAGAGAAGGGAACAAACTGTACTTTCTGCTAAAACAGCTGCACACCTCTCTGTGTGAAGCCTCACGGAATAAAATGGAAATCTCATTCATCAGGGACGCTGTGCTGAAGAGTGAGTGAGCTGCCAGTCATCGAGGATTCATGTCATTTGTAGCAGAACAAACAGTGTCGACAGAGAAAGTGAATTTCTTGTGAGTGGGTCACGTCACATATCAGAGCCGACCCAGCCGATTGGGTTGATGCATCCACAGCTAATAACCAGCTATTTAAACTTAATGCACATGGCTCAGTGAGGCGCTGTCAGTCACTGCATTAACTGTTTTAATTGGTCCATGCAGTGATGAGTCACCAAAGTCGTCCAATAAATGGGTCTCAGACTTGGAAAGAAAGTAAAGCATCTCTGCGTTGTTTTCTTTCCTCACTTTGGGCCCGAGTGAACAGAACTTCAGACGTCAAAGTGACCTTACCATCAGGATACAGTTTGCAGGTGATTGCATTCTTCTTCATTCGTAGGCAGCGCACAGATCCTGAGGTGTTTTGTTTTTTTAACCAAATACCAAATGCATAGCTGCAGCTCTTAATCACATCACAGCTCCCAGTGTGAGTCCCGCCGCCCCTCCAGAGGAAAAGGGGGCTGCATTGAGATGCGTGGCACAAATGTCTATAGGATGCATTGAACAAATGTCGAATAAGTCCCCACAGGACCCCCTATCGAGCTTGTGTCTCGCCGCCTGAGACTGTGTGCGTATGTGTGTGTGTGGCTGTGCGTTAATGCATCTCTCCCCTCTTTTTATTCCTTGTTTAGTTACTCACTCTCTGTCTGTCTCCTTGACCGCCGTGCCCTGCTCTTCCTCTCTACAAAAGCGTTCATTGGTCCGTCTCAGCCGTTTCCCAGCGGAGGTCTGTGTGCTGAGGAATCCCCTTCAGAGTGGGCCTTTATCTGGAGCTGTGCCAGCGGTAGGAGAGGCCTGATTTGAAAAGGACCCTCTGTATACCTGCTGTCAAACACAGAGAGAGGCAGACCTGATGGATATCTGAGCTTCTCAGAGAGGCTGGCACAGAGAGGCCCGAGTCGGCCAACAAAAACTGCTGGCCTCCATCGCTCTCTCCCACTCTTGTTCATTCATTTCCGCTCTCAGTCGGTTTCATTCCATCGCTCTCGCTCATCTGTTTCCTGTTTCGTCTATCTCGCGGCTTGTTGTTCCCACACAGGGCGCTGATTTAACCTGCATATTTCTGTGAGAGTGCAGGCGTCGGTTTTACACACATCACTCGCAGGCGGTGTGAGCGGTGCTGTGGAAGGTTGTGGGTTTACAAGGTTGTGTTAGAGGAGGAGAATGAATTAAAGCAACTTTTTCAATAATGAGTTTTTCATTTCAATTGTCGTGAGCAATGCCTGCTCGCTGCATTTCACATAAGCAGTTGAAGGTTATTTGAACTCTAGAGTGTATTAGGTTTTTTCTTGAATACAGCAGAGGGGAATATTTTCCACTTGGGAGGCTTTAGCATGCTGGAGCTGTGGTTAAATCATGAGCATTATAGTATAGTAACATCTCCTTGATGACTATAATATCCCTATTCTGTTCTGGCTTCATTTGACCCAGATTTACTGTACTGCCTCGTCAAAAATCATCAGACATCTCGAGGAAACAACACCTCTTTCTCTGCTGCTTTTTGCTGTTTCAAGCACCGGAAGAATGACAGGAGCGTCTTCTATTTTAATGTGCGTCGAGTGAGCGTCAGCAGAGTGATGAGCCAATTAAGCCTGGCTGCCGAGGTAGTCTGATTACTGGAGCTTACCGCCGCGATACGGGCCTAATTCGGCTGTAATGAGCGTGGGCTGAGGAGGCTGGCATTACTCACTTTAAAAAAAAAAAAAAACCCTCCTTCAAAGATGAGCTCATCCTGTGTGTACTGTTTGAGGGAGAACCTGAGGTTTTTTCCAGATATCTGCCAAGTCCACACAAAGTCATTGTTCATCCCGGTGAGTCGGTGTTGTTGTTATAACACGGTGAATCACGAGGTTAGGCGACACCCGCCGTGTCATGTTGAAAGGAAGTCTGGAAAAGCTGACTGGGAGCTTTGTTATGGGACGTGAACACACACACACACACACACACACACACACACACACACACACACACACACACCAGTTTTATGATGTGATTCCAGGCCGACCTTGGTTTGATACATTCAATGAATTATAACAAATGAGCTAATTGTAAAACCAAGGAAAGTATAGGTGAATTAGGTGGCTGTAAACCTTTGAGATAAAGGGACACACTGATAAATGAGCTTGCTCGTGTTCTTACTCTGCAGAATAAACTCAGTCTAATGTTGATCTTTTGCCATCGGAGTAGTTTTTAACCCCCAGTGTTTGCCGATGTCTTCTCATCACATTTAAGCTGAATTTAAGTTGATTAGTGCGTTAATTAATTTCCAAATAGAATCACCATGTAATCTATTTTATACGCTGGAATATGCAATAATGCTGTCCCCTGTCGCTTTGTTACCTCATGTCAGCTACACTACGTTTACTGCTTACTTCCCTCCGTTAAATGACAGTAGATGCACTTTATTAAAAACTAATAATATAAAACTACATTATGCTATTGCTGCATTTTTTAAGCTGTTTGTTATTCATCATATTCCGTGAAGACTCCAGGCTGTCTGTAAAAAAGCATCTCATTTCACATTTCTTTATGCCACGGTGCATTGTAATAAACTTGAGGCTGAACTTCACCGAATCAGCATCGGCCAATATCCTCTACAGCTCCTCCGGTATCCATATACAACAGCACACACACACGGCAGAGTACAAATATTGAAACACAGATTAATTTTCCTTCCCATTCCCGTATACTCACACACCACCCCATGGTGCCGGTAAGATGATACCTCCCTGCCTGTCAGCGGAGAACCTTCCATCCTATAAAAGACAGCCGACAGATGGTGCCTTTGACAGGGTTAGCGCTCCACCAGCATCCCATGACTGATATCAACCGTGTGTTGCTTTGCCCGAGGAGCCTGGAAGGTGGAATACCTTTCTTTGACTTATTAGAGGTGAATCAGCGCAGCTCAATCACAGGTTAAAAGTTTGCCCCTTCGGATGTTAAGCAGAGAAGAGGCCCACTAGCAAGTCTTAAGCATTAATCATAGTCTGTCTACAAGGCCTTTACTGGAGAGATAGCAGAGATCTCTAAGCTTCCCGGAGCAGACGAGGAAAGCAAGGCCTTGTGGGCGCCCTCGGGTGTTTTCATGCACCCTAATTAATCCTGTATTTTCCTGAAATGTTCCCTGGCTTTCTCCTCAGCCTTGTCCCTGTGGTGTTAGTCTTATTCTTCGCCTATTTATTATATATTTTCCCTCTCTCTCTCTCTCTCTCTCTCTCGTATCAGTGTGTCCCCAAGGGTTTGATTTCCAACACAAATAGTCATAAAGAAGACTGATGAGATCTCCGCTTCTGTAGCAAGAGGGGAGACATTAACACCAGGCAATGCCATCAGCAAATGGCTGATGTTCATGCACCTTCAGCGAAACAATGCTTTAATGTCAGTTATGGGCTTCATACGGTAATGTTAGCCCTAACTGAGAGGAAAGGTTAATGTTACATCGACCGTTTTAAAAATTGAAACTCTCTAGTAAAAAAAAAGAAAAAACAAGTGGTAACTCTGCTTCAATAAATAAACCTTGGACGTGTTTCATGTAAGAAAGCTGCAGCAGTGAAACATTTTTTTTACAGTTTTTTTCACTGAAGGATAAATCCACGCTGAAACACCTCAAAGGAATAGTTCGGCCTTTTGGGAAATATGCTCAGTTTGCTTCTTGTCGAGAGTTAAAAGATTTATAGCGATGTTTTAATGTAATGCTGCTGCAAGCAGCCGGCTAGCTTAGTTAGCACAAAGAATAGGGAACAGACTCATTCTGTAGCCAGCCTTAAAGTTCCGGTATGGAGAATTTAGTTGCATCTAGTGAATTGCTGTATTGCAATCTCCTCACATCACCCTCACCTTCTTAGTGTAAAGGAGAAACACTGCAAGTCAGTATTTAGTTTGTCTGTTCTGGGCTACTGTAGATGTTTCAACATGGCGGCCTCCATGAAAGAGGACCTGCCCCCACTGTAGATATAAAAACAGAAATATTTGCCTGTGAGTATACATGCATGAAACCATAGTTAGGAATATTATATCCCATTCCTTATTCTGAAAATAAAGACCTCAAATCTTACACAGTGCACCTTCATGGCCATTCGAGGAACTGCATTTTTTGGCACTTCCACATAGACTTCACTTTCACTTCACAGCCACAGAGGTTACAAAGTATTCTTTTAACACCTGATTCTCAGGTTCATCAAAATTCTGATACAGTTTTTGTCTCCCCAGCATTAAAGCTAACGTGTTGAGTTTGCTGGAGTGTACCTTTTTGTTTATGTCAGACTGCTTACAGAAACAAAACCTGCAGCCATTAGCCGTACAGTGAGCTGCCATTAACGCTACATTAATTTGGTTCTTTATAGCGGGCCATTGTTAGCTTGTGGGTGCAGAGCAGAGCGGAGAAGCATATTTCTCCCTGCGGCATCTAAATATAAATCTGTGTGACCTTTTTATTTCCCCAGATGTTCCACTGCAAAGTAGATTGCATCAGCTTTCAAACAGAGCGCCACAGCTTTATTTTCTCTCATCTTGTCTGCTAAATTGCTCTTTTCTCATTTTGAGAAGCGAGGGTGATTTGTTTCGCTGCTCTGCTTTTCTAGCACAGGCAGAAGCTTGAATCTTCCTTTTTCGTTTTTAAGTTTTGTTCTGATTAGAAGGCAAAAAAATTCTGCTGCTGTAATTACTGAAGAACAGTTGGTTTTTGTTTTTGTTGAATCAGATTTTCTGTTTTTTTGTCGTGATTTTACTCTCAGGAGGAAATCTGCTACATTTTTGTACCGAGGCTTCCACTCATTATCTGCATACATTATTTAATGTTGGATTCCTCACCACCATGAGGACTGTATATCTCTCCATACGCTCTGTGAGCTTGTTCCATTGTGTTGGTAATACTTAATTGTTCTGATCCATAATTTACCAGAAAGAACGATGGAATTTATTAATACTTACAGGAAAATAAGGAGGTTCTCTGAAAGAACTGTTCCATTCAACCCTCATGAATACTCATTATTATTGGAAACTTGATTCTCCACATGATGTTAAACTGCATGCTTGCCTGTAGACAAATTTCAATGTTGCAGTAATTGCAATTCATGAAGTGGAGTGTAGCTTTTGAACATATTGTTGTTATATTTCCTATACAATAAAGATGTCTCCACAGGGAACGTCACGCAAGGCTAATACAAGGACAGTATTAGAGAAAAAGTGTACAAAAGAAAGTGTATCAATGTCAGAATCAGTAAAGACCACCATGGGACGTGGTGTTATTCCTCAGCACTGTTTTTAAATGCTATCAGCTGCAGTTTAATGATCATTGATCTCTCAGTCGATGCTTGTGGCTAACCTTGATGACATCACGGAGGTTATTTTCCTTATGCTTATGTTATACAACAGTTTTCACGAGTATGAAATCCATGTGTAAAATCACTGGACTTTGTTTTATTTGCTTTTGATGGCGGGATTTTTATTCCTCTATAGCGGGGATTGTGTTTCCTGCTTTACCTCATACACCTGGCAGTTTGCACTCTGCTCAATATCATTAAACCCGCTGCATTGTGCTCTCCTATACCTACAAAGATGTCTGCAGCCTGTATCATCGTATACTGTACGCTGTTCATTAGTGGCTGGGTGCTCCAGGCCTGCTTGTCTTTATTACATTATTCTCTGTAAGCATACTGAATGTACCTCTCCAGATAACTGCTCACTCTCACTGTCAAAAACATGAAAGACCACCATGCACTTGTGTATATATATTGACACCCCTGACCCACGCTGTGTAAAATATGTTGCTGTTGTCTTGCACAGCAGAAACTTGACAGAAGCTGCACGTTTCAAAGCGAGTGTGTCCGCTGTGGCTGAGGGATCTGAAGGTTGGAGAGAGGAGAGTGCTGCTCGGGTCTGCAAGTCAGTTTGTTTTCAGTGCTCCAAGAACTCGCTCTACCCAGACCAGAGTAATTATCAAGCCCGAGGAAAGTGTATATGCACCCATGTGAGATCTGACATCATCTCCTACCGTACCATCTGAACTTGTAAAAGCAAACAAACCCACACATACGCAGCATACACACACACATGCCACACAAGCTGGTTGGTCCAGGGGGCTCATCTCTAAAGCTGCCAGTAGGAGGGGGGCGTGTAGATCCTGCGAACGCTAATTAAATGTGTTTAACCCGGGGTCATTCACAGAGCCTAGAGAAAAGAAACGGCCGAGACTCTGAGAGGAGTGCAGGCTTGTAACGGAGCAGAGAATCATGGGAGGTTAGAGGGAACGATACAAAAACAAGCCAAAGAGGCAGATTGAGAGTGAAGGGAGGGAGAGAGAAAAAGGCTTAACCGTGTTGTAAATGTTTTATTGGGCTCCTTTGAACTACTCCAACTGAAGACGTGTGTGTGTGTGTGTGTGTGTGTGTGTGTGTGTGTGTGTGTGTGTGTGTGTGTGTGTGTGTGTGTGTTTGTGTGTGAGAGTGAAAGAGAGTTAGTGCAGGTCTCAGGAGAGCACCATGCCTCTCCCACAGATGACCCAGTTAACACTGAGGATGGGAGGAAAGCCACAGACATTCAGGCTGGATTGATGAGCAGACAGATACTTCCATGGATTACACTGCTGGAGTTTTTTTTTAAACATTTTTATCCCCAAATAACTAGAACTCATGTTTGTTGTGGTACTATGGAGGCTAAATCATTAAACATTCCCTCCTCTACTTATCCATTTTTATGCAGTCATATTCAGGACATGAAAAAAGTGGTTTAGCCAGTACAAAACACTGATTTATGAGTTTAGTTTTGTGTTTTTGTGTTGTTGTTGCCTTAAAATGAATCCTTTATGTACAGAGAGTGGCTCCTCTTTCATGAGTCCTCCATGTTGAACCGCCATTTTTCTACAGAAGCCCAGAACAGACAAACCAAACACTGGCTCGAAATATGGCCTCCTGTTTTTTATGTGAATTACAGAGTTTTTCTTACATGCCTGCAAGGAGAGGGTGAGTCATGGGAGAGTATTCAGTTAGTTGCAATCCGTAACTTCACTGTCAGCTGCTACTAAATCCTACACACTTGACCTTGAATGATAGGTCACATTACTATGTATAAAGTGAAGGTGTTGCTCGTATAATGAACCCACAGAATATCATCGTCACACAGTCCTGCTCAGCCTGTTTTATCGTCTTTTAGCTCATTGTTTTGGTTTTAAGGCCTCAGTTTGTTTTGGTTCAAAATCCACTGTGGGCACCAAATAGAGACAGAGTTGGCGGCTAGCTGCTGGATACTGTGGAACATGGCAACAAGCTCTAGATATTTTTCTAAACAAAGCTTCAAGCAGGGTGAATATTGGACTCCTCCAGGGGAGCAGAAACATGACTTCAAATGGATGCTAATGTCTGCTGGATGTGTAAACAGGCAACTCTTTCCTAACACATTAGCCCTATTAGGTGATAATATGTCAGTGTTGTGTTTACAGCTCGTTTTGCTGAACCTCAAAAGAAAAAAAATCAATAATAAAGGTTTGAATAGACTTGAACAGGAAACGAGTTGGAGGAAGAGAGGAAAAACGAGAGATTGGGAGGGTTTTGATGAGAAAGTGATTTGCAGAGAGGCAGGAATTGTGATAACAGATGAAATCAGCTGGAGACACCTGTTTTATGCTTTTAGTTGTAATTGTGCAGCGTTGTTGTCTGGGTAAACTAAGCACCGTGTCCTAGCTAGTGCTTTTAAACCATGATGCTATTGTTATGATTAGCACTACCATTAGCATTTATAGCTCTTGTAATTGGACTCTCAGTCGGGGGTAAATCCATTACTGTGGGATTAAATGGTGTTCCAGCTCTTAAAATATTTTTTTCTGTATGTGTGTGTGGGATGGGGGAATGGTCTGTGTGTGCGTATAGTAATATAGAGATTGTGTATTCATGACATTATTTACTGAATTACTGAATTAATATACGATCTTTAAAACTATGACAAGCAATTCCACGTGTCTCGTCTCATATTTGTCGGGCCTAGCCAGGCTCTGTGTGTGTGTGTGTGTGTGTGTGTGTGTGTGTGTGTGTGTGTGTGTGTGTGTGTGTGTTTCTGACTTGTTTGCCAGACAGAGGTTCATTTGTTGCAGAAGGTTAATGCAGCAGCAGTGGTGGGATTGTTATGACTTTCAGGAAGTAGAAAGTGTGCCATAGCGCGAGCGGGTGACTAACATCACAAAGCTGCTTCGCGCGGCGTCCCACCGGAGAGAATTACATGCTCGGATTGGAGATGACATTCTCTCACTGAGTTAGATCAAAGCGGTCAGATTATTCTCCTCCGCTGTCCTTGGCTGGAGGAAAAGATGAAATGATGAAGAGGAGTGATGCCTCTGAGTGTGTCAACATGGAGCGCGTCTGCATGGATGAATGCAAAAATGTTCTCGTCTGCCAAACTGCTCTTTGATTATCCACTAAACATGCGAGTTGGGAAAGCCACGCTGTAATAGATGCTAATATTTCCTCTCCCTCCTTTCCACACCTTGTTATTTTCTACCTGTTTGTCCTCTCCCTCCGCCTCGCCTTACCTTTTAACGTTTCTGTCTTTGAAATGAAGAGGCAGGAATGCTCGGTAACTGAAGTCGCGGTTCTGTTGCAACAATACCCCCTCTTACAGGTCCTGAAGAGAAAGCTGGCTCTCTGCTCCGCTGCACAGCAGAAATGCCTGAGAGCGGCACTTCTCAGTGGAAAAGAGACCGAGGCCCCCCTTTACACCTCACACTGACATTTTTCTGGTACCCAGATTGTATCCAGATACGATTAATCCAGCATTCCATTTATTCCTGGCATTAAAAATGTCTCTGCACTCTCCACACTGAGAGTCTGCTCTTTCCCTTGTGAATGGCATGTGTAATGGAGATTCGAGGCAACAGTGACAACAGGTTTTTTTCTTTTCTTCTCTCAGAGAAGAGGCTTTTCTTTTTCTCTGGACACAGCGCGCCTATTCATCGCCATCAAAAAGTTCCTCTTCATTTGTCACTGCTCACCTCAGCTGTCCTCGTCACATCCCTCAGAGACAGACGGGCAGCCACAGAGAGAAAGTCCTCAACCCGAAGGAGACAGATATAGAGAAAGATACGGTGACATGTAGAAGAATGCAGATGGTAAAGACATGTGGAGAATCAGATCAGGGGGGGAATGTGCAGGAATGTCCCACAGCCCCGACGTACTCCGGCATGTATCGTTAAATTTCAAGTGTCAAGCCAGTGATTCTCCGAGAGCTGCCTCTTCGTGTTCAGTCTTGCTTTATTCATATTATATCAGAAAAGGGGGCTTTTGATAAGAATGCTGCTTTTGTTCAAAGGACATGAACCTCTCTCTGTGTCTGAAAAGCTGATGAGGACTGTGATCGAAATCCAATATCTTCAAATATTGGATGTATGTGTGTGTTTTTAAAAAAATGCAATGACAGGTTTGCACTTAATATCCTGTGTTAGAAGTCCAGCATCCATCGTCACACCAGCTTGTTTTCCAGCACGCCAAAATCCAACCAACAATCCGTGATATGTAATAACCTTTAGTTGTTTTGTTTTTTTTAGACAAGACGAGCCGTTTGAAGAGAACAGAACAGAAAGATTCTTTTTAGGTGATTCAATACTACTGTAAACACAGATATGCACATTATATTCCATTTCTGCCATATTCTGTAAATAGAGCCCTTGAGAAAACTGTCTTTGTTTAAAGACTTGGTTTAGCAACAGAGAGCACTTACAAGGTCACTCAGCTTCCAACAGTGCCTATTTCATGAGAACATGTGAATGAATTTTGCGCTACCATCTTCTGATGTGATTAGGTCTTTACACTCACAAAAGCAGGGCAGTAGCACAGCGTGCAGTGTCAATCGTGTGTTTAATTAGAACGCATGTCCTTAACAAGAATTTCCTGTTGTCGTTTACGTGTACTCTCCCCTCTTATCCCGCCTTTTTTTTTCTTCTAAATTCCAGATAAAGACAATTAGCTGGCTCTCTTGAACTTGTTGACAACTTGGCACAGTACGAGCAGAGAAATTCCCTCTGGTGCTGGTGCACAGCCACTGACAACAGACATGCCACGGCTTTGACAGTGCATACAGATATGAGGTAGCACGAAGAGCCACCTCATGTGCATCCTCTGCAAGTGCTTGTGTACAGTCGTGTGTATGAAAAGTGACACTTTGGCTTAAAAATGACCCCGGCTGCATTCTCTGCGTGTTCCTCCATGTGTGGCCCCCCCAACAAGCCAACACACTGAATCCATGTGACTCTCAGTTTGTCAGTTACAGGAAATCTTTGATACGTCAGAGTTGTTGCTAGGAGACTATTTATTGAATCTAACCCCACAACACACACTAGATCACCACCACTCCAACTGTAACTCACACACTGTACTGGTTGTAATGTCGTATATTTTATTAAAGAGAAGGGAGTGGACACACACACACACACACACACACACACACACACACACAGCTACTTTGCAGCATTTTGGTGCATGTTATCTGTTCTACCTGTAGTTCAGTTCAGTCGGTCCACCTTAGACTAAAACTCAGAGTCAAGCCACTCGCCACGAAGGTCACCTCCACGTTCATGTCTGAGAACTCACCTCCGCTCGCTTTCTTGTCTTCTATCCTAGTTTTTTTTTTATCTTTTCTTTTTCATCACACCCACGCCTGCTTTGAATCTTCGCAGACTTTTAATGATTTTAGGTTCACTTGCCTCACAGATGGCAATCGGCAGAGTTTAATTGAGGCTTGCAAGTGAGTGGATGAGACAGTTTCAGAGAGGATTTTTAAGTAGCACCTTGAACAACTCTCTCTCTTTTTAAAGGGTTCCACAAAAAGCCATAAATTGGCTTTTGGCCTAGTTCCATCTCTTGCTCTATTCCCTCATATGCTTCTATAATGTAGGCTGCAAATATTATTCTTGCTGCAGATATTATTCTTTTGCCGAATCTGTCAGGCAGAAGGGATTTAGTGTTGGGTTTCAGCTTCTTCTTCTTCTTTTTTTTCTGTTCTTGGAAATGGTGTACAACAGCTCCAATAGTTTTTCTTGGTGCCTCGGAGAGATGAGCCCATTTCTCTCCCCGCACAAAGCTTATTAGTTTTCACTGTCAGCCTCCTTCTCTCTGCCACTAGTTTCTCTCTGTTGGAGCAGGGCCTCTGCTCTCAACCGCAGCTCATGATTGTCTGTGCAAAACTATAAAGTGATTTCTCAGACTTATCACATTATGGGCTGTCCTGAAATAAGCATTATCTCCAACAGTGGGTCTTTATTCGAGCAATCTTGGCCAGCCGGCTGATTCTCTACCAGGAAAGTCAACTTGTTTATGAGCTTATAACCCTGATTCATTTTCTTAAACATAAGGGCTTTAGTCAGAATGCTAAGTGGCTGTGGTTGAAGGGTCTGGATCAGCTTGTTGGAACAGAGCCCACAGTTGTACGTGCCTCTCATCCCATGTGTTGCTGCGATGAACTAGTGGCCAAAACATGCCGCGGTCCACGTCGCCTGCCGGTCTCTGTGGCTTTCGCAGTTCTGGATAACTTGAGTGCAGAGAGACGTCATCTTTCTCACGCGTTGCCTCTTTTATTATTGCTCTCATTGCGTCTTCTCTGCTCTCTCTGCAGCCTCATTTGGGCGTCTCATCTCACCTCAGCGCGTAAAGTCATATTTTTGTGTTAAATCTCCTCTCCTCTCCTCTCCTCTCCTCTCCTCCTCCTCTCCTCTCCTCTCCTCTCCTCTCCTCTCCTCTCCTCTCCTCTCCTCTCCTCTCCTCTCCTCTCCTCTCCTCTCCTCTCCCACGTTGTTCAAGCCACAGTTCCCACAAGCCCCGGGGCCACAGCTGTAGCTCGTCCGTGTCTCCCCCTGACCTCCCCATGTAGCAGTGGAGAACAGCTGTTCCCTGTACACACACAGACACACACACACACTCACACTAACCAGCCAAGTGCAGAGCTCGGGGGGAGAAGCCTGCAGTAGGGTTTTTGGGTTTATCACAGTTACCGCACACACAAGCACACAGAGACACACTGTATGTGGTCTGACATGAACAGGAAGTCTCTCTGCTTTGCACCCAGACAGACAGACAGGATCTATGTAACATAAAATAAAGGTATACACACACACATCACTGAGACACACACACAGCATGACTCCCCCAGTCAGCCTAAACCTAAGACCCTCACTGAAAGGCTCAGTCGTCCCTTTTGTTCCACAGGGTGGGGACCGGAGTGACCTTTGACCCGTGCATCATGACCCCACCCAGCTTAGGAGCCTATGTCTGGTCACATGAGACCAGGTTAGCACTTCAGAGGTGTGTCATCAGTGTTAAGATGGAGCGGTTGTAGCCGAAGGGGACGTTTGCTGTGGTGATATAATAAGAGCTACAAAGGAATGCAGACAGACAGCACAGACACAGCAGAATACAGACACAAAGGTTAATGTCTAATATTATGTCAGTGTCTCTGTATTGAGGTACAAGATCAGATAACACGTACCATCTCCAAAAAGATGATGCTCTCAGAGTATAGATGTTAAAATACAGCAACATGGCCGACCCTGTACAGTTTTATTCTAAATATATGAACATTATTTATGTTGGCTGTTGTTGAATCATGAGCTCATTTAGTGGGAGAGTATTTCAAAATATTAAAAGCATATTTCAGATTGTACAGTGTTTTTTCAGTTTATTTACATTCATAATTTTTTTGATGATATTTTTAAGAAATATTTCCAGCATTGCACCGTGTTTCATGGAGGGAGGTCATGTACCACCCACGGAAGAACGCCTGATTTATTAGAATAATGGAGACAGTATAATATTTATAACTATGTTTTCATGCATGTATAATCACCTGAAAATATTAGTATTATATATAATACAATTATTTTTGTGACTATTTTTGTGACTCTAGACAAGGCCTTTCAAGTGTTGGGTGATGTGAGGAGATTGTAAAGCAGCGATTAGACCACTAGATCAGGGGTCGGCAACCTTTTTGGCTGAGAGAGCCGCAAAAGCCACATTTTTGAAAATGTTCTTCCACAAGAGCCATATAATATTGTACTACTAAGCTTCAAATATTTAGGTCAAATTCCTTTACAGCTTTTTTTATTCATTTTTAAAAAGTTCCTGAATGTGACACTTTGCTGAAACTGAAGTGTTGTTGTTAGTCAGTACGTTTACATGCAGCAAGAAATTCGAATTTCTGATGGTATCAGACATGCATAAGACCGGATCACTTGTCTGAGTATACATGCCGTTCAGAGAATCGGATAAACGGCCGTAGCATGGCTGACTCCGTTACAATGGGCGACGCTGTAACCCTCTCGACAAAGAGCCACTTTCGGTCGACCTCTACTTATCCGCAGCAATAAACTATCTGAAGGCATTCAAACAAAGATTACATATGAGGAGATGGACGATGCTACAGCTGCGTACTTTCCATGCATTATTTTCCTCCTAATAATGAACATAAATAGAACAACAGATCTTTTGGCTTCCGGGTGAATGCCCCATACACGGCGTTAAATATCCGACTATGAACAAATGATAACTGTACCGGTGTTTCTGTTTTACCATCTAAGCTGGGCGTGCTAGCATGCTAACAAGGTGGTAAACACAAAGCAGAGCTGAGGCTCACAAACCACAGAGAAGGACACATTCATACATATATACATGATACAGTTTATCCTGACAGGTGTGTGTGTGTGTGTGTGTGTGTGTGTGTGTGTGTGTGTGGCACATTCATCCAGTAGTCGAGACATTTCACTCAAATCCACAAATGTGAACCTTATGGTGGCTCAAAAGGAGAAGTCATTAGGATTCATCCTCGGGGGGGCTGTGAATGTCAAAAGATTTCATGGTAATCCATCAAATATTTGTGGCCCAAACTCTCGTTCTGTACTTGATTCAGTCACTATTTCCCACTATGGTCATTCAAGCCTCAGCATCACATTAGACTGCACAGCACAGCGGATCTACCTACACTGACCATCCACGCAGACACTCAAACGTGCCGGGTTAGCACTGACAACAGCTGCATGGCTACTCACATACAGATAAACAGACAAATACACACACACACACAGATACACAGCGATTCATAGCCTTTGCTGGTATGGAGGCCCGGGGGTGTTGGCTGAATTTGAATGCAGACCTCCAGCTGACATCTATCCATGATTAATGAGAGAGTCTGGGTTAAGTTTTGGCTCCTTAATGAATACAGTTTGAGAAGTTGAAGAGCCTATCAATATTTGACATGACTCTTGAATATGTTTGCATAATTGATGCAGGAATCTAAATTGAATCATAATTGCATCATGGTGGACGTTTCGTCCTCTTTCTATTTCTCATTATTTTCCTTGTCCTTTGTATCCCTCCCCCCATGATATTTCTCTCAAGACCAAATATTCCTCCTTCACTAACATTTTCTCACACACACACATACGCGCACACACTCAGATGGGGGCCGACAGACAATCAATGCGATCTCAGGGTGTGACTGACACATGGTACTGATGAACCCACTGGGTAGCGTATCGCTTTGCTTGCCTCTCTGCTTGTGATTGACAGCTGTACCTCCTCTCTCTGTCTCTCTCTCTCTCTGTCTCTCTTTCTCTCTCTGTCTCTCTCTCTCTCTCTCTCTGTCTCTCTCTCTCTCTCACACACACACACACGCACACACACACACACCCCGGGAGCACTGACTGTCTCAGGCATCATGCTGTTCTCCAGTGTCGTGCGGTGCTGACATACTCTGTGTTTGATGCTGATGTCAAACTTGCTCTCAAATGATTGTGTACGTGCTTGGCTGTGTGTGTGTTTGTGTGTGTGCGCGTGCCCTTGCCTGTGTGTGTGTGTGTGAGATGGAGGATCTTTTTTGAATGAACTGAATCAGTCGCAGTACAGTATGTATCAATAAAGGAGGCAAATTAAGGTCACATGCTGCTGTTAGCTCTGACTAAAAATACAGAGCTGTATTGCCAGTGAGGAATAGAGAAAAATCTGAATGATGGAGCATTATGTGATGTATAAAGACTTTATGAAACTCAGGTCTAGAGCTGAAATGATTGGTGCAACTATTTTCAGAATTTTTCCAGCAAAAAGGCCGAACCAGACTTTTTTCTCTCTTTGTATTATGTCATAGTAAACTCAGCATGTTGAAGTTTGGAGTGCTGGTTGAATGAAACAGGTCTGTCATGAAAAAAACTGCAGACGCACAAAAAAAAAACAAGAATCAAAGCAGAAAGGTTTCTCCCGGAGCTTTCAACCTGCATCCTTCATCAGTCTCACGAGTTTGTTTGGTTATCAGGGAGATGGCTCGACTTTGAAGTGTGGAAATCTGAGACCAGATGGATGTGGACTGCATGTCGGCCATCAGTCACCAACTCACGCACTCAACAAACGCCTCAGCGTCTCTATGACAACATCACACAGTACAATAATAATAATAAATAGTAATAATACTGTATGAACGTCTCCTGTAATGTCATATTTTTGTGAGTGAAACACACACACAGTTTTATATGACGGACAGGGTTAGCTGGTCAGCTGAAATCACGTAACAGACAATAGCTAACCAGGGTTAGCTGTGTGTGGAGCTCATTTAATTCACCCTCTTCTTCTGCGGTGGTTTCATGGCACCTGACTGGAGAATTAGCGCCGCCAGCTCTCCAATGAAGCCTCCTATTAATTGTCTAACAGTAGTTTATGGAAAGCAGAATTTCTTGTGGCTCCATCTGGAACCACAGAGACATTTATTTATGATTTTTCAACTTGAAACCCAGCGAGATGAGCAGATGCACAGACTAGAATTTGCAGGGAAACTTAACCACAGCCGCTGTGATGTTTTAGGTTACGTCATCTCTCTTCTGACGCCTTTTAAAAAGGAAAAAGAAAACTCAGTCAGACTCCAACAATGTTCCGCCATGTGTCTGAAAAGAAGCCTGCTTCTCCGAATTCCTGCAAAGCCGACATTTCAAAGGTGCAATCTTGACTGATGACAGTGCATCTCTCCATCCAGTCTCCGTGTGCCCAGCCATCCATTTACTGTGATAGTTATGGCTCTGCTCTGGGTGGGTTCTTAGCATTCACTGACTGCCAGTGTTGTGCTGAGGGACCCAGGTGGCTCCAGGACCATGTTTATATTTTGATTTAGAGGAGTCTTCAGAGGGAATACATTAGAATGTGTTTGCAGGCAAGGAATTAGATGCAATTAAGTCTCTGCCCACCTATTGGAGGAGAGGAGAACTGGTCTTTTCCAGCAGATGGGACCCCGATAATGGTCGGTGGCGCTTTGAAAATAAGAGGGTTAGTGTGTATATTAACGTGGATTGAAGAGCGAGAGTGCCTGAGTGTGCGTGCGTGCTTGTGTGTGTGTGTGTGTGTGGGTGTCTCAGATGAAAGGACATCTCGGCTAACTCCGGCCTCCTCTGCACTCCTCATTTCAGTGGCTCTGATGACAAAATGTGTCAGTGTTTAAAAAGAGGCCGCCGCAGAGCATGTGCTGACACGTCTAAATCTGAGATTGTCTCACACATATGGATCTACACGCACACAAACACACACACACACACACACACACACACACACAGTGAGGCGTCCCGAAGGCCATCTGGAAGTGCAGAGCGAGGCACAGCTGGTCTCCAGCCAACGTCCACGGAGTCCGGACCCCTCATCTGCAAGAGCACACAGCGAGGCGCCAATCACTGACCAAGTGTGAAGCGTGATTGTTGCTGCCATCGTGAAAACAAGTTCCCCACACCGAAATCTTCCCTGGGTATGTGTGTGGAATAGTTGATGGCGAGTTTGGAATGGACCTCACTTCCATCCTCTGGAGAGGCGTGTGTGTGTGTGTGTTCAGTTGGGGACTACAGCGCAGACACTAAATGTAACTGAAAAATTGCCTCCATCTGTTGGCGGTGGAAAAAATCTGAGAGGACAAATTGAAAAGATTGCAAGGATAAAGCCGTCATAGTGAATTAGTATCGCGGCAGGAAGACTTCTTGTTATCGGGGTATTTGTAAAATATTCAGGCTTACACGTGTGAAGGGGGGATGATGGGTAGCTGGAGGGAAAGGACAGGATGCTGACTTGAACTGATTCAGAAGTTTATGCGAGTGTGATTCTGCATGTTTATGAGCACTATCTTTGAGGAGGAGGATGTTTTTTTTATTTATTCGTACATGGTTCACACCCATCACCTGCAGCTATACTTAATGCCGGCCTATCATTTGAATAGTAATACTGATCGAATAGAGCTATGCAAACTAGCGTGACATCTAAGAAACTCCTTAAACCCAGATTTCTTTTAAATTCAAAGCTGCAGCGTCGAGTCAGCGCGACTTTCCAGGCAAAAGCCGAAGCAGGGCTCGTTTATTGGCAGCATGGGGAGAATATCAGCTGTGAAGGCTACAGGACACCAGCATGGAGAGCAGAGACCTCAAGTTGTACCATCAGTTTCTCGGTGTTACAGTACCTTTGATTCTTAGTTTTGTGTTTCAGGTCTGGAGGGTTGTTTTTCTGCAGTCGCTCTGTATTCACACAGGGCGAGAGTGAACGCGAGCTAGAGAGAGAGATTACAGAGATATTACCGTGCACCCATCAGTCAGCGATTCCCCTCAAGAAATTGTTCTTGATGGGGCAGAAGGACCTGTCATATTAAGTCCTTGTTCAGATCTTAGAACCAGTTATATCCGTGTTCCGTTCAAATCCAGGCAAGATGGACTTCCAGGTTCACACCTGGTATCAGATGAACACTCGCACACCCATTATGCGAATAATCACACACACCACTTCTGTTTCTGAAAGATCAGAGTGGAAACATCACAGACTGTCACCAGCTCTTACATCAGCACTTATTTACACTCCATCCGATCAGATGATCTGCGGTTGGTGGGCAAGATACCGAACCCCAAATTTCTCCATGAAGGCTGTGCCATCAGTGTGTGAATGTGTGTGAATGGTTAGCTCCTCAAACTGATGAGCAGTTGGTACCTTGCATGGCAGCCAATGCCATCAGTGTATGCATGTGTGTGAGCTTTGAGTGGTCAGAAGACTAGAAGTACTTACTATGTAAGTACAGTCCATTCACCATCAATGCCGACTTTTTGCTAATTGTTTTGGTGTTCGGGTGATGAACCCGGCACGTGCAGGGCACGTTCTTCCACTTATGCAGATGATAGCTGACCAACATTAGGACGCGCTCTGCTCGTCCAGATCTCAGTGCATCCTCATTTTCTAACAGCTGTCCTCTTGTAATGCAGTCTCATCCAGCTAATGATGTTCTGGTGTGTGTTACAATCTGTTTGCTTTATTCATTTATGTCGACTGCACTCAGGTTCTCTCTACGTCATGACTTGGCTTGTTTTTTAGAGTGTTTATGTCTTTCTCGTGATCACCAGTAGTCAAACCAACAACAATGAATTCAGCTGCTGACATGTTAAACTACCCACTGAGCTCTGTGGACTATGACAGTGTTTGGGCCGGGTAGTGGAGATTCTTTACAGTCCTGTAAGTGGGCGTAATCAGATTGGCCTCGGTGTGGACAGACCTCAGGGTCGTCATGGGTTTGACCACAGAAAGCCTGTTTGTTTGGCCAGGCGGACCTCTGGGTCAGTCCATGCTAGAATGCTAATTGGAAGTAGCATAAGCCGGCTAATGAGTGCTAATTAGGCTAATGAATTAGTTTCACAGTGTACAGCAGGCGTTACGGCAGACGAGGAGGAGGAGGAGGAGGAGGATGGGACCAAATGGAAAGGCACGCATCTGGATGCACACACGCAGACGTTGACTCACGCTTTGCCACACAGCTGCGGGGTAAATAAGTAAAGAGGGTGAAAGTTAAGAGGGCACACACACACACACACACACACACACAAGTACGTAAACACACAGACACATTCCAGTCACTTCTGCCGGGCTCGTATCTGTCACTATACGCATGTGCGCACACATTATCATAGTGAAACACACACAGAAACATTGGAGGCTACAATCGTCCCCATTCCACAAACACACTCCCCCTCACCAAACACACTCTATCTCAGTTAGTCAGGAGCCAAAGATGCCCCCCACTTCTTCTTTTTTTTTTTTTACCCACTTAGCCTGCACATCTGCCGTACTCTCATGGGAACACACACGACAATATGCTTCAACTTAGACACTTGTGTTTATGGGGAGTACGAGGCTCCTGTTTAATTACTGCTGGAATCTGTCCTTAGTCTGTTTGGGAGTTATTTAGCAGACAAATGAGCACATCTGTGGCCTGACATGCATAACGACAAATATGTTTAATATACTTTGATGTTCAGCCACCACATCTGAACGTTCACATTCATGCTTGTCTGCAGAAGGACGCGGTGAGAGGAGCTTTATCATAAATGAATAACTTGGTGTCTTTACTACAAGGTTTAGTTTTTCTATTACAAAACCTCTCTCCCCCCCCCCCCCCTCTCCTCTTCTCTCTCTCGCCTCTCCTCTCTCCTCCTCTCTCTCTCTCCTCTCTCTCTCTCTCTTCTCTCCCTCTCCTCTCTCTCTCTCTCCTCCTCTCTCTCTCTCTCTCTCTCTCTCTCTCCTCTCTCTTCCAGCCATCACCAGACCTCCAGACACCCATTCTTTCACACACTCCTGCAGACACACACACACATAGAGACTTTTTGGAAGACAAAGACACTTTGGAAGACAAAGAAATTAGTGAGCGAGTGGCAGAGGGAGACAGGAGAGAGGTCCAGGAGGCTAATATAACAACAGTCTCAATAAGCAGTAAATTGGATCTCTTTCTCTCTGCTCTCTGGAACACACTCTGGCTGCTGCTGCTGCTGCTGCTGCTGCTGCTGCTGCTGCTGCTGCTGCTGCTGCTGCTGCTGCTGCTGGTTTTATGTTTTCATCACACTGAAGCTCCACGTTCAGGTGCCTGCTGGGTGCACACATGGAACCAGAAGACCAGGTGGCAGCCCGCCAAGTGCACACCTTTGGGGAATCTGGGCAGCCACAACAGAATACATTTGTGCAAGTACTGCGCTAAAGTACAAGTTACCTGACTGTTTTCATTTATGCTACATCTCTACATTCCACAGGGAAAGATGCACTTATTAGAGAAAACATGCTGTTAACTAACCTGCTAGAGCATTAATCACAAAGCCAAGGACATCGTCATATATCAGCTTATGCAGGGTTACAGGTGATGTCACAAAAAGCCAAGACGACTGTGCAGGAGCCATGACTCATTATATCACACTATATATACACTCGAGCAACCCCACAAAACATGTTGCCTAAAATAATATTACAGTCCTTATCCTACTTTTTCTCTCAAGAGAGTGAGATAGTGAAACAATAAAAGAAAACCTCTGTGGTGCGTGTACATGTATGTTTTTACTAATGCTGATATGTAGTAGGTATCCATGATGTCACACTCCACATGTTCACACGCAGGGATGGGAACCCATTCCAAACAGATTGATCCATCAGATTTGTACAATTCCAAGCTTATTAATGAGCTGAGCTGAGCAAAAACCAATGACCTGCAACTCAATGGGTCTAGAAACGTTCCTCTCATTAGGAAAAAGAAAAGACAACAGTGTAATAGAAAATATGAAATGATCATTTCAAGTAAAGGTGGAAACAGCAGGAATATCTGATACATCTTTCTAAAAAATCTAGGCATGTCATTGCTGGATTTCAAGTCAAGGAAAGCTTGACGTGTAGCAACAAGGCGGAAGGACTTAGCAAAGGGTCAGTTCACTTTTTAATTATGTTAGGGCATTGCTCCTGATAGGATCTGACTATGTCTTCCTCCACTGACCATGAGGGAGCAGTGGTGTGGTTGATGGAGATGTGGGTGTCTAATTCGACCAAAGTTTCTCTCAGCTGCCAATAACATCAGCTAGATGGTGTGTTTATTAAAAAATACTTTCCATGGCCTTTCCTCCTCTCCTGTATGTGTGGATGAAGCCCTGATCCAATGTAATAAAGTTGCTGCAAATGAAGGCACTTAATGACAGGTTGCTACAGCAACGGTGTATGACGTTGCCGTCAGGGGTTGTTTTTTTTAACTCCTCACAGTTGTTGGACACGTGCACACAAACACACTCTCATGTGCACACCAAACGCCGCGGTGCACACGCAGAGGTCACCTGCTGTATGACACCGCGCTGTTTTCTGCCTGCTTCACGTCGAGGTGAGCTCCTCCAGCAGGTTATTGCTTCACATTTCTCACACACTCTCAGCTTCTACAGTGCTTTCATTATATTCACCTGTTTCACCCAAATGTACGTGCGTACACACTCTTATATGCAATGGAAAACATGAATACACACACAATCACAGCCCGCAGGCTCGCAGCTCAGCTGTGGTTTCCCTCTGCCAGCTCAAGGTCACGAGGAGAAAATGAATGGGAGAGCTGTTGTTCACAAAAAGAGGAGGAGAAGAAATACAGAGGGGGAGAAGAAAAATTACAGCAAGCTGTGGACTGTGAACCGTGTGTGAAGTGCAAACCAGCAGGAGATTCAAAGGAAGGAAGAGGAGTTAGGAGAAGAGGAGTTAGGCCCTGGGAGGTGAAGGTGGGTTTGCACAGCAAGGGGGACGTCCTTGTGCAAGGCTCGTCCTGCGACCTCCTCACCTCGCTCCAATCTGTAAACCACAAACATTCGCTCGTAAAAAGAAAATGAGTGTCTTTTAGGCACGTCGGAGTCGTAATTTGGGGTTAAGGTGCACTGCAGGTGGATCGCACACGAGGGATGTGCTGCTGCAGGGATTCACTGAGAGAAGTGGTAGAATTGGTTTTAAACCGTTGTGGTAGAAAGTCCTTCATACGACACAGATTAGGTCAGACAGGAACAAACAGATGATGTTAAACATAGTGGAGAAAGAAGATTTGGCACACATGGAGGCACAGTGATGAAACATTTTAGAGGGCTGCTGTGTGTTAAATCCACACATTAATATTCACTGCTATCAGATGCTGGCCTGTTTGGTGGGCTGTTACGCGCACACACACACACACAGACATCGTCCGGGCAGACAGCTGGTGTGGAAATATGGGCTAAGATAGCTCCTTCGTCTCCATCGACAGGTGACGGAACGTCAATGTGAGGGCGTGCAGCTGTCGCTTGTTCGCACTGCGTGTGTGTCTGCGAGTCTGTCGGTGTGCGTGTGTGTGTGTGTGTACGATAACTGTGTTATGTGCTGCACAGAACGTTATGCGTCTAGGTGTGAATGAGGGTGGGATATTATCACATGCTGTTATGTCCCGGCACTTCATTAGAGCTTGGCTAAAGAAGAGACAAGGAAGCATCTCGCTGGCAACATCAGCAATCACCATCAAGTGCGTGTCTGTGTAGGTGTAGCTGTGTGTGTGCCTGTGTGCATGTGTTTGAACTTTGTGCTTGGCTTCCAGCTTTGTCAGCTCGGTCCATATTCACAGGCACACACAGAAGGCAGCATCAGCAATTACTGTCACACTTGTGTACAAGCCGCAGTACATGCACGGCATCATCAATAGAGCAGAATGCATATCTACAGAGTGTGTGTGTGTGTGTCCTGTAACCTTCACCTTGTATAGATAATGGATAAATGAGAAATGATTTTCTGCTTCAACAGTCTCTTAACCCCCAACCTGAACAACCCTAAGGGCTCATTATTTCCCATTTTTGCCCCTGAACCCTCCAAAATTGTATTATTATTATTATTATTAGTAGTAGTAGTAGTAGTAGTAGTAGTAGTAGTAGTAGTAGTAGTAGTAGTATTGGCAGCACATGCCGTAAAAATATTTGTTTTTTATTTCTCTGGTGCATAATTATCATCTCATTTTGATTTGTCCTGATTCTTTTTTTATTATTATTATTTTTGAATATAATAACCCATTTTCAGAGCTGTCGTCGTTGCAGCATGATCTAGTTTACAGTGTGTTGTGATCACTGTCTTCGTGGATCAGGAAACATAACTTTTAGGTGCATGGTGACATGAAATGTGTGAAAACAGATCTGCTCTTTAAAAAAGAGAATGCACTGTCAGCTAGCGTGTTAGCATTTCTTAGCTCTGTGTTCATGTAGTCAGAGAGAGAGAATGTAAATACCACATGAAAGATGGCCGGACACATAAACCAGTATACACACACATAAATGGGAAAACACAGAAAAGCAGCATGTATGCAAACAAACACACAGACTGATGCACTGATACACACGGTCTCTCTATTTCTGTCTTTGTCTGTTTCTTCCTCGCTCTCTCTCTCACACACACACACACACACACACAGCCAGCTGTGTGGTGGAAGCAGGTGTCACTCTCAGCTCATTACCCCTGGCAGGGTTGATCACCCTGTTTGGAGAGCAATAAGACACACCTCGCTGGAGAGATAGAGGGATGAAGGGGGGCCGGAGGAGGAGGAGAAAGAGGAGCCGGGAGGGGAACAGAGGGAGGTGGGGAGCATTGACCTCCTGCTCTAAGAGATAGAGAGGTTGTGAAAGGTAGTGGGCAGTGAAGACGGGGTGTGCAAAGGAGCATGTGGTTTGTGAGATAGGAGGAAGGAGGAACAAGGGAGATAGGAGAGGATGTGTGAGGATGGAGTTTTTGGATGGAGAGGCTGTTAAGGGAAAAAGAAGCAAAAGTGGATATTTAACTTTGAGCCTTAATATCATTTGAATGTGTGAAAGTGTTTTTGTACCAGGCTGTAAACATGTCTATGTCTGCTGTGAAGTTGGACATTTTAACATGGGGACTTACGGAAACCGACTTTAAATAATCAAATTGTCTTGCGGACAACCTGTCTGATTGTCTGACAGTCCAAGTTGTTGTTCCTGTAATCAAGTGGCCATTTTGAAATTCAGCTGAAAATTTTCATCAGGATTTGTGTGTCTCTGTGTGTGAGTGTTCCTGATTTGCCTTGGGCTTGAAAATGTTAATGCCAGTGTGTGTAAGCTATTTGCAAATTGTGTGGTTGTCGTTTATATCCATGAACTCATCACGTGTGTGTGTGTGTGTGTGTTTGTGTGTGTGTGTGTGTGTGTGTTGTGTCTCTGCAGGTATGACTACAAGGAGATGCTTCACAACTCCACCTTCTGTTTGGTGCCCCGCGGCAGACGACTGGGCTCCTTTCGCTTCCTCGAGGCACTGCAGGTAAACAAGCACACACACGCTATTATGAGCAAACATTGCATATGCAGTAAATTCATGCCTACTAGCAATATTTTTGGGAAGAAAAAGAATCCCTTCCCACACTCAACCTCCCACTTACCTTTTGTTTTAATGGTACTACCTCTCGCATTAAAGGATCACTAAATCATTACCAGCTTAATTTTCAGACTAATAGTGTAATGAATATGAACAGACCAGACCTTCAGTGAGAATCAGCTGCTTCTTCCTGCCTCTAAACATTGTAACTCTGTTTTGTTTTTTTTTGCTGATGAACTATTACATTCCTGCCTGTCTGTGAAAATTGCAAACACTGAGACGATCAAAGAGCTGCTGGTAAACTGGAATTTGTTTTAAAATACCTTGATTTTGTTTGTAGTTTAACATTCCTTTTGATCGTGTCTTAAGAACAACTTTCACTGCCTAACCCCTCTGTGGATTTATTTCCCAGTGATTTCAACAAAGATATACTGTTGATATCTGACCCCATATTAAGTGCTCGTTTTTGTACACAACCTCAAATATGCCCATTAAATAATTACCACTCTGTTATGATCCTCTGTCTTCTGACAGACATCTCTATAAGTTTACTATTAAATATTACTATTATTTTAGTGGCTAGCCAATAGCTAACTGTCTTGAAAGAAACACTTTCAAAATGAAGGAAACTAGCGTAGCTTACAAGCTGTGTTGTAGCCGCCACTGACATTTTACCCTCCTCAGTCAGCGCAAGAAACTCAGGGAGATACTGCTACGAAGCTACAAATAGCAACAAAAATCAGGACTCTTAAATGGTTTGGGCCTATATAGATGGCATTGTCAGGAGCTCCACAGCAGATGAGTGGAAGAGGTTTACACACAGTTAGGAGCCAGGAAATAATGCACTGGGAGAAATTGTCGTATTAGCATACTAGCATACTAGCTTGGAAAGCTCTTTTTCACACTTTAACACTTTCAACAAATGAAATCATGCATAATCTCAAGAACAAGATCGGGCTAAGTCAACAGCACAATAGTTTGAAAATAGGAAGAAACTCTGGGAGCTATTATGACTGACGAGTACTAGCAGGGGCCTAACGGGCGAGCATGTTAATCCAAGTTATAGTCAACCAAATTTATAACCACAAAGATCATCTCTACTGCTGTTTTGTCTGAACTCCAGATGAACTCCAGGTACAAAATAATAAATAAATGGTTTAACCTTAAAGTGGTTTACAGAGATAGAATCAGGAGGTTTTGGTCTTTCAAACAACGTACAGTTTGTCATGGTTAAGTGCAGATTAAACCAGATTAGGGGTTAAAATTGCTACACATAATGTCCCGTAAAAACAATCTATGAGATGAATTCCACCCATAGAGAGTCATTTCCTAAAGCTGGATGTGCGTTTGCCTCCACTTTACTCACACCTCTTGAAATCAACACACTTCACATCTCCGTTTTTCCCCTCCGTTCATCCATTTCTATAACTGCGCCGCACTCTTCCGCATTACTACTGCACTGTCCTTTACCTCTCCTTACTGCACACCGCCGTCCACAGAGTGCACCCACATAAGTGCGCTTATCTCACTATCAGCCGCCACACACACAAAACAGTGCACTTCACTCAGGAGGAAAATGTGCCCTCTCCTCTCTTTCTTTCTCCATCCGTCTGACTCACTCCATCCATCGACTCGCACCATCCAGAGGAAGACGGACGGAGAGTATATTTACAGGCTTCGGTCTTAGTATAGCATGAGAAAGCAATATCTAATAGAGGTCAACTCTGTGTGTGTATGTGTGTGTGCAGGCCCTGGGGTTGTTTGTGTGACTGTATATATCTGTATGCATGGGATTGTGCGCTGGTGGATTTATGGGTGTGTGTGTGTGTGTGTGTGTGTGTGTGTGTGTGTGTGTGTGTGTGTGTGTGTGTGTGTGTGTGTGTGTGTGTGTGTGTGTGGAGAAGACAGCAGCAGAGCCTGAGGGCCAGCTCTGGTTTAGCCGACACCTTTATGACCTGGGAGTGACAGGGCCGTCATTACATCAAACTCCCACCCCGAACGCACATACACACACACACCAGCTGTTCCCTCTGCCTCTCCTCTCATCCCTCCATCCTTCTGCCACTCCTTTGCCAAAGGTCACATTCAGCTTCATACCTTCCTTCTTTTTATCATTTTTTAAAACCTATTTATCCACTTTCTTCTGACTTTTGATCTTTTTTTAATTCCTCTTTCTCCTCCTTTCTTCATGCCCTCTTGCTGGCTTCATTTGAGTTATTAACTTCCCAGCAACCTGAAGTTAATATTTTAATATTGATGTGTGAAGAGGTGTAGCTGTACAAAGACAAGTGGTCATCCACCCAACGATAAAGTCAGACAATCCAGGCTGACTGAATGTGTTTGTTTTCTTTGATTTCATATTTTTCAGGGTCATAAATGATTCAAAGATTGACATCAAATAAACACAAACAGAATCAGAAACAGAACTATTAATCATGTCATCAAGAAATTCTTTTTGTGCATGTCTGAGTTCTTGCGGTTTGCAAGAGTTACAGCACAGTGCATGAATGTTTTCTGCACTCTGCCTGTTTGTATATTTTAGTTTAGCTCAGTTCAAACTTTAACAGGCTCTTTTTGATCTGATCTCTAATAGATGCTTTTTCATATCCATATCAGTCATCGTTACACAAATTCCCTGCTATCTGTGACTATACGCTGCCTGCCTGCTTATCTAGATTGTATGTTCAAGCTTATTATCTGATTGCTAAGCGGCTTAGTGCTCATGTTTGATCTTAACTTTAAATAAAACAAAGATTCCAACATGTACGTTTATATTACATTTGACTGTGTGTTTTATTATTAAAGCTGCACTAATATACAGTATATTAATATCAGCACTTGAATAACAAATGGTAAAAAATAATGAACCCACAGTATTATTAATTCATTTCAGTTCAGTTCAATTTTATTTATATAGCGCCGTATCATAACAAAGTTTTCTCATGACACTTTTCATGCAGAGCAGGTCTAGACCGTACTCTTAGTATTATTTACAGAGACCAACAGTTCCACTATGAGCAAGCACTTGGCGACTTTTTTTAACAGGCAGAAACCTCGTGCAGAGCCAGCTCTAACTATGAGCTCTATCGAAAAGGAAAGTCTTAAGTCTACTCTTGAAGGTGTTGACTGTGTCTGCCTCCTGAACCCAGAAAGGTAGTTTGTTCTACAGACGAGGAGCTTGATAGCTGAAAGCTCTGGCTCCAAATTTACTTTTGGAAACTATAGGAACCACAAGGAACCCAGCATTTGGAGAGCGCAGTGGTCTAGAGGGGTAGTAAGGTACTATGAGTTCTTTTAGATATGATGGTGCCTGGCCATGAAGAGCTTTGTAGGTAAGGAGAGCATTGCATTTCTCCTCAGCTCCACTGAGCGTTTTAGTGCCTTTAAGCTAATCGTTTTGGTGTCTGCAGTTTTAATGTTCCAGTTCATCTCTGAGAGTTTCCAGAAGCAGAGAGCTGCTTTCAGGTACAAATCCTCTGTGTCCAGCATCAAACAGCAGGCAAACAAAGTTAGCTAATAATTGATAAGATAGTGCAACATCTAGCAGCTAAAAAGCCAGATTGCTCCCTGAAGAACTGTTGGCCAAAAGCAAAACTAAAAGAGGGTCAATACTAGACTTATTAGCCAGAAATAAGACTCCAAATGAATGCTAATGTTGCTCAGTGTCCACTGCATGTGAGATGTTTGCCAACACATTTATAATACCAACTTTATGAGGTCAGAACTTATCAATGTTGCCCCCAAGTGGTAAAAATCTCAGTTAATACAGCTTCAAGTCCAGACTGTAGTTTTGCCATTTTCATGAATAGTCTGACATTTCTGCCTTCCGGAAATTTGTCAGGATACAATTGAAAAAATTAATTAACAAGTGTTTCTTATATAATTAGGACTAATAATTGTAATTACATCTACAGTATGACATTTTTTAGCAGCTGCTTTTCCCTCTCAGTTCTTAAAGTTCAGCTCTTTGATGAGGTTTTCAGCATCCAGCCTAGAGCTGATAAAGTTGTCATCTATAAAGACCGGCTGTAATCGCCTTGTTCTGCATTTTTCATTGCTGTGACTTCCCTACTGGTCTGCTACAAGCCACACCAGTGATTTTATGTATATGTCCAAATCACACCAAGACGATTTGAAATCAAACACAATCCAGTTTTTGCCAAACGTAGCCGTGGTAACATTAATAAAGAGAGCTGCAAGCTGCAGCTTTAATAATCAGGATCAATATGGAGCAGATCAGACATGACTTGGCTGTAGCTGTGATTGTGTTTGTAAAGGATCATGACCAAGCTTCTCTCTATTTGTGTGTGTGTGTGTGTGTTTGTCTCTCAGGCTGCGTGTGTGCCGGTGATGCTGAGTAACGGCTGGGAGCTGCCTTTCTCCGAGATCATCGACTGGAACACAGCCGCAGTCATCGGCGACGAGAGGCTCCTGCTGCAGGTAACGGCCTGAAGACCATTCACACACACACCCAAAAACCACATGCTCCGTGTATCATCAGACCAGAGACACAGCAGCAGCCCCTCACCTGAAACAAAGCCTTTTGTTTCTGACTGTTGAGATTCTGAGTTTCACTGATCTCATCCGTTTTGTTTAGTTTTCTTGTGAAGTGGTTGTCAGCTAAATAAAACTCAAGCAGCATACTAAGTCCTTGACTGCTTGGAAATGTCACTCAAAGCCTCACATTGTTATATGAGAGCGCAAATAAATAGAACAAGCAAATGGATTTGGCTGGAATTACTTGAACTTCATGGGGGGAAAAGTAATTATATGCCCATTAAATCTTAATTTGAATGAAGTGTGCAATAATATTGTTTGACATTGAGTTTTATAACGTAGGAGCTTCATCTCGCTCTGTGCAGCAGCAGAGTGCCCGAACCATCCTGGATCTATCTGTGGATTCATGTGTTTATGGCAGTGTGATGCTCACAGTGTTATACTCACATACAACATGCAGTACACATGGTGTATATATTAATGTATGTTTGCCACTAAATGTGGAGATACCTGTACTCTACCTGAAGAGTATTTTCACTTTAAACCAGGAATAATCTTTGGAGAATTCCTGCACAGACTGTTGTTTCTACAATAAAATGTTTGAAGATAGCACAATGTGGGCGTACAGCATTCACTAAAGACTGGATAAAAAGTCTTTATTTGCCATTATATCCCATTTATTGTGACAAATAAACTCACATAAGAACTAAACTACACAGATCATTAAATAAAAGTACAAGCATTCACCAAATGACTGTTTTTCCCCGAATGCACCATCTACCAATATATTTTTGTAATTTCCTTGTGTTGCATGCTTCTGTCTCTTGAATAAAATCACATTTTTGTCTTATGCAACTGCTACATTGTTCCTATGGGATTCCACCTTTTAAAAATAGCCTCCTTTGCCCTCTATGCTAAGAAATTTGGTAAACTTGGCAAACTAGACTGCAACCAGAGCTCCACTGTGGTCTTTCAAGGACAAGAAATCTTTTGCTAAATATGCTTCTGGCAGAGAGATACATGAGAAGATCAATATCACTCTCCAATCTCCAATCCTTTTAAATATAGGCTGCATGTAGCTGATGGTTAGCTTAGCTTAGCACAAAGACTGGAAACAGGGGGAAGCCACTAGCCTAACTAGGTAACAAAATGTTCCTACAAGTTACTCCAAGTTCACTGTTATATCTTATTTGTTTAATCCACACAAAAATTAAAGTGTACAACTGAAAAAATACAGGAGCTCGTGTGCTGGACTATTTCTTGGTCCAGACCATTTTTTTCCAGCTCATACATAAACACGTCATGAGCCATAGAACAAGGCTTTTCAATTTATCTTCAGTTTCCAGTGTTTGTGCTGAGAAATATGCTAATGAACATCATGAATTAGATGAGAGGATCCATACCAAAGTGCCAAACCTTTCTTTAAGTCATAATAGGAGGAGACTTGAATGACTTTAGAGCTACACAGTTGCTCAGTTGCCACGTAGATTTAGTTTAGTTGTTGTCACATGACTTTAATGCAGAATCTTGGCCACATGTTGGTAACCATGTATGGGAATGAGATGACAACTGAGAGACTCCATCTTCTGAGTGAGGCCTCAGATGTTCTCAGGACTTTCACTGGTCAGCATTCAAAGATTTCTGACTTTGCAGTTTCTTTATTAAAACTTGTGACTCAACTTGGACTTGTCCTCAAGGACTTCTCCAAAAAGCTGCAATATCTGCTCCGGGCTTTATCTGACGATGGGAATTTCCTGAGTGCATCTCTGGGACCAGTTTTAATCTCCTGTCCCAGATCAGTGCCAAGTGCTGACTGTTTGTCGTCCACAGATCCCGACCACCGTGCGTTCCATCCACCAGGATAAGATCCTGTCCCTCAGACAGCAGACTCAGTTCCTCTGGGAGGCCTACTTCTCCTCGGTGGAAAAGATAGTGCTGACCACACTGGAGGTGAGGATTCAAGACACACACACACAGTCTAGCAGCTTTGGCCTCTCTGCCTTCCTCTCTCCTCTTCCTCCATCAGAAGTCTTTCTCTCAGAGGGCTGCAGTGTCACAGCAGGCTCTCTGCAATCTTCACTTTATTCCTAGGCCTCTTTTTTCTCTTGTACAAGGTTACAAGCTAAACGGAAAGCTGGACAGAGAGCAAAAAGAACATTTCAGCACATCAGAGAATTTCTCACAAGCTGCTTTCTATTTTACTAAAAGTGAACTAAACAGGTGATGCATGTAAGCTGTGACTCTCTTCATGTTTGTATTTGACGCTGGAATCTCCACATTGTACAAAATTAGCACAGTTTCTGTAAAATGACTGTTAACAGATCTAAAACTCAGAATTAATAGTGGTAGTATTCTAGCAGTGGCACTTGCATTAGTAGATTTAATGATGTAGTTGAGGAGACAGTAACCAGGACTGACTGTGAACCTAGCTACATTTTTTACGAGCTCAGTCAGAGGATGAAACACACATTTCAATAGTGATGTATAGTTTTCAGGAAATTTTAAAGAAATGTCTCAGGTCTTTAACATCCATAGAAACCTCTCAAACAGCCCCTGTAGCATATTTTTAATATATCCCTATATATCATTAATAATGGTTACAGTCACTTTAGATCCAAAATCTGACTAAAGGCCAGGTTATGGTTGAAAGAAGCTAGTTCATAATTGGTCTCATCTAATTTTTGTCTCAAGGCAAAAGTGTTTATAGCTGTTTCAAACAGAGGCAAAAAGCTGTGCCGATCACAGAAACAAGCGAGATGTGACAGAGCACAGTCCTTCTCTCACCTCCACAGAGACCTTTGCATTGACCACCAACGCTGAGCTGGGGGCAGGCTCCCTGGTGTAGACTGGAAGTGAGTTTTTAGAGGATGGATTAATACTTCCTCCCCACTGTGACAGCCGATCGCTGCTGGATCTGTGCACATCTGTTCTTGGTGAAGGACAAACACACAGACCACAAAAAGTGTTTCATACTCAAAAGAGTGGAGCATCACTAAAGAGAGAGACTACAGGTGAACAAATGAACTCATAGATATCACCATGGAACCTATAAAGGTGCAAATTGGAATACATTTCCAGAACATGGATAAAGCCAGGACATATTAGAGCCAAATATTATTACAGAGGGAATTTTGGGTATCTCTTTTCATCACTCCATAAATCAGGAATGCTCACAACAGCCATAAAAATTAATCCTCGCCATGTTTTTAGTACTCAGATGTTCTATAAATCAGACTGTGAATATTATATAAACAAATGTCTGTGATATCCTTCAGAATATAGATATTGTATATACATGCAACTAAACAAAGAAAAGTAAGGCGTACATATTTATAGAGATGTGTAAGAAATATTCAATATGAACAGTGAAATGGATACAGTAAGATAACAGTCGGCAGTTGCAGGTAGCAGTGTAATTATACAGTGTGGGTGTGTATAAGTAATGCAGTTGCTTGGCATTATATACAGAGTAAACAGCTGGATATGAATACATTGACAAAGTGCAGTAAACAAACTCCTGCGTGAGCATTTCGGGTGTTATCTTTCCACCACTCTGACAGAAAACATGGCCCACACATGAAAAACAGTTTTTGCCTGTAGTGTCCCTCAGGAGCCTCCATCCTTCCTCTGACCTTGTATCGTCGTGCACATCACTTTAACAATCCACTTTAGAAAAAAAACATTTATCCGCCCAATCCCCAGCCCTCATTATTCAGTTTAAACAAGTTGTTTAGAGATGCAGGGCTAACACCTGGGCTTACCGCTGGCGTCATGCTGCGGTTACAAATGTCTTCCTCTTCCTGCTACTTGCACCCAAGTATCCAGTCACGCATTTCATTTCCTCTCTTACCGCGTGTCTAGAGCCTCAGAGCAGGATTCGCCCCGATGCTCCGATCTCACTTATTCTATCGGATTTTAACTTTTTTCACACACAAGCACAGAACTCGTAATGTGTCATGGCTTCACTGTCTACAGTCCGTGTGATTTCAGCAAGCTCTACATCTCTGGTCTGTTTGTTATGTAGCCCTGTATCACACACACACACACACGCCAGAGTCAGAAACACATCTCCATATGTCAAAGTGTGTCAGTACAGATACACATGGCACCACCCGGGCATAACCCCTCTGACATGTTGTCACTCCACACTAAAGAGCAAGGTGACACTGCGAAAGCCTTCGTATGACTCTGTGTGTGTGTGTGAGTCTAGACTGTCAGTGTGTGTGTGTGTGTGAACACTTAATCCTGACTGACTGTCCTGTAAAAGAGGAGAGTGGTGGGAGAAAGGGTGAAGCAGAGAAGGGGTGACACATGTAAATGGCGTTGCCGTGGCAGCGCACAGGATAACGAGTGACATGGTTTATTCATCCTGCTGAGGCTGTACCCTCCTCCTCCTCCTCCTCCTCCTCCTCCTCCTCCTCCTCCTCTTCCTCCTCACTGCAGATCTGTTGTGATACACACACACACACACACACACACACACAGAACTGACAGATTGAATCTCCCCCGCACACATTCACAAACACACTTTTTATTGACTTCCCACATCCACTCTAAACTGTGTGTGTGTGTGTGCACTTGCGAGGAGTTGGCGAGCAAGCAGGAAACACAGGTTCAACCTATCATGCAGTGTTTCCTGTCAGGGAGCGGACACACCTCGACCAATCACAAGGTCAATATTCGCCCGGTCCGCACTGCCGGTACACCTATTAAACTCACCTATTAAAGGCGAGCTCACAGTGTGCTCCCGGAGAGGCAGGATTTATCTATCATGCTCTAATTGGTTGATTGTGGCTGTTCTGGGGCGAGATTGAGTCGTCCATCATGTCCCGACTGAGGGCTGCCGACGGGGGAGGAGCTGCAGCCAAGCGAGCAAAATTGCCCCTCATAAGGTGTAAGGGCTCGGGGTTTTTAAGGTGGCAGGCGGTGTTTTTATAGAGAAGTTAACGGATTCTGAGTTAATCTGTTCGGCTCGGGCAAATGGTTATCGACTGCCCTCAGGGAACCAAAAAAAAAAACCCACACAGTTTTTTTTTTCTCTTTCGTCACGTCCCCACCTCCTCGTGATGAATTTTTATGTTGCTTTGTCAATATTACTACAGTAAACCCCCTCCAGGTGTATCATTAACTTGTTTTTTTACAATTGGAGCAGCCATCAGCTGTTCGGCCCTCCTGACTCTTTTCACATCTTTCTATATATCCGTGCTTTGAGTTACCCAGCCGGCAGCTCTCCCGATTCAATAGCGCGCCATAAACCACGGCCGCAAACCTGTGTCTGTTTTACTGAAGCAATTTGGCATGGCTCAAGGGCACAACAGCAATATCTCTTTCCTCTCTGCCCGCCTGTTCAGCGGCGGCCCCCTGAAGGCGAGCTGCAGCCGAGGAAAATAGCGTCCATTCTCACGTCTGGCTGTTTGACAGACTGCTCTGTTTGGGCACAGAAAGGATCGGGGCAGTCCAGACTGACTGGTGTTTAGATACAGCTGATGACTTTGTCTGTTCCTGATGGCCTCCGTCTGTGTGACTGTCCAGCACAAATGCCTTTGACTTGCTGATGTGTTTACAAGGGGAAAAAAACAACCTCCATTTGGTTTGTCTGCGGAGGAAATATTACACAATAACATGGATTTATTTCAGCTCAGCTTTGTGCCACGGCGATTCACTCTTGACACAATCAATAGCTGCTATTGAGGTGATACAAAGCAAACATTTGGAAAGCTCAGCCGGCTTCTGACTTTCATCTAACGCCTCCAGACTCACTTTTCTATCAGTTTTTCAGCCGCTCTAATTCACTGACTGGGTTTTGAATAATGCTCTGAATATCATTCTGAATTGAAATGAGGTTATTGGAAGTTGGAACATTAGCTGTGTTGGTATTCATTCACATTTATGACTATCAGCTTCTTGGCTTTTGTGTGAAAACTCATTTCACAGTGTGAAATGTTTTATAGGTGTGATTACAAGGCTCATTGATCAAATCCTTAGTATTTCATCCAGCGTAATCTGAAAGGCAAACGTTTGTTCCTTTATCAACACAAATATTTCACATTTTTATGAGTCCACGGAGTAAATTGTCATTCAAACTTAGTTTTTGTGTTTGCTGTTCCTCGCTTTTTTCTCAGCTGAAATGCAAGCCTCACAAATAGCAGAGTGGCCTAAGGAATACACAGACCTTGGCATAATTAAAATGATACAGGTTTGATCCTGGTATCACAGTGTGTCCATTAATTGCTTTGTGACTTTCAAAGCAAAATAAATCTTTGGAAGCTCCTTTAATGTCCACGATGACAAGCTTCAAAGTTCCATCAAACTTGTTTTTGCACAGAGTTTGTCGGCTTGTTTTAACTTCTTCTTGTTGGATTATTGATTAATAAATATTCTCAATGTCTTGTGCATCATCTTACATGTATTTCTCTGTGAAGCAGCCTCATATGCAGCATCTGCTACTCTTGGAAGGGTTTCTTTGAATAAACCTTCTAACTTTTAAATGAAGCTCTGTGGATTTGACTAATGATTGTTCACACAAGACAAGTGTATGCCTGTCAGGGAGGCTCCAGTCTTGGACAACAGACAGTGTTTCTATGCTTCCAGTGGATATCCAGAAAACAGATGACAAATATCTGGGCCCAGACTTCCTCTGCAGTCGGATTGGCAACTTGATATTCAAGAACGACGAGAAGGACACGTCTCTGTTCATCTCTAAAAAAAGATATCTGCAGATAACTTTAAAAAAAAACTCATCAGTCATCACCAGATGATGGTTGATGGCTTTCAGATAATGTGATCCGCCTCTTTTACTTTGCTGAACTGCAACCACTGGCAGTAAAACGTATGGGCGCTGTGTGTGTGACGTCACCTGTAGGTTTCTGAAGAGCTCTTTGGAAGCTCAGAATATGTCACTCTGGATACCGCCATCTTCCAAAGCCCGCTCAAACATGATTGATCAACACAATAATTCTACAAGAAAAAAGCAGAAATGTGACTGGTGCTGAAGTCTTGGTTCCTCATGATGTGTTTATAGAGATGGGGGAGGTCTAATAAATAATAAACAAAAAGATTAGGGTGCATTATGGGAAGTGTAGGATCTAGTGGTTTTGAAGCTTGACCCACATTAGGAACTTGAAAATCCCTCAATAATTACAATATTAAATCAGTGGAGTATCTTCTGTAGTTAGATAATTATGTTTATTTATGTGGCACAGAATCATAAGTTTATCTCAATATTCCATATTTAGATTGTTGGTTCACAGAGAAAAAAGGAGGAACTTCAAGAGAGCAACAGAAGAGCGACGATGCTTTATGTTCAGAGACGATGTAACAACACTTTGTCCATTTTGTGTCATCGTCCTATTAATAATTTAGCAACAATCAACGCATTGTCAAAACAACTATGCAGCACATAAATGTGACAGGCTCTTGATGGCTGACGTGAAGAGAAACACTGAATGCTTTATTTGTGGTCTAAAAGTATGTCTCTGTTTCCACGTGCAGATCATCCAGGACCGCGTGCTGGAGCACGGCTCCAGGAGCAGCCTGATGTGGAACAGTCACCCCGGGGGGCTCTTCGCCCTGCCGCAGTACTCCGGATACCTGGGAGACTTCCCCTTCTACTACGCCACACTAGGTCAGTAACACACACACACAAACACACACACACACACACACACTGTACAAAAGCGCTGTTACATAAGAGCGATCATGCACGTACTGTACACAGCTATAAAGCAATGAAGTGATCTGTAAAGGTTGGCCAGAAAAGTTGCAGTCATCGCTCCAGCACCAAATATTTTGTCACACTTTATGTACAATGAAAAACTTTTCATAGATTTCAGTCCAGCCAGGCTGTGGTTCTGCAGACATACAGCCTCGAGCCCTGATCTACTGCCCTCCTCCAGTGGTCGCGTCTAGCAGCGAATGGAGTGGAGGAATGGGCCTTTGACGGATGTTTGTATTAGTCCTGCTGACACACCAGCCCGTCCATCACTGCTTTTTGAGTCAGCATTGCTACTGCTGCTGTCGCCACGGTTCAGCTGCACCGAGTTTTCCCCCCTGCCACATATCTGTGACCCGGGAACCTCTCCATCCTTTACTTCTCCACTCCATCATCATCCAGCTCTGCCACAAACACACACGCACACACACAGATACAGGCAGCAATAGCACAAACACACAAATTCAGTTGATGCAGCACCCGTGGGTGGAGAGCTGATATTAAAATGGACGGGCACGGTGATAGCCGTGGATTACAACACCGGCAAGTTTATTTGTTTGTCAAAGAGGAAGCAATTAAAACACAGACGGGTTTTCAGGAGACGAGGTGGTTTGTCACTGATGGTGACATCAAAGAAGGAGAGTTGCCAAGTGACAATTGTTCTTATTCTCTGAGAGCCACTAACACACACACACACACACACACACACACACACACACACACACACACACACACACACACAGCCAGACATACACAGCAGGAACTGACTCAGTTTTTTCTTGCTTTATTTTACATTTTATTTAGTTTGAACAGTGTCTATACTCGAAATATTGAGAATATATTGGCCTTTCATTTTTAAATCAAACATTCTGTGATAAAGACACGTCTGAGTAAAGATATTTTATTAAGTTTAATATGAAAAACAACCTGACAGTACACGATGAACAGTTATAATATATAATGAGGTAGAATTTAAAACAAAACTATATTCAAATGGAACAAAGCCAATCGAACATTTATCACTGCAGTTTATGTGCCAGGACATTTATACTAATACACTGTGGCCAATAGTATGCGGATACCATACGTGGTGTTTAATGTGCTGCTATAAACAGCCTTCACTCTTCTGCATGAAGTTATTTTTGGAGCCGCACTGCAGAGTTTTGGTCCCATTCAACCACGAGAGAGGTCCGCCACTGACCGAGGGATAAGGTCTGCGTATCATGCCCGAGCTGTTGGATGGGGTTCAGGTCAGGGCTGTGTACAGGCCAGGTCAGTTTGTTCCAAAACTGACATTTTTTTATTTATTTTTGTGCACAGAGTAACTGTCATCGTGAAACAGCAAAGGGCCCTCATAAATCTGTTGGCATAAACTGTGGCCCCAAACAATGGTTCCCATCCGGGGGGTCAGGTCGCCGTCGACATAAATCTGAGGGTTTAATGATTTTTGGAACCGGAAAAAAGTTCTGCACCAAAATGCCACTTTTGTGTTTTTATTTGATCTTTAGTCTTTGCTGGTTGATTGTGATGACAGGTCAAAAGTCAGGCCAGATCAATTCAAATGGAGCTGAACCATCAAAACAAACCCAGACTAAAGCATGTCACAACAGGCATGTCCATAAACGTGTGTGTCTCAGGTAACCAGTGTCATCGTGGGCATTAAACAGCCAAATCAATCCTGAACCAGCCCTTTGTGTTCCTGTGAGCCGCTGAGACGTGTAATGTGCTGACGCAGCGTTCTGCTAAAGGCATAAAACAGCATGCACATCCAAAATTTAAAATCTGCCGCATGTCGCTAATTCTGCTCCAGGTTTTGTTCAATGTTTCATGAAAGTCTGTTTATGGGCTTGTTACAGATTTACATCCCAGGTGTTTAAAAACTCTGCACACTCGTAACTTTTTCATCACAAATCATGGCCGTAGTTTACCAAGTTTTAAGGCTGCGCGTACTCCTCATCATAAAAAGTTTCTCGGTGGTGGAAAGGAGACTCTAATGCTATCTCCTCTGCGCCATGCTTTGTTGCTTTGAGTTAGATTAGATTTAAATTAGGAAAAGTTGAACGTCCTCTATGATCCGTCTTGCTCAATATCTTATTTCCTGCTCATTTTCAGCCTCGATTACTCTATTCCAACATCAAGTCAGACTGAATTTAAAGTCACATCAGCACTTAGTCGTCTGTTCAGTGAGTTGCAGATACAGCTGAAGAGTTTCCAAAATGAAATATTCAGTGATCAAGAGATTTGGCATTTTCAAAACACATTAACGTTGTTGAATATTTTAAGCCCGGCTCCAAACCGTACATCCCTGACAATTAAATCATCTATATTTTTGAACTGCTGACAAACTCGTTTCAAATAACAGTGTGTGAGTGAGGCTTCAGTTCTCCTGCAGGCTTTCTTCTCTTCAAACACCCTGACATCGCATCGATGTTTGACAGTCGCCGCGCCGTGTTCCAGCATGTACTGCTCTCTGGTTTTATCAAACTGCATTAATGACTGAGTGTTTTTCCGTTGTGTGTTTCAGGTATTAAACCGTATCCTAAGTTCACAGCAGTCATCCATGCCGTCTCCCCTCTGGTGTCTCAGTCACAGCCCATCCTCAAGCTGCTGGTAGCTGTGGCCAAGTCCCAGTACTGTGCACAGGTAAGGATTTATTGATGTGGTGTGTGTGTGTGTGTGTGTGTGTGTGTGTGTGTTCACTGCAGAATCCCCCAGAATCCTCCACTGATCTTCACCTTGTGACTCCACAAATTGCTGCGCATTATGTGGCTGCTTTGCAATCGCATTTTCCAACCAAAGCAACAACGACGCTCATCCTCCATCCCTCTGTGTGCACGCATGCGTGTGTCTGTGTGTTTGTGTGTTAACTTCAGTGGATTGAATTAGAGCAGCAGTTTGTAGCGGTGCTACATCTGTCTCCATGGCAGCAAAACCCCCTTCAGCGCAGCTGGAGACGGCATGTATTGATTCCCCTGCTTGCTCCTTACCAGCACGGGAAATGAAATGGAATTTGCTCCCCAATGGCTGGTTTTGTGTGTGTGTGTGTGTGTGTGTGTGTGTGTGTGTGGGTGTGTGTGTGGGTGTGTGTGTGGGTGTGTGTGGGTGTGGGTGTATGTGTGTGTTTGTTTGTTTGTTTGGCCAGCAGAGCGTATGAGTAAGCGAGTTTGTATTTCGTGTAGGAGGGATATGTTTCCGTGCATGAATGTGCAGCTCTGTGATTGCGTGTTGTGTGTACTTGTGTGTAATTGTTTGGGCAGTGAAATACACAATGTGAGTGTGTGTTTACGTAGGCAGGATGCTTGTGTATTTATACCTGTGTGTATCGTGTCTTTGTGGTGTGTATTTGTGTACATACGGTCCGTGTGAGCTGTTAACACATCGACTCTGTGTATGTGTAGGACTGTGTTTAGTTGAAATGTTTTGACACCAGCGCCGTTATGATACTTTTGTTCCGGTTCTGATCCCAACAAACCCCTCACTTTGAGGAATATGAACCTTTTTTCCAATTTTAAACAAGCCAAATGTCTGAAAAGTGAAAGAAGCACTGGATCCTACTTCCCATCATGCTACTTTTTGTTAGACTTTTCCTGCCTAAGTGCAGTCTTAGGCAGGAAATGTTGGAGTCTTTCAAATTTGGAGCATCTGAGCTAACATAAGGGTTAACCCTGATATTAACACTACCACTAACCCTGACCCTGATGACATCACTCTGATGTTTGCATGATGATGTCACTGGGGTTATTTTTTGGGAGAAAAATAAATTGAAAAATGTCCCCCATAACCATAATTTATCTGTTTTCAGATTGATAAAAGCACTATTAGTTTTCTACACCTCTAGTCTCAGACCTCACCTCTGTCTCAGATCCTTCGCTGAAATAACCCTGATGATGATGATGACACTGTGATGTCATCAGGCTCTTCCAGAGCCATTATGCCAACTGCTTTCATGGGCTGAACAGGACTTCTCATGACCATCACACTGACTTTTAAGTGTAAGGTTGGTGGAGAGCGCCTTTAAATCACGAGCAGCCTTACCTGAATAAAGCACGGCATAAAACTGAAGTGATCTTTGACTTTGAGTTTATTCCTGACAAAACCACATCCAGATATCCACTAGCTCGATATGATGATGTGGCGTGGACCTTGAGTTCAAAGTCAAGAATGAAAAAGCAAAACTTTTAACCTAACGTGGCAGAAAACATCTTCAAATCCAAGACAGTGAGCAAACTTCATGTTTTCTTGAAGACCGTGTGGTGCTGTTTAAAAAGCAGCAAGCGGCCCTTCAGTGGAGATTGAATTCATTATTTAAATTCAGAAAATAGGTTCAGATGTGAACAGGCGCTGGATTCCAGCTGTGGACATTTTCAACATACAAACACATTTCAGCAGGCACCAAAAATATCAAGGGTCGATATCCGGCCTCACCATGTGTAGTAAAAACCCAATCCACACATGCAGCTATCGGCACACCTCCAGCCAACCACTCTCACAAACACTCTCCCATAACAGCGGGTTGAATGAGTAAACTCTGCCTTCATCCTAACTTTTATGGAGGTGCTTTTGTGTTTGCGTACCTCAGGCTGTGCATGCAGAGTGGAGAAAGCCAGGTAACACAGCCGGGGTGTTTTCTTCCACTCTGGGCGTACAGAAAAGAAGAGAGAGGGAGAGGCAGGGCGCTTGCTGCTGGGCTACGAGCGGATAAGGAAAGGGATATAAATAAATGAATGGAAGGGGGAGAATGAAAGAAGCGCTGAGGGTGGAGGAGGCTAAATTGGACACAAGAAAGCTTCTTGCATTCTGACACAGCAGTGGCCTCCTGCTGTGTGTGTGTGCGCGCGCTTGTGTGTGAATGTGTGCACAGAGCGCTTCTTCCACTCACACTGCAGCGTCTTCACCATTTTTCCTCCAGTCATACACATACATACACACCATCAGCACCACGAGAGGGCTGGTGAGCTGACGGAGACACCATCTGTCTTTCTAATCAAAGAGGAATAGAGCTCTGTTAGAGTGAATTAACGCCTTTCTCTGCCGTGTGTGTGTGGAGAGGTCCAGACTGTATACCTGTTGTTTTCTTGCAGTGACAAACGCTTCCTCCAGATTCAGCCTCGTGAATGATGCTTGTTTTTTTTCTGCGTTCGTGCACGGTGATCAGATCATTTTGCCGTTCATCAAACCAGCTGTTTATCATCCTTTTTCTTTTTTTCACTCCGCTAACACACAACTGCCTCAGCCACAAGAAAACACCTTAACACAGACATCCAAATGGCTCCCGGCTCATAATTTGGCAGGTCCAGTCAGGGTGCAAAAATACCCGAGGGGAACCGCTGCTGTGTGTGACGTAGTTAATGTCAGAATAATGTGAAACTTTATCGATCCCTGCAGGGAAATCTTTGTGGTCGGCCTCCATCAGGGACGTCTGAGCACAGTGTCGGCTGCAGCTCTGCACAGTAGAGCTGGGATGGATTAATTTACTGACTTGTTCAAGGACGTTTCAGCAGGGCAGATGTTAGCTGACACACAGCAACTTAACATTGCTCGGCTAGATGCTGATGATATGTTCCAATCGCTTTTCTTGTCACTAATTAGGCATTTCTATATGTTAATAATTTTGATACTTTGCTTTGCAATTCATATAATCATTTAACAGCCTCAAGATTCACTAAACTGTGCCTATATTGGGATAAATTTCTTATATAATATTAATTAATATTTATTAATCATCTTTTTGAAAAGAAGTTTGTTAAAAAAAAAAAAGCCAGCATGTGTCATAATATTGTTCAGGTTTAGAATGTGGTTCTGACGGACATGATTGTCCCACAATGCTGTGTACAACAGAAATGGAGGACGTGGAAATGGAAGCATGGCAGATGGTGGTGCTACAGCTCCAGGCAAAGCCCAGAAAACAGCAAAATAACAAGCCTTTGGAAAAAACTTTTCTACTAGCTGTTTGTGAAGTTTACCAAATATGAAAATCGGGCTGGGAGAGGCTGTAAACTGCACAAAGTATAACTGTCTACAGCACGTAATGAACACCTTATAGTATTTTGTGGTCATGTGAACAAAGGTTTCCATAACCCTTCATTTTTAGCTCATAAGCTAATGGCAGCATGTGTGGTACTGTATAGTGCTAAAAGACTGAAGCTAATATATATATAATAACACTGAAACACAGATACAAATTTTTGTATTGCAGTGTAGTTATTCATAATATTATAATTATGACGTATGAAGAACAAAATGGAAGTCTTAATTATTAAGGTAAACACTTCAAACAGTATGTTCCCACATTTAACCTCACAAGACAAACTGCTTTCAGGACTAAGTGGTGGGTTTGCACTATCTCAGGTAACATTTGCTGTGGTTGAGTATGAACAAAGAATTGCTAACATTAGCCTAAACTCTAATACCAACCAGGCCTGGTTGCCACACTGCTGACCTTGTCTTGTTAACATAACCTGTAGATAGCTTAATGAAATGCTTATTTCTATAAACTGATGAATGTAGAATCTGTCAGCAAGGGACCAAGATTTTATTGGCCGAAACTTGGAGCCCATCAGCTATCATCGATTTGCATTTTAGTTATTTGCAATCATATCCAGATATCTGTTTATAGAGATTAGCATTAATGTGTCTTCCTCATCATTCTCACACATGAAGTTGCTAATTGGACTAATCGATACACATTTTTCATTTTGTAGCTGAAACATCACCAGAGGCTAAATCATTGTCCAACGATAGCCAGTGGGTTCAGACACTGATGACATGCTAACTCTTAGCCTTGTAAGTAGCACTCTTTAGGTAGCAAGCTAGTTAGCCATCAGCAATGACGCACCACCCCAACCCTAAACTCTTTAAATACTAATTATTGTTCGTACTACAGCCCCATGTAGACGCCTCAGCTTTAGCTAACCCAAAGCCCGACAGGCTTGCTGTGCCTGGTTCCGGTTGTTGTGTTGCAACAGGACATCATCATTCAGGGCGGGGCTCGTTTTATGTCACCAAACAGTTTCACATAAAATTTAAGATGGATGAGAAGACCAGACCAAGATGTATGGATGAACTGTGTGTGTGTGTACGAGCAGACAGGAGTCATGTTATGTGTGTGTGTGTGTGTGTGTGTGTGTGTGTGTGTGTGTGTGTGTGTGTGTGTGCGCGTGTGCAGCTCATCAAACATTAATGAGGTCCGCTGTGGCGCTGTGGAGGCGCAGTGAATGGAGAAGGTTGACTCCTGATGACATGTCCATGTTGGCTGACCTGCAGGATGCAGTCATATAAACCACAGAGCGACTGTGGCTGGAGAACACGGAGTTCTTTGTTTAAAACACCACCTGAGTGGAGGTGCACTGTGAATCATAGGGGCTGGAAAATATGTTCAGCAACACGTCGTACTTAGAAATGAAACCTGACAACGTGACGTGATTGGTTACGGGCTGAATTGTACAAACCATTCCGGAACTATAATTGGAAATATTTTATCACTTCAGTTGCCCTTCTGGCTCTTTAACATTCAATCAGCTTGTAATAAGGTGACATTTGCTTTGCCGCGGGTCACATAAATGTCACATGTTCAGTGGGTTGATTCAGGAACACGTTGGGAAGGGTTGTTTTTGTTGGAGGAAATGAGATTAAATACAATGCAGTTATTTGGGGCAGGTAATAAGATCTTTCTTCTTTCTTTCAGATCATTGTCCTGTGGAACTGTGACAAGCCTCTCCCTGCCAAGCACCGCTGGCCTGCCACCTCAGTGCCCGTCATCGTCATCGAGGGGGAGAATAAGGTGAGCTTGAATGTTACCTCGAAGGTGATCGCTGGCATTTTTAATTACGTTGCTCTTCTCATGCACATTCTCAGACTGTACAGTATCCTGGCACGTTTGATTCAGTTTGAGAGTTTCTGGGAGTTAATGAGTTTCGATTTGTGCTGCAGTGATTCCATTAAAGGACAGTTTGTGTGGTTTTAATTAAAGCTCAGTAATGAGAATAATATACATTGAAAGGCTAAAGCATATTGTTGGAGAAGATAAGGAGGCAATCAAGTGCATGCGCACAGTAGCATTTATTTATTTTTAATGCATTTATTGCTGTTTATTCTTCACTTAAATCACACTGAAATATCTAATTAACTGAAGAAAGTGACCAAATCTCTCTGGAGACCTGAGTTCCAGCTGAGTTGGAATATAACACCATAAATACATGGCCAGAAAACAAGCTGCTATATTGATTTAATGTGTGTGCGTGTGTGTGTGTGTGTGTGTGTGTGTGTAATAAGTTGTGATCCTCGCTTCCATGCAGCCATTTCAAACAGGACAAAATCTGTTTTTAGGGGTGCAGCTAAAAATGATTTTCATTTTTTCATTTTCATTAGGTGCTGATTATTTTCATGGTGTATTGAAAACTTGTTGGGCTGTAAAATGAGAAATGAATTAAAAATGTAAAAAAAACAAAAAAACAAAGATGTTCAGCTTCCAAAGCAGCAAATCTTCACAGCTGAAACACATTTTTGAGCTTTTTTTTTCTTTTCTTTTTTTGTTAATTTCGTGCTGATTGACTAATTGATTAATGGACTGTTCCTTTTAGCTTTACCGTCATTATTTCTTTCTTTAAAAACTTTTCACAGGAGAGAAGCTTTTTCAAATATGACTCAGAACTTAAATGTGAATTAAAAACAAAGTTTTCCTGTGTGGGCGTCCATTTTCTCAGCATGTCAGGGCAGACATTTCTTGTTCCTCTATTCTTCGGACCGATGCTGTCATAAAAGACACATTTTATTTTTCCGTGGCCTTAACCCTCCAGACAGACATAACCCAGAGCTCTGAGCCGTGAGCATGCCTCACTGCCATTTATTATGACAACCTTATTCGTCTTTCACTGCCTTGTTGAAGGGGTTGCTGTGTTTACCCACACCTCCCTGTGACCTCTCCTTGTCAAGGAGTCAGAGGTCAGACGTGGACACACAGGGTCATATTTGCCTCGAGCCACTGATTCAAGCTCACTTTCTAATTAAGAAAGTGAAGTGATTTTGTTCCAACATGAGTTATCAGGCTCATCCGACGCCGTCCTTGCTCTCCCTGCCGCTCAGGAGGACTAAACGTCACCTGCCAATCAGAGGAATTGGTTTTCACATCAGCGTCATTCAACCGACGGTAGGCTGGGTTTATGGTTTACCTCTCCCCGCGGTTCAGAGTGGTTTCTCCCAAGCTGTCAATCACAGTGGGAGGGCTCTCTGTGTAGCTGTGTGTCTGTGAAAAGTGAGCAGAACAGGCTTAGTGTACTGTGTGTGTGTGTGTGTGTGTGTGTGCATGTGTGTGCCAGGCAGCCTGTGGTTTGTTGTGGTTGTGGCGGGTTCTGTGTTTACTGTGGCGAGCCAAGCTGTGTTCCTCCACCCCACAGTGAGAGAGGTTTTTCATCCCTTTGCCTTTTTCCCTGCCACCTTCTTCCTTATCCCCTCTCTCTCTCTTTCATCCCTTCCTTCCTTGCTCCCAGATCCTCTCTTCTTTCCTCTTCGTCATCTTCCTTCCTCTCATCGCCCTCTCCTTCAGTCCTCAGCTTGTTTTGCACACTGTCCTCAGGAGCACAGCCTGAATTTTAGAAATACTGAGGCGAGTTCCCCTGATGCACCACCTTCCGTCTAACATCTGAAACGATTTAGATGTCTCATGTTTTATTTCATCGTTCAACAGTTCAATTTTATTTTTAGCACATTTTATTTCCAAACATGAAGCCTACATTCTGATTCAATGCCTACACACTGCCAGGAATAAAAAGAAAAAAAGCTAAATCCCTTGTGTGTGTGTGTGTTTGTTCATTAATTTATTGATGAACTAAAATAAATCAGATTTAAATGTATTAAGTTTAAAAACCATCACTTTTAAAGCTTTAATGATAGAATGAGAGGTTTCTAAAAATTACAAATTCCCAGCAAAGAAACTCAGAGCACAACTGTCCACCTGCACACATCATCGTCTTCCTTCCCTCGCATGTTGGCATCGTTTAGCTTAACGAATAATAATGTATCATCATGCAGGTAGAAATACAACATTTTAAAATTGGTATTTTTTAATATTACTGACTAGTCCAACAGCAGTCAGCCCACCTCGGCGTCTGTCTTTCAGCCTTTTATTTCACCAAGCTCTCACCAACCACTAAAAGTCTTCCTCCGTCAATGTCCTCTTCTCTCAGCTCTCTCCTCTGTCATGATGTCCATAGAGGCTGCTGAACCCGGTAACATTGCCCACTTGCCCAGTTCGGGTTCTATCATGCTGAAGTCTCCTGAAGCTTTCCAGATAAACTTCAGTTAAACATAAAGCCTGTGAAACGCTTGGATCAGCTCATGTTGCTAACAGCATAGGGATAGCTTTGCGATTAGCCGAACCAGCTATGCGTTACCTGCACACGTCAGTTTGTGTATGCGTGTGAGGCTGAGGGTTGTTCTTTAGCGTGTGTGCTAGCTAACGGTTTGTGCCTCAAGCTTGTTAATTACTTGAATCAAATGAGAAGGAAACACAACAAGCCGCGTTCATCGACACACAGGAAAGCAAGTTGTGGCTAATCGCATTTCAACCGGAGAACTCTAGCAGGTTGAGAAATACCGCGTCCCTCATAGTTTATTTGGAGTCATTCTTATGAACACCATGTTGTTGTCATGGATTCTCACTAATGCGGCTAATGTGTATTAATCCACTGCTGAAAATAGTCCCAGATAAATGCACCGTTCACTCCTGTTTGAGTAACATTTGCTAACAACTATAATGTCCATGAAATTAAAATGAAATGATATTTGTGACCTGTTTTAATGGTTTATGTCTTCAATTGGGACGAGTTGGGATTTATTGACAGAAAAACCTCACACATCGCTCTTATCCCTCTACATTTAACCCTCTTTTCCTCCCTGTGTCCTTCCCTGTGTCCTTCCCTCTGTCATTCCCTCTGGCATGGTGGCCTCAGAAACCTGGTTTATGATGGTTGATTTAAGCCGTGTGAGGATCTTAGCAGTGCTTAATGTGGTTTGCACACACACTGGTGGTCCTCCACTCCCCTCTCACTGTCTCTCGCTCCTCTGCTGCTGTCCTTTAGAGAGGAGGTGAAGTGCTAGAGGCAGATTCCTGCTGTAAGAGCTCACATTCCTGGAGAGCACCAGGAAGCCCCAGGCTAATATGTCGCACTTCTAACATTACAAACCATTTGGGGGATGGAAACAGCAGCCTCTCATCCTCTCTTTGTCTTTTTTTTTTTTGTCTCTTTCCCTTTTTGCTGTTTGTCTCACTGTCACTCCTCCCCCTCCTGTCTGCTGTCTTGCCCTCCCCTCCAACTTCTTCTTCGCTGGTATTGTCTCTGACGTGTTGTGCTGAAAAACAAGTTGAAAACAAGGAGCGGAGAGATGGCATTGTTTTGTTTCTCTCTGTATGCCCCGCAGGAAATTATAGCTGTAATGATGACACTAGAAATGAGAGGGAGGTGCTGCTTCTCCTCTTTCCTCTCACCTCTCATTTTCTCTCGCCTTTTCTCCATCTGTAAATACAACTGTCACTCATGCACCTCGCCTCCTCCACCCTGTTACAATATGAGCGACAGGCAAAACTTTCTGCTGTTGTTGCTTCTCGAGGATTTTCAGGGGGGAAGATGGCATCATTGACCATTGACATCAGCCCTGATAGTTCTGTCAAGGCTCAGCTGCTTGAGGTGCTGGGAGCTGGAAATGAGGAGATGGGCATGTAAAATTAAGCTCTAATCCATGATGCTGTATGAACAGGCACCTGCAGATATGAAAAGTCTTATATTATGGGTCTAAAACATTAGTTCATAGTTGTGGACGTTTATATGTTCAAGCTTTTCATTATTTTTCAACCAGTTTAGACATTTAGTCAACCACTATGTCTTTATTTATATTTGTAAGTATTGGTCTGACATACTGGAATCTTTCCAAAAACTTTTTTTTTTAAATCTGTAATATATATAATGGGAAGATCTGTTGCATTTCTCCAGTTTACATGATTGTAAAGTAGAGAAAACACAAAGTTGTCTTATGGATGAACCTGATTTGAAGCCTCGTAGGAAAAATAAACAGAAAGCACTGAATTCCTGTAAAGTGTTGAAAAACTGAGGTTTTCCTTCATTTGAGTGGGGGTAGTGTGTTTTGGGTACAGCGGTGTGGGCCACGGGGGTGTCGACACTCTGATACTCCACCTGCTCTGACTCTGTTTCATAGTCTGGCTAAAAAAATGGACACACCAAGAAGTTTCCTTTGATTTGGATGTCATCAAATTTATAATTCTTTATTCTATAGCAACAATCTGCAACAACCAATCAGAAGTGAAGTTGAATTACAAACACTGTTGGGTTATGTAAATGATCTGAAGACATCATGTTGGCCAGTGATTCTTCAGTATACGATGACATGTTCTACTTTGAGTTATGGTTATCTGCAGCAGCAGAGTGGATAACAGGCAATGGACAGTGAGGCCATGTATTGTCGGATTGTTTGTGGTGTTAGTCTTCTGTCATGAAAACCTATTTGAGGGTGAGGTTACTCCACGGGAGTGCAGCAGGCCGACAATGTCAGGTGTTTACCGAGAAAAGAGGTCATCACTGACTATGCTCAAATGTAAATGTAATGGCTTCTCAGTGCAGATGGTGTTTTAAAAGTATTCTCACAGAGGCCTGACCTTCAGAGCTGTGCTGAATAGCAGCCTTTCCAAGCTGTGTGTGTGTGTGTGTGTCATTAAAGCTATGCATCCGTGAGCTGTTTCTTGTTTGTGTGGGAGGTTGTTTTGAGTCCGAGCACACATCCAGTGTACAATACGTACACTCATCCTCAATGAGAAGCTGCTGTTTTCTCATCCGAGCGCTTTTCAGCAGAGCAGCACACCAAAGACTTCCCGTCTAAATATCCTCAAGATGTTGATCTTTCCATCCACCCACCAGGCCCCAGTCAGCATCACTCTCTCTGCTTCCAGTAAATATTCAAGGACCGTCGTGCATTATACAGTTTGGTTTCATCTGCCGTCAAATATACATATTTTGTTTTCTGCGGCGGTGGAGAGGAAAGGTAAATTTGTGCCATATGCAGGACACATGACTCACGCTCTATGTGTCTGGCTGCAGTTATGTGTTGCTATTGATTTAAAATAGAAAGACGGCCCTGCGGCAGTAATGGAAACTTGTATCAGCACTCTGTCACTGCTGAAAACAATGTGCAGCAGCAGCATGCAGTAAAGGCAGGATATTGGCTTTTCTCTTCTTCTCTGTGCACTGCTGTTTGTTGATGTCACGGCTTGTTGTCTCCGCAGAATGTCATGAATTTGTAAGGAATCGTTAAAAACGTATTCAGTAGAACAGGCTTTGATTCTGAAACGGATCTCAAGGTGAAGCTCAGGATTGACCCGTGGGTTTCAAATCCATGAGCTTTAGGCGGTGACAGAACAAATTAAAGCGGTTCTAATCAATATTTTTATATTGGATGGACTCCATGACTACATGACTACTTTGTGAAAGAGGCTGAGCATTGATGAACTCACAAAGAATTAGATAAGAGAAAAGATTCTTTGGATCATCTAAACTCGATGAAATGTTGCAGCATCTTTTTTTTGTTACTGCTCCCATGGTGTCATTTTTGGCCACAGTAAGCAGCTTGTTTCAGCAAAAGAACCTCTAAAAACTGACTTCATGCTACCTGCAGGCACCTATCAACAAAACTGCTGTCAAGCTGGATGGATATAGAGAGAATTCAGCAGCTGAAGAGCCAGATGTTTCCCTTAAGAGTTAGTGGAGACCAAAAGAAAGCTAAAAGTCAGAGGAAATACTGGAAACACAATCCCAAATGAATGTTGCCGGAATGTGGAATGTTCTGTTTACAGTTTGTTTTCCCTGAGTGGTCAAAGAAATCAGTCAGAATCAACTTTCCTTCTCCTCTCAAGATGTCAGTGGCACGTTGTGATGGTGGTTTGACGTTGACACGACGTTGCCTCCAGGAAACCTTGAGGGAATACTTCTAGGAACGTCTTCGGGAATCTCCAGGAGCAGCTGAAGGACGTGGTTCAGGAGAAGTTGTCATAGACTTTAAGAAATTAAATTCTTGAATAAATGTTATGTATTTTTAAAAATGCAAACATGACTGGATGTTTGATGGAATGACCTGTATTTGAAAGACACCCCACAAAACAACCTGCAGTCACTTAGGATGACATGGAGCTGTTAATGTTTCCATGGAAACATTAAATGAAAGCTGTCATCTGTGTGAATAAACACCTTCACACGGTCGGATTGCAAAAATATGCAGTCTAATGAAAAAAAGGGACGTGTCCATAAAGGCCTTTTACTCTTTCATTTTCCACAGCTTCAGATCTGCGTTTGCTCTTTCAGCCTTTTTTTCTTTAATGTGTTCCAGGCAGCCAAACGATCACAAATGAACGCTGAGTGAAGAATCCCAGAGTTCTCATCCTAATGATGTGGTTTTTAACCCTTCACGCTCTGTGTTTCCCCCTGCAGGTGATGAGCAGCCGTTTCCTGCCCTACGAGACCATCGTGACGGATGCGGTCCTCAGCCTGGATGAAGACACAGTGCTGTCCACCACAGAGGTATCTTCTGATGTGATAAAACACATTAGACTAGTGAACTCTCCTCTTCCTCTCTGTGTGTCTCCCTCTTTTGTCTTGATAGTCGGCTCCTCTTGAGACAAAACAAAGTTGCAAAGTCTCTCTGTATCCCAAATGCAACTCTCTGATTGCATTTCCTCTCTTTCTTTTTGTCTCTTGTGTCTCCAAGTTATCGCTCTGCAGCTCCATTTTTAAATCGTTCAGGCTTTTACTCCCAGTGCCTTACTTTTTCCCTTTCCTCCTCTGCCTTTCTTTCTCTGCCTCCATTTCCTTCCCTCCCTCCTTTTCTTTTCATCTTCCACCTCATGTTTTTGGCGCCGGCACCTCCCGAATCCCCAGTTCGAGAGCGGCACTGTTATGGGCATTTTTTTGTTCCACATGCTGTCGGGATTGTTCCTGTTTTTCCTGGGGACACGTTTTGGCGCAGCACCATGGGAAGCCAGATGCTGCTTTGAACAGTGTAGAATTAGATCTCATAAAGGCTGTTTGTGCAGAGGATCAAGATGGCAAAGGCAGAGCTGGCAGTGAAGGGAAAATACAGACCCAAAAATAAACAGTCGACCCATGTTTCTCCCGTGAAGACAGTTCAATCATGAACAAGCAATTCCAAACTTTCGGAGCCCAGGGACCATCAGTGGCAGATTTCTCAACACATCTATCCACCCCTCCATCATGTAAAACCTTTAACTTCACAGCATAAAAGTGACATGAGTGACATTTAAAAAAATTTTGGCTTCTCAACAAAAACAAAATCCTCACTATTCTTCTTCCTTTGGCTTTCTTCCCCTCTAAGTGACGATGGCGAGAAAGAGACTCGTCTTTCACAATAAAACTAACATCCACCTCTCCAAAATCATTTTCCATGTGTTATGATCCATCATGCTCATTTTTCCATCAATACTTCCTTTCATGGGAAACATATTTTTTCCTCCCTCAACCGCCTTGCTCTTGCACTGAGGGCAAAAGAGTTAGGGCTCTTCTTCTTGACCATCAGGACTTGTCTGAGTGCACAGGTTCTGGCAGAGAGATACAAATAATGTGTATTCTGTTTAATGGTGGATTTTGACTTTAGCATTCATTAATATGCACGCTCTGGTAGTGTGGTATAGTGTGGTAATATGTGTTGTAATGTAGACGCGCTGTTTGTGGAGCCACTGAGGCCTTTTTGATGTCTTGCTCTAATTATTTGATTGAATTCTTTGATCGGCGCCTCAGAAGTTGGCTGCAGGCTGCTGCTTAGGAAACACTGCTCTGTTTGATGAGGGTTTGCCTCTGTTGTATTTTGGCATGTTTGAGTGTGCACTTCCTTTGTTTGTCCTCCCTGTAGTCTCTTTCTTTCCTTCACTCTTTTTTCTCTTACACAACATTTTGTATACTGTAAACAGATACAAGGTTTTTTTTCAGCTTTTGAAAAGTGAATGGACGTTTCAAAAAAACCAAACAGAATACCTTCAGTCAGGGTGATCTTCTACTTTTTCAAATAGCTAGCTAATAGTTATAATGTCTTTATTAATGATTAATAGATCATGAATTAACCATTAATTAGAGTCAAGTTTGGATTTCCAGGTTGTGAAGAATCCCTTCCAGATATTTATTTTTATCTCTATTTGGCATAATACAGTTACAAATGTTGGCATTTTATTGCTTGTGAGTTTCACACTTCTTAACAAGTCATCAGGTTTAGAATTCTCAATGTTAAGAACATGTTTTTAATTTGATTTCAGTCCAGATACTCACTTAGGTTGTCTTTGAGAGCCATATTCTCTGCCACTTCTGCAGTTTACATGGGTACTCATGAAGATTATGGAACTAAACTAATGGCAGAAAAAGTAGATATGACCATGAGAATCAATGAATATAGACTGGATGCATATATTGTGTCAACGTCATGAGAGTGTGTGGATACCTCAAGTGGTCATACATTCATTCAACATTTTATTGCCTGCATTTCTCATAACAAGTTCATTTCATTCGTTTTGTCAAAATAACCAATGATGTTTTTCCGACATACTGGGATCATTTTCTGGAGATGTCAAAATAACTTTGTTTTCTCGAGGTAACAACATAATTAATTTGAGATCTGGAGAAACCAAAGGGACGGTCTAGTATATTAAATCATTGTAACAGCAACATTCTCCTGCTCCTCTGACATTGCTACACTGAATGATGTTTCTTGCAATAACTGAATATATTAAACTATCCTTTGGTTTTCTCAAGATCTCAAATTAATTATGTTCTTATCTTGGAAAAAGAAAGTGTTGTTACGTTGAGATCTCAAGAAAATCTTCTGTTTATCTCAGGATTACAACACTTGTTATTTCGACATAAGATCTCACGGAAATGAAATTAACTCATTCTCACAAGAAAGCAGAGAAATCAAATGTTTGATGATGGTTAGATGGTTAAATCGACAGCTGAAAGCAGGCTGGTGTATAAATAGCTCAAAGTATAGAATGGTTTAAATAAAGGTCAGTGTCGTAGAAGGGCTACTTGGGTTTGTCTGAAGAGCACTGTGGTGCCTACCTGATCAGTCTATGTTTAAAGAACATTTCAAAAGATAATTCAGGAGTCCTGAAGGAGGATAAAGAAAATCACCATCTAAAGGGATTTTTCATAACCTGGTAACCCAAAGATTTTTATTCATTCCTTAGAAAGTGTGAATATTATATATATAAATGTTCTGCTTGGTAAAATGTAATAAACTCTGCGTCTCTGCCTGTCCAGGTGGACTTTGCCTTCACCGTCTGGCAGAGTTTTCCAGAGCGAATCGTAGGTTACCCCGCCCGCAGCCACTTCTGGGACAGCAACAAAGAGCGCTGGGGCTACACTTCCAAATGGACCAACGATTATTCGATGGTGCTGACGGGGGCCGCCATCTACCACCGGTACGGTACACACTCCACGTTGTCATCATCTGATTCCAGTACAGCCATTCACCTGGTGCTTTCATGCATTCATCTATAGATTATGAAAGTAGGTGTAATGTTCAGTGTAGCACAGCATCAAGAAACCAGTGTTTAGACACACGATATGTTTTTATCACAAAAAAAAGTCAATTTGTCTGCTACACGGGGCTCCATAGTTCCTGCGTTTAGTCATAGTACAGCCCTGTCAGCTTTAATATGGCTTCACTCAGCTGTGATGGGAGCAGTCCATTAAGCTGAAGTCAGCCAATCACGGCAGCCAAATGCTTAATCACTTTCAATAAGTCAGACGTTAAATCCGTCCAGGAACTTTAGCAATCAGTGTGTTGATGAATTCAGAGTTCAACCTGGAACGTAAAGGTCCTTAAAATTTGTGATGCATTGAAATGAAGACGTCCCCACAGTTCCAGTGAAATACAGCGCTCATCAGCCATCTCAAAAGGTCTGGAAATGTGGGAGTTCACACTTAAATGTGTGTGGTGAAATAAGGACTGGCTGAATTTTAACGGCACCACGTGATTTTTGCATTGAAAGTGACCCACCACAGATCGGATCCCTGTTCCCTTCTTCTTCTCACTCCTCACTCCGTCTCCTGCAGGTATTACCATCACCTGTACACCAACTACTTACCCACAAGTCTGAAGAGCATGGTGGACCAGCTGGCCAACTGTGAGGACATCCTGATGAACTTCCTGGTCTCTGCTGTCACCAAGCTGCCGCCCATCAAGGTCACACAGAAGAAGCAGTACAAGGAGACCATGATGGGACAGGTAGGAGCGTCCTGAGCTCCATCTCATGAATGGATCCATCTTTTTTTATTTATTGTGGATCTGACTCTGAATAACTGATTGATATTAATTTAATCATGTCCTCCCTGTGCTGGAATTAACATAAATCTCACAATCGTTGACTTGAACAGAGTTATTATATAACCCTCTTTGATTTTGTCCTTCTAAATGGTGATTCATGCTGAAGCCAGTGTTGTTTTCTTTCCATCGAGTTCGTGTCACGGCCTTTCAGCTGGAGCGAACTCTCGCTGCTTTCTGGACGGCATGAATGATTCTTTGAAAGTTCTTTGGTGTGACTCAGGGTAGACAGGACAGCAGAGGAGACCAAAGCGTTTCACTTTTTCTGCCTTACGTCACTGTTTCTAGTCGGCTTCCAGAGTCCCAAAGATAGAATATGATCCAGCTAATGATTTATTGAGAAACATTAATGTCAGTCGTCCTTCAGTAATGCTCTTCTCTTGTCGCAGAGTCTGAAGCCATTATGACGATTGAATGAAAGAACGCTGATGATTGTTATTGTCTTCTTCATGTGATGAGAACGTCGTTTTCCCTCCAGTATCTAAACCAGTGCTGTGCCGAAGTACATTTAGATTAAATATATATTTATATACTCTCCTACTACAAAAGATTAAATATATATTTATATACTCTCCCATGTGGATTTATAAAATTAGAATTTTTATTTTTTAACTTAATTGAGCTGCACGATCTGTCTTTTACCCCCAAGCAGCAGCAGAAGTACCCTCTGTTGTACCCCGAGGCTGGGAAGCCCCGATCTAATTATTCATAAACTGAATCAAAGTCATTAATAACACTGATAATCTGACTCTAACGTTGTTCTCGTCTTCTCTCCCAGTCTTCGCGGGCTTCTCGCTGGGCCGATCCGGACCACTTTGCCCAGAGGCAAACCTGCATGAACAAGTTCGCCAGCTGGTTTGGCGCCATGCCACTGGTCCACTCCCAGATGAGACTGGATCCTGTCCTGTTTAAGGACCAGGTCTCCATTCTCCGCAAGAAATACAGGGACATCGAGAGGCTCTGACAGGACCGGCGCCCCCTCGGGGGGGGGGACCCCACGCAGGGGGAGGCGCGAGAGAGAGACTCTGTGGAGAGTAGAAGGAGTAGTAGGACTACAGCAGGATGGACGGGGAGCGACACAGCTCTGTCTTCCACTCAGCACATTGCCAATGACCACAGCGCCGCTGCTGCCAGGACTTGACGTGGGAAGGGATGAACAGGAATCGAGCAGATGGCGTTTGGATACGAAAAACACAAACGAGAACGGCAAACACAGACAGACAAAGACGAGTACACAAACTGATGGACATGCCAAACAGTTCTGTATGTTTTGCAAAAAAAAAGAAAGTGCAAACACGCAGCACACACTACTGACGACAAGAACTCTTGGATAGAATATTTTTTTGTACAACACGGACGAGGACGATATTTGACTTTCCTGCCTTCTTGGCACATGTGCAGGATGGTAGAAGAGGGAAGGTGTTTGTGATCATAAAACCTGGCAACCCCACCCACCATAAATCCTACTGGTCGCCCCTAGCAACCCCTCCCCAGTCTGCATCAGGACATAGTACTGGACTCACGACCAAAACCCCTGCTTTATTGCCCAGGAAACCCTGTTCTTGATTTGATTTCTGTACAAATCAGCACTCTGGTATCACTGTTCTCTCTCTGAGAGGTTTGAAATCAGAGCGTCACCAGTTTAATATGTCCGTTCTGACGGCAGAAAAGGTAAACAACCTGTTATTTCGGCGGTCTGACACAGTTTTTACAGTAAAGCAGCCATTATTTCCTGAATTTCTTGGCTCTCAACACACATCCTTGAGCCTGGAGTCTGAAACATCCTGTCTGTCCTATCCTCGGCTCTTTCTTGATGTGCTGAAATGGCTTTTCTAATGGTCTATCTGCTTCCATGTTATCACAGAGATAAGTTAGAAAAACATTGCGTTTCATATCCCATTTTCCTCTCATCCTCGCCAAGGCAGTTGTACTTTTCTCATCTTTTTTTTTTCCACTTACTTTCATCATCTTTTATTTCCCCCTCAAACTCATACTTTCACTCTTCTGTGTGTGTGTGTTTATGTGTGCGTGTTGTGTGTACAGAGCCTTGAGAAGTTGGCTCATCCAACCATAAGCTCCAGCGGAGTACATTTTCCCTCCGTTCGAATGAGTGAAAATGAACATTTCTGGATGAAATGGAGCAGAACGTTGCATTCTAACCCAAACTCGTTTCGCCAATTTATTTCTCCCTGCGCGGCCTCGCTGCAGTATCTTTACAGGGAGGAGTGGAATAAGATTTCAGCGCGTAGCAGGTCTTTGGTGACCGGCGTCATTTCACAGGAGCGCTTGTAGAGAGATTTTTTTTTCCAGTGCCATTCTGACATCAGGGTCTGCCTTTAAAAACTGTTTATTGCACATCATGCTGCCTACATCAGTTTGCCATGCTCTCGTGTTGAAATATTCTAGTCATCAGTCCAATATGGCGCTCCCGCCACTGCCACGGCTGAACCCGGCAGTGACATATCAGAGGACCTTGAAGCCATTACGTTGACAAAAGGTCTTCTCCTCCATTCGTCAGGCAGAGATACGTTCAGGCTTCAGTTAAGTAAACCTGTTTCATCAAGCTGTTGATGAAACACTCTAACATTATGGGCCATTGTGTTGTGAAAGCATGACCCACACACATGACCTGCCCGGGAGGACAGCTCGCCCTGCGTGTTCCGTGACTTCTAACAGTATCCGCATCAAACCGCCTGACATTTTGCACCTTAAATCACCTCGTTGGTGTTACAACCAGATCACAACGCTGACATAACTCTAATCTGTCACACCCTTAACTGATCATTTCAAGCTCGTAGCTGCCATTACATCTGCGTGCACGTGGTGGCGAGCAGACAGTCCACTCACATTCAGCTCCCCAAAACTTAAAATGAAAGCAGCGTGCTTTTAGTGGCCTTTCTGTCAGGCAGGTGTTCAGCGTAATGTCTCAGCCAAAGCCGTTCAGTGTGTGTTAATCAGTAGCTGTTATCAATATCAATCACACATTCAATAACTTTAACTTTGAGCTTTTTTTTTTCATTGATTTGTGTTCTTCGATGTTAAATGTATTCAGCCTTTACAGCGTCAGCAAAGGTCATATCAGTTGCTACCACAGCATTTCATGTCACACGACGCCCTCTCATGTATTCTCCCTTCTCTGTTCTCAATATCATGTTTGTATTTACATTCTGGGACTTAAAGTTTGGAGTGTTATTTGTTCGCCAGGAGAGATTTATGATGTGTTTAATGTTCGCTCATGGACAGCGTGTTATTCTGGGAAGAACTCCTTGCTCGGCCTGCATCTGGTCCCTATTTCATTTCTCAGAGAACCACATTGTTTGAATCCATATCAAACCTTTTATGTCTGATTATTTGAATTGCTGTTGTTGATCATCTCAAAGAGAAAGAGCATCCCCCAGCTTTGCAGATATTTCACACACACAGACACAATCCCCGCGACTCTCAGCACTGTACATAGGCATATATTTATTTTTGGAAAAAAGAAAGGACTGTGTACTATTTGAGATGGCGTGGCGAGAACATAAGACTGATCCTGCATCGCTGAGGGGAGTTAATGGTATTTATTCAGTTTATTTTCTTCACGCTGTGCACATTAATCCACAAAGATGCCAATATTCAGCTCATGTTATGTTTCACTCTGCATTGGTTTTCCAGGGAAATGCATATCACGCTCTGTCTCAGAGAGATATAACATTTTCAGAGTTCTAGTCGGAGAGTTTTAACTCTAAAAGATTGCATAAAACCACTGATCTAGAATTGGATTGGGCCACACCATCTTGGCTCTCTATGGGAGTCAAATTGCAAAGTCCCAATAAAGACTACGCCAACTGAAACATGGAAAATAATAAGCAGCTGGGTCCTCTGAACCAGATGGAAACATTTTCAGATCCCCCCCCCTCCATGCATTACAATAATGAGTCTGAGGCTGTGACACAGTTGAGTTTAAATTGACTATTTCAAAGCTTGAATTCAGGTCAGATAACTTGGCAACAGAAGGTGCTCCATCTTTCAGTTGGCGTGGCTGCGCGGCGTATCGAGTCCAGAGCTCAGTCAACAGTGTGATTAGATACGATTTAGGGCACCAGGAAAACCTCTGCAGCCGCTAGAACGCCTCTGTCATGTCTGTCATTTGATCAGGGGGAACATTATGCAAGTTATCGTCGTTCGCTTCAAAAACCAGCTGAAGACGGTTTACCCAAAACGTGCCAGGCAGTTGGTGTTTATAGTGGCGGTGGTGGCGTGTGTGCTGGAAACTAGTCTGTTCTTGATTTGTGCCTTTTTTTATCAACATGTGAGCTGTCGACATGCCAAGCACTGTCTGTCCTAGACTTATTTCCAGTAGACAGGCAGCAAGAGCACCGCATGCAGGGCCCCAGCAGCCCTGCCTTCATACACTGGATGAGTCACAACTTCCATTCTCTTATTATAACACCCCGTTTTCATCTTTGTGTTTGGACACTGTTGCTAAGGCGACAACGTATGACCACTTCCTGTTTGGGATTATTTATCAGTGATTTGGCTGTATCACGTTACCAATCAGCAGCACTATCTGTTGATCTGTAAGGACTCAGCCGAGCCCAGCTGTCCCGATGCCTTCTCCTCCCTCCTACCTTGTAATTAACAGAAGACTTTTATAGAGGTCACAAATGAAATAGATAAAAGCCAATTTTGTAAGAATGATTTATAAAAAAATAAACTCATATTTGATGATAACTGCATTTCCTTGTGACATTTTTTTTAACAGGCTGTGTCTTTCTTTGATTTCTGGTCATCACGTTGAAGTAGTCGGGTACCAGTCCTCCTGTCAACAACTAAAAATCTGGAAGGTGGCAAATGTTGCGTCAGAAAATCTTGTTAACTATGTCTTACCCACTGACAGTATAATGAACTGACAAACGTACGCGTGATGTCCCCCACAGGTTTCTCAAGAGCCATTTTCAAGCTCAGAATATGCATCTCTGGTCACCGCCATGTTAGTAGTCCTGCTAATCTAAAAATCAGCAGACGTGGAAAATCAGTGGTCAAACAAGCCATGTGCACTACCCACCTGTCAATCAAAGCAGTCACACTTAATTCTGCATACCTTTAAGCCTGAATATAATCTGAACGGGTGAGTTGAATATAAATTCACCCACAGTACAGTTGTCATGAACGGTAGCTATACATACCATTATATACCATTTTACTGGCAGTAAACATGTTCAAATAGTTTGTACACACACATTCATACATTGATGGCATTAGCTGCCATATGTTGTTTTTTAGGAGCTAGCCATTCACACACATTTACACACCGACGGCAAGGCAATTTGAGGTTCAGTATCCTGCCCAAGCACACGTTAACATGGAGGAGCCATGGATTTTGCTTGGTCTTACCTCAGAGCCCAACCCATCCTGGATTTTTGTGTTAAAAATGGATCAATACTATAACAATATATACAATTTCTTCTCACTTATCAGCTGACATGTATGCTGATACCGTGTAGAGCTACATATCTCATTCACCCATTCACACACAGATGGCACGGCCTTCAATTTGCTTCAGTCAAGGACATTTCAACATGCAGACTGGAGGAGCCAGGGACTGAACCCCCAATCATCCAATCTGTGGACGATCCGATCTACCTCCTGAGCCATAACCTACCTAAACTCAGATAGTCCTGATCCCAATGAATGCCTTCAGGTATTTTACTGTTTGCTGTATGCTGTTTCATACGATGACCAGCCCCAGCAATGCAGAAATCAGACGACTCATACACACTAGTGTAAACTTCCCGCGACTGTGATGTCAGCCGTTGCTCACCCACGTCTTTGCAGCCAGAAGGTGAAATCTACACCTTCGGCAGACTCTGCTGTCTGCAGACAGACGGGGACAGGTAACAAACAGTCATACCAGCTTCTCCTAAACGTCATTTCACCAATGAGGTCATCCTCGCAGACCAGGATGCAAAGCCCCGCCAAACTACAGTGTTGCTAGAAATTGTGTTGTGAAACTGCGTGAAGCCAAGTTGAAATATGAGACAGATTAAAGATCCTAAAGAAGGTAGATTTTAACCTTCTGAAAGGAAACTAGAGTTCTGTGCACGGCAGCGTTTGATTCGTGCTGTAGCGGCACAGTGAGTGGACCTTCTGACACAAGGACTGATGGTTTGTGTTAGCCCGCTTTTGTGTGCACTTTGTAAACATCACAGTGTAACCTCGAACCTTTTTATCCGCTTCATCATTTGTGACAGAATGTGCATGGACAAGTACTCAGCCCCTGACCTCTGCCTCAGCTGAATGAGAACACACTCCATTTGTACAGCAATAATAGTCCCTCACTGCTGCACTGCCCTCCGAGATATAATAACCACCCCTGTATTAGACCACTGAGGAGGGGTTTATTAGTCACTACTCAGAGCATCGATTTTCTTTTTTTTCACTTTGCTGAGAGCCTTCTCGCTGCTGCAGCGCTGCATCTGTCCTTCTGCATCTCCCTGAGGACAATAGCCTCATAACACGTCGTAGATATGACCCCGGCTTTGCTCTGAATTATTAAACACACCCATATCAGACACTGATATTCTCATGCATATCCATGACCTGACAGCGGTGCCGTATATGAGTGTGTGTGCACATGTGCTCAGATTTTAGCTCATGTTTCATATTTGTACTGAATGAGGTCCTTTGTGAATTCCCTCTCTCCGTCTCTCACTCCATCTTCCTTTTAAAAAAAAAAAGAAGAGACCAAAAGATCCCCTAGCTGAGTACTGGCCTCTGATCAAAAAAAAAAAGCCCCATATTTATCACACTCTAAGAGGAAGAAATCACCCGCACTGGTCATAAATTCTCAGTGTGACACATCTTTGGTTGTCAGTTTTTTTTAACCTGTTAGCTGATGGCAGAAAAGGCAGAGAGAGACAGCTGCCCATTAATGACTACAAACCTATTCAGATCATACTTTGATGGACCTTGTACATGACTTAAGTACACACTCTCCGCCTCTCTCTGAGATCTCTCCATGCTGCTCGCAAACTCGCAGCGACAGCAGGGCTGTGCAGCTTTGCAACAGCGATGTTGAACAAGCTATTTGTGCAGTCATAAATCAAACTTTGATCACTCTGATAATAATGGTCACATTTATTTACTTCCAAACCACTCAGCGTGAAGTTTTGGAGAAACAAGCTGTGCTCATGCAAATTGAGGGTTTCTGTATCTAATCATTTGTTTCATATTTGTTTAATAGTTAATAACCACTTGCTTATTTAGCTCGATTTAAGAGATATGTTTCTATTGTTATGCTGTATTTCAGACAGATTAATTACCCAGGTTAACATCCATCCATCCGTTATCTGTAACGTCTTATCCTCATCAGGGTCACGGTGCGGCTGGAGCCTATCCCAACTGACTTAGGACAAGAGGTGGGTACACCCTGGACAAGTCACCAGCTCATCACAGGCACAGAGACAAACGACCATTCACCAATTAACCTATTAAGTGCATGTCTTTGGACTGAGGGAGGAAGCCGGAGTACCCAGGGAGAACCCATGCAGACATGGGGAGAACATGCAAACTCCACACAGGAAGGCTGAGGGTCAAACCAGGAACCTTCTTGCTACCCCCTCACCAGGTTAACAGACCTGTCGATGTGATCTTATCTCGCATATATCAGTATCTGTTTCTATGAGTTGATGTTTACACCGTGAAACATCCCGCTCAGTATAGTATCGATTTTATCTGAAAGGCCAGAAGACTCACCCTTCAAAAACATCAGGATTGTTAATGATGAGTATGAGTGGAGGTTAACTTGCTCCTTCAGGACGTTGTCCTGCCCTCCAGGTCTTATCTGTGTTTGTTGTTTTATGTTAATGCAACAATCTTTGGCTGATTTCATGTTTCCTATAAAGAGGACCTTCTAAAAGTTTCGACCTCCAGCCAAGTTGAAGAAGTTATGAGCTCATGTGCACCACACAACTCCCACAAGGAGCTGTAAGGTGGATATTTTAATGAGAGCTCTTTATTTACACCAAATGAAGAGCTGAAGCACACATCCAGGGTTTTTTTAACTGTCGATACTGGTGGTGCAGCTTGAAGGTGAGTTGGGCAGTAAAAGATAAATTCCTTGTTAATGCAGACGTGCCCAGCGCTGTTCATGACAGCAAAACTTGTAAAGGTATATAAACATGAGTTCTGTTCTGGTAAATATGTTTATAGTTTTGGCATCATTTAAAGAACAGTGATATTTTACATTTTAATAGAGAACTACACATCAGTACTATTTCTACTTTGTAGCTGAGCGTATCATGAATCTATTCATCAGTACTGTACTGTCAGTGTTTTTAGTGCTAGATTATCATAGATGGAGTATGATTCCTAGTTGTGATTCTGGGATGCCTGATAAACACAGGCCGGACACACAGACACACACACACATAAATAAAAGTCAGCACGGTGGAGTTTTTTTTTTGAAAAAACACAGCAAGATTTATAATCCAGCAGAATCCTTAACGAGGCATCGAAATGACATGTCAGGAAGTCCCATCAGAGCAGAGCAATGATGTGTTTACATATTACATCAAATAAAAAAAAGCTGATAGCAAGAATAAGACTCAGACTTTTGCCACAGTGCATGTTCTTCTTATTAAACTTTGATGGGCCATATAAAACCTTCCAAATTTCGGTCTTCACATAATTCTAATACTATGAAATTGGCATGTAACAGAATTTGAGGATTAAATAGGATATATCAATGTCTCTACAGGCATAAACCTTCTAAGCTAGTACCTACAAATAGATAAAACATAATATATCAACTCTTCAGATTAATGCTGATTGAAATGTAGAATATCGAGGTAGACAGAATATTTTCTGCCATCACCCACACTGACGTCACCAGCACCCTCCCTCCTCACCTCCCTCCCCCCCTCCGTCCGTCCGTGTGGTGTCATGCCCTTTCGCCTTCATTTGTCTCCTCATTTTTCCTTCTTCAGGGTTGATATTGCCAAAGTTCCCATTTCTTCTGTAAAGTGCAGCCTCAGCCAGTCTGTGGTACCCTGTCACACGTCCAGTTAACAACCAAATCTTCACCACCATTACTTATAGTAAATGTGTGAGAATGTGGTGTGTGTGTGTGTGTGTGTGCTGTATATAAATGTGTGTGTGTGGCTCAGCTCCTGACAGCCAGCATGGAGTTGATCTCCCAGATGAGGTTGCGAAGTTGGTCCATAATCTGCTTCAGTTGCTGGTTCTTCTGCTTGAGCTTCTGCAGGGAAAAAAAAAGAGATAAAATGAAAGTTTTTTTTTTTTTTTTGTCATTTTAAAGACAAAAAACATCAATTATCAATGTCAGAGTGTCTGCTGAAACAATTACACTGCAGGTTTACGACAGATTAAAGGGTCAAACAAATGACAGAACACTTCAGCGGACAACAAAGCAATTCCATTTTCAGCAGAAAACAAATCATTCATGGCTTACGGGATATTAAAGCACTGCTATTGAAAAGTCCCATGGAGCCAGATTTGAGAACAACTTTTTCCCATCAGCACTTCTTAAGCATCCTGCTATCAACACAGCATAAAGTTCACACCTCCTGTAGCACTAAGGCCTTGTAAAATATAATTTACTTCAGCATGTTAGTGAGAAAAACTGCTTCCAGATGTAATCTCATTCTAATGACTGTGCTGTTTGCTGAACGGGGAGGTTCCGCCCAGCAGGAAGTCCAGCAGTGATAGACACACTCTCCTTCTTCAAATATAGGATTACACCGAGTTATCCTGAAAATGATCAGGAAAAAACTGCTGTAGCAAAGTACCGATCATTTTAATGTTGCTTAAGGGTTGTGACATTGTTTTTCACTAGTTTACTGAAAACTGAAAAAGTAAATGGCTTTTTGTGCCTTAAAAAAGACCCAAACCTACAATGACCCGATCCTACTGACCTTGAAGTCAGTGCCATAGAGCTCCATTATTGTCTGGAGAAGACTTCTCACACTGGTCCACATGTTACTTCATCACTATGAACAGGACACTTATTTCACGCTCCACCTTCCTGCCTTAAATACTCCTGAACAACTGTTTATTAATCCGCAGCTGAAAATAGTCCATGTCAGTTTCACTGTGTACTCCTGTTTGTATAACATGTGCTCAAATCCACAGTGTCCAGCAGTTTTAGGGAATTACTGAGCCTTTTTGAGGCTGTCTGCAGCATGGGGCTGTGTTGGTGGAGTGTGATGTTTAAAGGCATCACGGCAGGAGCGGTTTTATCTGTCGTGACGATGATCACCACTGAAACATCGATCCTGGAGGAATGTGTGCGTTCATGTATTGGACAAACAAAAGTTGGGCCTGTCTTAACTTTCTGGTTGGATGACACTGTGTTGTTTATGGAGGGATCAAGTTGGTGTGAATGCTGCATTAGACAAACATGCAATGACAATGCTAACAGACTAATTGTTACCATGTTCAACATCTTGGTTTAGCTGGTTGGCATCCTACAGGGTCCCATAAAGTAATCTTCAATAGACTTGTGATCAGCTCAATGCTGCCTGTCATTCCCACTCGGTAGCCTGCACGTCTGCTCTTACTCTATGAAACCTTCTAATAGTTGATGAGTTGATGGTGCTGTCATGCCCACAGCCATGGCCACAAATTAAACTAGATTTATGATCTGTTTCCAAAGATCTGCATGCTAAGAAAGAAAGAACGGGCTCAGGTTGAATGCCATACACAGGACACATAGGTCAAAGGACAGAGACGTACCAACGTGTTGTTGGATTTGATGACAATAAAAAAATGTTTGACGTCAGGTATTTCTTCCTCCAACATACAATAGACTGATTTCCCTCCTGCCCGCTTACCATATACTGAGTGCTTCAGTTGACTTCATCAATCATAGCCTCTGCTAATGGCTGAACTAACACAAGTGGTCTGCTTCAGAGGTGTACAGGTACATAACAGAGGAGCAAACGCGCCTATCTCTGTCAGTAACTGAAGGCTTTGTCTGTTGATTGCCTCTGAAGATCTCTAAGTCAACAGCTGCGATGGCCTGAAGTACCTCCCTGCACAAGCTTTACACATAAACAAATAACAGCTCCAGAGCCGCTGCTGAAGAGGCCCAATACAAAGAGATACAGCTGCCTTTGAACGAGTAACTTGGGCAAGACATCTACGTTTGAAGGTAAATTTAGCAACAGCAGTACATCACAGCTACTTACTCAGCTGCTTTACTTCTGATAGAAAGCCAGCGAGGGGGAGGACAGAGAGAGGAGCTCTTTCATTCAGGAGCTACTGTATCTGCAGTGCAGTGAAATCTATTAAGATTAAATCCATCTCACTCTCCGGTAACACTCCTTTAGCCATGACTAATTACCAGCCATTTTTGCAGCGCAGATAACACCTTGAGCAATCGATTTCACACAGCTCTCTTAATATCAACTGTTTAGCTGATTGTCCTTGAAGATATTCCTCCCCCTCTCTCTCTCGCTGTCTGTCTCTCTCCCCCACTTTTTTTTTCTCTCCTCCACTTTTCACTTTGATTTTCTGTGTGCAGATGTGGACGTGTGTGTGCATTACATGGGATATGCCTCATTACTCTGATGAGCAGGCCTTGAACTATCTCGGTCACCTGCTACATATTAATCACATGATACCACAAGCCTTTGTCATTTCACTCAAACACAAAGAGTACAACAATTTGTGTGTGTGTGTGTGTGAGAGAGAGTGAGAGAGAGAGAGAGAGAGAGAGAGAGAGAGAGAGAGAGAGAGAGAGAGAGAGAGAACAGGCCCATGTGCTACTTCTGAATCCAGATCCTTCTGTAAAAATATACTCCACTTTCTTTGAAAGCAGACATGAAATTCCATTTTTCAGAGTGGAAATAAGACTTTGGAGGCAGTGAAGCCTTCACGGCACATTCATTATAAAAGGGTTGCTGGCATATCTTGATATATGAATAACAAGACAGCTATTATCATAGAAACCATTCTGCAACCTCAGGGAGGCATAATTCCATTAATAACCTCATAATTAGTGTAACACACCTTTAATATGATGACAAACCAAAGAGAAGAACCATCTCTTCTTTTGTCTGAAAGGTTTAAGACACAGACACACACACACATACACACACACACAAAACAACAACGACAAGAAAAAAAACCTCTACAAGAAGCCAGAGGTTTCGTGGCCTGCCACTCAACTGCTACATAATGTTTTGATGCCTTTTCAATCCGCACTAGGCCTCCTGTGACACACTCCGACTCTGTGAGCCACAGCAGCGTGGCCAGTCAACAAAAGTAAACAAGGAAGCGCTGTCTAAGCTCCTGTCTCTGAAAGCCTCCTGCAGACTGGCACACTGCCTACCTGCTCCACGTAACCCGGACGCGTTGGCAGACGTCGGCCGATTGGCGGAGGACAGAGTGGAGTGGAAAGGCATGGTGACCTGAAATGAGCTGAAATTGGAGACTGGCACGTTGTAGAGGAGGTGCAGTGAGATGTGGTGAGCTGAAGTGTGTCCCTGTGCAAGCGTTTACGGTCTGGTGTGCATGTCCACGTGTGAACTTTGAAATGTTTGCGTGAAGATGTGGTTGCACATGAAAATGTGTTTTATGAGTGTGTGTGTGTGCGTGTGTGTGTTTATCAGTGTGGGTTAAGGATGCACTGATTCAATCCATTTGATGGGTATCTACGTCAATACTGACCTTATTAAGCAGAACGGGTATTGGCCATGAGTGACCGTTCCACAGTTTTCTGGCTTGCTTTGTTCGATTTGCTGCAATGAGCTCTACATTACTGCAGATTAAAGCTGCAACTCATGACAATTTTCATTAGCAGTTAATCTGTTGATTATCTTTTAGAATAACTGCTCATTCTATAAAATATTGGAACATCGGGGTGCCTGAGTATAACCTGGCAGAGTGTACTAAGTTCTTACTGCAGCACCCTGCTTTGCTGCAGGTCATCTCCCTCTCTGTTTCCTGTCCATCTCTTGGTGACCAATCTGAATAAAGGACAAAAAACTAAAAACTACAAAAAGGTATTATGAAATATTCACATTACCTTTGTTTATTTTTATATTTTTTGAACGTTAAAATATTAAATTTACAGTCATTGATACAGAGAAAAGTCTTTGATTCTATGAACATGAAACAGATAATGTTTCATATTTTCTTTTTAGGATTACTTTCATGTCAATCCATGAAAAGGTTCAGTCATAATAATAATAATAATAATACATAATGCTATGCCTCTTCCTGCATGTGATTCACAATAAATGTATTTTAATGTTTAATGTGCAGTTTGTACACAATTAACACACAGACTGAACCACAAGTGACATTAGCTGAGCCTGATGGACGTGTCAGAGGAGCTGTCAGTTTCATTCAAACGCAGTGCAAACAGAGTTGCTTTGAACTTTGTGTGACTGGAGTCGTACTGCAGGCTAACGTGCTCAGTAGGATCATCTACCATCTTTCACTTTGTTTTTGTGTAGCGGCACAGCTTCAGTCCAGCAAGTGTTAAAGTCTCACTCCTTCCTTTGTGCTGCGCTGTCCCGTGAAGAAAAATACGTCCTCTGAGCCACAGGCTGACGAGTATAAGTCATTAGTATCTGCAGCTTTCATCCTGACAGTAGCCAATGCTTTTTTCACCGTCAACTTTAAAACAGCTCCATCAGTCTGGATCTCTGTGATAAGGTTATACAGCGATGGGCTGCGTAAAGCTGAGAAATGATTAGATGTACAAGTGGAGGACAGCAGCTCCATCATTATTTGACGCCTTGAAAAACAGGGCGGGGTCTCCTCGCTATCAGGACAGATGACAGTTTGTTTAAAATTACATGGATGAAGGGCTGTTACTCCAGCTCCTCCATCCTCGCCTGTCTGCCTTTCTCAGATTCCCTTCAATGTGCTCCGTTCACCCTTTCGTCCAAATCAGATCAAAGAAGCTGTCCTCAGTGGAAGGGTGAAAGACAGGAGTGAAAGGAGGGGGAAAAAGCTGAATCTTTCATCAAAATTGCTTCATTAAAATTCTGCTCCGCTGAAACTTTACCACGAGAGAAGCACTAACTGCAGTATCTGTGTGGGTCACATCAAGACAGATCCTGACCCGGGCCACCAAAACACACTGCTTGGAGACTGCTTTAAATTAAAACTGAATGGATTTTTACAATTTTAGTACATCACAGCACAACAGTAGTTCAGTGACACATCAGATGCAACGACTCAGCACAACACTGTAATCTGTAAACAGTGGGATTTGTCAAATGTAGGCCATCAAACAACAGTGTGTCTCCAGGCTTATCAAGCTTGATAATTGGCATCTCTATACTAATTAATTCTGTTGCATTATCTCGAAATTAAAGCCGATTGGGGAGCTTTTAGATCCATTAAACATTATAGAAAAATCAAGCTAATCTTGTAATTATATTATTATATGAATAAGATGAGGTATTCATCTGCTTTTTAGCCATTTAACCCATTTTCATCTACGATTAAAAACACCACTGCCGCTCCTCAAGCACATTAAGAGCCCCAGTGTTGCTTTCTGATGAGGGGCTTTGAGATAACTCCGACTTAGATTAAAATATACGCACACACACATGCAGGAGGAGAGCTGGGGAATATAGGAAGTGGAGCGAAAACGTGCCTTCACTCAGGATTCCTCCTGCTAATCCGCCCTGACGCTGGTGACTCAAATCGCAGCTTTGACTCCGACGGATCTGGCTGGGAATTACAAGTGTAAGTGTCTGTGAGTGAGGAGAAGGGATTACTGAGAGGAGAGGAGAGGAGAGGAGAGGAGAGGAGAGGAGAGGAGAGGAGAGGAGAGGACAGGAGAGGGTGACTTCACCTTCGGGTAACGTTAACTTCTTCATGCACGCGCGCGTCAGAAAATGACTTTCTTTGTTATTTGATGAGCGATGAAGTAGTTGTAAACACCTTTGGCTTAACCTTTGCTTCGACTCCTCCTGTAGCTGTAAAACAACTTTTTCCGCACAGAAACAAAAAAGATTAGTCAGCGATGACAAAATATGTGCTGAATGTCATGCACACTTTGAACACAGCAGATTTGGCGGTTTAGTTTTGATATTCAAACATACACATTGTAAGCTGTACCATAAAATTAAAAGATTGGAAAGAATCAGAGTCAGTAAAATTGATAAACTCCAATCCTAGTGGACAGGAGAAGGAATGTGACTACATCTTCTATATCATCACGGCCAGAGGTGAGGGGGTGGAAACCTCCTTAAACACTCACTTTACATGCTTTATATTACCATGGTTTACAGAGCCTGAGAAAGCCCTCAGACATAGTGTCTCAGCAGATACAGTGACAAGAAGTTGGAAAGGAGCCTCAGCTGTGTGGAAAGGTGCTTCTCCAGAAAGCAGCAATCACCTAAATTATGCAAGAATGAAAAATGTCTTGGAGGAAGTGTGACTCCCTATTAGGCAGAAGAATTAGGACAAACCAAACTCCAGAGGCCAACAATTTCAGTAATGAGCATGACTACATTAAGACAGCTCACACTCATAAACCTGTTTCAAAAACTACTGTATCCCTGTCCGTACAATCCACCTACTGGCTGCACAACCAAGTCATCGCTTCATTAATCACTCTTTAAACGCACTATGGAACAAATGCCTCAAGTGGCATTTATTTAGGAGCTTATATAGTTAATATTAGAGCTGTCACAACATTAGATTTTCACTACACAAATATTAAAAGAATGAATGAGAACAATACTATCATGACATCTAAAAAAAAAAACATTAAGTCAAGAACAATTACACTCAGTGTGAACCACAAAGCGAGAACATTAAGAACAACACTGAAGGGGCTATTTACAGGAAATATTCATATGTGTATTATTTGATTTTAAATATCACCGTTTTTATGAATACCAGTCTGTAGACAGCACTGCTGTACTGACTGAAGGTTAGTGAAACAGATCCACCAACACAACCGGCTTCAAGATCTCCTATCTAGAGACTCTCTAAATAACGAGGGAGAGGAGGCAGAATATTCATAAGACAAATCCTTTAGGATTGATAAACCCAGCCCAGTGGTGTGTACCAGCACAACTCTACAAACAGTTCAGTATCAGATTGAAAGTAGAAGCCCAATGCCTTCTACCCACAGTCATATTGGTAGTCAAAATCCACTCAATGCCACAAGCACATAAAAACTGATTGGGGCTCTGGCACATGGTCCAGACAGATCTTAGTCAAACACGTTTAAATACTGGCTGTCAACAATCCACAATAATAAATCAACATCACATTTATCTGTAAATTAATAAAAGATGATTTTGAACGAGGTCAATCCTGAGTGCTCTCAAACTGCTCTTCAGCCTGATGTGAGTGCATGTGAGCTAAAAACGTTCCACCAAAGTGAAATGTCACTGGCCACTCTGAGGAAACTTGTAAAAAGCACAAGTGAGATGTGGGTAAGTAAGCTGCTTACTGCTCTGTGCCCTGCCTGGGGAACCCTGTGACGCTAAGTGGGCCCTGGTTTACCATCTGACAGTATACCCACAGGGAGCCGGGCCAAGCAGCTTTAATTTGCCTGACATCAGTTAAAAAAGCCTTAATTGACTTTATAAACTTTATGGCTTTTTCTCAACGGGAATGTTTAAGTGCCAGTGTGTCCTGTGTTTGCCATGGGCTTTCCCAGGGGAAGGAAGCCCTTTAAAGGGATTCTGAAGGCAGATAAAAGCCTTCTCTTCCAGGGGTGGCAGAAATACAATAGCCATGTTGTCATCCTTGCATACACCTACCAACAGGGTTCTTTCAATACGTCCTCAGCATTGAGGTGGAAAGCCTGCTGTGTCAGCCGGCTGTTGCAGAACGGTTGCTATCGATTTAGCCTTTTAGAGATATCTGCGGCTCGGCGCCCCCTCACTCTCTCCTAAGCACTTGAGTCTCTGCCAGGTAGCCCCCATCGATTGCGCTTTCCTTTGTGATTTGGTTCCCAGTGATAATAAATGAGGGGCAAGAAGGTTGGAGTGCTCTTTCTTTAAAACCAATGATGGGCAGCCATGCAAGCAACTTAAGCATCAGCAAAATTGGACGTTGGAGCAAATTCCAAATAATACAGCAATGTTTACTGGGAAGGACCTGAGTGACATGTTCAATATTCTTCAGAACATAGAATAGACTCTAACACCTAAGTTCATACTTAGTTCAGAAGAGCAGAAGGGTTCATCTGTACAGAGATGATAAACTGACAACAATGAAATTCACAACCTCAGAGTTTCAAAATGTTTTCACTGCACATGCATCAGCTGATTGCCCAATAAATGTGATTCCAAAACCAGATCAATTCATCGATGATGACAATATATCTGCCTACATTCATGAGGAAACATGACATAATTGCAAATTTCTTTACAATTTCGCTCTAAATGCTGGTTAAAGAGTTGTGCCAAATCTAGAGGCAGGATATAGACTGATGATAAAAACTTTACAATCAAAGATGACAGTAATGACACTAAACTTCCCAGTAATAAATGATTATAGTCAGTGAAAATAAAACACAACAAATATCTCAACAAGGACAAAAACAAGCACAGAGGAAAAGTTGAAATAGTCTTTTTTTCTCTGAGGACTATGAGGAAGACTTAAGGTATCTAACAGGAGAAATCCTCCTCACTGAATAACAACAGCATCAATTACACCAAAGGGTTACCAGATTTGTTGATTTCTCTTTTGTAACATTTCCTTAAATTGCTAAAACGGGGAAAAAAAAGGATAAACATGTAAGTAACACTTTGATACTTTTTCGATATCAGGTGTTTAAAACGATACAATCCGTTAATTATACAACACCATCTGCAATCAGTTACCTAGTGGACAATCTCTTCTTCCTGTATGGTCTACTGATCGCACAGCTCTGCTGCTGAGACAGAGAGAGCGACGTTATCTGGCATTATGTTGAAGACAAAGACGCTGTTTATTTTACAAGCACGGACCAGGTAAAGGAACAGTGAACACTGCTGATTGGTGCCGATATTATTTGGTACCATGTTGGTTTCTATTGGCCAAGGAAAAGCAATGTGAGCAGGCTAAAGTAGTTTGTGAGTAAACACTAACATAATTAAAATGGTCACAAGAAATAATAACCTAATCTAAATATGGTACAGTACTCAAATAAAACACAACACCATCCCAGTTACATCATCCTGTGGACTGCAACTGGCCCTCAATAAGATGAGTGACTTTTTCTGTGACCAGGCTGTTCATCTAAAGAAAGAACAAAATGATCCGATTCTGTGGGCCGAGCACTGTTTGTTTTATGTTTTCTGCTGCAGCACAGCAAGAGGTCAAAGTTTAAAATTCTGGTATCATGACAACCCTACTCCCAAATTATACATGAACCAAAAAAACAATATAATGTCTAAATTCAATCACCCTACAGATATATCGGTCTCTCATTACAGGTTCAGGTCAACATCAGTCAGGATTAAACAGCTGAGGGTTCCTGCTCACTCTTTAATTAGAGCTCTTTCTTATTTGACATCTGTGTCACTAACTAGCTAGCTTGAGGCAGGGACTGAAGAGGAAGGCAGAGCTCATTCTGCAGAGAGTGGCTGCTGCTTGAAGCCCTGCTTGGATGGATGATTTGTCGACCAGAGAAAATGATGTGGGAATGTTCTGAGCACGCATGTAGTTTCTGTGTCCTGTATGAACGTACACGTGTGCACGTGAGTGTTGGCAGCGTGAAGCCAGCATTTGCAGAGTGATACCCCGCTGTCTCAACCTCAGAGCAGACAGGACGTCTTTCTTTCATCTCTCTCAGATGTCTGTCAGGAGCTTAAATCATCTGAGGCCAAGCTGAACACCTCCTCTCAAGTAAACACGGTACTTCAATGGTTTTTAATAGCTGTGAGGTTGAAAAAACCTTTCATTTAAATGTTCTTCAGGTGCCGACAACAGTTCTTCAATCGTCAAAAACATCTTGTGACTCAGTGATGTGTTAAATTGGTACAATCACTCACATGCACAATCAGCTCCCCTATGTCACCTCTCTAACCAAGTAACATTGCATCTAATTATGTCTATCATTTTAAGAGTGAAGCGGCAGTAGGAAGGGAAGAGGTAAAAGAAAGAGGCAGGCAGATTTCTAGAAAGACAAAACAGGTCACTCCAACTTAAAGCCTCCAATCAACTTGCAGGAGATGTTGTATAAAGGGAACAAGTGTGTTACCTGAGCTTTGCCCAACTCTAACAGGCGCGTCACATCCACACAAAGAAGTTCCTCAAGTTCAAATGTAAACATTTCTGCCAGCACCTGAGCAAGCAGCTTTCCCTTAATACATAAAAGCAGAAAGAAATGTGATGACAGAGTTTAAAGCAAAAGAGAAAAAAAAGAAAAAAACACTGCAGGCTTTCAGGTGATGTAACACGCCCTTTGGCAGTCACAGCGCAGATCCTCAATCAGCATGTGACAACAAACTCTGACCACAGCTAAATCTGGAAACAAATTCACATCCCTTACGCAAAACAAAAGCTTTGGCTTGTTTGTTCTTCACTCTTCTCATCGTTCTGATATTAGTCACCATATTTTGCTGAATTCTAAAGCTGTAGGTTTGATCAGCACCTACCAACAGGGTTCTTTCAATACGCCCTCAGCGTATTAAACTACTGCCTGTAATCCACCATGGAGACTGCAAAACAAACAAATGCCTGTTAGCTACCTAAACCGACAATCCTGAGGCATGGACGTGCTGTTACTTCATCTACTTTGATCTGGCACATCATTGATTTAATATCACTTGCCACACCCCTCTTGGTCTAATTCTAAAATGTGTTGTAAGATTGCCATTGTTCCATTCATTTGTGTTGCCTTCACTGCCTCAGTGACAAGCTTACATCACTGAAAGGTAATAGTATTTTACATCGTCATCAAACAACCTTGCCTTTGACCTATCATGCTAAATACTTGAACGGTTTTATGATTATCTGTTCACCACAAATTGATAGATTTTTTTTTGCCATTGTGGGTTGGTAAAGATAATCTCTGCACACTGACCTACTATTAGCGGTGCTGGAGCAAAGTTTGATGTGCAGGTTTCAGAATAGGATGAATGTATTTTACCAGCATACACCATCATCTAAACATTTCTGCAGTACAGAGGGTCAAATCTCAGTGTCCATTCAACTCAAAGTTTTAATGTTGAGGAAAAAAAGTAGTCACAGTCAAAAAACATCTGATCTTAGTTCAATCATAACCTTCCAAAGCCATTGTGCTCACATTGACCAGCAGCAAGGTGGTGCAATTCATCAGACTGTGGATGGTAGCAGCAAAATATTTGCTTGTGATTTTTATGGAGTTGTTAGTTTTGGTGCTGAACAATGTCAGCGGAAGTCTGGCAGAGCTGAACCCCAAATCAACAATCAAGAGAGAAAACAAAAGACGCAGAGGAAATAATGGGATTGTGTTCCTCGGTGCACAAGGAGAAGACAGAGAAAGAGTACTGCACGATTCAGAAGTGTCACTGATTTCACTAAACTAGCCAGGCACAAGGTTTTGCAACATACTTGTGAAAACTACCATGTGTTCTGGTGAGAACTGTTGAATTCTAACAAATCTGTGTCTGTTTTCAATGACAGTGGAGGAGGTGGTACATCTCTAGATAAAACCTGGAGAGACCCTGACCTTCTCCACTCAGACTTGGGTTCCAGATTGTTAGGAAGTGAGGAGGAATATGGGGTATGACTCCCCACAACCAATCACTTCTACATCTATAAATGCTGCCACATCAGTACACACCTGTTAGTCAAGATATCTGTTTTGAATGTGAAACTATTTTTTAATTACAAACAATAATATCAGCTTAACAATTTGAAATTTTGAAAAATGTAGATGAATACTTCAGTCTGTCCCCCTGTACATGTACTTGAGCTGACTCCACAGGTAAACCTGATGGGTTATCCCAGCTGCTATGACAATGTTCCAAAGAGCTTCTTGTGACGTCCAAGAATGCTTGGCTTTTTCAGTCTTCAAGTGCCCCCATACATGTTCAACAGGGTTGAGGTCAGGTGACTTTGATCTTCTTTGGTCTTCAAGTGACTCTTACAAAGCTTTGAGGTGCGTTTGGACTAATTATGCTGCTGCAGTCTGAATCCTCCTCCAAACGAGAGGGTGTAGCATGCCTCTGAAGAACAGAATGCCTCTTCTCCTTGGTCAGGGTGTAATCCATTTGGTGCAGGTGTCCAACTCTTGAATCTTCCTACCACCATATTTCACTGCAGGATTGATTCCCTGCGGTATCATTCTGTCTCTTGTTTGTCTCCTCACATACACCCTTTTGTTACTGTAGTAAATCTCAAACATGACTGAACATGAAAGAGACTTTTTTCCACATCATCCACTGTCAAATACTCATACTTAATACTCCAAAGTATTTGGCCTTCTCACCCTCCTGAGAGGTGGGGGGTTTAGAAACTGCTGCTCATCCTCTGAGACCACAACAAAACAGCCTTCTTCTAACACAACTTTTGCTGTTTGTAGTCTTGTGTTGTTTGTTTAACAAATTTTGTATCCGTGTTAAAGTTCCTTTCTATCTCTCAGGAAACTAAGCTTGATGTATGATCTTCTGATGCCCCTAAAACATTGAGTGTAGCCATGATTTGACTCTTTCACTTATTTCTGTATATATGTGTATTAGTCCTGTAAACCTTTTGATTATTTCAAGGTTTATGTGAAAATATTAGAGACTAAATATAGATTCCACCACAATATCAAGTGTAAAAAGAAAAATCAGAGCAACTAAAAAGACTTGTATATACTGTATACAAAGCTTATTTCCTCAGGCTATCAGGATGTTGAAGACTGTCCGTGGCCTTGTATTGCCACATTCCACAGTGGCTTCATTTCCCAGCCATGAAGGCTGCCGCTTTGTCTTTCACTGAACCTTTTCATCATTCATTAATCTGCCAATTATTTGCTTGATTAAAGTTGAGTCTATAAAATGTTAGAAAATAATAAAAACAAAAACAAACCCTGAGATGACATATTCATATTGCTAATTTTGTTCAATCAACAGTGCAAAAGCCAAAGTTTACTCTCACACAAGACAAAGAAAAGCAGAGACACTATTTGACGAACCACAGATTATCAATATTTTTATACAATAGATATTTTTATGTAAATTGACTAATAACTTAATATGTTGCAGCTACAAATATTTATCACAAGAAATATATGTCTGAGTGAAAATAAACCTTCGATTCCTCTCAGAAGTGTACGATTTTAGAGTGGAGAATTCTACAGAAATGTACAGCATACTTTTTCACTTTCTTTCTTTCTTTCTTTCTTTCTTATCCTTTCTGCTCCCAGTGGGTGCCTGATGACCTGAGAATGCTCGAGGTCTCGGCTCCTTTAAAACTAAATTAAAAACATCTATCTTTACGGAACCTTTGGTCTTTTAAGTGAACTTACCTGTTTGATGTGTATACAAGTCTGCATCTTACATTTCTTTTCCTCTTTAAAGCCTCAAAGGCATCAGAAAAATATAAAGCTTGCCTTGATGTGTACCTTTTACTTATGTGACCTACCTACACCACACCAGGTAAATTAAGTGCGCAATACAGCCTGAGCAGAAATAAAAAGGCTCTCCAACTTCCATTAAGCCTTTCAAGTAAACAACAGTCCTAAATGCTGCGGCAGACAGAAAATAGTTTTTAAAAAAACTGCACTTCTAATTGCTTACATAGCCCTTAAACACTGTAACATAGAGTAGAAGTAATAGGGGTTATACTTGACACTAAATGCAACAAAACACCAGGAAAACACGTATTCTCCAAAAGAAACAGCTCTGATCACTCCTCCGCATGAGCTTTGAGGCTACACTGCCCCACTGACCCCAGCAAAACAATTAAAAAGCTCTTGGCATACAGAGAGGCTCTAATGGGCCACATATGAGGCTGCTAATAAGACAGAGGTACAGGCACATGCTGTGCACTGCCTACTAATTCATGAGCCTGAACATAGAGGTGGAGGATGGAAAGGAAGCGATGGAAGAGAGAAAGGTATAAGGAAGAAGGGAGCCAGAAAATAGAGAGGGAGTGGAGCACAGCAGGCGGGGTAACGACAAACTGAGAGAAGAGTTGGACAGTAAGAGATTCAAAATCAAAAAGCAAAGTGAGAGATGGAAAATACCAGAGAAAGAGAGAGCATCTGCCAACCAAGCTGCATCCCTCTCTCCTGGTCTTATTACAGTTAGGAGGTTGCGTTTGTTTATCATCAGGCCTCTGCAGACTCCCCGCCTGCTCTTCAGATAAAACTAACCGCCAGTGCCACTGGAATTCATTATACAAGCCAAGGCAGCAGCTAGCTCGCACACAGGTCTGGAGAGGAGAGAAGAGCAAAGCCAGACAGTGGATGGCTTTTCTATTTGAAATTACAAACATCCCCCCTTCTTTTAATTTCTCCCTTTCTCATTTGAATAAAGAGGACAGGCGCGGTAATTAACGGGTTATTAAAAAAAAGCAAGGCAGTGTGCAGTGTGAGAGGAGGAGGGTGAGGGGGCATGGGAGAGAGAGAAGAAGCAGCAGCACCAGAGTGGGAGAGATAGCAACTAAAAGAGGGGAGAGAAAGAGAGGAGCTGTGGAGAATTAATAACAGGCCAGATCTCTCCAAGGCCTCCTTAATGGGCTGTGACAGGAATTTATTCACACTTAGGCTGGTATTAAATCAAACGCGAGGCGAGTGGCAGTGGCAGGCTGCAGCAGAGGGGTGGGGTAAGAGAGGTGGGGGTGGGGGCAGGTGCAGAGAGAAAACAGCAGGGGTTCTGCCATGTCACGCAGGTCCAGGCATTACAACCCCCCTCTGGGGCAGAGGGTCATCTCCAAGGCCCTTGGGATAGATAGAAGGATGGAGAGATGGAGCGAGCAAGGGATGAATGAAGAGAACAAACGATGAGTGATGTGCCAGTGACAAGACAGCCTGTCCCACGCCCCAGATGGAATGATTATCAAGTAGTCCGGAGAGCCGCTATGAATCATGCTTCCTCCATTTTGTAAAATGCACCGTCATTCAGCCAGACAGCCAGCCAGTCAATCAGTCAGGCAGGCAGAGAGGAGACTGATTCCCACGGACTTGGACGACACTCACTACAGACAGCTGGCAAACATGGAAGACGCTCAAAAACACAAAGCTCCATCCAAATTAACGCCCGGTGAAAAAAATCTGCTGGCAAATTTTTTCGTCATATTCTTTGTTTTCCTTCATTAATTGGCGTGTGCCCAGTAATGTAGGACTGTCATTAGGGCTGTAATTCATGGTCACTTGGGTGCCACAGAATTCGGCCTGTTTTATTGGAGCAGAAACAGTGTGGATGACTGGGGACCCTGAATTTATATGCACAATCACATTCTACGGCACCAGAGGTCTGCCGCACAAAGATTGAGCAATCGCAACCCATTAGGCACCAATGAATTATGGCTAATGCATCTTAAACATTTATACAAACACTGTTGACTTTCACACATGCTCAAATACACTTTACTTCTTAACACATGCACATTCACATTTGCATAACCTGCAGCTCATTACATACAATATGCATACGAGAACAGAACAAGAGGGTTGAAGAGCGAAAAGGGCAATATACATATTCAAACACACTTCCATTTGTACTGTCAGCATGCATTGCTCCCTAGTAAAGACACTTGTGGAGAGTGATGAGAGTGATGCCTCCCCCCTCCTCCCCCTCCAACACTGGGCAGATTGCATCACCATCCGTCAGCCAGACTCCGACAAACAGCAATTACCCCAATCGACAGATAACGAGAGCAAGGCTATCACTCACAGCCAGGACACCACATAAAGCAGCCAGACATTACCATGGAGGAGTCATTTATCTGCCTCTCTTCTAGGCATCTCCCCCCATTCCACTGCCACTCCACCCTATTCTGATCTTTGCTTCTACTACCTGTTCAATGGCATCCGCTTGTGGGGTGGCCTTCAGGTGCCAAGTGTAAAGCGGTAGAATATTGGCCTGGGGTAAGAGGGAATGGGATGGAACTGAAGAGACAGCTTCCATGGAGGTCAGGGTCACTTCCTTTCAGGCAGTTGATTTGAAGAGGGAGCTAGATGAAACTACAGTAAAGTAGAATATGATGTCAATGAATGTGTTTAATATTGACAAAGTGAAGAGATGAAAATCTGAGGAGATTGAAATCTCCCTAAATTGAAACAAACAGGAATCTCCACTGTGGTTTGGCACTCTTTTAAATGCATTGTGCTGTTAATTCTTCTTTTATGGCACCTTACTGGATTTAGGCCTGTTCAAATCCGTGCTACATTTGGATGGAAACCTGCTAATTAGAGCTGTTCAGCCAATCAGCAGAAATGACAACTGAGTAAATAAATGATTTAAGAAAAAAATTGAGAAAATTCCAGCTTTTAATATTTTCTGTGTTTCTTAGGCTTCTATAATAGTACACAGAATGTCTTTGGACAAAACAAAAAATCTGAAGAAGTCAGCTTGTGCTCTGAAAGAAAGTCTGATGGATATTTTTCACTTTTTTCTGACCAGATGATTAATCGAGAAAACAATCTCCAGATTCATCTACAGTACAGTGCATACGGAAAGTATTCACAGTGCTTCACTTTTTCCACATTTTGTTATGGTAGATGGACTGCACTTACATAACACCTTTCTAGTCTTCTGACCACTCAAAGCTCTTTCACACTACGTATCTCATTCACCCATTCACACACATTCATACACTGATGGCATTGGCTGCCATGCAAGGTATCAACTGCTCATCAGTTTGAGGAGCTAACCATTCATACACATTCACACACTGATGGCACAGCCTTCAGGGAGAAATTTGGAGTTCAGTATCTTGCCCAAGGACACTTCAGCATGCAGAATGGAGGAGCCATCAAACTGACGATCATCTGATTAGTGAACCACCCGCTCTACCTCCAAGCCACAGCCGCCCCATACAGCTTTATTCCAAAATAGATTCAACTTTTTTTCCTCAAAATTCTACACATTATACCCCATAATGACAACTTAAAAAAAACACTTATTAAAAATAAAAAACAAAGAAATCACTTGCACATAATGGCATCAGACAAAGGACTCATCTCTGTACTTGTCCTATTAGATCTTAGGACATTTGACATCACTGACCATCAAATTCTTTTACAGAGACATCAAATTGGCATCAAAGGAACCACCCTAAGCTGTTTAAGTCATATTTTTTAGATCGATCTCAGTTTGTTCACGTCAATGATGAATCCTCCATGCATACCAAAGTTTGTCACGGAGTCCCACAAGGTTATGTACTAAGACCACTTCTATTCAGTTTATATATACTTCTTCTAGGGAACATTATTAGGAATCACAATTTTCATTGTTATGCTGACGACACCCAATTATATTTACCAATCAAGCCTGATGAAACTAATCAGTTAACTAAACTCTAAGCATGCCTTAAGGATATAAAAAGTTGGATGACCTACAATTTTCTGATGCTGAATTCAGACAAAACTGTAGTTCTTGTAATTGGACCTATTGGACTCTCTTTCCGGAGACTTGGTTACCTTAGACGGGATCACCCTGGCCTCCAGCTCCACCGTAAAGAATCGTGGAGTTGTTTTTGATCAGGATTTTTCCTTGTCCTTTAATGTCCACATAAAACAAATTTCGAGGACTGCATTCTTCCACTTACGCAACATTGCCAAAATCAGACGCATCATGTCTCAAGCGGATGCAGAAACTCTAGTCCATGCATTTGTTACTTCTAGGCTGGACTATTGTAACTCTTTGTTATCAGGCTGCTGCAATACGTCTCTTAGGATTTTGCAGCTAATTCAGAATGCTGCTGCACGTGTTCTGACAGGAACCAAGATCAGAGATCACATCTCTCCCATTTTGGCTTCCTTGCACTGGCTACCTGTTAAATCTAGAATAGAATTTAAAATTCTTCTCCTTACATACAAAGCTCTTCATGGCCAGGCACCATTATATCTAAAAAAACTCATAGTACCTTACTACCCCTCTAGACCACTGCGCTCTCAGAATGCTGGGTTCCTTGTGGTTCCTATAGTTTCCAAAAGTAGACTGGGAGCCAGAGCTTTCAGCTATCAAGCTCCTTCTGTAGAACAAACTACCTTTCTGGGTTTGGGAGGCAGACACGGTCAACACCTTCAAGAGTAGACTTAAGACTTTTGATAGCGCTTAGTTAGGGCTGGTTCAGTCCATCCCTTAGTTATGCCTAGTCAGGCATGGCACTGGGTAAAGATGCAGTCACATCTCCCTTTACTGAGGCTGTAATTGCTGCCAAAGGTGCCACAACAAGTATTGAGCAAAGGCTGAATACACTTCCATTCTTCGTTTCTAATAAATTTGCAAATGTTTAAAAAAATCCATCCACCAAAGAATCCATTTTGGAATAAGGCTGTAACATAACAAAATGTGGAAAAAGTGAAGCACTGTGAATACTTTCCGTATGCACTGTATAATGAACAGAATCTCTAGGTGTAGCTCTAATGGCAACAGGAAGATCCCGATTACTCTCCAGCAATCAATAGTGTGTTTCCAAAACAAGCTGGCGAGTCTCACTGGGTAATTTCACTTGTTCTAATGAATGTCTTGGTGAAAAGATTGTTTTATTGAGAGGATATTAACACTTTAAGAGATGCATGTTTTCAACCATGTTTGCCTGAATTGACTCGCCAAATCTGGATTTGACAGCTATGACAGTGAGCAATAAACCACATATCAGGCTTCAATGTCCCTCAGTGACATCACAAGTGCTATTTCAATATTTCTCTGCAGTCTATAGCAGAAGTGGGGCTTGGGACACGGCTGTGAGAAGGATCAAGTGGGGATTGGACATTGTGGACATTCAGAGCTAAGCTAACACTTCTACTTTACATTATTCCCTTTTGTGAGCACAGAACACACACTTCAATGGCTCTCTTCAGATCACTCTCTTCTGTCAAATGGTAACAAGGGTGGTGTCTGTTCCAAGGTTATTTCACTCAGAACAGACTGTGCTAAAGTCCCCATGCATGGATTCAGAATCCTATTACCCTGCAGTCATATCACTCTGCCAATCATCCCTCCCCATGAAGGTGCATTATATCACTGTTTATTATTTACAGCAGTGAGAAAATTTAAATTTTGATTTTCAACAACAACAAAAAAAAATAATAATTTACTTTTGGATTTTCTAAGAAGAAATGTGAGACCACAATCCTAAACCTGTCTGACATATCAGCTGTTGAGTTTGAAGCATGCTTGGACTTATCTTTTCACTTATGCATCAATCTTCTCTCTCACACATACATGCACTGCATCCTCTTACAGAAGGCATCCTATTTTCCCTGCTGAATTTCATCAGTCTTGTGTTATTCCTTTTGAAGACCCTATCTGAATGGGAGCGGCTTAACTCTGACAATCCACAGCTGTCTACACATCTATCAATCCATTCTTTCATCAATCTTTTACCTGTCTGTACACCAAGAGGCCCCTGACTCTGCCGCTACCGCCATACACCGTCTCATTCATTTCAAAAAGAAAACACACACACACACACACACACACACACACACACACACACACACACACACACACACACACACACACACACACACACACACACACACACACACACACACACACACACACACACACACACACACACACACACACACACACACACACACACACACACACACACACCCCAAATGGGTTTTTACTTGCATTTTGCTACCTGTTTGTTTCTCTCTGTCCCTTTGTCCTTCACACTCCACTTCACACATCTACTCTCTCTGAAAACACGGCTATCTGTCTGGTCATCCATCCATCTTCAAAACACCTTTCCCACCTGAACAGTCCATTTCACTCTCTTTCACTCTTACTCAACAGAAGTTTTCTTTCAATCTGTTTTTTCCCCTCCATCACAAATCTTTTATCTACTACTCCATCAAACTTCTCATGATAACATCTTTTTACAATTTAACTCTTTCTTCTTTTTTTTTAAATCTCCCTTTATCTTTCCTGCCACCTCGCCGTCTTCCCAATCAACCCTCTCTCATCCAGAACTGCCCTGTCTGGCTGGAGTGACTACAGCAGATGTAGCCAGGCCACAAACATCTGCTTCCCCTGTTCCCACTGCATCTCTACTCTGCTGATCAGACTAACCGCTTTAACTCCCCAAAGCTTGCTGTCCTTACTGACGCCTTATTGTGCAGCTGGGCAGCCTGGGCACATCACAGCTAAATATGCTGCAAACACATGAGGCATACACTGGATAGAGCCAGATTGGAAAGCTGTGTTTCCAATAAGTACAAGCTTTAGCCTCTGGGTAGGGTGGGAAGACATGAACAAAAACAATGATTGTATTCGAAAATCACCCAAATACAAAAAACTACAGATGTCAGTATAGTATAAATTACAATACTTGACAACGTTGATCATCTGGCAGAACACACAGCCTGCTTCTTAAAAAGGGGTTTGTTGTTTCATACTTTGGTATCAAAAATAAAATAGTTAGATTGGCGTGATTCACTTGGCCCAACTACCTTAAATATAAAGTGTTGTTGTGGATAAACAGGGTAATCAAACATTGGTGGTGTGCTTAATCATTTGAGATGATCCCAAAGGGGTATAGATTACTTAAGTCTGATACAAAATAGAGAGATGATGTGTGTTAATGAAGCCAAAAATCCTCTGCCAGCAAAATACCAGGAAATACCACAATCCACGTAAGCATGCACAGTCTCAAATGCCAGCAACTAGACCCATCCCCTCAAATCAGCAGCAAGAAACATCTCTGCAGCAGTAACTTTAATGCTGCAACAGGCACCACTGAAAAAACAGAACTACTGTTTATTTACAGCAAAACTGTACATGGAAAAACAGAGGACAGAAATTAAAATAATCCCTCAAAAGTTCTAGTCTGTGAGATTTAATGGTCTCCATTTCCAGGATATGGCAAATATGGAACATGTTATGCGTATGCAACTACATCATTAGATGCCACTAAATCCTACACATGGACCCTTTAAAGAGGCAATTCATTCAATCAAGACTAACAATAAAGATGCAACTGAAGAAGTGACTGAAGAGGTGACTGAAACTAAGATGGGGTTAATAACTTTATTACGTGTTTGGAAAATCCATTTTGCTGGTGAAATATGCTACTACATGTATAAATTGCAATGTGTTGCCTTGAATGTATTACGGTAGCCTCCTGTCTTCTCAATCACTATATACTTGGATCATTTGACGGAACTCAATTTGCATGCTAATACTCTGCATAGGGGGAATGTCACATCATAAACAAGGTTATTTATCACATCCACACATGTCTCTAATAGGACAAAATGACTCTGCCTTTCAGTTCCAGTATTTTATGGCGCATCAGTTTAAAAAAAACAGAGAAGACTGAGCAAAGCTATTTTTATTTGAATTGTTTTGTAGGAATGCTGACAGAAATTTCTGTATTTCAGTATTTCAAAGATTTGGACTAAGCGCTTGGTTATTTATCAACCACAATTTCAGCAGGCTTTCACCATACTCTTTGTGGGTATGGAGGCTTTGTGTGAAAAGGAGATGCTGTTTGTTTTGGACGCGGGCTGAGTGCAGTTGAGCGCAGGGTTCACTGCAATGTTTCACTGTAGTGTTAACATTTAAAAGCAGCCAGGGGAGCTGTGCTGAGCTCTTAAAAATAACCAATTCTCATCTCTACTGCTGACACTCCTGACCTTGGACCATCATCATTGCAGCACACTCAGACAGCTTGGCATGCACAATCTGTACAGAGCCAGGACAACGCACATGCAAAGAGAAGAAATACAGAGGGGCTTCAGCCAGCGCGCACACACACACACAAAAGTCTATTACACATACATATATATATATATATATATATATATATATATATATATATATATATATATATATATATATATATATATATATATATATATATATACATATATATATATATATATATATATATATATATATATATATATATATATATATATATACATATATATATATATATATATATATATATATATATATATATCTGCATGACAGACAGACAAAACAAACTAAAAAGGCTTCCTAAATAATGCATGATGTGTTTTACCTGAACCTCTGCCATGCTCTTCTGTCTATAACTACTGTACTCTTGGTGAGATATGGGAGCTGCTGGCAGGTACTGTGTTTACCTACATGTACAGTACACAGGATCAAGGTTTCATCGACCCATGACTTATTTACACGCAGCGCTTTAACGTCACCTTTATGTGCCTGTTAGGTTGAACCTAACCCTGTGCAATGCATTCCAGCACTGTGACACAAAAAAACTCATCATCAAGTCCATCTTATTTGGCTGTTTAATGCTTCATGTGACAGGAACGCAAAATATGCTAGCACTCCACAGCTTCATTCATCATTGTTCCTTCTATAACACAAGCTATAGTTTCTGATAACTGCACCTGCTTTTTAACTGGCTTCTCTGGAACACAGTACACAGACTTCTGTTGATGTATATACTGTGCATATTGTGTATATATATATATATATATATATATATATATATATATATATATATATATATATATATATATATATATATAAAGCTGGGGAAGTGCTGAAAAAAGTGTATGTGTGTGTGTATATATATATATATATATATATATATATATATATATATATATATATATATATATAGGTCTGATATAACTTCCTCAAACATGAAATAAACGTTTTTTCACTATAAGAGGTTGACTGGTGCTCTTTTACATCATCATCTTATTGCTGAAGAATTGGTGCAACTTATTCTATTGTCTAGTCTAGTCTAGTCTATTGACAAATTACTCGAAATTCTATACATTTGCAGATGGAAAATATTCAACATTTTTATTGACATATTTTATTTTAAAAGATTTTCTTGAAACCACCCCATTTTGATAGTATTTCAAATTCAGCAATAGCCACGCAATGTGTAAATATTGTATTCACAAGGGATTCATAAGAATTGATGCATGTGATTCAGCATTATTGTTAATAATTGTATCTGATTTATAACAGCTGTTTCGGTGCTGTGTTAGGTCACAACTAATGCATTTCCTACTGCAGCCCCTTGTTACTTTATTGTGAAGTACTCACAGGAAATTCAAAATATTTGTCCTCTAGGTTACATCAACTGTTTGGCAAAATAATACATAATATTTTGTCATTTTTTTTGACAGCACACAAAGTCTAGTCGACCAATCAACCAGGACACAGATCATTATATTATATAGTATTAAAATAAAATACTTTTTTCAATCCATTTTCTATTGTTGGATTGTGTTTAATGGGATAAATGTCTGAAATAACATCTTTCTATGCATGCATATGTATATGAATGCATGCTTAAATTTGCCTTGTGTGTCTCTGTCCTTAGACCCTCGCCTAGAGCATCTCACTAAGCCATGACTCAGGATCAAACTTCTAGACTTTGATTGACAACATGTCGTGTCAGAAGAAAAGCTCTCTGCTTTGCACTTCAGAGTGTCATAAAACAGCCTCACCATCAGTTCTGGGCAAAAACATACCTGACAGTGAATACATTTGAAAAGCTCTTAGGTGTGTTTGATGTCCAACACTTGAAACTACTCCAAATGTGAGCACCTCACTCACAAGATATGAAGAAAAGTCACCTCATATTTTCTTCTGTTAATACTGAAAACACAATCAGCTACTTTTTTTTTTTCTCAAGTCAGCTCTTTGTATGCAATAGCAAGGTCAGTTAATTTAGATTTGCATTGGATTTATATAGTATTAACCTATTAGCTCACTTACAGCAGTATTTGAATATTTTTATGTATACCAGCAACACAAGGCCATTCATTTTAACATTTCATGATCTGTGGTCAGTGGAGTTCCATTCACCTCATCATGAACATAAAAGAAGGCTGGGACACTTTTCTTCTTACCCTTGCTCATGAATGAAATGCTGAGATACTTGAAATCCCTGACTCCCACAGCAGCAACAGTCCACAGTTTTATGCTCAAGTACCACAGCCTTAGATTTTGAGGCTTTTGACTATCATTCCAATCATTTCACGCTCTGCTACAAATTCCTGTTTGTGCTTCAACAAAGCCTTGAGACCACCAAACCATACATGCTAGATTTTGTCCATGAAAACAGAAACCATTGACAAGACAAGTGAGAATGTGTCAAGATTACATACAAGTTTTTGGGTGGTGGTCCTATCAGGTGGCTTTCTCCAGCTGCTTACTAAAAGACACCTTGAGGAACAAAGCTTTGAGCCAAACTCCTATGACCCCTCAAATATTCCCAAGCAGGGATAGTTACTGTACTTCATGATGGTTAAGTTACTAGATGACAGTTTCAACAACGGCCTCATTAATTATAATATGTGGCCTTTCTTGTGTAGGTAGCACCACTGTTTGTTTTCCCTGAAGTTTAATTAGCTTCATGTTATATTCAATAAAAAAGTAATAACTGCTTCTGATATTAGCAGAGTTGCTCTTTATTTCAGACAAGGCAGTGCACCTCCACGGTAAAACACTCCAAGACACTCTGTGGTACACTGCTCCATTATCAGGTCTGAATCTGAGCTTCAACCTTTGCCTCCTTTCCAGCACATGGCTGAGCAGAGTGATACACTAATAACAGGAGAACATCGTGCAATCTCCTTTAAAACTGGGTACCACCATGCATGTCAGCCAGTCCATAGGTACTGTGCCCAGTCTCCAAGCAATAGTGAAGTGGCACTTCAAGTAAGATAGCCCAACAATATCTGGAACCTTCAGCATGCAGCAGTGAATCTGTGGTGCAATGCCGCTCTAATGATTTCTGACTACTTTAGTGACTCCCGTTGGACAAATGTTCTTGGATTACATCTAAACACTGTTGACAAGTTATTCCATTTCACACCAGCATGCTTCCAAATGGTTCTAGTCCTGTCAATATTACAGGAATTACATACAGGGGTTTCGAATGACAAACAACAGGAATATAGTCTTCAAACTCTGGAATTCAATACTTGTTAATGGCATTTCCCACCAGCACATTTCCCTCTTTAAAACCACCAAACTATCAGCAGGCAATAAAGTTTATCATGTGTAGCCTCTTCATTTTGTTGTGTACAAACCTCATCTTTACAATGAGGATGGTTGCTATCCAAATAATGGAAAGTCAGCTTTTAGAGCCTCAGGTTAATGATGGTGAGGAGAACTACTCATCTTTAATGAATTTCAGACTTAATTATTAACTCCTATCTTTAAGATGATGTTGTGATCCCTCCAGCTCAGGCAGATGTGATCTGAAATGTCTGGAGGCTCCTGGATTGGAAACATTAGAGTTCTGAAATAACATCATGTTAAACTGTGATAAGATTTCATGATATCAGTTTAGGGACCTATTTTTCATTTTTCTTTTATTAGCTCTACCTTCTCATCTCACTACCTCCAACTGGGAATCAAACCTGTAACCTTAACAGTGTTGTGCTATTGAGATACAGAACACAATACCTTGTTGACCTCCAGGATTTCTCTCCTCTCCTCGGTGGCAGGGCGGCTCTGGGCAGCTGTGCGATCCTCGTGTTTTGAACTGTCATCTTCCACAAAGGGTATCAGTTGCTGAAAGCAGCAAACAAAAAAATCTGGTTATATTATTTACTGTAAGTAAGACAACTGTAAGAGGATCACTTGCAGAACTCTGACATAATCAAGTGATATGGATTGCATGAAGTTTATCACTTACAGTAGTGCAGTGTAGTCAGAATCTGTGCACTGTGAATGTATCAGAACAGTCAACCTTTCTCTTTTTCCTCTCTTATTCTGTCCATAATTCAAATACATTGAAAGCACTCTGCACTTGTAGATTTATATGCTTATGGGTAATCACTGCCTATGAGTGCTATCATACACTCAAGATATCCCTACATTGTCTCATAATCTTGCTCCCATGAAGTGCTGAAAATAGGGATTCTGTACAAGCTCTTGAACACAGGCTGAGTCTCACTCGTCTCTCAACACAGAGACGGGACGGAGAGAGAAACAGAAAGAGAGAGAGAAAGACAGAAAGCGAGTGAGAGATTAATTCATTTTTCAACACTCTGTGTGCTTGACCTTGTCTGCTTGACACTACAGTGAGGCTGATGTGCTAGAGCCTTCAGGCGAGGTGGCGTTCCTGAGAGCCAACAGGGTGACTGCCTGCTGCTTTACGTCACACTGCCCCCTGGTGGTCACCTCGAGGAGGAGGAAAGCAGGAGGTGTACTGCAGTCACACGTCAAGTAATGTGTGAATGTCCTGAGAACACAGTGCTCCTGGTATAATGCATGGTGAGACATAAAGCATCTTATACTGAGAATGTGTGATTAATTTATTGCAAACAAATGTCTGTGTTATTGTACAGACGTCCCAGGAAATACAAAACACTATCATGTTGTTGTAGAGTTTCACATACTGTGTTTTTACACAGTTTTCAGGCATATGAAACCACATTTAATTCAATTAAAGCTGCAAAGATAATCTGTGGTAGTTTAATACTCTGGAAGCGGAGTTCCTGTTGCAAGAAAAAAAAAAGACAAGTTTCCTTTTCAAAACAAAAACTGTCATACCAGACAAGATCACAAACACAGATTAGATACAAGACTCTCCAAACAACTAGGAGCCAATAAAAACTGCCATACAGTGGGAAAACACACCTTGGTCCAATAACAATTTGGCATGCTGCTAACCTAAATCATGCAAAGTCCTTTACATTTTTCTGCTGGACTACGCCGTTTGACCTGAGGTTGTGCAGCTGGACTGGAGGCCCTGCAGACACTAGACAATGATTGGAGTAAGCTGCTTCGTCTGGAAGCAATGACTGACTGGTGTTTGAGTACAGCTGGAGCTGGCCAATGTCAAGACTAACACGACAGAAACCAAAGAAGAAGAAAAAACGAAGGCAGGCAGAGAGAAATGCAGACAAACAGATGAAGAGAGAGGAGAAGATGGCAAGACAATGGGCAAAATGTCAGCTAGTCAGAGAGAAAAAAATTAGGGCAGAAGAGGGCATGGTGACGGCTGGGAAAAAAACATGAAAGAAAGAAAAGAGAAAATTCAGAAAAAAAGACATGAGAGCATAAAAGAAACACAATGAGACAAAGAGTCTGTGAGGAGAAAAAAAGAGTGACAGAAAGATGAAAAAATACGGATAACTTTCTGTGCTTCTGTCAGTTTCCAGGCCGAACTCCATGCCAAACTGTAAACTCTGACTGTTGGAGGACATGTGCCGGATATCATATCAGACAAACTGTGAGCTTGTCTCTGGCCCAAGAAAACTTAAAGTAGGAAAGGGGAAAGTTTTTTCATTAGATAATTTGAGACCGAAGCCAATGACATATCGAATTTTAAAAGGTAGTGGGCAGATTTTGGCAGCTTCTGGGGGAAAATGAAATGTGCTGAGTAGGGTGGGAAAGATGGATGGAGAGTGTATTATGTGTGTGTGTGTGTGTGTGTGTGTGTGTGTGTGTGTGTGTGTGTGTGTGTGTGTGTGTGTGTGTGTGCGTGTAGCCATGCAGCTAGTGTGTGAGTATGCCTGTGAGTCATAACCCCTGCCTCTTCCACAGAAAGATGGATGTGGTTTCCTGCCTGACAGAGAAGAATGGGCTAATGAAGTTCTCCAGGTTGCCTCGCTGAGACAAAAGGAAAAGGGTAGAAAAGACATAGTCATAAAATAACAAAATAATAAGAAAATAGCGGGGTGAACATGTAAGGCGAGAGGGAAATGAAATCATTGTTCAATGCAGGAAATGACAGAGGGGAGGAAGACTTGCACAGCAGAGAAAGAGAAACAGGAAAAGCGAAGAGAGAAGAGAGAGCTGGAGAGAAAGAGTGTGAAACAAAGCCAACACGAACACAGAGAGCCAGTACTGAGCAGCTATCAGAGGGAAAGAGTGGAAAATGTGGACAAAGAGGAGAAAGAGAAAAGTTAAACAGAAAGAAGGAGAAAGTGTGAGAGTGTGAGGAAAAAGCTGCATCAGGGCAGCAACGAATGACAGCTGGAAAGAAAAAGAGCAAAGCGCTGACGTGCGCATTTGGTCCAGCTGTTCATTAAACGGGTCTGTTGCTAATTAGGCTGTGATGAGGTCACGCTGCCCGAGTCATTGATTCCACTTCCTGTTTCAGGCAGCCAATAGTGAGCGGCTGTCAGGCAGGCACCTGAATTCTCCGAGATGATAAATGGCATGCATGCTGGGGCCAAAATCAACAACCCTCAGCCCCAGACAAACATGGTGAGCTGAGCTATTGGCTGGTCAGCTCTGGACTGGGTCTCAGCCTCAAGGGGAAACGAGTAAACATTTAAATAAGGTGGAAATAAGAGGGAGAAAAATAGCTAGCTGGCGTAATGACTCAATGAGGGTTTACACCATTACAGCAGAGGAAAATGTCAGAGCGAGTCCCTCATAGACTTTGATTTAGGGGCGGAACTGCAGACAGGAGTCATTTTGAACAACCACAGGATAGATCATTTCGTAATGCTTCTGAGCAACTGCATTATTCAATACGAAGAATGTAGATGGTGGCAGCCATCGCAAATTTGTTCCAATTTAAGACTGGTCTCCTCCCACATCCTCCTTTATCCTCAGTAGGAGTCTGGTGAAAGAGATTAGCTCCGAGCCAATCTGTAGAAATTGGGAAGGGACTGCCGCAGTCATAAATCCAATCAAACAGTGGTGGATAGCCTCGCTGTAGCCCTGCGTGGAGCCTCAAACAGTACATGCCTAGTGAGCCTTTATGTGTGTGTGTGTGTGTGTGTGTGTGTGTGTGTGTGTGTGTGTGTGTGTGTGTGTGTGTGTGTGTGTGTGTGTGTGTAAGAAAGTGAATGTGGGTGTGGGTGCCTTTGTGACATGCTACTGTGCACCTCATGCATGTCTATGTTGTATATTATTAGTGTGGGGGACACAATTGTGCATGTGTATTTCTTTGCGTGTGTGCAGGCAGGGAGGGAGGGATGGAGTGCGGCTGAGCTCAAGAGCTGTTGTTTCTGAAGGTGGATGGTGACCGTAACCAGCGGTAAAGAGACTCTGGAGACTCACCTGAAGAGGCCAATGAATCTGCTGCGAGCGGAGGAAAAGACAGACCTAGAGGGAGTAAGTGCGATAAGAGTCCCCTGGGGTAAAGGTGTGTGCGTGTGTGTGCGTGTGTGTATGTTTGTGAACAACGGGGTGTGGCAGCCTACTTCCTTGAAACTAACAGATTCCTAATTTAATAGACAGTTTGTGTAAGCTATATGAGGCAGCAGCTTCAAGCAAATGATAAGCATTTACAGCATATGTTTGCATCATGAACATCCCCCACTATACCACAGCAGCTACAACCACATTGTATAATATGTAAATGCAGAGACAGTTGATGTTAATAGCTATGTCAATCATGACTTGATTTGAGGTCAGGTTTCGTAGGATAACTCGTCAATAGATAATATGACCTGTCAGCACATTAATGTTGTTAATATGATTTTCTCTGTGACAACGTTGTCTGTATGTGTGTGACAGTTTTAGGCCTGTAGCTAGTTTACTGTCAGGTTTATGTTTTATGAATTGATTCTGTCTGCTCTTGTTATTTTGTTTCTGTTATTCTGCTGAGCTGTTAACAGGACAATGCTGTAAAGGTGTGTGTATGTTCAACTACACTGTTTAAAGACATGTCTGAAAGTCAGAATTTAACCACTGGTCATAAAGTGAAGATGTGATAACATATTAAGGAAGAGAAAGATCATTATTCTTTTTTAGGTATTAATTATTAGCTAATGCAAGTATGTAATTTGTATTGATATTAATGTTTACTCCGTTTAAAGGGACATTTCTACTTTATTCAAAGAGCTGTTTGCTTAAGTTGCTACATTTTTTTTATAAGAAAAAAAAAATAAATTACTGAGTAAACTCTGGGCTGTGATTTTGTCAGTAAACTTTGAATTTTTACTATAATACATGTATTTACATGCTATGCTCTAGTGGTGCCAACAGGGGACCTCCAGAGGCACAGTGTGCTAGTCGGGGTCAACATGTCACTGCTTCAGAAGGGGTTTCAGGGTCTTACATCCTAAGACTGGTTAACACCTCCTGGTTTATGGAACATAAAGCTAAAGATATTTAAATAAACACACCTGCATAGTCTTACACATATTAAAATATGTGCACCAGGATACGCCACTGTCCTATGTGTTCAAGACCTGGGACTACATGTTAAAAATAAGATCAAATAAATCATATTGAAATTATTTTGACATGTTATGATTTATGATCATTTTCACAGAAAAATGATTAAATGTCACTATGATGTGACATTTGTTCAAGTGTGTGTCAAACAAACATTTTTCTTGCAGCTGGATAACAGGCTTCATTATAATGCTGCTGTGTCATATATTTTACTTAAATCAAACCCAAAGAACTGATAATGTTTCAGTCATGAGTGCACACACATACTGTACACATACCACTGCTTTCAATCATACTAATATGGAAAATCAAATCTCATCTGGTCTGACCTCTGGAGGTATGGGGTCCATCCCGGCGCAGTTTTCATTACATTTGTCGTAGACGAGGCGCAGCTTGCGGAACAGCACAGAAAGCATCCGGAGGTGCTCCTGCAGTTTGCCAAGCCTGTCCTGGTGGGTGTTGGGGTGGTATGTGACTCCATTAGGCAACTGAGAAGCACCACAAAGGAAACATTGTGTTAGCCTACACCAGGGGTATTCAATTAAAAGTCCCCAAGGTCCAGTTATTACATTTTGCCCAAGTAGAAGGTCCGAGCGAAAGTCATGGCCGCATTTTTAAAAAGTAACTAATTGTTTAAGTTTTTACTTAAAATGCGAGATATTAGACACATATTCAATCTCTTATCATAAATAAAAGTAGTCCCAGGCAATCAAATACATTTAAGGTTTTTATTTCAAGTCAACCAAAAGGGAATCCTCAGAATAAAATAGATAGTAGTGCAAGCTGAGTGGACTTCCTTTTTTCTATAATGCAACAGTCCCATGCTTGAATAATTGAAGGCCTCTTCAAGTGAAAAAAACTGAACTTCATTTTTCATAAAACATTTTTCTTTGAACTGTGCTTTCTTTCTTAATTGAAGCCTTCTTCATGTAAATAAAAAAGTAAACTCAGGAAAAATGAACAAAAAAGTGCAAAACATTTTTCATGGAACTCTCCTTATTCTTGAACTTTTTCATATTTTTCTTCTTTTTTTGCTTCAATGGGAGGAATGGGCATGTGGCTGACCTGCCAGGAGTTTAAATCTGGGTTGAAACGGAGTTAATGCCATTCTCATGCTGACATGTAGGTGTTCATTGGTGAGCCTGGATCGGTGCTTGTTCGCAGGGTGTCCTTGGGTACCGGCACGAGTTTACCGGATTGACTATAGTAGCAGCGCCCGCGGTAAATTTCTATGTGCGCTCAAAACCGCTCTATGGGGAAAACACTACTTATTTCGCCAGTGGTCGCGGTCAGGACAGAGCCATTTCCCGGTCCGGATACGGAACCGCTAATCCGTGATGCCCGGCCTACACTTTTGCTCATGCTAATACAAAGTAACAGCCATTGATCTCCAGTGACTGCTAAAAGCACTACTAGCACTCTGTGCTTACCTCAGTGGTGACAGTACAACAGAAGCCTTCTACTACAAAGACACCTTAAAAATGTGTTTAACATGTTTGTGTTTATTCAACAATATGGTAGCTGGTTTAGATAATATAATTAAATGCCAGTTTAAACTGACGAACACAAGCTCAGCTGCACTCTGCATGTACTGAGGCGGCATTGCTGGCTTTTAACTACAATGAGTGTTAAAGAGTAACAAGGCATGTTTTTTTATTGAGAGGATCGACGAGACCTCTGGGGCAGCACTGTCTGATTCAAAACATCCTAAATAACATGAAACAAGGCTGCCTTCAGGGCAAACAAAGAGATGGGAGAGCCAGAGAAACAGGGAAGACAGACAGACAGACAGAGCGAGGGAAGATAAATGAAGAATGTTTATGAGTATAAAGACAGCCTGTGATCTAAAAAACAAGTCACAACAATGCTGTTTGTGCATTCTGAGGCTGTGGCGCTCGCTTGTTTGGCCCATGTCTGGCTGTGATTTTAACAAGTTGCAGGAGGAGAGTCTCAGAGGAGCAGGCAGACATCCATGATAAACTCATGCTGACCTTGTCTTCAGGACACCATCAGGGCTGAACTACATGTGAACTGCTGAGAAGACAGATATGAAGGCTCCTGATATCCCAAATAAAAGTAACAACTCTTTATCACTTAACTGCACCATGTAAAAATTAGAGATACATTTGAGGCATTAGTATGAGTCATAAATACTTTACAGTGACTACTGTACAGTACTCTCTCTCTCAGGGTTATGCCTAGTCAGGCAAGGTGCTGCTTGAAGATGTAGTCACATCTCCCTTTACTGAAAGCTCTACTCATATCTTCTCTCTCTCTCTCTCTTTCTCTCTCTCTCTCTGTGTCTCATTAACGCATGTTAATGCATGTCACTAACTAAACTTCTTCCCTGGAGTTTCTGTGCTCTCTCATCCAGCAGGTTCTCATGGATCGTGGCTGCTGCTGTGCTCCTGCATGACGTCCACAACATATATTATTACTGTCATTATTGCTACCATATCTCCATTACAGTTTATAGATAGTTAATGATTTGCTGCTGCTGTGCATCTGTGTCTCTCTAGCTCTCTATTTATCAATCTAGGGTCTCTGTAAATAATATTATAAAGAGTACAGTCTAGACCTGCCCTGCATGAAAATGAGGTAACTTTTGCATATGGTGCTATATAAATAAAACTGAATTGATAATATTTCAGACTACCACCAAGAAATATAGAACAAAAAGTGACTTTGTTTTCCTGATCTTTGCTATTTATCTCAAACAGCTCCTTCTGCAATCTGACAACAACAGAGAGAAGGCAGTCCCCCTTCAACTGGAAACCCCTTGCTTAGTTAGCTCAGATAGCTCTCATCAGACTCACAAAGGCAACCAGTGTTTGAACCTTTATTCCTAAAATCAGTTTTGACTTCTTTGCAATTACTTTTAGAATCTGCTTGATGCTTGCCTCTTCAGACATGAGCTTGAAATTGAAAAAATCATAAAGGCATCTGGTGTTAACTTTTGAGCTAAATTGAAGTTAAACATTACGGGTTGATCGAGCCTTGCATTTAGTATTCTGTCTGCATGCACTGCCTGTTTTCAAACCTGCATCTAAACACATTTCTAAAGGATTGCCTTCTTAACTGACAGCTGCTTTGTTAGTTGTATAACAGAGCTCTGTCATGTTACTGTCAGACCTATTATTACTACTTTAGTATATTCTTTTATAATGTTGTGTCTTACAGCTGTGGGAAAAATACTCAAGGAATATGACATATAGTAGAAGAAGCAAACAGAAAAGTGGTGGGGGAGTGTAACCATATTTGACACGGCATGTGTGCAGAGAGACAGACCTGCATGTTCCTGAGGAGCTGGAAGATCTCCATGGTCCTGAGGACAATATCTTGGACCGTCTCCTGGCCGATGCGACACAGCGAGGCCGTGTTGACATCCCGTGCTGCCTGAGCCTGCTGCTGCTGTGGTGCCGGAGGCTGCCCGCCAAAAGGCGACACAAGCGGAGGGGTTGTCATGGAGACAGCAGGTGAAGATGCTGGTGGTAGAGGAGGAGGTCTAGGTCCAGGTGAGGTTACCTGTCAGGCTATTCCACACCAGCATACACCTTACATGCCTTTGGAAAGGAAAATTAATACGAGGGGGAAGAAAGTAGGACAAGTAATAGGAGTCATTGCATTAATATTGAGGGGAGTGTGTAATATGAAAACACAGCCATTATAAAGATACTGACACGATATATAGCTTCTATTATCAATCAGCCACAGTAGCATGGTTAATAAATATAATGTCATTTACACAGTCAGGAAAGGAGGCACAGCTCTCTGAGATCCTCACAGCTGTCACTAATCAACCAACACGGAGCGGTGTCGAGCTCCACAGACTGAACACTGATAAAGTCAGTGAGCTAACGGTGTAGCCTTTGATAGAAGTTGCACACCGGGTTTATAGAAACAGTTAAACGTGCCTTTACATCAGTAGACACCATACTGGACTTTAACTATCACAAACAAACGTGTTCAGCTGACAGCGGGTTCATTAGCTAACATGTGGAGAGGTCGTCACCAGAAGCTAAGTGGACAGTCACCCCGCGCGACACTTGAGCTGTTCCCGCTTCATTTATTTTGTGCTCTTTGATAATTCCGACATGACGTGAAAGTGAACACCGCGGGGAGTGTTCGTATTTGTTTAACAGCACATTAGACAAAGTGTAATGTTACCTGTGTGCTGATCATTTATCTGTTTTGTTGACATGTCAAGTTTCCTGCTCTGTTCCAAGGAGCTCGGCCACCACAAATATCGCGAGAAGTCGTCTTGACACCGCGACTAGTTGGCGGTAAATGATGAAGTAGAAGTGCCTTGAAAATGTCATTTTTTTGTCATTTCATGTGATTTTTTTATTGTAATGTATTTAAATTGAAATACAACAACCCTTCAGCTCGGATTAACTCAAATTTATTATTTAAAATAACACCGTCCCTCCAAATGTTCAAAATGAATGGCAACATTACGGTAAAGCAAGGCGCACTGCAAATGTGTTGAGGCTATTTAGGGTAACAGCGCCATATGCTGGTCTACTGTTATATAACAGCCAAGTCACACGTCTGACTTCATTAGCCCTCAGGCCAATTTACGCCACATGATTGCTTCTCACGGGTCATTATAACTTTTTTTTAGTAAGCATAATTCAAATTCATCTCATAAATGGGTTTGTTGTCTTCTCTGTGTTAAATCAAATTATTCAATGCGTCCATCCATCCATTACTCACTGTACAGCTGTACTTGGATTATTTTGTGAGCTATCAGAATTCAGATTAATTTGAAATACATGAGGTGTCAGAAATAGACAAGAAGGCTATACAAAGCTGCTTCTTCAGCATGTGCTCTGCCATGCAGAATTACTGCTCTGACTTACAGACACTGGAAAATAAGAGCTTTATTGAAAACGAGAAAGGCTTTGCCTTCAGGCTTGAGTGGGGCTGAAAAGTAGATTAGGATGCCTATTACTTAATTTACATTATTCATTCAAATTTGGGGTTACAGGCTGGATTTCAATTTCCTTTTATCTTGAACACATTTTGTGTAATAATAACCTGAAGTCATCTCTTTTCACTTATTCTCTTTCTCGTAAAAACTCCTTATCTGCAACTTGCAACACTGATATGAAAAACACTGTGTCAAGTTCACGCGACTGCCCACAACTTCTTAATTGCAGACAGAGTGCTGGTTAGCTTGCCAGGATGAATGAGTGTTACTCTTACAATCCCCATCTGCCATACTGCCAGACCAACTGAGGCATGCCATTTGGAAATGAGTTTCTCCATAATCATCCAGTCTGTCTTCTTGGTGTGTTTAATTGGGACGAGAGAGTAGTGATGGTGAGTGGGTGGAGGTATAGTGAGATGAATATGCTTTCTCTGCTCTGTTTCTGAAAGACATTATAAGAGTTTTTAAAATAACTAAGTTGATTCACACATCACATTCGTTGATGTTGAGATGGGGGGGTGAACGTGCATGCTCATGTTCTGTGTCTGTTTATCATGGGGGCAGGGCCTTAGCAACTCGAGAGGTCATCTATCATCACTGATCAAAGAGAAACAACAGAATGTATTGATCACATCAAGGCAAGCTGGTGGTTGGTTTCAAGTAGCTTTTTCATGTTAATGCAATCGAACCTCGCTGAGAAAAAACATTCTTATAAATTCAAACATTCAAACACAAAGGCCTTCATTCATCACAAGGCGATGCCATTACAAATCTCAAAGTTTCTCCTCATTCACAACACAGTCACAAACCTTCCTAGAGTGCAGTGAGGAGAAGATTGAACAAATAGACACTGCAATATCTCATTACCTCTGTGTGTCTCGCGCAGCATGCCGTATATTATGTGCACATGACTGACGCCTCATGCATAAAAGAAACATCAGGAAACACAGACTACCTTGAAAGTGACAGCATGCACATAGTACTACATCATTTCATTCATGCTGCAGGGGCCTGAACCTTGAATGTGTGTGTGTGTGTGTGTGTGTGTGTGTGTGTGTGTGTGTGTGTGTGAGAGAGAGAGAGAGAGAGAGAGAGAGAGAGAGAGAGAGAGAGAGAGAGAGAGAGAGAGAGAGAGAGAGAGAGAGAGAGAGAGAGAGAGAGGAGTAAGTAGTATTGAGCAGAGAGATAAACCAGAAAAAAAGAGTGACGGAGTGAAAGGTAACAAAAAAGAACTGACAGACTGAACACCTCTTGTGAGGAAACACAAACCATGAAATAATTATTAGCTGGGGGGGTATCAAGACTAAAACGGATTATCTAGCCACCTAGTGCATTACTCATGCTTTAATTAAATACGCACTGATCCTGTCCCTCAAGGGCTAAGTTCAGATGGAGAGAGAGGAGGGAGTACAATGGTCTGCTCTCAGCACGTAAAGTCCATTCAACCGCTCACAGCAAACTTCGCCTGCTAAAGTCTCCAGACACAAGTAAGAGATTAGTATAGCTTAAGGTATGGGAAACAGGGATAACGTGTATGGGTGGGAGGGTGAGCATATGGGCAGGAGTGCATGTGTTCTGTATAAGTGCATGTGAGCCATAGTGTCTCTGCACTTACTACCATTATCTTCAATAATAATCATGTTACCTCATATTCCTGTATTATTATACATATACATGCACTTACTACATTACTGCTGACTAGATTTCAGTTGCTCAACAGTTTGGGTTCTGACTACAGAGCCACGCTGTTTGAATACATGCAGAATGTGGGTTGACATTGACTTGCTGAAATAAGCAACGTTGTCCCTGAAAAATACTTTGTCTACTTGGCAGCATATGTGGAACATGTGCTCCAAAACCTGTTTATATCATTCAGCATTAATGAAGTGCAGGTTACTCATTATGCCATGCACTCTAATGGACCCCCATACCATCATTGATGCTGACATTTGAATTGTGTGCTAATAACAAGCTGGATGGTCCAACTCCTCTTTAGCCCAGAGGACACAGCATCCATGATTTTCAAACAGAATTTCAAATGTGGACTCATCAGACATTTATCCACTTCACCTCAGTCCATCTTAAATGAGCTCGGGCCTACAGAAGATGGAGGTGTTTCTGGATCTGGTTTCTACACGTTTTCCCCCTTTGCATGGTCATGATTCAGCTGTCATTTGTCGCATGGTTTCTTCAAGTGTCTTTTATTTCTGATAAAGACAGCTGAAGAGTGACAGGAATGTGGGGAATGACATGTGACCCATTCTCTGTATCTTTTAATGATATTATGAACTGGCGACAATGAAATCCACACATTCGAAGTCATTTCAAGTGTTGCAGCAGCAAACAGTATTGTAGGAATATAGAACAGTAGTATAGTACAAAATGTAAAAATAAAATACAATTCTTCTTAGGGCCCCAATTTGGCCAGGGGCACTGAGCTAAAATAATGAATAATTAAACAAATCATGACCTTTTATCACTTATTACTGTTAGCAAGTATTTCTGCTTATACAACTGTTGTATGAAAACAATATCACTCAAGGCTGTTGTACTGAATATCAGCACACTGTGCCTTTTTTTGTATTGAAAATATGATGTCACATTAAAACATATGACAATGGGGATCATGAGCAGCAAAAGCATAGCTTGCCCTTATTTTAGGCAGGCTCCTACATCTTGGGGTCCTCGCACAGTGAACATCCAGGCTTCAAGTCGGCCTGTCTCTCCATTTGAATCGTAACAGAGTGGAAGTTGTAAGAGGAGAAACAGGTCTGTGTCATTTCTCTTAGGACAGTTTGTGCGTCCACCGACTCATCTGTGGAGAGAGAAAACACAACGGCAAACAAACACACCTTAGTCAACGTGTGTGTATAAGAGCTGTATATACACAGTGTTTCAGAGTTTCAGTTAAAAGAGAAAATGCCCAGAGGACTGACTAGACGCTAATTATTGTAGACAGTATAGAAAAAGTCTATGAGCTCCTTACACAGTAGAAAGAAATGGTTAAATGGATGAAAAATGAAGAGGTAACTACTAATCTTAGAGTCTCAAAAAGTTAGACATGCCTGAAGTTGCCAGAGGAGATTAAGTTGTTAATAAAATCAAGAGTATTCTCTGTAAAGAGACTATTTTAGTACAAACTCAGCTTCATAATGTTAGACTTGACACAGCTTTTATAAATCTAAACTGTGCTTCATGTTCAGCTGTACATTGTAAAGCTCAGCTGTAAAGGGCAAACAAGCTATCAGGCACGCAGACCTAAAAAAACAAAACAAATGTTAATGCAAATGTGGGAAATAGCATTGCCTATTAATTTACACACGCAGCAGACACAGATCATCAATGTGTTACTTTTTGCCTCAACCAGCTCTTGGGAAAGATATCTCAGCATTCATTGTCGCACCTATGGCTACGTGTGCAGACAGCACAGTCTGGTTCATGGTGAGGGCCCAGATGTGAAGGTTGTGGACCGCTGTCACCCCCTTCGCTCCTAGCAGACTGTCCCGCACTTCACTGTATCTCACCCCTGCTGGAGTACCTGAGTCACGGAGGAAAAAGAGATAAGAGCATACTACAGTATAGTAAAGTGTAAAACTTTGAGAAGTGATAAAGAGTCAGAAGGAGCAAGTAGATGTTTTGTGTAGTGCCAGTGAATGCGAGCCTTACCTTCCATCAGGACAATAAGAATATCCCTCAGGATGGTGATAGTGGTGCACAAGACAAATATGGAGAACAGGAAGGTGCAGATGGGGTCAGCTATTTTATATTCAGGCTGAAAGAAACAAATCACACATAGAGTAAAGGTTAACGATCATCAGACATCATCTGCGTACGTTTTTTATTGGGGCTGTACTGTGTATTGTTCAATAATATTAGCCAAAGAGCACAATGTCTGTACGGACCTTCTCTGAGTAACAAAATATATATGAGGAGCTTCTGTTGAAGGCTAAGATAAGAGTCATCACAGGAAGACTCTCTTTTCAAGATCAAAGCCAGGTGACAGGTGATGTTACTATATTGCTCACACATGAATATAGTATATAGAGTAAAACTTGGATTACCTATTCTCACTACCAAAGAATCCAAAACTAAGATGGGGAAAACCATTTTGATCATTTTGCCACCAGCATGTCATACCTGCTTATAATTTAATGATCCAAATTTAAAATGTCTTTATGTATTTCAGAATCTACACGCCTTGCCTCCTCACATAGGTTTAATTTTTGCTCTATAAGACTTCCCACACCTAGAGAGATTTCTAACCTTGCAGAAGATAATGATGGCACTGATGAACACGCTGATGCTCTGGAAAAGATCTCCCACCACGTGGACAAAGGCTGCCCGCACACTGGCATTGGCCTGCTGAGCCTTCTGCCCTGAAAGATAGTTATTCATTAAGACGAATGCCCTAAATGTATCATAATTCAAATGTATCATAATTCACCCTAGAGCTTATATTTAGTCATACTACAGACTACTTTACATGGGGGGGGGTTAAAGATTTATCATTGTTACATGGCCAATACTAGTCTTATTTGTGTGAAGAAAGTGACAAAACAATGACTTGTATATCAGGGACATACCATGATCACTGCTGTTTTGCTCCAAGTCTACATGGTCATCATTCGAGTGGACATGATTGGAGATCTGATTGTGTTCTTCTTTTTTGTGACTGTGGCCTTGGTCGTTTGAACTGAGATCTCCATTACTGTGGCCATTTGAGATGAGACTTCCATTGCTGTGGCCGTATGAGTTGAGGCCTCCATTGCTGTGGCCGTTTGAGTTCAGACCTCCATTGCTGTGGCCATTTGAGTTCAGACCTCCATTGCTATGGCCGTTTGAGCTGAGATCTCCATTACATTGGCCATTTGAGCAGAGACCTCCATGACTGTGGCCATTTGAGATGAGACCTCCATTGCTGTAGCCGTATGAGTTGAGAACTTCGTTACTGTGGCCGTTTGAGATGAGACCTCCATTGCTGTGGCCGTTTGAGTTCAGACCTCCATTGCTATGGCCATTTGAGTTCAGACCTCCATGGCTGTGGCCATTCGAACTGAGACCTTCGTGACTGTGGTCGTTTGATCTGAGACCTCCATGGCTGTGGTCATTCGAGCTGAGACGTTCAGGACTTTTGTCATTTGGGCTAAGACCTCCGTGACTGTGGCTATGTGAGCTGAGACCTCCGTGACTGTGGCCATGTGAACTGAGACCTCCATGACTGTGGCCGTGGCCAGACTGATGAAGAACAAGAGCCATGCTTTTGAGAGGAACAAAGAGACACAAGGTGTTTTGACAACATACTCCAACACAAACCTCTCTAAGAGTCCATGAAAATGGAAGAACTAAGTTTGTATTTTACTCACATAATATTAGCCAGCACAGCACAACCAGATGTAATGAGCATGACAGTGCCATCGATGGTGTAGTCATTGCTGATGAGGCGCTTCACAGCCAGATAAACCAACACTCCTGTTACCAGCCAGATGGTGAACACTGACAGCAGCGCACCCAAGATCTCTGCATGGGTGAAGAGATGAGGAGGAACAGAACTTAGGAGAAATTGAACAAACTAGTGAAATACTGATCGGATAACAAAATGTTACACCCATTAACCCATGCTCTCCAACCTACATCCTCTACATGTTCAGGGACACACCACATAGAAACCAAGCAGACGCAGCATGTTTCGCATGATGTGGCTGCTGACATCATTACCACCAAAGTGCTCACGCAGGTGCTCGGATGACGAAAATTATTAAAGAATATACACTAGAACAAGGGCTCGGACAATACACCACCAAGGCTTGGCTGGCCCCTCCAGACACTAAGGTCAGCTGTAAAAAAATGATAGGCCACTTAGTCTACTAGGTGGCAAGGCTAGTAGTCAAGCTCCATTCATGTATGAGCTATGGTCGATGTCCTGCTGTGTTGGAACCTTCAGCAAATAAGGTGTCAGCTGCCACTTCAATTGAATGCAATGGAAGCCAGAGACTGGGCCAACCTGCTGCAGATGCAAAGCCTAGGCCTTTGTAAAAAGGATGGAAAAGACTCCTGGGTCCTGCTGGACAGGAAGTTACTAGAGTGTTATCACAAAAAAACATCTTATATGGAACCAATTGGAGGGCACCAGAGTGAGACTCACCTCTTCTATCCTTTTGGGAAGGAGGAAGTAATGTCAATATATAATGGCCAACAAACCAATAAACACACACATGGGAGGAGAACATGGACAATAACTAGACCTCAACAAAATGATCCCCCCATGCTGTCACAGCTTTTGGTATGATTCTTGGTTTGGGTCTCTGCAAAAAACAGCCTGCTCTCAGCCTCATCTTTTGTGAGACCAGTAAGGTGAACTCAAGGGCAAAAAGGAATGATTTAATTAAACCAACAAGTAATATGGCAAACCAATACAAAGTGAATGTGTTTGTGCTTCTTCGTGTTTCACCAGGTCTAACTCAGATGACCTGGATGACTGACAACCCTAACAACCAATTATGAATCAATATGACCATGATCTGTACATGTTCCTATAAGATAAAAATCCAACACTGAAATATTATATTCCTTTTCAAATATTATGTTGCCCTTTTGCCTGAAAATAAAGCTGCAAATCCTGTACTTGTCTATTCTTTTTTTAATTTTTTTTTTTATGGCAACGACATGGCAACAATCACTGTGTTAAAAAAGGGGTTAAATGTTGGAGAGGTAAATATCACAGAAAAATTGTCTCTAATGCAGCTTTAGTAACTGACAAATAAATCTCAATACTGTACCTGCACGATGCCAGCCATAGTTAAGCTTGTGTGTGGCAGATTTGGAGGAGAGCCACAGGGACAACAGGCTGATGATGAAGCTGATGAAGTCCACCAAGAGGTGGGCAGCGTCTGTCATTACTGCCAGGCTCCCTGCAAAATACCCACCTGCAGATAGACAATAATTGCATATAAATATTATACTATTGTACTGCTGAAATGCTAGACTTAGCATTGATCCAGAAAATAAGAGTTACAGAGACGAATCGGGGATTAAACATTAAAGAAAGTGAAAAAAACAGGACTCACCAAGGATTTCACCAATTATAAAAATCAGGCAGATGACAGAGGCTGCATACAGCCTCTTCCTGGAAGTGTTCCTCTCTCGTTCACGATTCTCCCGTGCATGGTTGTTGTCATGGCAATGCTTGATGTCGTCTGTGTTGTCTATCTGTACTGCCTCCTGGTTGGGCATGCTGGATGTACATCACACATGCAACAAATGGAGAGCAGATTGCAGCATATTAAGTGATATCTTTGCAGTCATCTTCAACTCTTCAACGTTTGTTTAAGGTGTAGCAAGTATTTAATTGTCATCATTCATTTTTTCCAAATGAATAATTAAAACTGTTTAGAATTCACACCACAGGTTCCTAGAGCCCAATGTGTGTGTACCGTCCAAACAGTCCAAAATCCAAAGATATTTATTATTCTGTCCAGTGATGTCCGGAAAAAGTAGTCACATTGAACAGGTAAGAACACAATCCTGTCATAGGCGCATATTTAGTAACAAAGTGTCTGTTTTTATTAATGGATTTCTGGGTTTTTGTCAGTATATTTTTGGAATGACACAATTATTGTGTTTTATCACTCCGGTCCGAGGACATATTGTGCGTGTCTGTTGCTGAGATAAGAGGGGGAAAAGAGAAGAGGATGCTGCTGCGTTTGACCCTTGCACTGACTTAGGCTACTTGGCATTTGCATAAAACTAAAGAGAAGAGGATAACGCACAGAAAACGAAACTTTGACTGTCTTATTTTAATTAGAGTAATTTCAGCTGTTCTACTGTGTTTTATTTTTTAAGCAAGCTGCCTTTTAATTGCAGGCTGTTTTATTACTCGTTTGCGATTGTAGCCTATTCATTTTTTACAGGCCACGTGAGGGGGAGAAGAAAAAAGGATTGTTTTATTTATTTTACTCATTTGCACTGACTTAGGCTACTTAACTTGGCACTTGCGGAACACTAAAGAAAATAGGATAATGCACAGAAACTGAAATTAAACCAGCTTATTTTCATTTTATATAGCCTACTTACCTTTTCAAAAGGCTGCGTGTTATTGCACTCCTATTATGCCTATTATGATGCGGGCATGGAAAAAAAATGACACCAAAAATCTGTATCTCTATTTCTTGTATTTCTATAGTGTAATCAATGCAACAAAACATAAAACATTAATATTGTAATGGAAGTTAAACTTAACCAAATATCGTACAGCTGAGTATAGTCATTTTAATAGTAGACTTATATAGCTAATATACTGACAGCCTTTGTTGCCTCCATATTAGGCTTATATAAGGCTTTTAATTTTTTGCAGCTCCAGACAGGTATGGTTTTTGGTTTTTTGTTCCAATATGGCTCTTTGAACATTTTGGGTTGCCGACCCCTGCTCTATTCCAATATGACTAAGTGCAAACGTAAGAATAAAACTGTATACCTTCCATCAGTGTTGTATGTGTTTCTCCGTTCTATGTCCAGCGGAAGTCTCTCTTGGTCTTTCTTGAACATGACTGATGTCTTGGAGAATATCAGATGAGGTATTAAGAAATTAATCAAAGTTAAAGCAAAAACATATGCTTTTTAAAAAAATCAAATACAAGAATCGTTCGGTTAATTATTATTATAACAATTATAATTTTAATCTCCTTCAGAATCTTCTTCAGGCTTTGTCTCTCGCTTCCTTACAGCTCTGTTGTTCCTGTTCATATGCAACCAGCTACAACAAGGCTGTCCTGTCATTATGCAAACACTTAATTATGAGCAACACCTACAGGACTGTATAATGAGAGAGAAGCCTGGGGGTCGGGGGTTTAAACACACAGCGTTACTACACTGCTACACTACTACACTTACAAACATTTCACAAATGTTGCAGCTCAGTGACTGCCACACATTTGTCCATCCACAGCAGTATAGAAAAATAGTAACAATATAAATAAAATATGCCTTAAATGATGATATTTGATAGACAATGCATCCAATTGTAGGCTTGTTGACCAGCAACAGAGGAGCTGCTGTTGTCAGTAAGCAAACATTGCTTTGACATGACAGATTTTATGACATTGTAAATTAGACTTTGAAAGCAAGATTCATAAGACAGCATTTTAAAAATGAACGTTTTATTGAATGATTTATGTCAGCTACTTGCAGTTGCCGGTGTTAATAGACCATGCATAGAAATATCTATTGGTCTATATTTACATACCACAATGTGTAGAAATGCCTGTGGCTGTACCCTTACCATAAAAGGTTCATGCTCAAAACAAACAGTACTTTATGCATCACATAACACCAAAGTCACACACAAAATGGGTTTTAAAACTGAATAAAACGGTTTGAGTGTGGTGCAGTGTGATTTCTATTTCAACATGAATTTCTTTAAAACAAACGTTAAAACTCCACAGACATGAGGAAAAGGAGCTTTTTCTAAAATCATTTCAAACCTGCGGAAGCTTGCCTTTCATTCAGACACATGCCCATTGTTATTTCGTTATCGACATTACTTTGCGAATGTCAAAACGAGGGCACTCGGATTTGATGAGCAGTGCAGAGAAACTAAATATTATCATCAGAGGTTCCAGGTGCAGCAAAAGCATAGCTTGCCCTTATTTTAGGCAGGCTTCTATATCTTGGGGTCCTCACACAGTACACATCCAGGCTTCAAGTCGGCCTGTCTCTCCATTTGAATCGTAACAGAGTGGAAGTTGTAGGAGGAGAAACAGGCTTGTGTCATTTCTCTTAGGACAGTTTGTGCATCTACTGACTCATCTGTGGAGAGAGAAAATACAAAGGCAAACAAACACATTTGAATACAGTTTAAACACGCCTTAAAAAGTTTTGAAAGAAAAAGGACAAACACCCAGAGGCTGACGAGAAGCTCATTACTATAACACTGATTCATCAGCGGTATAGAACAGGGATCGGCAACCCAAAATGTTCAAAGAGCCATATTGGCCCAAAAAAAACCCATACCTGTCTGGAGCCGCAAAAAATTAAAAGCCTTATGTAAGCCTAATATGGAGGCAACATAGGCTGTCAGTATATTAGCTATATAAGCCTACTATTAAAATGACAAAGTAGGCTACAAATACAAAATGAGCATTCATGATTAAATATTTATTTTCCCTGCAGCGCATCCTGGAGAGAATGACGTACCACGTGACTACATCCTGCAATTAAAAGGCAGCTTGCTTAAAAAATAAAACACAGTAGAACAGCTGAAATTACTCTAATTAAAATAAGACAGTCAAAGTTTCGTTTTCTGTGCATTATCCTCTTCTCTTTAGTTTTATGCAAATGCAAAGTAGCCTAAGTCAGTGCAAGGGTCAAACGCAGCAGCATCCTCTTCTCTTTTCCCCCTCTTATCTCAGCAACAGACACGCACAATACATCCTCGGACCGGAGTGATAAAACACAATAATTGTGTCATTCCAAACATATACTGACAAAAACCCAGAAATCCATTAATAAAAACAGACACTTTGTTACTAAATATGCGCCTATGACAGGATTGTGTTCTCACCTGTTCAATGTGACTACTTTTTCCGGACATCACTGGACAGCTTCTCAACTTCGGGCATGTAAGATGTAACTTTAATCTTCACGCAGGACTGCAAGCTGTCATCTGTGAGGCGGGCGCGGTATTTGGATTTTATGTTGTTCATGTTTGACAATATCTGCTCGCACAGCTATGTTGATCCAAAGATGGATAATACTCCAAATGTGTATTTATTCATGCATACACACCCGTTTGTTTACAACAGCCACTCGCCTGTCACCGTGCTGCACTGTGTGTCACAGGCTATGACGGAATTCTGCTATTTGGCGCAATTCTGAAATTTGGTATTTATTACATAATTTTTTACAGCATAAGAGTGTTTGTGTCAGGTTTTCCCCCTAAAGAAACCATATTAAAACAACAACAACAACCAAAAATCATTATTTTTCCATTTTCACACATTTTTGAAAAAGCTCCAGGGAGCCACTAGGGAATGCTAAAGAGCTGCATGCGGCTCTGGAGCCCCGGGTTGCCGACCCCTGGTATAGAAAGACACTTACTAGCAAAAAATTGTTAAATGGATGAAAAATTAAGATAACTGCTAATATTAGTCTCGAATAATCAATAAAAATTACCTGAGGTCGATACAAGATCACAAATCAAGAGTATTCTATGACTATGTGACCATTTTAAGACAAGCTCAGCTTTGCAATGTTAGATTTGATACAACTTTCATAAATCACTGTCACAGTAATGCCATTAATTAGCAATTAAGTAGCAGAGCTACATACACATACGCCTAAAAACAATTGTTATTCTCTGATTTAGTGTGTGCCAACAGAACAACCCTATAGGCAACTGAAGGAAAATGGTGGAAATCCAAGTATTAGGCAAGGTGGAAATCCCTGCCAAACAATATCTTCTCTTTTTCCATTGCTTTATCAAGAGCTAAAACCTCAATGTTCAATCCAAAATGTAATGTAATGTCTTTAAATTTCCATCGTCTCTGTCTTCAAGAACTGCAAGACGCAGGCTCTCCACTCTCTCTGTTCATGTCCTACTTCAAGGGCCGTATTTGAAGGTAACTTAGAGAGACTATCTGAATCTTGGAGCTTCATTATTGTGGTCCCTCTGTTCTAGGTGTCTTTACACCAAGTCACACCAAGTCACTTGGTGGTAAGACACACTTGATGTATTCGCTACCATGACATTTCCTACCACATGTATGCAGATGCCAAATGCTAAATGGACTTTACTTATGTATCTCCTCTCTAGTCTTCAGACCACTCACAGCTACAGTACATATCTCATTCACACACATTCTTACACTGATGGCATTGGCTGCCAGCAATATCTATCAGTATCTTGCCCAAGGACACTGAGATGCAGACTGATTGAACTGCCAATCATCTGATCAGTGGACGACCCGCTTTACCTCTCAGCCACAGCTGCCGCACAGCAGTCAACTATTTCTGGTTTTGTCCTTGGTCTGAAACACAGGTGACTTCATGAATATGGATGTCTGTACACCATCTGAAGCTCAATCTTGACAATTCTGAAACCAACAATACTTTTTCCAGTGGAGTCATCCGCTGTACATTATCAATTGGAGCTCTAGTATTCCTTGGTAACATCCTCACAACCACTACATCAAGAGGGTGTGTCTGTTCCTCATCCAAGAGGCAGCGCAGAACTTACTCCAGGCTGCAGCAATGCAGTCTACCCAAGTTCTCCAACACTACACTCCTCCTCACCCTGCACGGGTAACTGCCCAAATCCAATTCAAGACACTAGCTTTGACCTACAGTATTGTGAATGGCTCAGGCCCATCAGACATGCAGGGCAGGTTGCAAGTGAGCTGAGTGGAGGGGTGAGAATTTCAGGTCCTTGGTCATGGAGCTGTTTGTTCCCTCCACTCCACTCAGTATCAGTTTGTGCTCTACTTAGGTTTCACCCCACTCCACTACTCCCTCACTATTAAAGGGGCCCAGCTACTGTTAACAAATCATTACTGTTTGCTGGCTCCAATGTGGATTAAGCTCCTAAGTGAGATCAGGACAGCAGAACTTCTACACATCTTCTATGGCACAGTGAAAACCCATCTGATTAGTCTGCACATTGGTCCATAAAAACTTACTGTGTCTTCTATTGTTGTTGCATATTGCAGTGCTTGAGCCATTTCAGTATATTTGATGAAGCTGATGTACTTGCATGATTCTTGCTAAAGTTAGCTAATGACTAAATTCAGTTTCCCAATGCAGAATAGTATTTATACCAAGAACTTATACCTACTTGATATGTGTACTGACTGCTTTGATTCAATCATACTTTATAGCTAAGTGGCACCAATTTCTACATTCTAATATGGTTAATGCCGTGCAGGCAGCTCACAACAGAATGTTTACATTTTAGCATGACAGTTTCATCTCACCTATGGCTACGTGTGCAGACAGCACAGCCTGGTTCATGGTGAGGGCCCAGATGTGAAGGTTGTGGACCGTTGTTACCCCCTTCACTGCTAGCAGACTGTCCCGCACTTCACTGTATCTCACCCCTGCTGGAGTACCTGAGTTATAGATCAAAAAATAAGTATAAGTGTAGGACTTTGAGAAATGATAAAGCATCTGAAAGAGCAAAAAAATAGAGCTGTGTACAAAGACAATGCTGTCCTTGTGTTCAGAGCCAGTGAATGCGAGCCTTACCTTCCATCAGGACAATAAGAATATCCCTCATGATGGTGATAGTGGTGCACAAGACAAATATGGAGAACAGGAAGGTGCAGATGGGGTCAGCCATCTTATATTCAGGCTGAAAGAAACGTCATACATAAAGTAAAGTTTAAGGATCATCAGAGATGTTAATCATCTGTGTTCTTAATAATTCATTTGTTTGTTGTAATTGAGGTTGTATGGAGTATTTCATCAAGAACATTATTAGTGAGAGCGCAATGTCTGTACAGTCACATATTTAACAGTGACTTGAGAGAGTCTTCAGTAGTGGTTAGCCGGAAAACATCATAATAAAAAGGGACACATTTACAATTAATTTAGTATTTCTCATGTAAGCGAAACTCCCTTTACTTTCAATTTTACGGTAATGACCGGCGAGGGAGACTCACAGAATGCGACACCATCTTTCCTGCTGAAAACAGCCGTGAGTCTTTCGACATTTCTCAAGGATGAGTGTGTTTCTAGCACCAAGAATACAGAGTGGTCAAGGACAGAAGCTAAAAATAAATCAGGAATTAATAAATGAGAGCGAAAGAACTGTATGCTGCAGTAGCCTTACACTAACAGCAGCCAAATTTAAGCCAAAGCACTAACGTGTAAAAACCAAGATGTAATGATGTCACATTATCCCGAGAAGAATTACTTTAATGAATCTATAATTTATGTAAAAAGATTATGTATTAATATGTTGGTGTTTCAAGGACAATCATCCTGTTGCTGAGTGGTTAAAATGAATGATAGACATTGTGTGTGTAACCACGAGACAAAAAATAATACACCGTATAGGTTGTCCAACACTGACAAGCCATATCTATCTTTGAGTTTAATGACCCAATTTTAAAATGGGTTTATGTATTTCAGACCTAACACTCCTGACCTCCCCTCTAAGTTTCACTCTACCTAGAGAGACTTCCAGGGGCGGACTTACCATTAGCCAAATACAGGCAATTGCCTGGGGCCCCGAGATTTCCACGGGCACCCAAACATCTCATAAAAACTGAATAATAAAGGTTTCTTCGATTTAAAAAAATAACTGTTTTAATAACTGTCTTTGCAACAAAGACCAAATAACTGTCTTTGTTTTATTGTTTTAGCCTTAATTTGCATGCTTAAAAATACATAAAAATGCTTAATCTATCGATCATTTTGACTGCTACCCCCTCCTTTCTCTTAAGCTGTCCGATAATTGTAACAGAGTACAAAAGCAGGACAACGTGGCCTAAATAATTAGACTTAAACACAGCAGTCCTTGGGCAAGATACTGATACTGATGCATTTAGTTACATTATGTTACAGTGTACAAGAATGTGGAGGGCCCCAATGACTGGGTTTGTACGGTGGCTGGGACCATTGTTGCAAATAAAAAGAAACGCCACTGCAAATAAAAGAGAGGCTGCAAACAAAAAGAAATGCAGCTGCAAATAAAACAACAATGATGCAAATTTTTAAAAAGCCGCAATGTAAGTGAATTACAGAGACCATTATTGCCGGTGCACAGGAGTTTTATGTGAGAGAAGAAGAAGACCAAGAAAGAGAGAGAAACAAGAAGACATGAAATAAGAAAAATGAATGAACAAGTAAATGAAAAGGTTAGCTTTTACGGTCGCTATGTGATTGTACTTGTCATTGTGTTATAGTTAGGCCATGTAGCCCCAGGTTTGATAAGAAGCTGAACTGGAGGATGCTGTGTATAGTTAGCTTCGAACAAGATAAGTAGAAGTACAGTCACGTAGCGACACTTCCATTGTTCCCTTTTTTTAAAAATTTGCATTGTTGCTGTTGTTTTATTTGCAGCAGTGTTTCTTTTTGTTTGCAGTGTTTCTTTTATTTGCAGCGGTGTTTCTTTTTGTTTGCAGTGTTTCTTTTATTTGCAGCGGCTTTTCTTTTTGTTTGCAGTGTTTCTTTTATTTGCACCAATGGCGGGTCCCAGCTACCATGGGTTTGCCTTGGGCCCCCAAATGACTAAATACAACCCTGGAGACTTCTAACCTTGAAGAAGATAATGATGGCGCTGACAAGCACGCTGATGCTCTGGAGAAGATCTCCCACCACATGGACAAAGGCTGCTCGCACACTGGCATTAGCCTGCTGAGCCCTCCGCCCTGAAAGCTCTAAATATGAAAAATGATATTCAGTGTATATTCAGTCATACTATAGACTATTGTGCATGCAGGATTAAAGATTTATCATCAGTATGCTAATCATATTAGTGAAGAAAGTTACAAAACAATGAATGTATATCAGGAACATACCATGAGCACTGCTGTTTTTCTCCAGGTCTACAGGGGCATCATTCGAGTGGGCATGGTTGGAGATCTGATTGTGTCCCTTTCCTTTCTTGTGACTGGGGCCAGGGCTGTGCCCGTGGCTGTGGCTGTGTGAGCTGAGACCTCCGTGACTGTGGCCGTGGCCAGACTGGTGAAGGGTGAGGGCCATGCTTTTAAGAGTAAGAACAAAATATTTCCAAAGTATGAAACTAACCAGCTCTGAGACACAAGGCATTTTGCATAAAATTAAAGTCCATGAAACTGGATTTAGTACTGCCTTTCTCTCTGTATTGGTGTTAAACACATTTTTAAAAAGCTGTGTAAAAGAGAACTAAGTTTGTATTTTACTCACATAATATTAGCCAGCACAGCACAACCAGAGGTAATGAGCATGACAGTGCCCTCGATGGTGTAGTCATCACTGATGAGGCGCTCCACAGCCAGATAAACCAACACTCCTGTTACCAGCCAGATGGTGAACACTGACAGCAGCGCACCCAAGATCTCTGCATGGGTGAAGAGATGAGGAGGAACAGAACTTAGGAGAAATTGAACAAACTAGTGAAATACTGACTGGAAGCTGCTCTTGATATCAGATATTTCAACTCCAAATTAACATAAGACTGGGGAAAACCGTACACACCGTGTTTAAGTAAAGACTAATTATTTGTTGAGCTCTAACTATCAGATTAAACTAATTTACAGATGTCCAGTAAAGGCTTGGTCAATCAAGCATTAACAAAGTAGGTAGAGAGAATAATTGCATTAGCACTGAAGTTCTGAAGGACTCTCCAGATTAGACTGTCCACAAAGTGAACACAAAAAAAAGTATAATAATCATCCTGAATTACAGTTTCTTCACTATGCAAGACATATAGTACTTAACTATCGCAGCCAACCTAGGCTTAGCCTTCAGTTTAGTGACGAAATGGATTGTAGACATCCAGTACCAGTCAAAAGTTTGGGCACACATTGTCATTCAATGTTTTTTCTTTAGCTTTATTACTTTCTACATTGTACTTTAACACTGAAGCCATCAATGGTGTCACCAGCAAAGCACCTCCACACCATCACACCTCTTCCTGCCATGCTTCATAGTGGGAACCACACATGCAGATACCTTCTCACCTTGTCTGTGTCAAAGACAGAATTAGCAACCTTAGATTTGACTCATCAGAGGTTAAGTCTTGGTCTTCCTTTAGTTGAACCATTGTAAATGGTTCAAATGGGAACCAATATGCAAACAATTAGCTTCAGCTATCAGGGTCATCAAAAATAATTATAAATAGTAACTTTAATATTGAACACAAATTTCAAAGAAGGGTCAACTAATCGAATTGATTCCAGTCTTCAGACCATACACTAAACCATTCATTTGGAATCCAACTAATAATTAAGTTAATACATACAACCAAAATTACTATATCAACAGCTAGTGGGTTGAAGGAATTGGAGTTCAGCATAGAAGAGGGACCCACCGGCAGCAATCACTCTTATACAACATTAAACAGACCAGGATGCACATAAAGAAGCATTTAACATTTGTGTTAGCTGGCAATTCTGTAACCTTCCAAAGACTGGTGAGATACTGAGACTGGGAGGGTGAAAGATTTTTGTTGTGCAGTGTACCCTTCTGCAGGTCATTGGTTGCTGGTTTGTTGGTTCATTGATTGGATGACAATATTGACTATTCAATGAAGTGTTCAGTCTAATTGTGGCAGACTTTACAATTTTGGCCTTCAAGCAATTGTTGCTATGGAAGGTGAAGGTATCCAAAACCTGTGTGCAAATGCATCACATGCTTCTGTTTGAGAAGCAGAAGTTGAACAACTGTCATCACTCCTGTGATAGTGCAAAGAGGAGGCTGACTAGTCCTGGAAAGTTCTTAGTCCCTCCTGTGGAAGGATGAGCACAGATGAATAAAATATCTGCTGGAGGATAAACTATATGTGCCTTCAATGTCTATTTCAGGGAGATGAAAAGTCAAATAGTTGTTACTCTCAATGAAGGTTGGAAGTTCGGATTAGAATAGCTAGAAAACATCAGCTGAATACATGTGGTGGGGCTAGATATCTAATCAAAACCTGAATCTAAACTAATCATCAAGACAATACCAGACATACAAGACTGCGCAAAGCTGTCGAAGCAAAAAGGTAACTAGAAAAATCTATAATATAAAATACATTTTGCTTTGTTTAAAACATAATTCCATGCATGTTATTTTATAGTTTTGTAGTTTTTTTTATAGTTTCAAATGTTTGATTCTACTGTGGATCATAAAGTAATGCCAGAAAGATTGAAGAGTGAACAAACCAAATAAAAATAAAAAGAGAACATAAATGTTAACCAGTGAACAGGATATGTAAAATTACATCAAAATATAACTTAAATAAACATTCTATATAAAATGCCCTTACTTACTAGACTGCAATATAATCAATACTAAAATATAATCCCCCCTTTTCTTTTAAATTTTTTGTTTCGATGTGAAAGCTGCAAATCTTGTGTCTGTCTATCCTCATTACTAAAACAACCAGGCAAACCTGCACGATGCCAGCCATAGTTAAGCTTGTGTGTGGCAGGTCTGGAAGAGAGCCAGAGGGACAACAGGCTGATGATGAAGCTGGTGAAGTCCACCAACAGGTGGGCAGCGTCTGTCATCACTGCAAGACTGCCTGCAAAATACCCACCTGCAGATAGACAATCATTTCATACAATTATACCATTGTAAAGCTCGATTTATACTGGTGGAGTACATAATTAAAAAAAAGAGAAGTGAGGCAGGAGAAAGGTTTGGAGAAACACACCATGTTAGTGGACCTGTGAGGTTTGGCACACATTACCATTAAGCTAATTGCTAATGGTAGTGGACAGAAACTGTCTTAAGTTTCTTCTCAACTTTCTTTTTGTATTTTTTTATTGACAGTGTTTTCAACCACATATTTCACATGGAGCTGGACAAACTCAAGAGAAGGATGTCTTTTCAACTTAGAACTATAACGTTATGGTTTTTATAGATACTTGACCCTTCAATCCAGGAATCGACTTTTGATCCAGAGGGTCTATACATTCACCACCAAGACCAGACAATAGAATGTGTGAGGAGGAGTCTGCTTCATGATCAACAACCAGTGGTGCTCAGAGGTGGAGCTCATTTCCATGAAATGTTCTCCTAACATGGACACGCTGACCTTACACGGTCACTGTCTACATCAGCAAATGCGTCAATGCGTTTGTACAGAGGAGAAGTCATAGGGTAAGTCATAGGAAAAACTGCCAAAAAAAACATGCCAAACTTCAAAACATGAACTGTCAACTCCAGGTCCACATGCCAGAGAGCAGTTAGCAGTGCCGTGCCGACAGTGCAGGGACAAAGTGGAGTCAACACTAAGAACAAGTAATCTGACTGAGACTCCAAGAAGGAAAATCAGCAGTGCTGAGTTAACACCTTACATGAATGTTTGGAGAACAACCTCCCAAGTGAGAAGGTACAAAAAGGGCCAGAACCCCAGAACACTATATCCAAATACAGAATCAAATATACAGACCGGGTGTGTGCAGATCTTTTATATTATAGATTCAAATCAGATTTGAATCAAATCAGTCTTTGAAGTTCATTTTGTATACTTTTTAAAAATAAGTATTCGTATGATCACTACTGGAGCCTGAGAACTAAGCATTGCATTGCTTCATTGTAATTGTTTGTGCACATGACAATAAAGAACTTGAGAATATGTGGATATATAGAAAGTTAAAGGATCACCAAAGCTATTACGATTCATTCTGAGCTGGCCATAAATGTGCATAGCAAATTTCATGACAATGTATTCAATAGGAACCATGAACATTTGTAGTATATTGTGGCTAAAAGGGGAAATATATGGAAGAGAGGAGAAGTAGAGGAAGTGAAAGGAGACAAACAAAGAGGAAAGACAAAACTCAAGAGTGGAAGAAGCAGTGACTAAGAAAACATTGCAAAAGAGAGAAGCATGTGAATGAGTGAATGACTGACTGAATGACTTCAAAGTCAAGCAAACAGCTAATCATCAGACTGTGTCAGACTGAAGATGCATCAGATTTTCTGACACTGATCTAATAATCGGAAATATCCTGCATGTAAAGGGTATGAAAGAGAACAGACTGAAAGAAGATGAGAAAAACTAAATGACTTACCAAGGATTTCACCAATCATGAAAATCATGCAGATGACAGAGACGACATATAACCTCTTCCTGGCAACTTTCTTCTCTCGTTCACGATCTTCCTGGGCATGGCTGTTGTCGTGGCAATGCTTGATGCCACCGGCACCATCTATCTGTAATGCCTCCTGGTTGGGCACACTGGGTCATTGACATCAAAATAATCATCAGGGGGCAGAGAAAAGCATGGAGTCACTTTGTGATTATAAAAGTCCAGCTTAATTCATTTATGTAGCCTAGTATCATACATTTGCTGCGAGGGGCTTCACAATCTGTACAGCATTTTGCAACAGCTGACCAATTAACATCTGTTTAGGATGCAGCAAATTACTTTCATTACTGACTGCCTGTCAGTTAATATTTCATTTTTTAAAATTTTAAATCATGATGATGCTACACTGACCTTTAATGAGGTGAATAGTGTCACTTTCATTCCCTTTCTGCACCCTGCAGGTCTGTTTCTGTACATTGTAATTTATGCTCTGGGTAGGATCGCCTGTGTACAAGTATGTAACGCTTTACAGTCAAACCAGCAACTGGTTTTGGTGAAACTGGATCATATTTTAGTAAAGTAAACGTTTGCCAGCTGTACGTAGCTGCTGTTAGCTAATGTTAGCTCAGTCAGTTAGCCAAGCTGACCAGACTAACTTTAAGTTGTGAGAGCTTGGTGAAAAAAAGACTGGAAGACAAACACCAAACTGGGATTCTTGCACTACACATGTGCGACTGTTCAATTTACCACAGTGTTATTGCACTTAAACTGGGGTGCTAAATTACAAAAAGAGTCATTTCTATGCAGTGATGCTTTGCAAGAAGTGGAATGCAGTGTGCTGTGGAATAGAAATAAACTAGAAATTAGTGTATTTAGTAATTTGATTAGCAGTTCACTCAACTAGTGGCAGCAGGTGGCCAATCACCAATAAGCTCTGCTCGAGATTGTTTCTGCCTGTTAGAAGAAAGTTTTCCTTGCTGCCAAGTGCTTGCTAATGTTAGGAATAGTTTTTATCTCAGTTTCTCTATCTATCTTAAGTAGCAATTTAAATGTTAATAACAGTCAAAGTGAAATGAAATGAGTGTGTTCACCACCAATACCAACAAAGGCCATTCACAGGATTCACAGGATCAACAGAAAGAAGCAGGAGGCAACAGTATGAAGATGAGCTTATAAACCAACAGAAGATGGTCATCCTTCAAAACACTTCCCTACTGGTATTTTTCATCAACAGGATATACATATTTGCACAAATATCACTATATACATTTCCTCAAGGGTTAAAGCCACCACACAACATCTCTCTGTGTTCATGAGTGTGGACCTCTGAACAAAGAAGTTAAACACCCCAAAGATATTCTCAAGCGTTCAAACAAAAGACACAAACAAGCATTCTCTACTGGAAGCTGGACTGTGTCTGTGGGCTATGCCAGTATTTCTGGCCCATAAAGCTAATAAGACAAATATATTTACACTGTATTCTATTTGGCATGAAGTTTACCTTTCTGCAGTGTTGTATGTGTTCCTCCCTCCTGACACCAAGGCAAGTCTCTCTGGATCCTTCTTTTTGAACATGACTGGTGTCCTTTAGAATATCACACAGAAATAAAGTCCTCAAAGTGGAAAAATGCCCAGACTAAAACAAAAACAGGCTGCAAATAAAATATATAAAGTACTTGTGAGACAGCTCACAAGTGTTTATTCTAGTTCATGCAGTGACCTTGTTGTCTCCCCTTGAGAAGTATTTAAAAGCCGTTCAACGTCCTAATAAAGCAGCCAGGGTGCAAAAAAGAGAGCTAAAAATGAAATATTTGATGCAGCCTTGTGACTACCACCGTGAGAACCGTGTGCAAACGCACAGGCCGCCTGCAACGTCCTCTAGAGCCGAGTGATGAGAGCAGGAGAACCGCGGGGAGCCAACACAGAGACATGAAAATATAATTTAAAAAACACACCAAATACGTCAGGTAAAGGGTGGGGGGGGGCGACTCGACTCCTGTGAGGTACATCAACAGGCTGTGTCATGATTTATTTAACGGAGCGCAAAACACACAGAGATACACCTTTGAGTGATACGTTAGAGTGCGCACTGCCAGCCAGCCAGAGGTACGAAACTCATTCGGGACCCGCCCAACTCGTTTGAGCAGCCGGCACTCTGTGATTATACAATCAGGCGTGCCGTGCGCTTTCTGGTCACATGATCATTCATCACTGATCCCGTGCTTCCTTTCAGTGCACTCTAACAACCCTTCATGATTCATGATTTATGTTAATCATTAAGAATTCCACATTTTTGCCCAAACCTGCTGTCACCCGTCTGGAGCTGATTTACAATCATCAGTGTGAATTTGTTTTGACCAGTGGATTACAAGCAGCCTCACGTGGACCTCCTCCACTCAAAGGTGTGCGTATTATTATTTGTTCAGCTGAGGAGGGAACCAGCAAGTTTCCATTGATCGGAGTTGAACACGTGAACCTCAACATATAATTTTGTGACATTATAAGGAAACTATTCCGGCTCCACAGTGTGGAAACCTGAGAGCTGACAGGTGACTTTTCAATGAAGTGAGAGGCACAAATAGAACATACATATAGATTATTTATGAAGGAACTTTTTAAAGAAACATCCAGAAACTGTGACAGTGCTTAACGTGACAGACCACATGTCGAACAGTCTTTCAGTAATTATAATTTTTCCCAAGCTTTAGCTATAAGGAAATCCTCTAAGAAGTCATCAAGTGGAAGGCGGGCCTCCATAGGTTGGTGAATGCTGGGGTGAGGGCGTGCACAGTCTCAGACTTTCTGCTCCAAAAGAATGCATGGCGTTTAGGCAGCACAGATGGAGCATCTCTGCAGCTCTGCATCAGTTGTGAACATTTCAAACTGTCCCACAAGGTGGCAACAATGAACCGTTTTAGCAAGTGTTCAGAGAGCTCATGAGTCTGTGATGGGAAGAGTGAAGTGACAGTGTTTGTGGCGCTTTGAGTCAAGTCAACTTTATTGTCAATGCTGCCATATGTACAGGACATACAGAGAATTGAAATAATGTTTCCCTCTCATCCCTGGTGCAAACAGCAATAAACATTAAATATAATGTATAAAATATAGGCAGTAAACATGAAATATAAAGTATAAAATATAGGCAGTAAACATGAAATATAATGTATAAAATATAGGCACATACGACATACAATGCTGAGTGCTTTGCCAGACAGGCGTGTGTTGTAGATGAAGGGGGACACTGATGATTAAAATCCAGGATGCTAACATCTTTCTGTATGTTTCTGCTTTGTACTCTCGTTTGGTCTCCTACCTGCAACACTTATGATGTTTGGTGTGATTTGTCTCCATCATGCAGTGAATGCAGGAAATTTGACCATCCATAAAGTGAAGAAAAGTGGGTGCAAACTTTGACATGCTGTCGAAATGTTTCTAATTGTATTTGATTGTGGCACGCCTCTGTGAACTCTTCCACAAAGCATCTAGTGACGTTAAAGCTGCATACTGCTTACATCAGTGCCCTTTAGTGTCTTTGAAAGCACCATGACACAATCACACATTGAGACTTAAATGCAGCTTTTTAAAAAATTCTTTTTGAAGGTAATGACGTTATTTTCTTGGAGTGCTCTAAAAGTGGAGTCACTCTAAAAATAGCTTTCAGTGTGTCACTGGCTATTTTGGTCGACACCGTCTGTGAAAGTGGGTCTGTGTTTGGTTTGCCAAGGCGCTGTGCGTGTGAATAGATGGTGCAGAGGGGTTGCCAGGGGCTGCAGAGTGAGGGGAAAATGGCACGAGAAGGGTTAGTTACACATGGCTGTTCACAATGTTCTTAAGATCCTAACCCTGCAACGGGCCACTCACCAGATCATGAGAGCTCTACTTACACTATAGGACTGCATGCACGTTTGTCTGTCTGCAAGTGCATCATCTTTTATGAGACTTGAACCAGTGCAAGTCCTAGTCATTTTAAGATATAACTGTTGCTCAGGCAACTGCCCAACTCCCCCCCACCCCTCCATCCTAATGATGGCTGTGAGTGTGTGGTGGTGGGGTGATAAAAAGGCCCCAATAGTGGTAAACAACTCCAGGTCAGGCATCTGGACAATGCACTGACGTCAGACCTGCTCGGTCATTCACTGTCCAGTGATGCCGGTTCACCAGGGAGCTGGGGTGTAATGTTTGAGAGACAGACAGCAAGAGAAAAGAGAGTGTGGAGGTTGGGGGCAACAGTGAATGAAAGAGAGAAAGAGGGAGTGAGTTCCTCATAAGTCGTCAGAACTGGAAGGAATCATCTCATAACAGACAAGATCAGACGAGGCTGCATCTGCACTACAGCTGAGAACAACACAAGACACAGCAGAGAGTCTACAAAGAAACCAGTTAGACAAATTGGGGATTTAACATATACACATAACCTAACATGATGGAAGTTGTCCTAACCAGACTGCGGGACTTCTCCTGCAAGACCTCCACCTTTGATGATTGCAAACCAGCAGGACAGAGTGCATGCAGGGATTCTCGGAGCAGGATCGACTGCCTCGGTGAAGGCTGCACAGCTGGAGATGAGGATAGAAAGCTGGACATAGAGAGTGCATTGGCCTGGCTGCGTAGGGAACTGGTAAGACTAGCACTGAGGTGAAGTTTCACTCTTCTTACTATGTTATATATGAACTCCATACCACTGTGTGGTGAGGTGAATTTGTGACTCAGTATTTATTCAAATTTATTCTTCTACTGTAAAACTGTAAAACTTTTTAAATTCAGCTGTTGCAAAAGATTAAATTATGGAATACAATTCATGATTATAGATTAAATGATAATATAATATAATATAATATAATATAATATCATATCATATCATATCATATAACATCATATAATATATAAAGACTATTTTTACTCTACTTTAAAGTCAGACCATGCAAAATTAAAAAAATAAAATAAAATGAATGAATTAAATGCACAAAGACTAGACAATGTATATTATGTGGATATTTTTGGTATGTCTAGTCCAGACCAGTAGCTAACTAGCAAACTTTTATGTTTTCACATTAACTCGCAGCTGTCATGTGTTAGCTACAGTGGTCCACTATTAGCAAAAGTTGGAAATGGAACAGAGCATTTTTAGATTGTGGTACTGCTGTAATGTTTACTTGTTAAAAGTATCTGAATAGTTCTGTTGTGTCTAATGTATTGAGAACAGATTTTCAAGTTTCAGTCTTCAATTGAATTAAAACATGAAATATCAAAATGATTCCAACCAAAAACCAAAGTATCATGAAATGAGACTAATATATAAGAATTTTATTGGTAAAGTCATTTGTCATGTCACCCCAGCAAAATGACCTCCTGGCCCGTTCTGAATGCTTTTGTGTGGGAAGCCTGAGTTATTGCCTTTTTGTTTTTATGATGCGTTTAGGTCATGTAGTTGCAATGTCAGCCCCTTTAAACCATCCTCTCCAGTCAAAAAGGACAGCTATGTGTGTGTTTATGTGACCAGTTGTGTGTCTGTTTGCACCTCTGTGAGAAACTGTGTGAGGCTCATTGTCACGGCCTAATATATCACTGCCATTTAATGCATTCACCCAGATAGCTTGTCATGGTAACCGAGTGTCCTGAGCACACAGAGAAGGAATAAAACACGTGTTTGAGTCGGAGCTGGACAGAAGAGGCAGTAAAAACAGAGGCCTCCTGGAAGGTTCAATAGAGAACTCTCAGCAGCAGTCATCTTAAAGGAAGAGTAACATTCAACACGGATCTTATTAACATATTGTTTCCAAACAGTTATTAAGACTGACAGCTTCAGTTTGGTGGAAATCTTTTAAAAACAGTCTTCCTCAAAGTTTCATACCACGTACCACCTCAGAAAACATTCTTCGGGACAGGAGCCAGTTTTATTCCTATTGGAAGAATATTTATTGTTGACTGTTGTTGAATTCTGAACAGAACTGGTTCAAGAACCAGAGCTCATTTGGTGTTAAAGGGCTTCTCCTGATGTGTACTTTTCTTCCTAATATTTCCTCCTTGGAGCCGCAATTGTAATTGTAGTGTCTCTTGAACCACTAATTTTACCTCCATTTGTCAAGTTTTAGCTAATCGTGGATGTAAGTGTACACTTCATGAATGAACCCGATGACATATCAGGCTGATATTGAAACAAGATATTGATAGATAGATATTTTTTTAATTATTTAATTTGTACTCATACCATAGTTTGAGTTTTAGACCATTGAAATCTAGGAGAGAGCTCAAGGTCTATTTAGTAGCTGTTCACAAGCTTCTGAATCACGTCACATAATCTTCATCAGATGAGCAGATGGAGTTTGCCTGTGGGGATTGTTCTATGAGTACTTGAAGGACTTCTTGGCCATTCGGCCTTAAAAACTGAAACAACAGTTCTTAAAACAATCCCACCTGAAGCTCTACAGAGTAGCTGTTTTGGACTTATTGAATCATATCACACCATCTTAACCAGCAGATGGAGTTTGCCCAGCTAGAAATGTAGATGTACAGATTTACATTTACATCTGAGCACTATACTTACAATTAAGTGAATGTACCCTTGTGTAATTTCATTGCATGGCTACATTCAGGTTTTGTTTTATTGTTTGATTGAACATTTGGAAGACATGGCTGAATATACTGTGAGCTTTCTGTCTTCTTTTATCCTGGTTTTTAACCTGTATCATTGCCTCATTTAATGTAATAAAATCACCTCAAATTGTACTCATTTAGAAAGTAATAATATTCTGTCTATACATTTGTATGACTCTCTGCCTGGTGTTCATAATGTAATTAAACTGGGACTGCAGTTCAGCACAAAACACCATCACCTCAAATCCCAAGGTGCTGTGTTCGTGCAAGAGCAAGAAAGATGGCTGCTGTTTTGTAATCCACACCAAACCTCTGAGTTTGGTCAGTTTGTGGTAAACAAAAGGGGGACAGGCAGATGCACATACACACACAGACAGCGTCCAGCACATTATTTGAGAGAAAGAGTTGGTGTTTGGCACAAGGAGGTGGAGCTCAGCATGTCCACATCTCCAACTCCCTCAAAGAAAAAAAAGAAAGGTCACGTTTCTTCTCTCGTTCCTCTGAGTGTTCACAAAGGCAGTAAAGCCAGCATCTTTCAGCTGGAGCCCAGTCTCAGCCTGGTGCTGTAATTAACAGAGAAAAGAAATGCAGATCGGCCCCAGAAGGCTTTTTGTCTGGGACATTCCTCGATCTTTAGGACAAACTTGGGCTCTGAAGTTTGTGGAATTCTGAATCTCTTATTTTACAATGTGGGCAATTAGACAGCCTCTCATAAAAAAGGAAGAAAGAGAGAGAACGACAGAAAGATGCATTTGCATTTGAAAGTGCCCATTTCAAATGAAACGGCTCCACTGAGCTTGGACAGGAGCAAGTTTTCTGGCATTCATTTTCACTTTCTTTAGGGAGTTTCTCTGCTTTATTCTCTGTCCAGTCAATATGTAAAATGTCAAAAAATAAAACATGTGCATGTTTCTTTATGTGTATAGATGGAGATGCGATCTCAAGACCAAGCTCTGATTCGGCAGCTGATGGAGCTTCATTATGGCATCCAGGAGCTCAAGCAGGAGTTATCTGAGGAGGAGCAAGAGGAAGAAACAGATGAGAAGGAAGCTGAGGTGGAAGAGGAGGAGGAGGAGGAGGAAGGCAGCTACTGGGACTCAGAAAGCGATCAAGGAAGTGGCAGCTTTTACTCCGACTCAGGGGAGGTGGGCTTTCCCATTTCCTGCAGGAAGGTGCCTCTACCCCTTTACCCCCTCTACCCCTCAGGGGTCTTATCAAAGATGGCATTCAGCAGAAGAAGCTCCATGCCTTGAAAAATATTAGAAGAGATTCAACTTTTGGAGTCTCTCCTCAACTTCCTCATATCCTCTAAGACAGTCAACAAAGACGAGGTGGAGCAAGATAAATCAATTTGCAAGTTCCCACCGTAAATTCACTCCACTGTCCGTAGCCAGACAAGAGGATGAGTCAAATAGTCTTAGCATTGCATTGTTACTATTTTGATGCAGATGTAATCATCATTTAAATCCTTGCAAAAAGTACAATACAATTATTGTGTATGAATGGTTAGCTCCTCAAACTGATGAGCAGTTGGCACCTTACATGGCAGCCAATGCCATCAGTGTATGAATGTGTGTGAATGGGTGAATGAGATACGTAGTGTGAAAGAGTAAAAAGAAGACTAGAAAGGCGTTATATAAATACAGTTCATTTACCATTTATAATATGTCACTGGAAAGGCTTCTTTCTTTATTCTGTTTTCATGACAAATGAGATATTATAAATGACAGCAGATTGTTGCAGAGATTTAGTTACATGCAGCAAAAGGCAAAAGGAGTAGCTGGCTTGACTCTGTCTGAACTTTAAAGTTAGTAAGTTTTAGAGGGGCTGCTAGGTTTTGCTGCGTTTGGGCAAAGTGGCGACCTCTGTGGCTGTGAAGTACCAGACACAGAAGTACCAAAAGTAAGAGTAAGCAGTTCCTTGAGTCACTTGAGGCTGGGCAGTCTCCATGTTAAAATGTCTTCACAACTTCACAGCAGAAATAAACATGTTTACAGGCTGGTACAAAAAACTGTTTTGGTCTCTATAGCTAATTTCCCCGTTCATGACAACTGTACTGAGCAGTGTTGGGCAAGTTACTCTAAAAAAACAACAAGTTGCAGTTACAAGTTACTTCTCCCAGAAAGTAACTAAAGTAGTTACTGAGTTACAAACTATGAAAGTAACTAGTTACTTTGGAAAGTAACTATTGCATTACTTTCAAGTAATTTTTTAAATGTCACATGCACTGTGTGAACCCCAGTGGTGACCAGAGGAGCGAGAGCAGACCGTACGTGGTAATCAGTTTGATTATTCGTTACGGAAAAAATGAACACCATTATTAACGGCGTTATTTATAGCGCCATTATTTCCATCACTGGCACTGAGGGTGAATTTATATAGAACTCACCTGTTCAAATGATATTAAAGATTAAAGTTATGCAGAATTAACAGCGTGGATGTTAATTCTGCACCCAAGTGTCATTTGGCCGGCCTCAGATTGGCTGATGATCTATGTGTATGCAAATTTTTAGATTAGCCAGGAGACAGAAGAGGCAGGACTGCCAACACGGCGGCAGTCAGAGCCACAGATTCTGAACTTCAAAACAGCTCTTCAGAAATCTACGAGCGACATCACCCATGCACGTTTTATACCTTTATACTGCCATTGGTTTAGAATAACTCTAGCTAGCTGGATAAAGGCTAGCTGTTTACCCCTGTCTTTAAGTCTTTATGCCAAGCTAACCAAGTGGTAGTTGCAGCTTCATAAATTATAGACGTGTGGAATCAATCTTCTCATCTCATCTCACTCTCAGCAAGAAAGTGAATAAGCATAAAATATGTTCATGTTATGTTTGTGTCAGAAAGCGAGGGGACATTTTGTTCTCTGTGTAGACAGATAGTGATGTTAAGGCTAACATGTGATGCGGTTCAAATGTGTACAAAGCTTTGTGTGTATGTGCAGGAAGCTCACTGACCTTTTATGACTGTAACTGCACACAGTTCACTGGATCTTTATCGTGAACATGCATTGATAAAGATGGTATGCTCCCTGTATTTAGAAAGTATTACTAGTTTAGTATCAACATGTAGTGGTCAGGCATAGATGTATTTATTAACCATACCTGAACTTGTTTTAAACAGGTACTGTCCTACAGTGACACAGAGGTACAGTATGTCTGCACAATAAAGACATGAAATCACTGATGTTGCACACTTTATTTTTGTCAAATCACAAAACAGGTCATCATAAAAATCGTGACAAATATAATTTTCTATGTCATTATTATGTTCATAAAGTCTTGTTTCCTGGTAAAGGAACAAAACATGTACAAACAGGTTTCTTTAGCACAGCTCGGTATAAGTGCAAAACATCTAATAAAAAAAAACAATGCCAGCATCACATAAAACAAGAATTTTGTCCTTCCTTTTCCTCTTCTCATAGTACATTACATGCACCTGTTGTCTGTTTATTTTTACCATTACTATAAGTCATTATCACAAGCAGATGCAACCAATCATTTCTGTTTAAAAATTTGAGGGGTTTTTTTTTCAATGGCTTCCAAGAAGAGCATTTTGTCTTCCTCAGAGAAGGGTCTCTCAATGGGGCCAGTTACTGCTGATCACCCCCCTCTACTTCCACACCTCCAAAACTTTCCCTCCTCAGTCTTTGGATCTCTGTGTTGAGCCCCAGTAGTGTCTGAGCCAGCTGAAGGTCCTGAGAGCGCATCTCCAGCTGCGTGATAACAATGAAAGTACTGAATCAGCATGTTGGGAGCTGGCTGTATACACTTAGGTGCAGAAGTACATTGGTACAACACCACATTAATCAACTGACACAACAGACAACAGATACATCAGAGACACTTCTGAGAAAAAGCACAAAATTTCAAATCTGTCATTCAGCCTACCAGTTCAGATCTCAGCCATGTGATTGCTCCATCTATCTGCGCCCTCCGCAGCTCTTCATTGGCTTGGTAACTCCTCCCAATGCTGACTGGTCTGACAGTTGTGCCATGCTCCTGAGAATCTTCTCTAGACTCCCCTGTCGCTCTGAAGGCATGAATCAGTTTGTTTTTAATGTTCTCCAGAACCATGGTGGACAAAGTGTCCTCACTGTGGCTGTCCCTGTCCATGCTGAGAGGCTCTGAATGTGCCCCCCTCACGTGTCGCCTCCCAGCACTTTCTCATAAACTTTTTTTCATTAAACTTTGGGAATCTTCTTCGTGCCTTTGTCTTGTTTTTTTTCCCGCTCCAATAGATGTCCACTTCACAGATCCTGTCCAAACTGGCCTTCCTCCTTCCCCGTATGTGAGCAGCACTAGTCTGTGTGCTTCTGCTCAGCAGCCACAATCATCCCAGTTGCCTGCCCGGTGTTCAACTGGCTTGTTTTGTCATTGTTACTATGGAGAAACTGCCCTCCGCCTGCATGCCCCATCTCCTCCTCCTCCACCTCCTCCTCCTCCTCCTTTCGGTAACCTTAATAAGAATGGTGGAAGATCTCAGACAAAGACTATTGTTGCCTCCAAAAAGAACTGAAAAGACCCCCCCAACCCCCCTTTTCTTCCCCTTTCTCTCTTTCTTTTTCTCAGTCAAGCCCGCCCCCATACAATTCCAGTGTGAGAAATGTGTTGTGAGTGAGCTCTCATTTGGACAAAGTGTAAACCTGGGTGAGTGTGTGTGTGTGTGTGTGTGTGTGTGTGTGTGTGTGTGTGTGTGTGTTGCCAGTACAGCGCACACAAAATCCATCCATCCCCCAGTGGACTTTTTCAGAGCTTCTCCCTAAATAAGACCTGCTTGTCAGCTTAGGAGACAGACAGGTTGAGCGAGCAGGGAGACACAGCCTCAGTGTTAGCCGATTCAGAGGCACAAAGGCCGACCTACGGTGAAATATAACCAGGCCTTTTGTGCCCAAGTTAAGTCCATTCCCTGTGGGGTTTGTGGGATGGTTTTTGGCGGCTGTGAGCAGTTTTTTTCCCCCCTGACTTCTGTACAGAGATGAGACAGGGGTCTAGTGTATTATCCCGCCTGACTTATGGGCCCTGGCTGTGAGAAGTGAGAGGGCACATTTGGAAGGGGGACATCACACTCAGTCAATGTTTTCCAGCTTTTTCCTCCAAGGTAATTCTTTACTTTGAGGAAACGCTTCACTTGTTTTCAGTGCTGTGTCATAGGAAACAAAGAGAAGTGGTGTGAGACCTTGTGATGTCCAACACGCTATTAAAAAATTCTCAGCAGGCATCTCCTCCACACACTGACCATTAAATGAATGGCTTTGATTTGCAATTCTGCCATAAGACACTGTGTAAAGACAGATGGATGAGTCATGTTGGAAAGAGAGAGAGAGAGAGGGAGAGCACTTGTCAGGGCTCATAAGATGTGAGTTATGCCTCCATTTGTGCAGAGTTCTGTGGAGCGTGAGAAGAGGTTGGAGGGATTGGGCCATCAGTCCTGAAGGTCAAGGAAGCAGGGCGACACGTGACAACAGCAAACAAGCAGCCAAATACACACTGAGCCTCAGGTGGTGGAATAGAACGAATTTTGCGTTTACTAAATTGTTTTCTTGTTTATGTCGGTAATGTCATGGTAGCATGAATCACTGGTTGGATTATGGTTAGAGGTTTTTATTTATGTGTTCTTGAGTGAATGTACCCCTCAGAAGTCTCAGGAACTCACATTCAGAATTCAGTCTGTGGTTTGGTTTTGGCAACAAAAGTGCTTTGTTTAGGGAAAGATTGGTGGTTTTGGTTCAATTTTCATAAACACACTGGGATACAAGTCATTGCAGGCATTCTGATTTTTAGGCTTTAAGTTATCTGCCTGCGTCCGAGACTGTGTGGACAGCAGAAAACGACAAACCAAACTCCAAACAACAAACAAGTTGTCACAGAAACAAAATGTGATGATGTGCAAAAAATGAAAAACAATATTTAATTGAAGCACAAAAACCTCTGAACAAACACATGGACAGGGATGATGTACAATGGAGAACAATCTTTATTAATAATTAGCAAAAGTTCATAAAACACAACCTATCGCTTCACATCCCCAAACCACCCTGGCCAGTAAAAACTGTCTTTTACTTTCCCCTGCAATTTCTGCACTCCTAAGTGGCCCCGGTGGTACCCCCATGTACCTGTGCCAACACGTTTGAGACCAAAGCACGAGGGAGAACCACCTGCACCTGGGATGCAGCATCAGTATATGCAAGGGGAATCCTCACTAGCCTAGAGTCTTGTATGTATAACTGATCCCACCCAGATGCAAACTTCTGTAATTTGGGGTCCTCTGGCATATGGCAATCTTCCTGTTTTTTACAGGCAATGATCTGCCGCAAGTCATCGTCATCCCTTTGAACCTGACCTAGCTCATCAATGTCCCAGTTTTCACTAGAGAGAACCTGGGGAGTTTCCTGCACAGCACATACACCCTTGAAACACCCTTACTGTCTGGGACCTCATGACCCAGCCCCCCCTCATCACCAAAGTTAGGTAACCTCGAATGACCCTTCGCATTTCCATTGAACTTGCCTGGCCAATGTACAGTTTTGTACTGGAAGTTGGCAAGCTGCTCAACTAGCTTGCTAACTGCCCCTCCAGCCCTTGAAAGTTATGCAACCACTGTAAAAAACTATGATCAGCATGAAGAACGAACTCTTTACCTAGCAGGTAAAGTGACCATGCTCAAAAGCTCCTTCTTAGTGGTAGCATATCGGCACCCTGATTTGGTAAGCACCCTACTGGCATATGCAACATGTTCATGACGCCCGTCTTCTTGTGACAGGACAGCGCCAATCCCCATATCACTGGCATCTGTGTCTAGAATAAATGTTTTGCTGGAATCTGCATAGGACAACACAGGGGCAGTAATAAGACAGGCTTTAATGGACCATTACAACACAAAATGGGCATTGTCACCTGCCAAAAACGGGCATTTTTACTTGCCAAAAATTGATTGAAGGCCAAATGCAGTTAATGAAAGGTGATTTCTGCCTAAATAGGACTTGATCCCATTCTGGAGCTTCATAATATAAAGATCTGAGCTCACAGGACAGCTAGGTTTCAAAGGACCATTACAACACAAAATGGGCATTGTCACCTGCTAAAAATGGACAATTTTACCTGCCAAAAATTGATTGAAGGCCAAATGCAATTAATGAAAGGTGATTTCTGCCTAAATAGGACTTGATCTCATCCTGGAGCTTCATAATATAAAGATCTGAGCTCACAGGACAGCTTGGAATTCTTTTAAAGGACCATTACAACACAAAATGGGCATTGTCACCTGTCAAAAACGGGCATTTTTACTTGCCAAAAATTGATTGAAGGCCAAATGCAGTTAATGAAAGGTGATTTCTGCCTAAATAGGACTTGATCCAATTCTGGAGCTTCATAATATAAAGATCTGAGCTCACAGGACAGCTTGGAATTCTTTTAAGTTGTTCAAATGCTCACTGACAATCTGCAGTCCATTGAAAATGCTTCCCTTTTTCCAGGAGCCGTTGCAACGGGTGGGCTATATCTGCAAAGCCTTTCACAAAATGCCTATAATAGGAGGCCAAACCTACAAAACTCTGAACAGATCACTGTCTTATTGCAACCACATTGGAAGGTTCCGCCATTACCCCCTCAGCAGAAATGACATGCCCAAGTAGTGAACCTGAGTAGAGAACAGATTGCATTTGGATGGTTTAATTTTCAAATTAGCCTCCTGAAGTTCCTGAAATGTCTGCCCAAATAGTCCACTTTAAGTCTGCACGGATTAAATCCATGAGTTTTTGAAATGTGCTAGGTGCATTACAGAGACCAAAGCTCAAAACATTGAATTCAAACAGCCCTTGGCGTGTTATGAAGCCAGTTCTATGGCAGTCCTTAGGATCAACCTCTACCTGCCAGTACCAACTAGCTAAGTCAAGTCAGGTAGCAGAAGAGTGGCAGGTTCTGTTGTTTCACCTTTCCCAGAACTAACTGGGAGACTTGGGACAAACTTGGGAACTGGGCGCATGGCGATCACATTACTCTCATGTCAAAACTAAGGCGTTTTTACGCCTGATCATCCTCGTCCTGTTCCAACTATCCTCACAGTTTCACAACTGTGGGGGAACTGGTGGGCCACTTGTAAATGCTTGTCTCCGCTGGCCTACTCTCCAGGGACCACACGGTCAGCCTACCGCTTGATTCATGGAGCTAATACATCATCTACTGCAAAGTTTTGAATGGCGGGCGAGTGCGGGTTCAGCAATTACAGTGAACGGAGCAAGAGTGGGTACAAAACATCTCAGTCATTGACAAAACTGAGTATCTCGATGTGCTCCAAGCCATCTCATGTTCTCATTTGCCAATCAGCTGTTCCACAAGGAATCAACACGCCGGCTACGCACTTCGCAGGACCACGAGTTAACAACCCTCCAACAAACTTTTGTCTGAACACATTAGGAAAAAGGAGAATTAGAGACACTCTCATAATTACGGTGGCTGGGAACCCTCAATGCTGCAAATAAAAGAAATGCTGCAAACAAAAAGAAACGCTGCAAATAAAAGAAAGGCTGCAAACAAACAAAAAAAAGCCGTTGCAAATAAAAGAACAGCAATGATGCAAATTTTAAAAAAGCCACAACGGAAGTGAATTATCAGAGACTATTATTGTCAGTGCACCTATGTTTTTTATGTGAGCGAAGAAGACTTTGAGACATTAGACCACATCAGATAACTTCCATACCTGCTGGGTGAAGTACAGCAATGTGCAAATATAGCTGCAAGATTCGTGAACTGCTGCGACCACAGAAGGAGGTCCAGCATACAGAAAGCACAGACATAAACCACCCCCCCTGATGGACATTTACTGTCACATTGAACAATTTAATTATAATTATTTCATATTCCTGTATTTTATGTTAAGGCATTTATCTGTGCTTCTTGTTGATGTCACGCTTTAACATATGTTTCCCATGCCAATAAAGCTGTATTGCATTGAATTGAATTGAAGAAGAAGAAGAAGAAGAAGAAGAAGAAGAAGAAGAAGAAGAAGAAGAAGAAGAAGAAGAAGAAGAAGAAGAAGAAGAGAAATACAAAGAAAAACAAATGAAGAGGTAAATGAAAAGGTCAGTGTTTACTGTCACTACGTGACTGTACTTGTCACTATCTTATAGTTAGGCCATGTAGCCCCAGGTTTGATATGAAGCTAAACTAGGCTACCTGTTGTTGTCGTGTTCACTCGCCTGTGCTCTGTAGTAGACTCTGCTCTGAGTGAGAGCGTGCAGCGGTACATGTAACTCTGTTTTGCTGCATATTTGAGTAAAGTTACCGAACTCGATGCATCAGAAGTGCCTGAGTCGGTCTCACATTCTGCTGAACCTGTGCTGGTAGATAGACTTTAAACCCCAAGATAACACCACAAATACTATATGCCCAGAATTAGCCAAAGAATGCTTTTACTCATGGAGGTGTTATTGTCAGCATATTCTAATCTGAAGACACAGATGTCTGTTTACGCAGATTGGAATGTCAATGGCAAGCTATCTATTATGTCTAAGCAGGCACCAGATTTCTTTGAGCTTGGACACCACAATGCTGAGAAAGACTGGCACCAACTGTTCCCAGTCAAAGCCAAAAAAAAAAATTCCATAACAGTACTTATGGGAGATTTTAATTTAAACTGGCTTGATAAAGCACATAGGAAAAAGCTCGTAGGAAAAAGCTCAAGGACATTATCAAAATGTTTAGATGACACAATGATAAGTAAACCCACAAGAATAACAAAATCTTCTCAAACACTTCTAGACCTAATCTTTACAAATAAACCAGACAGGATCACCAAAAGCTATAACCTGATCAGTGGTCTGTCAGATTATAATCTTACACTGGCCGCCAGAAAGCTGACCAGATCACGTTATCGGAATCAAAACACAACAAAAAACAATCCCAATAAATCTTTCATCCCAGAGAAAGACTTGGCACTCATTGGAAAAGAAATGAAGGAAACAAGATGGACTGACATTTCTGATAACAAATCCTGTGAACAAGCAAGCAACAATCTAATGATAGCTTTTAAGGCTGTTGTGTTGAGATATACAAACACAAGGTCTAAGAAACAAAACACAAGCTGCCTTGGTTTGATAGCCATCTATGGGACATAATGGAAAAGAGAGATACTGCTCTAAAAAAAGTTTTTAAAGTCAAGATTGAGCACTGATCATCAAATTAAAAGTTTAAGAAACAGGGTTACACAGCAACTTAGAAAGGCTAGGGCAACTTTTTTGGATCTTGGATGGGATGCAGTAAAAAGAACATCAACAACATATAACAACATATTAATTTTAATGATTTTTTTTAAAAATCTGTAGCAACTTAGTCAGATGTTTCCGGCAACAGACCTTCCGCAACCATTCACTCGTGAAGGGCCTGTATTTGACCTGAACGCGAACCTGAAGGCGAAAGTGGATACAGTTTTATCAAACTTGTCAAACAGCAAGGCCAAGGATACACTGCCTGGACACTGCATTTTTAAAGCTATTTCATCACTAACTACAATAATAAACAAATCTATAAATGAAGGCATCTTTCCCAGCACTTTTACAGCTATAGTAACTCTAGTCCGCAAATCTGGTGACTGTCCCATTAATGTACTCCCAGCAGCCTCAAAGGTCTTGGAAAACGCAGTGGCACAGCAACTCATTCCCTACCTTGAATCCAAGGCACTTTTACATCCTCTGCAGTTTGGATTCAAGAATGAAACACACTCCACTGACACAGCCCGCTGCTACTTCCTTAAGGACATTAAAACCAACTTAGACCAAGGAGGAGTGGTTGGTGCTGTCTTTCTAGACCTGCACAAGGCCTTTGATACTGTTAATCATAACAAACTGTTTCACAAACTTGGAAATTACAATCTTTCATTAAACACTCAAACTTGGATAAAATCATACCTGAGTGACCATCACCAGTGTGTATGTGTAAACAGTACACTCTCTCCACTTAAAGCCTGCACACTGGGTGTACCGCAAAGATCAATCTTGGGGCCATTACTTTTTAGCATCTATATAAATGACCTGCCTTCCATGTGCAATGATGTCACCATAATAATGTATGTAGATGGGGTGAGTGTAGTGTAACACAAAACTGCATTTGGGAAATCATCATTTTCTCAATGGAATACTCTGCCAACAGACATTATTTCATGTAGAAGTCCCCACACCTTCTCACATCTTGCCAAGTGTTGGCTACTGTCAAGACACGAGTGTACACATTTATGAATTGTGTGTGTGTGTGTTGGGGGGCAGCCTGTCCTGTTGAATCTGCTTCAGTGTTTCTATTTATCTTTTTTTATACATTGTCTCTTTGCCTTGCTCTGTTATTTTAATGAATAATTTCTTTTTCTATACTAATTTTCTATGTACTATTCCATCAACCTGTTTAGTTTTTTTGTTTTTTTTTGGCTTTTTGGCTTTATTCATGATAGAGACAGCTGAAGAGTGACTGGAAATGTGGGGAGAGAGATGGGGAATGACAAGCGGGAAATGGCCACACATTCGAACCTGGGCCTCCGCAGCAAACTTTCACATATGGGGTGGCTGCTCTACCGTCTGAGCCAAACGCCGCCCCACAATATGTATTCTTGTGCAAGATTAATGTCTTATTGTGCACTGTCCCTGTCTTGAAATATATAAAATTACAAATTACAAAGATTTGACACAATTAATAGTGAAATCATTACTTTCCTACTTTTGGCCTCCATCTATGGAAAGCTGTTGAACAGTAGGTATAAGGGCATGTAATAAATGCATTTTTCTATATTCACGTGACTTTCATATGACTTTAATCTGAATTCAGTGCTGTTGAAAACATGTGATATCTGAATGGCATGTAACCTTTCAGCTAACTTTGCTGCTCCCTGGTGGTGGTACTGCAGTTTCACGTAAAATGCAAACTGTTCATATAATTTTGGGTTTCTCTTTGTTAGTGACATTCATCTGAATGGAGGCCACTTTTTATTTTAATAAGCTATGATATTAATCAGCCAGTTCACCAGGGGAAACAATCAAGTGAAAGCTCAAGTTGACAGAAAACTATTTTTTCTCCTTTAGATCAGCAGTCAGTTCAATTCATATACATGAGGAGAAACTTTAGAGTTTAAATGTCATTAAAGGAAACTGAGAAACAGACACTCAAACACAATAATATGTGCCTAGTGTTCTGGTTTCCAAACTTCATAAATATTGTACTTCAGTACAAAGTTAAGGTACCTGTACTTCACCTGAATATTTTCTTCTAGTGCCCTACTTAAACTCCACTGTAGTGGAGTTGTAGACAACTTAGAGTTCAATAGTGTAGTTTTTACTTAACTAAATCCCGGAGCCCTTCAGAAATTCACAGTGGTATTGGAAAATGTTCCTATGGTGATCATGTGGTATGACCACATAGTATGACTGAGTACCACAGGCAGAGTAAATTCTGTGGTAATGTACACAGATCTGTGGTATTGTACCATAGATGTACCACACAGTACAAGACCTGTGGTACAGACTTTATGGTCACTATCTGAACATGAGGCGCACAAGCAGTAAAGTAATAGTAAATGGACTTTCACAGGTAAACAGATGAGTGTGTACAGGTGCAAAGCTCAGCATCCCTCCCTCCCTCTCTCCCTCCAGCATCAGCACCACTCCGCATCCTGCTGAGCTTTCAAACGGCCCAATCCGTCCAGTGGAGGGGGGGACGCCATCTTGTTTGTTTTAGTCGGAGGAGGGGTGGAAAAACAGCCACCACCACCAGCGACACCACGGCCGGCAAAACGGGGACGGGACAGCACGTCTCACCGGTGAGTCCTTAAGGTTTACCGTATGATGTGAACGTGTGTCATTAAATATGTTGGTGTCGTCGCGTGAGCGCGCCGCGTTCGCGGTTCCCGGGTTTTGAATGACGGTGGCTAACGCTAGCTTGACTGCATCATCACCTGTTGTGAGACAGAGGGGAGCATCAACGGATACTGCGGTACTACGGTCACCTCCATTGACATTACCGGTCAGAACCGTGCCTGCCTTTTCATAAAATGGCCCGTAATGTTACCTGTGACGGCACTGACTCCTTATGTTAGCGGTGTGAAGTGTTCTAATATCTGCGTTTGTCGGAGCAGGAGCAGGTACGTTACAGCGCTGCAGGTACAGGTACTACCTGACGGACATTACTATAGTACTCAGTACTGTACTTCAGACTTGAGTACATGTTAGAGGGAAACAAGCAGTATATTTTTTATTCCACTACAGTTATCTGACAGCTAAGTTTTTACAGTACAGGTGAAAATATTCATCGATGAATTCATAGAATTCAACAGAAAATGAATTTGCAAATATTTTCTTTAATAAAATATTTTTCTTTCATCTTCATTCTTTCATGCAAAGACATTCCATGGATCTAGTTTTAGAAATTTGATTAATCATTTATAATAATGATTTAAATTATTTATTTATTTAAGTGTGAAGGTGTGTGAGTTCTCACAATTGCGATGGCGTGTCCTGATTTTTTACATATCGAACAATCAAATGAGTAAATAATCATTAGGTGCAGTTAGGGTTGCAGAATTCCAGGAATTTTCAAAGTTGGAAACTTTACATGGGGATTAGCAGGAATTTATGGGAATAAACGGGAAATTTACAAAATTGAAGTTGACCCATTAACAGGGAACTTAACCCATAAGAACCCATGGTGACACCAGTGTAACAAGCACATTGAATGTCCCAGACTCTTCTGTATATAAAGCTTTATGCCCCTTATTAAGCCCAATGTGACATATATGTAACAAGACAGATCTTTGGGTGTTATTCTGAAAAAAACTTTAGAAATGTCCACTTGTCCAATTTTCCTTTAAGGATAAATGGGTTATGGGTTAAACATAATTTAGTTTAGTTTAGGGAAAATATATTTTAGCATAGCCTTGACTAAAACTAACAGATTTCATGCACGTACACTGTGCATGTTCATGTTCAATCACATGAACATGTACATGGCACACTGCTTACTGCGGGGCTATTGAGGCCATGTCCCAGGTGCGGGTGATTTCTGTACCTGGACCACACTTTAGAGCCCAGAGCACACAGAGACTATTGAAGACACACATATGAACTTGTGGACTACGTAGTATTGTATCAAGCCCAGGACTCAGACATAGGACGCAGAGATTGGGTAGAGCTGATCAACGGCTTTATTATGCCGAAAAATTGAGAACATTCAACAGAAGGCGCCTCGAAAAAGAGGGATGGCTATGAAAACTACAACTGAAAATCCTAGTGTCTGAAAGGGGGAAAGTAAAAACAGAAAACTACAATCAGGAACAAATACAAATCATCTACCAAAGGGACTGGACTATGAAAAACTAAACTCACTAACTTGGGTGGCTATGAGAAAGAAACGGCAAAAGGCCAACAAAAAAACCCTCTAATCAGGGCAGATAACTGTGAAAAAGATTCTCCGACTATGACTAGACAAACGACGGGCGGCATTTCAAAAGGAGACGCAGACTATGAGCACACTTTTGACAAAACAAAATGTTTAGATTTATTTTTGGATATGATACACTTTGTTGAAATTACCCCCAATTTACAGTCAATTCCCATAATTCCCATGGAGCTACCAACTTGGAATATTTCCAAAATTCCCCACCTTCACTCTCTGCCTCTTTGCAACACTAGGTGCAGTCTTATCCAAAATAATTCAAATTGAGCCTGACCCCAATCAAATACAACAGTAAAACCCTATTTTTACTTTCATGCGTGAGTCATAATGCCAATCTAAAGATAAAATGCTCAGTTCAATGTATTTCTCACATATATAATTATAAAAGAACAATACACTGTGTGTATTTTAAAGGTCCCGTGTGTAGGATTTAATGACATCTAGCAGTGAGTCTGTACACACTTCCAAACGTGAAGGAGAATCTGCTGTGGTTGCAGTACTTGCCATAAAAATAGCAGGAGTAATGACAGCAGGTCATAGCAGGAAATCAGAAGTCAGAGTTTGGTTTGTCCGTTCTGTGTCACTGTATAAACATGGCAGTGCTGTGTCTGTAGATATAAAGCTAGCATTTTACAATAATACAGTTATTATTGTAGTTATTACATTCCATTTCTTCCAATGGATCCCCCTAAAGTACGGTATCTGAATACTGGCTCCTCATCACATTAAGACCACAGGAAGCCACAGTAACATAAAATGGAAATACTCAAGTATATTAAAGTACCTCAAAATTGTACTGGCTCTGTGGTTCTGCAAAAGCCATTGAGAGGACCTCAGAGAGTACTGCTCAGAGAGTAAATGTGCTTAGTTAGCTTCACAACTGGATGCAAGGTGAGTGCGGTGAAGATGAGGCATCAGCAAGCTGGGCCTCCTTTTCCTAAAACTTACATTTCCTGCTAATTTAATATGTAAGGAGAGCAGCCTGGAACGTGTGTATGATAAGAAACCTGTGGTTAGTAACCTGTGGTTAGTAACCTGTGGTTGGTGAGCTGTGGTTGGTGAGCTGTGGTTGCACTGGACGGTCTCATCTTCATGGAGAGCTTGTACTCACTTACCAGTACCTGCCTTATACAAGATATCTGGATATCTTTCTCCACCTTGTTGTCAGCATCTTCAGTCTACTTGGAGCTGTTACACTGATACCGCTCTAATGGACATGCTCATCAAGTGTCTCCTGAAAAGAACTGATTTGTTATTAATTACAGAAAAACGAATGTTGTTGAAATGAAAAGGCTTATTCAGTAGACACGTAGCCACACCGGGCTCATTACTCATTTTAATTTAATTGACTTAATTACTTACTGAGTTAATTACTTTGCTTTTGCACTGACTGTGCAGATAATGCTCAGCAGGGCGGGGAGTGCTGAGATGATCTGCAGGGCTGTGCACTTCTGATCGGGTTTGTTGCTGAAGTCTCAGTGGATCAGCTGCTGTCACTTCTCCTATTTAACCAAACAACCATGTGTGCGTCTTCAAACAGTCTGCAGAAGCTTAGACAACTCACTGAACATGTTACATTAATCGTCACAGTGTTTCTCCCTTTGTGTTGTTTCCTCTCTCCAGGCCTGACGCCTCCCCCTTTCCCCCTTCCCTTGTGGTGAGAAGGCGTTGCTGAGACGATGTTTTATGCCCACTTTGTCCTCAGCAAACGTGGGCCGCTGGCCAAAATCTGGTTGGCGGCCCACTGGGACAAGAAGCTGACCAAGGCACACGTGTTTGAGTGCAATCTGGAGAGCAGCGTGGAGAGCATCATCTCACCCAAGGTAATTACTCAGGGTCTTCACGTTCACAGGACATTGTGTTAATGTATTCACAAAAATGACAACACAGTGCTAAGTTTTGTGATTTGTAATATGGCGCCTTTGTAACATGATGGCCAGTTGTGATTGGCTGGTTTTAGATATGTTTACGTAAGGAGCTGCAGTTTGTCATTATTTCATCATCTTACAGGTGAAAATGGCTTTACGAACATCAGGGCATCTGCTGCTGGGGGTGGTCAGGATCTACCACAGGAAGGCCAAGTACCTGCTGGCAGATTGTAACGAGGCCTTCATCAAGATCAAGATGGCGTTTAGACCAGGTCAGGGACAAAAAGTAACATACAAGTCAGAACCAGACTCCTGATTGGATGTTTTCCTCTGGTTGTCCTGCAGTGTCAGTCAGAGATTAAAGCAGTATAATCATGACACTGTACAGAGGTTTTATCAAAAACTAAAACATGCAGCAGGTTCAGAAAAAAACATATGTATGCACACTTGCATGCAACACTGTTCATACACATCTAGGATATGCACACATTGACCCCTCCTTCACTATACAGACACAACATATATTTTGTAATCAGATATTTAGCACACATTGTTTATTGTTAATTTGTTCTCATCACTCTGTTCATCTGGTCTCTGTTTTCTGAGCGTCCACACATCTCGGGATCTTTCTTAGCCTCATACCTGCCTGATGCTTGAGATGTGTCACCTGCTGTAACTCTGCTCTCACACTGTGGCGTTTCAGGAGTGGTGGATCTTCCAGAGGAGAACAGAGAAGCAGCCTATAATGCCATCACGCTGCCTGAGGAGTTCCATGATTTTGATCAGCCACTACCAGACCTGGAGTGAGTCCTCTGTTTGTCCATAAATCAAGAAGAATTAAAAAAAAAAATTATTGTTATTAGATATCCAGCAATAGAGCGATGTCAGGAAAAAAGGAGTTATTGGAATTAACAGAACATGAACAGAAGTTGCTTGTTCATGATTGGCACAGTCCTGTCCATTATGTTGATTATTCATAAAAAGTGTAGAAACATGCATGTTTTCTTTCTTTTAAAGGCTCTCACTCTTGCTCTTCACTTGTACATATTATGTATTTATATATTATTGGGCATATAATTACTAATCAAATCACTAATGAATGTTAAAAGACACAGGTGAGGAAAAACAGTATTTAAAGAGAAGTGCTGTAAACACGTGATAGATGATTGACTGTGTGGTGTGTTTGTGCAGTGATATTGACGTTGCTCAGCAGTTCAACTTGAACCAGAGCAGAGTGGAGGAGATCACCATGAGAGAGGAGGTGGGCAACCTCAACCTGCTGCAGGACAATGACTTCGGTGTGCATCTTTCTTCTGAGCATGCATGCTCTGTTCAGTAATGTCATGCTTCAGTCTACACTTGACCACATTTCTTACATACTTCTCTGTCGCGCAGCTGACTTTGGTATGGACGACCGCGAGATGATGCGGGAGGAGAGCGCGTTTGAGGTGGACATCATGGGAGCATCAGCTTCCAACCTGCTGCTGGAGGCCGAGGGTGGAACTAACCAGATGGCTGACAAGTCCAACCACCTGGAGTACGATGACCAGTACAAAGACGACTTTGGCGACAACCCAATGGAGAGCAATGAGGGAGGCATGCTGGGTAGGATCCTGTCAATATTATAGGCATGACATGTATAAGGCTGTATGATTAACTGATTTCACTATTAACCACAGTTTAGAACATCACAGTTTTATAACCACAAATGAATCAACTACACTGACTGTTTAGGTCACTTACAATCAGTGAAGTAGCGGTGAGTCAAGAGGAACATATACCAACAAAAACAGGAGCAAAGCAGGAAACGATGCGTTGCACCATTTATAAGTTTACAACTCATTAAAACAGCATGAAATCCATTCAAGGGCAGAACACCTGCATGAGGACTGTTCTCAGTTTACATACACTCCACATGCACCGTATCTGCATACAGTTTGCATCTGATTTCACTTTTAGGACGTCTGTACAGTAAGTGATACTTGTCCAGGCTGACTTTGAGCACACAGTGTGTGTGATGGTTTGCTGTCATCACATTGTGTTTTAGGTTCCTGTGATTTGTTGTGCAGTGATTGTCATTTTGCAAATAGAAAGGTTATGATTCATTTTATGTTTTTTTTTTATGAGTGATGCTGAGAGGACAGGAGTCTCCAACATTTCTCTTAGGCCAAGTTGATATTATTGTATACTTTTATATAAAACTGTCTGGCATATTAAACTGGGGCTGTTTGGGAATCCCCTGCAGTAACTCTGAGGACCCCTGTTGAAGAATGTAGTCTCTTTTGGTCAACATGCATACAGTATTTTAGCATATATTTAGTCAAACTGTTAATTGACTCGAATATCCAGATTGTAAGAAATAAATGACCCCATCTTTGTGTGTAGTGGACAAGCTGCTGAGTAACGAGGATGGAGGCGGCATCTTTGATGACCCTCCTGCCATCCCAGAGAGTGTGATGATGCCTCAGGACCACGGAGATGATGACGACGACTTTGACGCTCTCTCAGGTCAGATCCACAAAGCACCTCAGCAGCAGACCCTGAAAGAAAGGCTTCCATGTTGTGTTGCAGTAGCTCTGGTTATATATAGATACCTACGTATCATGATGTGCATATCCAACGTGGCGTTATTGTGTGTTGTTAGCGGGAGCCCCAGATAGTCCAGATTCAGGCCCAACAGAACCCATACCAGCCATGGCAGACCAGACAGAACAGACCACTCTGGTTCACAACGAGGAGGAAACCTTCGCCCTGGAGCCGATCGACATCACAGGTAATGACTCAGAGGTTTGCTCCACATCTCAGAATATTTTGGATATATTTTGGCTGATTTGATTCGTCTCTGTCTCTGTATGGCCTGTGCAGTGAAGGAGACCAAGGCAAAGCGTAAGAGGAAGCTGATTGTGGACAGCGTGAAGGAGTTGGACAGTAAAACCATCCGTGCACAGCTGTCTGATTACTCTGACATTGTCACCACACTGGACCTGGCACCTCCTACCAAGAAGCTGATGATGTGGAAAGAGACTGGAGGAGTGGAGAAGCTTTTCTCTCTCCCTGCTCAGCCCCTCTGGAACGCTAGGCTGCTTAAGGTAACGTAACACCTTTAGACATCTTTCAGAATGAAACAGCTGTATCTTTCTGCAGGTTCTCCTTGTCTGCCTCTTTGCTTTCTTCAGATGTTTACAAGGTGCCTGACTCCACTGGTACCAGACGAGCTTAGGAAGAGGAGGAAGGGTGGAGAGGCTGACAGTCTGGATGAGTTCCTCAAGGACCTGGAAAACCCAGAGGTGCCCAGAGAGGAAACAACAGCACACCAGCAGAAAGATATCATGGGTAAGAAATTGGTGTGTGTCAGAGAAACAGAAACACTGTGGATATTTCAGTTTTCATGCCTTGTGAGTTGACTTGTTGTACTTGAATTTGAGTTTGTTATGGCAGTGATGAGTGATGAACTGAAACTGTGTTCATTTCCCTTTCAGACCAAACCATCATGGAAGAGGCCAGTGTTCTGCAGACTTCAGCTGTGGAAGGCAGCAGGACAACGCTAGACGAGTCAGCCATGCCGCCTCCATCCTCCCAACGTGGCCTCAAACGCAAAGCCCAGGACACAGAACCAGCCCTGCCTGTGAGTACAGTGTCACCCTCCAGCCCACCCATCCGTTCCTGTATGTGATGAGCCCATATTTAATGAGAGGACAGATATAGTCTAAAAAACAGTCCTGTCATGCCACCAATCTCCTTTCTCCTTCTCTTTTCTCTAGATGGGAGCTTTGGACCAGCCACAACAGCCACAGCAGTCACAGGGGTCCAGAGCCTCTAATGTGTCCCAGCAACTGGAGCCAACCAATGTGGATCTCCCCCCAGAGGAGACCACTAACATCAGCCAGCTGATAGAGTTGGACCTGCTTGGCGACAAGGACAAGAAGAAGAACGATGATGACTCTGATGAAGAGGTGAGCTGAAGATAAACCTGTACTTTGTACTGTTTTTATTTTATATATTTTTTCATGTTCATTTATTTATTTGGAGTAAGCTAAGAAAGGATGGACAGACTTTACAGTAGGTAGCCTTCATTAGTGTCTGTAACTGTTTTTGTGTGTCAGGAGGAGGAGGTGCAGGGAGGAGATCAGGACCAGGAGGAGAGGCGGTGGAACAAGAGAACCCAGCAGATGCTTCATGGCCTTCAGGTATACATGTGTTCATGTGGTACTGGGAGAAGCAGAGGCACAGGATGATAACGTGTTGCTACTACTTGTAGAGTTTATGTTTCGCGCACATTCCAGATCATTTTATATCTTCTGTTTAAACCATAAACAAACTGCAACACCTTAAGAAGGTAGGACTTACATCACCAAAGAAAAAAAAAGAACAAACAACTGAACAATGAAAGGTAAAAATATAATGTAGATATATATTAAAAACTATGATTACAGGTTTCCATGTGTCAGTTCTACATCTGTAGTCAGTGGTTCTACTTTTAACTGGTCATTAGCGTGACTCTGGATTTCTGTATCAGGTATTATATTTGTGCAGAGATATGTTAACATAACTCACTCTTTCAGTTTTAGCTTTTCATCTGCTGTCAGAGCAGCCAGTGAAGAACAATACATGCGGTAGATGCACTAAAATGTGGTAAATGGTGAATGGACTGTACTTACATAACACCATTCTTGTCTCCCGACCACTCAAAGCTCTTTTACAGTACGTATCTCATTCACCCATTCACACACTGATGGCACAGCCTTCAGGAGCAATTTGGGGTTCAGTATCTTTCCCAAGGACACTTCAGCATGCAGACTGGAGGGAATCGAACCACCGATCATTTGATTTGTGGACGAGCTGCTCTACCTCCAAGCCACAGCCGCAAATGAGGAGTTTAAAGTCTGTTTTTGAACAAAGACGTGTAAAAAGACAACGTTCCCGTCCTGACTCTCTCTCTCTCCCACAGAGGGTGATGGCTAAAACAGGCGCCCAGTCAGTCAGCCTGTTGGATCTGTGCAAGAACAACAACAAGAAGCAGGCGGCTGCTAAGTTCTACAGTTTCCTGGTTCTGAAGAAGCAGCAGGCGGTGGAGCTCGTCCAGGAGGAGCCGTACAGCGACATCATAGCTACGCCTGGACCACGCTTCCACATCATCTAGAAAACACAACAATTCTACTCTGTTCTCTCTGCAACACAACAGTTAGCAAATGTTTTATTTACTTATTGGACTCCGTGTAGAATGTTGAGTTTTAACTTGTCTGCGATATTTTGATATTGAGCAGTAGTGGGGAAAAGTCTGAATAACGTGGTTGAATTAGGACCTTTCTTCCTTGAGGATGACTTCAACTCCAAACAATAGAACTTTTCCTACTCTCCCCTTCTGTTATTATTTATTATTCATTTATTTATTGGAGCTTTCATTATTAAGACTCACTTTATTGCTAAGTTAATATAAAGTGAGTGTGGAGTTGCTGTCTGCCCCACACAGATTTAAAAAGACTGACAGGCACTTCTTCCCTTCTGAAGCTGTTGTGTTGCACTGGCTCCAAAGTAAAGGAGTCTATTTGAAGGCAAGTATGTTTACACAGTGATAACTCAGTCAGTCGTGTTAATCTGAGAGTCATCTGTCCCACTACTGCGTGAAAAAGTTCTCATGTACGCTGACTTTAGCCAAAAAGGAGCATGCACTATATCCAGTCTGTGCAAGAGAACATTTAAGCCGTTGCCGTAGTGATTTGCAGCCTCAACCAGCAAGTAATCATTCTATGACTGTAGAGTAGCACTTTAAGAATTACAAACTACAAACCTGCTGTTTCTGAACACGCTCTGCTTGCACCATCCACTGTTTGCACCTCACAGCAAAACTATAGCTGTGTCCCAAATCCACACTACATGTGTCACACTGGAAAAGTGACAAAATACAGTCAGTATGCATAAAAAACACACTTTACAGCTCTGAGAACACAAAATATGTTCTTGTTTTTTTTAAATTGGCCGCAACATGACAAGGCTATTGTGTCATCTGTATGGAGAACTCTAGTACACTGCAAAACTATACTAATATATACTTTGGAATTGGGACACAGCTTATAAAAAAGAGCCTCAGAGCCTAACCCTATAGATGAAGTAAAGATGAGTGGTCGGCCACATTTGCATGATCTGTCCTGAAATATTTCATATTGGTAAGACATTTTTCTGAACTAGTTGCTCTTTTATCCTTGAAATTACATTAAGTATATGACACAGACTGAACTCATCCAGTGTCTCTTTTCTATATGGATAATCATTAAATGATTGTGCTCAGTGTCACTTCCTCTGTAAGTACAGTATCAAGTAGATACTCTGTTCAGTGTTCATTTATTGATAGAATATATAAGAGAATGAATTGTTTTCTTATTTATAATCTGAAGAATGACCATGTGAAGTCTGAATGGACACATTTGTTTTAAACGTTGTTTGGACTCACATGAAATAATAGTACAGAGGTCAGTAATCACACACTGCACAGTGCTGAGTCATTGTGACCACACTTTCCTGTGCTCCTGCAAAGACAGCCGAATGCATCACTTTTTGATAATCCACCTCCATATAAACTGTATATCATGTAATGTCTGAGTGCATCTTAGATTTTAAACTATGTGCCTGTAAACCTTTTTTTATTTTCTATAAAAGCCAAGACAAATCGTCTCAAAAATATTGGTATGTTTCTGAACACTTCTCATGCCTGTAAACTCAGAAACTGATGCAGAACTTGTCAAAATAAAACAAAAACCATGACCAATATTTTAAAATGACATTTTGTGTGCTGCTGTTGATTTATTCACTGCAGTTAATGTTCAAATAATATTTATGTAAGAAACTAAATGGCTCAAGTCTCTGTCTTCCTGTTGTACTATGTATTTGTAGCTGCAGGAGCAGACGTGTCGTCTCGTCTTTTCTTGTGTCGACTTCTTTTCCTCTTCTGCCCCTCCTCCGTCTTCTTCAGTGGCTGTGTTGGGACGCCTTTCTTCTTCTTCTTCAAGCAGCTCAAAGGATTGGGGTTGCTCTGTTTCCTCTTTCTCTTCTTCCCTCGCCTCTCGCCGTCCTTCTGGGCAATGCCCTGCTCCTCTTTCAGGCTGCGGATGCTCTGCTGCTGGGCCGGGCTGACCAGCTCTCCCAGCTGGACGGCCTGGACATGGTCGAGGGAGGTCTGGCAGGGCTTGTCCAGCACGATGGTGTTGAGGATGATGTAGAGCAGAGGGACACCTGGAATTTTCTTCAGGCCTGTGGTTACTGTGTGGTCCTGGACACATGGAAACACCAGTAAATGTGTGTAAGAGGATGCCAATTTTATACAGTTCAACATTTGTCCTGAGGACCTTCTCTTTCTAAACTTGCAAATGATTATATGACAAGTTCTGAACTGATATTTAATTGGCAATCAAGGGGTTCATTAAGTTGATAAGCCTCTCTTTAAGCAACAGTCTGCTCATCCTGAGGGCAAAACAAATCTCTAAATCAAAGATTCTCCCTGGATTCATGCTGACAGTCAGGCTTTGAAGCAGCTTGCTCTTTCTAAATCAGAGGTCCACAAACTTTCTGGCTGAAAATGAAGCACCTGGAGGTAGGGCCGGGCGATATATCCATATTTTAATCTAAGTCTATATTTTCAAACGCGATATAGCACAAGACTATAATGTTAATATTGATATAGTTTATTTTGCATTAAAATGACTATACGTTTCTTCTTTTGAGCCGCCTATTGGCTTTTATTTCTCCTCTCCCTCTGTCCAGGTCTCCCTCTGTCTGTTGATGTCGTCATGTCAGAGTCTCTAATAACTCCTGAAAAAGTCGTTAGATTTGTTGCTAGTCATGGTGTTGTTCTTTGGGAAAAACACACTAGAGGGTCTGAAAAAACGCTAAATATATCGACAAATCGAGGGTGTCAATAAACTTAGAGGTGGTGCACAGGTCTTGACCTGTGTGTCAGCTGTTTGGAGTGCATTATGGGATTTGTAGTATGAGCGGCGGTAGCGTGACTTACTAGCGGGCCTTTAATAATAGAAGTATGAAATATGTATATGAAGTATGAAACAAATATTGATATATATTGAGCATCACCATTCAGATAAAAAATATTGAGATATAACTTTTGGTCCATATCGGCCAGCCCTACCCGGAGCGCCTGCACGTGGCCCCTCATTGAGCAGTGACCCTTTTTTAAAACTTCACTCCTATCTGGCATTATTGTGACGTTACTGCCTTCTTGCACAGGAAGCTTCATTTAGTCTATTTATCACTGGACTGGGTGACAAATAGGAGCAGGCACTTGTGCCCAAACTTTTGACTTTTGACCAAGCTTGACAGTGTAAGTGCATATGTACAGGCTCTGTTCCTCCATATTATTTCACATAGAGTAGCTCTGTAAGTGTTTTTTTTTTTTAATCTATTCTTGTCAGTTTTAATGACTTTAATAATGTACGACATTTTCAAAATTCTTATTAAGATAACTGTTCTTTACTGCTTCACATTCTCTGTGTTTAAAAACCTTTTAATCGACATCTTTTAAGATATCAATGAGACTCTTAATGCTTTACTAAGGGAACACATGCTGCAGAGGTCAACAAGTTAAGCCACTGACTTTTTCCTTCCTTTCCTTCATTGAGTAAATGGTGAATGGACTGTACTTATATAACACCTTTCTAGTCTTCTGACCACTCAAGTGTTTTTACAGCAAGTATCTCATTCACACACTGATGCCACAGCCTTCAGGAGCGAATTGGGGTTCAGTATCGTGCCCAAGTACACGCAGACCGGAGGGGATCAAACCGCCGATGGTGGATGACCCGCTCTACCTCCAAGTCACAGCCGCCCCGGTAAACTGGCTGAGTGACATATTTGATGGATATTTCAGATTTTATTCAGTGCATTACAATAACAGTACAGTACAGCTGATAAACAGGACAATAAACTCACACATGCTACAATAAGTGCAGGAAGTTTGTGACTTGGATACGTTATCATTACACATAATCTGCTGTGAATATTCCATCACAGATGAGCTTCCTGATATTTCATATCTCAGTCTGTATTATGTATTAGGCATATTTCTAATGGAGGATGAGGCTGTTCAGCAGAGAGTGAAGGCTCTAACGTGACTGTGCCCTTACCCCGTCACATTCATTTTAAGTTTAAATAACTGCTCCCACTGCGCCGCTATGTGACTGCTCATCCCTCCATAATCTCTACACATTTGCATTTGGTTGTATTCTGGACTGATGTGTGTAAAAACTGAGTGAAAGTTCCCTATAGAGAGATCAATAAAGTAAATCTTAAATAACAGTCTGAAATCAATAAGAACTTTTTCATTTAGCATTCTTCACTGAAATGAATTACATTTTGAGATATAATCCTGCCATGAAGCCTTCCCAACCCATAATGGGTCAGGACCTTCAGGTTTGGAACCAGTGACTTAAGCTTATGTACACTCAGTCAGTTTATGAGGTTTTAACTGAAATGAGGATCCAGGTGTAATGTAATCACTAAATCCCCCCTGCATGAAGGTCAGAATGTTCAGATTCAGATCATTCACACTGCATACTGACGCCTCTTTCTTATGTTTCTACCACCGTTTGAACTAACATCTAGTATCTGCTGTAAAAACCTATTTAATATCGAGTTTATGGTGTATGTGTTCATCATATTTACCTGTGTAGCAACAAAGTAGTGGTGTGGGTTTGTGTCCCCCAGCATGGACAGCAGACACTCTGAAGCGGGGACGGGGCTCTTGAAGTGCGGACACCTCCTCACCTGGAACCTCTGCAGGATGATCTTAGCTCCGTACAGCTCTTTACCCAGAGTCTCCAGCTCTTTGAGCGCACAGCTGCGCGTCACACAAACACACAGGCAGGGTTAATGAAGACAGGATGAAGACAGGACGTTCAGATTGAACTGCACAGTCAGTACATGCCCTCACCTGGTGGTGCACAGCTGCACCTCCCCCATCAGGTACTTGGGCATCTGCTCTTTGATCTGGATCTTGTTCTTCAGAGCCGCCTGACAAAACGTTCCGTCGACGAGGATCTGGAAGGGCTCTCTGAAGCTGAAGTTGTATTTGTAGAAGCTCAGAGTTTTCTTGGCTTGTTTCTGTCGCTTGATCTTCATGCTGGCTACTGGACGAAGTCACAACAAGCTGTTTGTTTGTTTGTTTGTTTCCCGCCTCGCGAACAGCCGTTAGTGACGCACTTTAAAATGTTCCGATCAGATCATTCACACAGTTTTACAGACGTCTGTCACCAAAAAAAATGAAAATATCTGTCCGATAGTCAAGCATGGCAACATGTACACAACACGCTGACGGTACCTACTGATGAAAACTCCGGCCAGAAACAATATACGAGAAAGGTTCCGGCAAGATCCCCCGCCGATCATTTAGTTGTGTTTGATTATTATTATTAGTAGTAGTAGTGTTACTATTATTATTGTTGTTTATTTTTTATGTTTATGCTAATTTATGTAACAACTTAATATATGTTTTTTTTTTAAATACGTAAGTAGTTATTATAATACACTTCACTCCTCAAATGATATGATATAATGATTTAAATGAAAAGGATGTATGCCATTCTTACTTATACTAAGTATTTTCATTTAATTACACACACTCTGCTGTGATCATTTCTTCTGTGAGCTCTTCATGCAGGACAAATATCTACAGTCATCAATCACTCCAACTGATCTGAGAGCAGCATGACTTTGGAGAAATTGATTTGGGAATGGTTTGAAATGTCAAACTAACAAAGATGTTAAAGATGAACTACTGAATCTCTCAAATGTTTCTTACTACCTGAAACATCAGTATTGTCTTTACTAGTTTTTTGTTTTTGTTTTTTACTGTTTGCACATTCATATGAATGCTGGCTCATTGTATTTTTATTAACTTAAGTAAGTTAAGTTATTCTATTGTTTTGGATTGGTGGAGAGTTTACATATTCATGTTATGTCACCTGGAATATATCATTGAGTCCCAACAACACTTTTTTTGTGTGTTTGTGTGTGTGTGTGTGTTTGTGTGTGTGGAGGGTCTGTACCTGCTTATTTTCTCCCCTCTGTGAGCCAGATACAGTCATCACAAGAGCCACATCTGGCTCGTGAGCCATAGGTTGACGATCTAATAAGTATCTCATATGACTGTTTTGTAGTCCATCTTCTGAACTTTGTAATTTTACCACAGATCACGTCAGAATCCAAAACAGGCAGGAAAACAAGGCAGGAAGTAAAATTAAACAAGATAAGGACATGGTATAACTACAAAATAAAAAAGGAAACAGAATAAACTCAAACTGTCACGCTGCTGGGGTGGAATATCAACCTGGATCATCTACATCTGACTTATTATCTATGACTGCACTCAGCAATGTGCTCTGCTCTTGACAGAGTAATGTGACTAATTTGTACTACAAACAATAGCTAATAACTGGCTTCTTCCCAAATCTTTACTAGCTGCAAATGTCTTGTCATTTTCACCACAACATTATATATATGCACCTTTCTGTTTGCATGTTGCATGTCTGCGTGGGTTCTCACCAGGTACTCCAGCTCTCTCCCACAGTCCAAAGACATGCACTTAACAGATTAATTGGGGACCTGAGATTGGCTGTAGTCGGCCGAGTGCGTGAATGGTTGTTTGTCTCTATGTACCTCACTATAAAGCTGGGTGTACCTCGCCTCTTGCCCAAAGTCAGCAGGGATAGGCTCCACTGTGACCATGATGAGGATAAGCCGTTACAGATAATGGATGGATGGATACCATGATACACTGTGTCCATCTCACACCATATTTTTCATGTCCATTGAAATGGAGAGGAAATGAATCAGATTTTTTTTCTATTGCAGGTGTAATGTTAAAAACAGGCAAAAGAAGTGAAATTTAATCCACAAACGCAATGTAAGACTTTGAGTTCAGTAATTAAAAAACAACAGAAAAAGTCAGTTTAATTATGCAAAAATAAACTTTATTGCAACTTTTGATGAGCAGAGGAAATACTGACAATGGATAATAGTAGTACGCAACTAAATGGATCAGTACGGAAGCTATTGACCATAGAGATGAAGATCAATTCCATTAAAGTGTACCGAGTTATTCTTCAAACCTCTAGATAATTCAAGCTGTGTAACACTTTGACAGCTAGCAGTTTGTGATGATCAGGAATTCAACAACCAACAAATCAACTTGGTCAACTGCAAGTTTGTAAAAAAAAAGAAAGTATCTCAATCAAAAAAAAAAAAAAAAAAATGAACGAGAGGATGAATTAGAAACTTTACCAAAATACTGTAATGCTATTCACATCATGGAAGAAATAAAAGCGTTACTTAAAATATGGACCATGTTTTGCAAAAAGATGTATAGAAAAAAAAACTTAACGCCATCTTTTAGTAACAACTTCACACATTTACAGATTATAATACAAAAGAAAAAATACATTTCATAAAAATATTACCACTTGTTTTGAAATCATTATGGCTTTTGGACTGTGCAGTTAGAACCAAATGACAAGATTCATATATGATGGGTTTGTCTTATTTTGAATTTGTGCTTCTAAAGTCTGAGTATTCTGGCCAAAATGCAAACGTGTTGAAAATACATTCTCCTTAATGAATGATGAGCTCTTATTAAAAGACCATTTTAAAATGAACTTTTCCTTTGGTTGCAGTATATCTTCTAAGTCATAAAGTCATATTTCTAATATATAATGTCCCATTACATTTTGGGAAAAGAAATCTATAATACTATTAGCAAATCTTAATCTTCTCCAAAATAATAATTTATCTAATATAATTAATTCAAAATAAACTCCAATTAAAGTTAAGCATGAAATAATTTGCATTGTGATAACATAGAGGCCTTTTTTAATGATAAACAATATTTCAAACACTACACCTGCTCCAAAATAGAACATAAATATACAAATCATTTACATAACAATGCCATCTGCACTATTACAGTATAACTCCAAAGAATATTAGAATTACAAGGAGTAAATAATAAATAAGATGTGTGAGCAAGTGTGAGTTTTGTCGCCGTGCACGAGCACAAGACTCAGTAGTACAGTTACAATGAGAAAAGTTGGAATTAGGCGCTGACCTCGGGTCAGTTTTCCCCGTTATAGTTAGGATGCAGGGGAATTAAACAGACCAGAGACATACCAAACAGAACACTTCATTCTGCAGCTCCTCATACAAAAAAAAGCTTAATTTCTAATCGTGCCATTAGCTCACATACAGTATGAATGTACAGGTAGCCTTTACTCAGCCCAAAGGATCCTCCTCTCTGTATACTTATTGAGAAAGTGCACCATCACCATCCTAAAACCACATTTATTGCCCTTGACTGGCTCCGTACGTGCTAGGAAAAATACATGTACAAAAGAGTGTATTTGTGGAACCTGCCTGCTCAACCATATCAAGGCTCAAATGGTCAAGGCTGACTTTATTGAACATCTTCTCGCGTCAGCTCGTGCAAAGAGTCTGTATGTACAGGAAAAAATTGCACTTGTTCAACTGACAGAACTCTGATATAAACTGCTGGGTGAGTGAACTGTGGGCACTGTGCTGACCTGTTTCACCACGACCCTTCAGTTTTTTCCTTTTTCCCTCCAATTACGGACAGCTGAGGTCATAAATCTGTTCAAGACTGTATACTCCTATAAACTCCAGCTCTGAAACCAAACGTGTACATGGTCCTCCCTGCCACAACACACCCACACACACACACGCACGCACACACACAAACACTTGCGCACACACATCTTTCAGCCCTACAAGAATCCCTGAAACTCAAAATGGAAAGAAAACAGAACTTAAAAATATCTTTTAAATTCAAACATATGTTACACAGGCTGTGTAAAATATGCCATATGTACATGCCTACAACAGTGCAAGTCTTCCAATAGCGCCAGAAAACATTTCTAAAGCAAAACCACCAACTAAAACATGTGAGACAGTGATTATACAGAGATCATAGTATATTATGTGACACAACTGACTGTGTAACAATCAAGATGATTATCATCAGTGAGTAAGCGATACAAGGGTTGTGTGCGATGGTGGAGAGCTTGTTGAGGTTGTGTGAAGATGCATTGCTCAATTTCTAGTTCCCACAGTCTCTGGAGCAGCTTTGTGTCTTGTAGAATTCTCCAGTTCAAATCAATGTGACCGGTCTGCCTGGCTCAGAAAAGCAGGGAGAGGAAGAGGGGGAGTGCAGTGGTGTGTGTAAAAGTGGAGACAATGGTGGAATGAGGAGTCCCTATGCGTGTGTGTGTGTCTGTGTGTGTGTGTGTGTGTGTGTGAGGAGGTTCTGTGTCTTCATGGTTAAGACGGTTTGTTTTGTGTTAGTTCCTTTTAAGGAGGCAGTATCAGTACAAATAGTGATCTAATGTGGCGGTGTGGAGATCCTTTAGTCTGTGCTTAAAAGCGGATCATTCATGAACAGCCTGTGAGGTGTGTAGTGAGGGGTTAAGCTGATGGCGCAGCGCTGTCCTTGGAGTTCGGGCTGAAATGTCATTTGTGATTTTTTTTTTGTGGTGGCACAGAGGCTCAGAAGGCAGTGGTGACAGCGTTTCCTCGTCGTGTCCCCAGATGGATGATGTCCCCCGGCACCGTGTCCAGCTGTTCATATGCCAGCCGTCCCTCCTCACCTGCCACAAACACAGCAGATATCTATGAACAGTGCAACCGGGAGCAGATTTCAGTTATAAAATAAAAATCCATAAAATTGTTACCCACCGAATGTGAGCAGGGTTTCTATGGCGACGTGGCGAAGCTCTTCATCAGCTGAATCACAGAGTGCTACTACTGCCCTGATACTTTCTACTGCCTACAGACAGAAAGACATAGTGCTACTGTATATTATATATTATAACTCACCACCATAGCACATACGATCAGCTCTCACATGACTGCATGACTCAAAACTAAAAAGCAAAACAATATTTCATACAGTTGAAATAAATTAATGAAATGATATATGCCCCCACGCTAGGACAGCACATATCATTTATGTGAGTATAGACCACTGACCTGCAGACAGCTGAGAGCTGAGCAGGCGGCCCTCTGGCTATGACCTCCAGCCTCTGACAGTGCCTGCGTGTACCACTCCACTGCCTGTAAACACACAGAAACATTCAAAGAGGTTTAACTATTTAAAATGTTTTACACACACACACACACACACGCACCTCTCAGACATATTCTCAGCACTACTCACTCTGGTCCTGAAGTGGCTGTGTGACCCTGCAGAGGAGAGGTAGTCAGCTGCTGCCTTGTTGACCTGAGGGTCCTCTGCAGTGAGCAGGGAGGCCAGAGCTCTCAAAGTGTTGTTTCGAGGGCACAGGGACGACACAGGAACCTCCTCCAGCTCTGCTAGACGCTGAGAAGAATCTCCACGGCACAGAGTCTCTGTGAACATATCTGAGCACGGCACAAACACAGACATGCATCAAAAGTTGAAACATCAGTCAGCAAATGTATATTTTCTTTTTCTAACCCTAACCCTATTTTATTAGAGGTAAAACCATATATTCTTCCTCATTAGAGTTTATTTGATTATATGATGATTATTTGATCTATCTATCTATCTATCTATCTATCTATCTATCTATCTATCTATCTATCTATCTATCTATCTATCTATCTATCTGTCTATCTGTCTATCTGTCTATCTATCTATCTTCAATTACCATAAAGACTAAAGTTTAGGCTTAACTGTTCTGCTGTTCTTCAGAGGTATTCATAGAAATGTAGATCTGGGTTGTGTTCACTCCAAGATCAGGTTACTACAGTCAGTAATAACATGAACTTTTACTCACCCTCTCTGGCCAGATGCAGCAGGTGTGTCTCCATGTCGTGCACGTCATGCTGCAAGATGTAACTGTGGAGCTGAAACACAGTCAGGACGTCCTGGGAGAGCGCAGCCGGCACCAGATCGCTCCTGTCCACCATCTCACTCACTACGACACCAATCACTGGAGAGCAAAGAAAGAAATCTGTTTCAAGTCAAGTATTCAGATATTTTACTTTTCTAAAATACAACACTGAAAATACTGAAAGGTTCTCCATTCAAAACTAGTATTATAAGTAAGCATAAGTATTATTATTGCATTATTATTATTATTATTATTTATATACTGCAGTGAAGTGATTCCTGTCAGTCTTACTATTGTATATGATGTTTTTTGATTGATTACTGCTGTATTCATGTTTATGTCGCATTATTTCAATGTTGGAGATGTTTAAGGTTGATTTAATCTTATTATATACTATATTTATATACTTCTTTATATACTGTTGGGTAGTTTAATCTACAGCATTTAATTTGTACCAAGTTCTAGAAGTTTGTCATGTTTCTCATACGACATACTGTCGCCTGAAATGTAGTAGAGTAGAAGTATAAAGTTGTCTAAAGTACTTCGTATTTGTACTAAAGTACAGCACTTGAGTTTAGTAAGAGCTTAGTTACAGTCGACCACTGAAAATAACCTTAGTAACTCTGGATTCACAGTATTTTCTCTTTATTGTCAGGTATTCTGTTTTAAGGATTTTTATATTCTTCACCTGCACAATGATCTCATTTCCCCTCAGGAACAAATTTAAAACCAGTTTACCAAGAGATTACTGGCTCAGTAGAAACTTAACAGTAATTAAAAACACAGAAACAAGAGTGTGTTGTGAAAACGATGGAATATTAAGCGTGGCCTCTGGCCTGTTTGCAGAAAGAGAAAAAAATATCGACGATTCTAACCTGAGTCGGCGCTGTGTGGGTGTCTCTCTTGCAGCGCTGCTGCGTAGCACTGGTTCATGTGTTTGAACACTCTGTCCAACGTGGTGTGGAAAAGTCCTGCAGACCCGCTGCACTCTGACCACAGAGTCATCAGCTGTGGGCGCTCTGCGAGGCCCGGGAGAACTGAGAGAGACAACACAGACGTTACAAACCCCCGAAACCAGAAAATAATAACACATATCTGCTCTAAAATGTGTAATGACTCTTGAGATACTACGCTGCATGATAAACGCACCATTTGTTTGTACTTACCATCAGCAGCAGATGTAATTGCTCCAAGCCTGTCCACACTGATCTCTGCCAGCTCCTCTAACAGCTGAGTCTGCCCTGACAGTTTGAGGAGAAGAGTGCGGCGCTGCCACACACCCACCCCATTGGTCAACAGCTGCATTACAGGAAGAAACAAGCAAAGTCGATATGACAAACTGGATTAAAGTCAACAGTTTCTATTCAATTATTGATCATGATCAATCATCATGATATCAGATGCAAGCTCCACCTGTATGAGGTGATTACAGTACTGCAGGTGGATGACGATAGCCACGTCCAGGTTCTCATTTCCGGTGGTGAGAGGCAGGGGGCTTCCCGCCACGCTGTTGCCCACACCGGTGTCCTCTGTCAGGGCTTCACTCAGGTGTCCTCTGGCTTCTGGATGCTGGCTGTTAAAAGAGAGGAGTACACAGAGTCACCACTGAGTGGCAGCAGCGTCACACAGAACAGTGCACTACACTAACAAAAAAAGTGTCTCCCACTCACCCGATCCTCTCTCCGTCTGTATCAAACAGCGGAGACCTCTGTGGGATGCTGAGGACGGCGTTATCGTCTCCAGTATCCTCATCATCGAAGTCAGAGGTGTTGAGGAAGTCGAAGCTCTCCAAGGCACTCTCCACCGTCAGACTGAGGCTGGATGAGCGGCTCCTGTGACCCGGCAGTCGACACTGTGGAGAGGAAGGATGACAGGAAGAAGAAATAGTTAATGACCCTTTACTCTTACAATTCTAGAGAAGTTAAGCTGCCACACTGCAGTCTGTGTAGGCTAAACGCTTTCACATTCTGCTGCTTGATGTTTTGAGGTGACTCAGACTCACAGTCAGTATTTTTAGGTGATTCTCCATCTTTGGTAGACCAGAGATAAAAAGCAAAAAAAAACAAAAACAAAAACTTTTGAGTTACTTCTGAACTTTTTACTTTTCATTCATTTGAATGTTTTTTTCTTTCTTATTTATTTGTATCTTCAGAGAGTAAATATTTCCTAAATATTCTCTGTATTTTATTATTAGACAGCAAGTCAGATACACCAAGGATGCAAGTGTCTTCAAAATAAAAGCCCTGTGTACAGTAGGTCTGTTGATGTATATAACAAGATGATCTTTGAGTTCTTTACATTACAGTACATGTTACAAATCCAGTGGATCTAGTGATGTTATGAGATGTTGGACACATAAATTGGAAAGGGGGACAAAGAAGTGTTCAGGCACCTTGAGCAGGTCCTCCAGACGCATTACTTCCTGCTCCAGGTCCTGCAGCTCTCTGCAGCGGTGAGTGAGAGACTCGAGCCTCATCAGCAGGCTGTGGATGGCCTCCTCCAGGCTGCTCTCCAGGAAAGCCCTGCTTCCCTCTCCAGCCCAGCTCAGGCTTCCTCCTGCCTCCGTGGAGCTCCCGCTCGGAGACACAATTTCCGAAGAAGTCAGCCTCCTCACAAGCTGCCTGGTAAGGCTGCCCGCCTCCTCTGTGTCCAGTTCCACAGGTTTCAGTTCATCGTTGTGGTCTAAGAAAACATCCTCTGGAGCCACTGTAGTCAGGTGGCCGTCAGAACAGAGAGAAACAGCAGCTGAACCACAGTTGGAGCCAGAATTTCGTTGGGACTCTGTGTGCTCCCACTCAGAGTCCTCTGCCACCTCGGCTTCATCACTGGCGAGGCTGGCACTGGTGGCCCTACTTCCTCTGCTACCTGTCTCCCCGTCCTCTTCGTACTCCTCCTCCTCTTCCACTAAATGCTCCTCTGCGATGGAGTCCTCCCTCGTTGCGAGTATCTGTGTTGGTGATGGGTCTGTTTCTGGAGGGGTGACTGTGATCTCAGGGTTAGACTGGCCTGTGGAGTGGGAGCTCGGGGCCGGGCTGGGGCTGGGGGTGGAACCAGAGGTGTCGGAGAAGGTGAAGGAGAGACGCTTGCACTCTGCCACGCCGCAACCACCGTTCTCAAAGACATCGTCTGGTAAGGTGGACTGAAAGGAGAGAGAGGAGAGTAAATATGTGGAACAAAAATATGGAGAATTAAAAATAAGTGCAAGTGAAAAGAAAAGTGGAAAAAGAGATACTGAAAACATCAACTCTAACTCTATTTTTGATTTCTCTTGTCTCTTATGACCAGATTTGTTCATCCAAGATAGAATCACAGTAAGATAAATCTGAACAGAAAAATATAACAAGAGCACAAACAGCTTGAAGAAAGAGCATGTCATGCAAAAAACATGCAAACAGCCACACATGGCATTCTTCAGGCCACTGAAAGGGACTTGACAGCCCAAGTGTGTCCACACCAGCAAGAGGAGTCCATCCCCGCCATGTCAGAGAGGTAGAGGTGGGCACACAAAAATCAGGTTTAGGAAGGGATCGAGGGGCCACAACACACTCACATAGACCTCCAGACTGGATTTGGGCCTTGGCCGGAGTGAGGCCAAGTCACCAAACGAGCGACTGCGCCTTAGCTTCTCTAGCAGGGTGTCTCGGAGCATGTGCAGGAAGGAGAGGCGCTGGCGCTCCACAGGATATGGCCGCCACTTCTTTACACAATGCACGCAGGCAAATTTGGACAAGGTGTTGGGTTTGTTTGAGCGAAGGCGGGTGAGTGAGATACAGGAGGAGGGATGGATAAATGTGGAGTAGGAGAGTGTGGGTGAGGGGGTTTTGATGTGGAAATGTAAAAAGAGAGGAGGATAGCAGGGAAATGGGTGAGGGTTAGTTTCGGGGCAGTATCTCTAATATAAGCATGATGCTACAACAGGAAAAACGTGTGCCGAGATAAAATATACAAACTGTCGGGTGCAGGTTAGTGTGAAGGGACTACGGCAAAAATCTCTTTAACCGAGTTATACACCTAAAACACAGTTCAGATTTCTTCTAGCCTAGATGGAGACGTAAATCTAGTTCTCAGTTTTCTAAATTACACAAACTACAGTCTCCCACCACACCAGTGAAGTTAAAAGAGGTCTGTGTGTTGGACTCACAAAGAAGGAGGTGTCCTGGAAGGTGGGGGTCTCCGGCGTGCCCTGGCTGTAGACTGACACTCGTCTCTGGAGCGCTGTAGCTTTGCTCACGTTGCCAGACGACAGAGTCAGGTCCTCGACGTCGAAGGGGCTGGACGTGGGGATAAAAATGAGGCACTTACTGTGATTACTCCATGTGATTCATTCAAACTGTGTAAGTGACTTCATTTGGTTATGTCACAGAGGACGATTTATTTGTTCTGTTAACTTCTATAACTTGTAATGACTATCGTTCTCCACCAGGTGGAACTAAACCATGAAATGTTGACTGAATTTAAAGCTGATCATACTGTAGATTTTCACTGGCAACTCAAACAAACAGCCAGTGGATGAGATAGAAAGTATCCCTGCTGTTAAAAAGACAAAATAACAGTGCAAGTATAAGAGTCAACTTACTACCACGTGACCTCCAGGTTGAGTTTGATGGTCCCCAGGTCATTAACGTCCACAGCCACCACCTGAGGCATGGCAGTAAACAGCTCCTTGGTCTCACAGATAACGCTGCCCACCAGCATGTGAGTGGCCAGGCCCTTCAGCTCCGTCACCTGATTGAACATTTATTTACTACTCATGTCAAGAAAACAATATGAATAATACAAGTTCTTCTGAAATCTAGAGAGATAACAGTTGATGAATTGTCTTCCACTAGCTGTAATTAATTATGATCAAACATTATATGATCTCACATCTGTCTTGGATATAGTGCATGAAAAAGTTTGCACACAAGCTGTAGTTTCAGTTTTCTCCACCTGCACTGTGTTCATTTACAGTACATTATTTTTGGCACAGCGTTTCTGCAGTACCTTGATGTTAATAAGGTCAGTGATGAGCGGCATGAAGACCATATCGTCGCCATCCCAACTCTGTCTGGAGTTCACTTCAATTCTCCCCTTCAACTTCCACCGCTGCCGACCGTACCGCATGAAGATCTGAAGGAGGGAATGAGGTGTAGCAAAAGAAGTAAGCCTGACATCAGAGAAACATCTTTGATACTCTTATCATATATACTCATTAGCAATATTTTTAGAGGCAAAGACAGATACATCCGATTCTACCATTTCATTCTGTATGAAAGGACTAAAAGTATAAATGACCTGTCCTAAGTCTTAACCAAATGGTTTTGCAAAAACACACATGAATTTCAATATAAAAGGTAACGGCCGCATGTTACGTCAAATTAAAAAGGAACTTGCCTCATACTGGTCTCCAGGACAGAGCCTAGCAAAGCCTGCCAAACCTGTCAGAGATAGGAAACTGAGTTTGAAATAACATTTGGACAAGATATGAGGAAAAACAGACAAGGAAGTTTTAGTTTTTAATTAGATCTGCAATGTCCAACAAAAGTTCTTGTCAGGATCAAAGCCACTTGGTCGATGAGGATCTTAAAAGCACAGTGTGGAAATGATTCATAGGTAGCGTTTGTAGTGAGCACAGTATTTATCTTCACATCACCACAACATTCTTGTAAACACCTCTTTTTTTGATATATGAATGGATTTACTGGACTTTTTCTTATCTCACCCTTCATTTTGATGTGAAACTCCCCGAGCAAGTTCTCCAGTTCACTCTCGAATGTGCTCATGTTCTGGAGGGAGGGAGGGAGGGAGGGAGGGAGGGAGGGAGGGAGGGGGAGAGAGAGAGACAAAGATCAGACTGATCCCATAAAAAGCCTTTTGTCACACAAGACAAGAACAACAACAATAATAATAACAATAATAATAATAATAAGTTATCTCCAGAGCCTTTGACAAAGCAAGTCAACATTAACCTGCAGATGAGACAGGATGGTGGCATTGAGTTCTCAGGACAGGCGATGACAGGTGTGTGTGTGTGTGTGTGTGTGTGTGTGTGTAATTGGGATTTAAAAGGTCATTGTGTAAACATGTGACTCTTCATGTCAGTGTTTACAGATAACAGTGTAAGCTGTAATCAGCGTTATATTTATATATATAGACGTCACAACGAGGGAAAGATTTGCATTCTTGTGCAAATCTTGCTAGTGTTCTCCCTGCATATGTTTTCCATGCCAGTACCTCTGTGTACTCCTTATAGCGGCGGTTGACCTCTGCGATGCTTTCCTTGGTGCCTTTAGTGGAGGGAGAGGAGGAGAAGGCCTGCTTCATCCGGCTGGCACCTTCCCTCAGACGGCTCTGGATGCAGAAGGCCTCGTACAGCTCGTCCACCTTAAAAAAAAAGAAAAAAAAAGAAGCTTGCATTCAGACACAAACTTTCATATTCATTAGAGCACACAACAGAGGCAGGAACCTGTGCAGTAATGAAAAGAGCCTCTGAAGTCTTTGAAGTTTGAAACATCCCTGGGCAGGAAGCAAACTCCAAAATCAAAAACTTGCCATCTAAATTATTCTGGATGTGTTCACATCTCACCAGGATTCATCAATAGATGCCCATCACAGCTTCTGCAGCATGAAGTAACTTTTATCAGCAGGTCTTCAACCCGAGCAAAAACACTGATGAAATGTGGATAATGATAAACGTCTGAACAGTGAGCAGATACAGTTGGTATGTATCAGTGTAAGTGTAGCCTCCAGTGCAGACGCCTATACTTTCCCAGTAAGCTGCCCCAGTTGGACACCCCTAAAGCGGGGGAACAACAGACGGCGTTTAGAGCTCATATGGAGACGCCTGCCCAACTTCAGTTTGCAGCACTGCAGCCTGATGTAACCTCAACCCGCAGCGAGCGACTCCATCAACATCCGGCAGTCTTACTGTGAGCTGACATGTTACAGTTTCACTTGGTAAGATGATATTGTAGCCAAAGCAGTAGAAGCTGGAGTGAGTGAGTGAGTTTAAAGACTTTTGCTGAGTCATTCAAAGACGTTCTCCCTGAAACCACAATCTACCAGCAACCCAGATTTTCAGCATCCTGTCTGTCTAATTTTCTGGTTTCCTAAATTCACATATGACCGAAGTGGCAACCGGGCAAAACAGAACTCTTGTTGTTGGCCTTGTCAAAGAGAAATATTGCAGCATGCCTAACGAGAGTGCTGAAATATTGATGCCCCGCGCTCTTTATGACACTCATTAGAGAGAAGTGGTGGAAAATGGGCCATTCTGGCTTCTGCTGTCCAAACAGCTTCTCTGAGTGTTTGTTTGTGCATCTTTGTGTCTGAAACGTACACTGTCAGCATGTACGTGAGAGTACACCGTGCATGTTGACACGGCTACATGTGTATGGAGAGCGTGTTGTTGCTGTGGTGGGTGGGCAGTGAGGGTTTGCAGTTCGATGTTCATGTAACATAGCCTGATGGTGCTGTAATAGCTTATCTTGGCAGAAATACAGAGAGAAAGCACACACCCCAATCCTGACCGACTCCACCTCAAACCAACCAACACCCCCACCCACCCCGTATTGGGACCCAGCCCCGTCTGCCTGTCTGTGGTATGTGGTGTATGTGGCAACGCTGCAGCAGCTGAGCTGAGCCAGCTATAAAACACCCTCCGACCACAACTGTTATTCTCAGTGCTCGGAGCTGGTTCGGAGCCACCAATCGACAGCTTTAAAACACAGTTGTTTACAACAAAACATGAGCAGTGACGTCTAAAGAAACACAGTCATCAAAGTGAACTTGTGCACTGATACAGTCAAGAAATACTACAATGTTACATTCACATAAATGAGTAGACAACTACAATGAGTCATTCATTTGGAGAAAATGTTGTGCCTCTGTAACAAAATTGGGCCTTGACAAACTAGGGCTGATGAAAAGCCTTCATTGTTCTCAGGCAATCAGTAATCATATCATTATCAGCTAATTAAGCAATTTTTTTGTCCCCAATTACAACGGCCTCTTGCTGCCTTCAAGGAAATGTCCTTTTGAAGGTCAGCCAAGCTCTGCTCCAGAGAATGGGCCATCAGCATATTTCCTGCACCTCGGGCAAATTTCACCCCCAAAAAAGAAGAAATATAAAAACACAAACAAAGAAGAGACAGAAACCTCAATGTGAACAGATGGCTAGAACGTTTAATATGAAACATACACACATGAGAGGAGAGGAGAGCCTGGCCAGCAGAGGAGGCAAACACTGATGCTCTTGCTAGCTAATATGCTTCATTGGAAACAAATGCCAACATACAACAGATGGATCAAACAATTGAAATAATATTCATTCAGTCAATACTGACTGACACCAGGACAATATTATATGAACCAGCAGATTCAATGATATGGGATGGGATGGTTTAACGGCCCCAAAACTCCCCACCTGAACCTCTTTAATAAACTCTCACCAGATGTGCAGAGATATTAAATGTAAATGTATTCTAAATTCAGTCCTCTGTTGGACACAGGAGTCCCTGTATTAATTACAGCTAAGTAGGATGACAAAACCTGCATGGCTCAGAGACCCAGAGCGGGGATTATGGGAAAATCTTTACTGGGGGAATCAATTATGCCCAGGGTGATGAAAATATTGTGTTCACGTTTATCCGGGGTGAAATATCAATTAAAGCTAATCCCTGTGAAAATACAAATATAATAACACTTCTTTGGTGGTTTAACAGAGCAATCAGAGGTAAGTGTTTTTATTACAAATATCACTGGTAGATCGTCTCTGTGTCTACTGTATATCTGACTTTAAACTGTGGGACGTTAAATATGAGCACAGAATCTTGAGGATATGGCAGGAATCCTCTTAAGTTATGGCCATTACCCTGGATTTGACAATACTACACACACAGACACACACAGACACACACACACACACACACACACGCACACGCACACGCACACGCACACTGCCAGGGGCCGAGTGATTATAAGCAGATTAAAACAGGCGGGCCACATCAAACAGCATCAAACACACACTCTCTGGGGATCTGGGGATCTGTGTGTGTGTGTGTGTGTGTGTGTGTGTGTGTGTGTGTGTGTGTGTGTGTGTGTGTGTGTGTGCTGGTGGCCAGATTAGCATTCAGGAGAAGAAGGGGAAGCAAAAAGGCCCTATATTGACAATAATCACATGCAAAGTATTCACACTCATTTAGGATTGAGTTTGGCACATGGTTAACACGCGAACACACACATTTCTCTCTCTCGGGGAAAGAGGAAGCGCCTGGCAGCTGCTCTTCTCACCTTCAATCTCTGTCACTCATCTCTTTAATGATTCCCTGCTGAAACCAGCGGCCAACACACACATCCACACACACACACACCACAGACCTTATCCCATGCAGGACATCATAGGGGTTGTATTGTGCCACCTGCTTCCTCTATGTGTGCCAATTACTGCTGGGACATCTGCAGACAGCCAGCAGCACAAACGGGAACAAAAGACCCGGCTGATGGGAGTCACGCGCACACACACACATACTAAGAACTTGCTGATAGATGATTGTTAAGTTATCCCTCACAGCAGCTGTCCTGCACAAAGAAACCCGCCTGTGCCTGAGCACAAAAACAGAAAAACACGTACACACTTATTGTAGCTCACAGCTGCTCAATAGGACTGAATCTAAAAGTGTGATGAGTGTTTTTGTGGTGCTGTTGTAGGATGAGGTGAATGACGCACATGTGTGTGAGACACTGAAATATCAGGTACTTCAGAAGACCCAGACCTCCACACTGCTCAGTACAGACCAGATCAAGATGGTCAAAAAGGACCTTCAGAAATACTCAAAGATCTTTGAGAAGGAGGATTGTCTGAACCATCCAAGGCTTTTAAGGAGCTGGTGAACAAGTACAAGTCCATACTGGAGGACTACCAGGAGGGAGGTAGCACAGCAGGTGGCGGAGTGGACCCTGATGAGCTGGACAGCAACGTGGAGACGTCATTCCCCTTAGAGATCTGTGTACTGCAGACTACAGTTTATCAGGTACTCTGCAGGGCCCTGCACACAGGAGTTCATTGTTGAACTGCATGCTGCTCTTCTGAGTCAGCATTTTTCCATTTCTAAAATACTTATCACCCTGTCTGATGGTACAAATCGATAAATACAAAGGTGACGGTGGCTCCTCCTTTGCCCTGTCCTACATCTTGCAGACATGGCTGGGCTACGGTGTGATCAAAGCTTCATGATGCTAACACACACATCCCTCAAAACATCAGAGCTCCATGTCATGGATATAATGCATAACGTAAAGAAACTATCTCAATACAGTTCCCTTAGGTTTATGTATACTTGTTATCCCTCTGTGCTAATTTATCCATATGATGGACAACACACACAAACACAGCTGGCTTTTCTCTTTGACAGATCTGCACACACTGATAGACTGTGTAGAAATCGATGACTTAATAAACACAAACCGTGTTTGATCTATGCCAAAGTTTAATTCTAAACCTGCTACAGCACGAGTTCACAGCCAGAGCCACTTTGTGCATCTGGATGAGACCAGCCCTTTGTGTGCGTGTCTCGGTTAATTTCCTGACCTTGATGCTTTTGTGGTTGGCTGATTCTCTTAGTTAGACACTCCAACAATTGATCTCACTCAATAACTATCTGCTGATGCTGAGTTTTAGAAAATGGACCTGTCCTGGGAGGTGTGTGTGTGTGTGTGTGTGTGTGTGTGTGTGTGTGTGTGTGTGTGTGTGTGTGTGTGTGTGTGTGTGTGTGTGTGTGTGTGTGTGTGTAAAACCTATGGCTGCAACGTGGGATTCAAGGCTGCAACTTGAGTTGCCACTGGCACTGGCATTAGTTTTACTCATAAATCCAGCATGCATTTCCACTCTCCCTTTTAAAATTTATGCTTAAATTATAATTCACTTCAAATGAATAAGTGAATATTATATTTGAATACATGAGAAGTAATGAAGAGTTGTTGCATCTAATCCTTGCAGCTCATCTGCAAAGTAAGTAATAAAGATTGTTGCACAGGCACACAGTGAAAAACTCAATTCTTAATACAAATATCTGAGAATTTATATCAACTATTCTATCTCCAGCTGAGGTGTTGCAAAAGAGCACTGGTGTATATTTAGAATATAAGAGCTCAGCAAAATTTTTGTTGAATTTAGTGCCTGCCCAGATAAATCAGTCCCTCCTTCACTAGTTCAGCTCCTTCAGAAGTGCATTCAAATCTATTTTTGCACACAGCCTGTAAGAACAGAAGAGCTTCATGTTGGACATTAAGAAGAAAGGCTTTGAGTGTGTGTTTGCTGTGTGTGTGTGTTTACTTAACTGCATCCTGTGACAACCTCACGAGACAGAACAAGCATTGAACCCACTTGTGTGTCTTCTTTGTAACCAAAGTGGAGTATGCACGCAGACAAATTTCCTGAGTTTCTAAGACAACCTCACCTATTTTTCTTCTGTGCTCCCTCCATCCTCTTCACCCTGTGAATCGCCCCTCACTGTAGCCTAGTAACTGCCCTGACCCAGATTCACCGTTGCCTTTAACCCATTAGAAAGCTACAGCTCTATCCAAGGACTGTGTCTACGTCTTCTGTCCTATTGTCCTGTTCATGTGTTTGTTTTTGTTATTGTCTGTCAGGATGTATCTGAACATAAAGGGATGACGTTACCCAATAGATGGCTCCTCTGTGCTCTTTAGGACTTCAAAAGGCTCCATCTTCAGGTAACCATGGTTACCTTTGGAGCCAAGCTGTTGCTTATATGTGTGTGTGTGTGTGTATTCTGATTGCCTGCTGTCACGTCTGATTTGACGCACAGCGAGAGAGACCATTACAGGACTATAGAAGGGGATGTTGAAGAAAAGTCACAGAGCTGTGCGACCTTGCAGACGATTAATCACCACAACTGGCAACCTGGGAGAGGGCTACAAAAGGAGAGGCAACAAAGTTTCCCTACCTGGCTTTAAAACAGCTGGAAACTTCCTCACCACATAAACACCTGAACAAAAGAGAGGAGCAGGTATACTACCCTAACCTGACACCAAAAGGCCCAGATGTAATCCTTACTCAAAAACTGTGAGAAAGTTGAGTGGGCAAACCCAGAGTTTATAAGAACAATAAACTGAAGAAATAATGTGGAGTCAAACTCTCTCAAGTGTATTGCTCAAAATGTCAATGCTTTAGAGATGTGGAAATATGCACCAGTACTGGAGTGACTCTGTGGATGTTAACGATGCAGAGAGGCTTCAACTGAAAGAAGGACATTTTCAACAGTCCTTAACATATGCTTTCAAAGTGAAGCACATAAATGTAAAAGAAAGAAAAAAAAGACTTTATATTCATATCCATTACATCAGTTCTTACCTTGCTCATGTGAAACTCCAGACGTCTCATGTACCTCTCAATGGTTTTGATTTGCTGCAGAAGGACAGAGACGACACAGTCATTTACTAGTGCTTATGAGAACACGGCTACATGTGGTTTAACACAGCAAACATAATGATTTTTATGCCAATACTACAGGATATAATGAAGCACAGTGTGCAACCTGTGACATTTGTGATCATTGTATCTATGTCACAAGTAGGTCAAATGTTTAGCTGAATGGTACATTGTACGTTGTTTTTACAGGCAAATATCTCACAGCTTCTCCCTCTCACGCAAGTCTTCTCTTGTCCCATCATACATTTCCTCTCTTTCATCCCCCTTTCCTGCTTTATTTCTCAAACTTTTTATAAAAGTTACATCAAATAACCTCCACCCCACCTCCCGCACATCACACTTGGAGCAGTTGTTACAGTAGACCCTCCCCTCCATCAACTCACCTTGTCGAGATCGTACAGTACTCCCTGGAGAGAGAAAAAAAACACACAATCACACATTTAGTACAGAAAGACAGCCCAGCTGAGGCTGCTACAGTCATGCAAAGCAGACGATGGTGGCCTGGTATCAAACAAAATATCCCACTAACACCTCTCCAGGGGCAGCATTGACTCTGATGCTAGAGCTAATATTATGACTGTATGAAACGTGCTTATTGGTTTTCTTGCTGAGACTAAGATGAGAAGATCCAAACCACTCTTGACCTTTTTACACTTCTTTTTTGTACGACTTAAACAAACAAGATCATACTTGATTGTGAGCTTTTGAGGTGCCGGTGGGCAGATTTTGTTACCTTTAGACAGAGCCGGGCTAACTCTTTATGCTATGTCCCCTGGCTGTAATTTTATATTTAAAGTACAGACACAAAAGAGTTGCATCAATCTTTTCATCTAACGTTCTGGCAAGAAAACAAATGAGAATATTTCCTAAAATGTCAAACTTTCCCCTTTAAGATGTTTGCGAGGCAGGACTAAACTGCTGCATGTAAACTGATATGTGGCTTCTCACCAGGCGAGAGTTCCTCTTCATGTCCTTCATCAGAGACATGAGTTTATCCAACTCTGTCTGATGAACTTCAAGATACTCACTGTGGGAGAAACAAAGAAATCACTTTAAGTTTGATACAAATCAAAGGGAAATTACGACATGACTGCAGCGAAAGTAATTCAGCAGTAATGAACATAATACGTATGTAATGGCAGTGATATAAACACATAGCTATATAAACATTTGTGTAGTGCAGCAGAACATGGGTGGTTAATGTGCACATTATCCACAAACAGATTACACAGATTTATGGGCTGAAACTCACTTCAAAGAAATGAATTCCCTGGAACATTTGATGAGTTTATGTACAGGGGAGGAAGACATTTTTCATCACTCGACTGGGTGAAGTAGCTTACACTGCATATGCATAGTAAAAGTGTGCATGTGTTACTCACTCCAGGCCTTGTTTGAGTGCAGTGTAAACCTCCTCCAGTCTTTTGGGCTGCGGCTCTCTGGAGCTGCTGCCCCCTTTGTGTCCCGACAGGTGCGGCTTCTTTGGCTTGGACTGAGGCTTCTTCTGCACTGCAGAGTTCCCCATGAAGGAGTTACACCTACACACACACATGCACGCAAGGAGACACACAAACACATTAGCTGACTGCAGTAGACGGTCCCCCTGTGAGCTGGATTTTTTTTATTTTAGTCTTCAGTGTAATGATGCTGAAAATGATGCTGGGAGTCTGAAAATCAACTTTTCTTCAGTATCAAAAATAATAATACAATTTATTTATGAGCACTTTTCTGAATACTCAAAGACATCTTACATAAAATACATCAAAATAGTACACGAAAAACACTTAGAATGAGCTAAACATTAAACTCAGTGTAACAAAAGGTGTGTTTTTGTCAGAGATTTGAATGTTGGAAGGTCGCTACAGTCACGGATGTGTTTGTGGAGAGAGTTCCAGAGGGAGGGAGCAGCTACAGAGAACGCTTTGTTGCCCCAATTTTGGTGCTTGGTCCTGGGTGGTGGAGTTTAGCATCAGATGAATGGAGGCTGCAGGATGGATTGTGGTGATGGAGCAAGTCAGTGAGGTAGGAAGGGGCCTGTTTATGGAGGGCATTGTGTGTGAAGAGGAGAATTTTGAATGAGCCAGTGCAGGTTCTGGAGGACAGGGGTGATGTGGTCATGGTACAGGTGTGGGTGAGCAGATGTGCAGCAGAGTTTTGGATGTAATGGAGTTTATTTTAGAGTTTTTGGATAGTGTGCCATAGAGGATAGAGTTGCAGTAGTGAGTTCTGGAAGTGAAGAAGGCGTGAATGAAGGAGACTGATGGGAGTAGTCGGGCAATGCTCTTTAGGTGAAAAAAGGGAGTTCTGGTGATTTGGTTTATGTGATATTTAAAGGAAAAGTTTTTGTCAAAGATGACTTTGAATGGACAGAGACAGGGTGGAGTTTGATGCTGAGGCAGAAGCTGTCAGTGGTTATGGTCAGGGATTTGGGACAGATGATGATCAAGGTTTGATGTCAGTGAGACAGTTGGAGAGAGTGGAGTGAGCGATGGAGGTGATGGATGTGGTGGAGATATAAAGCTGGACATCATCGGCGTAACAGTGGAAGTGGAGACCATGACGGCAGATGAAGGGGAAGCAGGTAAAGTATGAAGAAGAGAGGACCAAGCACTGAACCCTGCACTGAAACCTTGGGACAGAGAGCAGTGGAGGAGGTGCCATTGTTATATGGATGAATTGAAAAGTGATAATTTTCTGCACACTCATGAGCACACTGCAAACAGAGGCTGCTTATAGCCAGTTCAGCATATTGTTAATGATGCTAAATTGCCATGTAAACAAAAACAGGAAAATAAACTCTGTAGCAACAGCATACTTCCTGTTTACACCCCCCTGTAGCCTGTAGGAGACTGTAGCTCCAGAATATGATTATGCCCCAGCTGTCTCAGCTCTGTCTGAGGAGAAGACCCTGGTTCACAGACACAACATTACATGTCATGTTAAATATTTAGTATGGAATTTCCACTGTATTTCAGGATAACCATGCCTGTACAGCATCCTGAACATGCCCTTGAGGCAGCCTCAAGAATTCATCTCATATGTCTGATGGAGAGGGTTGTCATGTGTCTTCACACCAAGATAACTCAGTCACACAGGAGTGAAAAATTTAGCCTATATATTATTCAAACAACGTCACCAAAAACCTGCAAGAAACACACACACACACACACACACACACACACACTCTCGAGGCGTAACCTCAGTGGTGAACCTCTTCATCAATCACAGGGGTGTGCTAAATCACATGAATGCACACATATGTGTGAAGACATGCAAACATGTGCTTCCCACCCCCACTCTCTATGTTTGACCTGTGTAAGGCCGTCACACATTTTCTGATGAAACAAACCTGCAAACACACACACACACACTGAGGCACAATCACACGACATTCCTGTGTTCTTCAGTCTCTTCCCCACAGTCTTTATGCAGAAGACCAACAACAGTGAGAATGACTCAAGAGCAGGATATGGACAAAGTTAGACAGCGTTTATTAGAGGAATTAGTTAAGAATTAGTTGAGTTAATCTCTGAGAAGTTAAAAAGAAAGCAAGTTAAAATCTTTTTGTTTTGTCTGACCAACAGTGAAACACCCCAAAGATATTCAATTTATTGTCACATAAAACAAAGAAAATCAGCCAGTCTTAGAGATCTTTTACTTAATAAATCAGCAAAAACAATTCACAGATCAAAATCATTGATTGACAACATTATCAATGATTCTTGCACCATTTCTGAGCCTGGTTTCTGTGCTCACGTGTAGATGTAAAAAGCCCATTTTCAGCCCAGTCTGTCTCTCCTCACATCAACCCATTTTAGGTCAAACTCATCTTACCCGCTCATCCAACATTTCAGCTCTTAAAACCATTGCAGATTTAGCTGACAAATGACATTTCCTTCCACTTAATGAAGCGATCCCACAGTCATGTCAGGGACGCGGCAGCGACAACCAAATTCCAGTGCTCGTCAAGTTGGAACGCGCCGCATCTCGCTGTGTGCCAGGGAACGCAGCACAAGTTAAAGCTAAGCTGCCACGAATGTAGGGCACCGCTCAATGAGAGCGCTGTGTAGCCTTGGGGTCACGCAAGCTGTGGTGGAGAAGGGTCTCTTGGCAGGGACTCACACACTTATGCGTAGACGCTAGCACAATTCAATACTGACTTATAATTGCACATAGACTGCATGTATGTGTAAATGCACTCAAGACATGCACATGGCTACACACATGGAAAGTCTTTCCTCAGTAACACTAACACACTGCAGCAGCCTCAGAAGCCAAATCTCTGTAGCTTTCCACCTCGCTCATTATCAGAATAGTAACTTGTCAGTCGTTGTCAGTCGCCCACACATCCAAGTCATTCCAACCAATTATCCCATTCACTGTCTGAGCAGAGAAAAGAGGGTGAACAGTCTTCAAATAGGTTCTCTCAGCAGGACCAGCGCTGCTGCAGAGGACCGGGGCGTCGACAGCTCAAAGATCGTACAAGATATTTCTGGGGTGTGAGAGGGCTTTGTCTTGTGATAGAGTGAGAGCTGTCACAGATGAGTCAGCAAGTCAGGAACATAGATAAAACTAATCAATCTCTAATGTCTCATAACTTCTTGCTATGAATGAAAGAAGTGTCAGGAAAATGAGCTGTGCGGGTTACGCCACAGAGTGCTGAGCACCCCTTAAAAATGCAGTTCCTGTACAGGCACTTGAGACTTGCTGTGGCTCGCTGAACGTCGTGAGAGTTGGCACCAGATTATTGAGTCAGTAAATTCCTTCTTTCTCTGTGAGTGATGTTTTTAATCTAGGTCTGGTTGCAGTGACGGATTTCTGAATGAGATATTTTATGAGAAAAGAAAAAAAGCGGCAAGCAGTGGCAAGTTGTGTTGATGCCAACGTTGCTTGAGGGAAGCAGGGCGCAGGCCTGCGGCTGTATGCAGGGAACTGACTCAGATACATATTTTGATTTCAACTGTAAAATATTGAGCCCTCTCCATGAAGAGATTTCACCTGAGGACAAGTCACAAATTGTGTCTCACCGTTGTTAGCTTTACGGGTCAGTCAACCTGACTGAAATATTATTAATATTATTAAGAGCTTCACCTCAATCAATACAGTTTCTGAGGAGGACACTTGGCTGTGAAAAATCAATTTGCCAGAGTGTTTTAGAAGACATTCGTTGGATCACAGTCTGACCTCAATTGTCATTTCAGAAATGAGTAACCACAGCTGACCATAGATGAACAGTTTTAGACTTACCGAGAGCGTCGCTCCTGTAGCGTGCTGAAACCAGCGAAGGACTGGCTCCGGATTATACCATTGGGCCCTCCGGGGGAGTGGGTGCCGGCTGCCATGATCTCCGGGATGCGGGATGACACACCTGCAGAAAAAGACAGACAAACAGATCCATTACATACAAGTGCAGGATTCAGTATCAGGGTCAGCAATGCGCCATGAATACAACAAAAGCATTTTTTGAACTCAGTTAAGACCCAAACCATGTCAACAGAAAGGTTAACCAGAGTGCGGGGAGCACTGCACCATGCAGAAGAACGATATGGGCACTGTTGGAGAGGCTTTTCATGTATGATGTGGACGAGCAGCATTCAGAGCCTGCGCAAACATGTCTCGACACCTCTGGCCAACCTGTCACCACTCAACTGCAAACATACCTCAGCTGTTACTGTTTCAATGTTTTCTTTCCTCAGGCAGGTGTCACAAGACATGATTCCTGTCACTTTTCTTTAAGTGTGCTGTGTGCTTTGTGCATATTTCCTACCTGAAGAGGTAGAGTGCAGACTGACAGCTGTTTAGGAATCGATGTTGCACAAGCAGAAGACTAAGATTTGACCACAGATTTGCTGCAGCTTTAAAGGCCTCGTCTGCCTTCTAGGAATCTAATTTGAGTGTAATAAATGCCAGGAAAACCAATCCAGACCATCCAATAGCAGAGTCATCTAATCAGCTTGTCCTATAGTTAAGACATCTTCTGTCACTGTGTCTATGTTTAGCAGCAGCAGCCCGTCAGATTTCAGACCTTCGGACCTTTTTCAAGCTGGAGATGTGGAATGACTCACGTGGGAACAAGCCGAAAATAGACAGAAAAGCATTCATGTATGGCTGTCAGATAATGATGTAGCAAAGAGATGAAGTACTCAGAGGGAATCACAGCTTCAACTTGCATGTTGAGATTTTACCCAGATCATGGTGCTAATGGCTGCTTGGCATTTCAACTCAAACTGAAACTGCTTAATGACAGACAAAGCAGGGATCTGCTGCACACGTGCTCCAATGCTGACTTTATTTAACAGATCAGAGTAACAGAACAACATATACTGTTGGTTTGTTAATGTAAAATTCAGCGTTGCCACGATCATTTATATTCATTTAGTCACAGCAGGCTGCCAACTCTGTCTTTAGTGCCACAGTGATCTCTGGTTTCATGTTACCAATGGGTTTCATGCAGCGAGGTGCACAGATTTTAAATCTGAAAAAAAGCCACAAAGTAAGAGACACAGGAATGAGAATAACATTAATATTCACCAGCTTTTAAGGAAGTTACACTGCAAAAGTGACACAACGAAGTGTAGTTGAACTTGTCAGAATGTAAACACAAAGGAAATCATTGGGAACAGTGGAAAGAAAGATCTGGAAATGTTTTAGAAAATGTTTAGTTTTGTTTTTATTGTGAAGTTTAATTTACAATGACATTGAATATAAAGTTACAGTGACTGGTGGATCACTGTTTGTAGTGTACAATTTTTGTTGCTCTACTACAAGAAACCAGCTCTTAAATTTTAGCAGAGCCAACCCAATTAGGCGATTAAATGATTGGTGGACTGACAGATGACTAATAGTCAATTATCAGTATCAGTTCTCAATGTCAGTGTATAGAATGAAGCTAACACGCAGCTTTAGTCTTCAGCCACACCGGCGACTTTCACGCTAAAACACAAAGATGCGAGGCAAACATGGAAACCGTAAATGAAGAGAAACTTCAGATCAACTGATCAGCACGCTGGCCTCAGTGTTGATCTTTTGATGGTTACACACGGTAGAAAGAATGTGTCATTTCTGTCTTTTTGTCTGTATCACGTTACAATGAGATGAAGGAAAAGTATAGTGAATGCAGAAATGCCCTTAGGAGAGAGGAGATTTGTCAACCAACAAGTATGGGAATCAATCAGTCACTGAAACCTGAGTGTTCAGCTCCCCTCTCTGCGTCTCTTCTTCATGTGAATAAATCGTCCCACAGCATTACCAGTTAAACAACTTTCACAACCAAGTGACAAGCAAGACACTGTTTGTGTCACTCTGTTTGTGGGGCCCTGTGTGCATGTTTTCCACTGATCCATCTTTCTGTCTCCAGTGGACAGGGCCAGGCTCGTTTTATCTCGCACACTCACACACACACACACACACCTCATCGTTACAAGTGATTGAGCAACCTGATCTCTTTGGTCTGTATGACAGACAGAGCCACACAAAGACCCGGCACGGGGACCGGGGAAACACTAGAACCTTGGTTTACGGTGGGGTGGCCACAAGACTGATACTGTTCAGGCTATTAATAGCAGCTAGCTCACTTTAACAGGGAGGACTCTGATGGCTGTGACTCAGGACCCACGGCTGGATGGCTGTTCTGGCTTGGAACAGCATGGTACAGATAGAGCCCAAAATATATGTAAATTCTAAAGACTGCTGATTTACACATGAACAAACAGATTCTTTGGATTTAGTATTGAATTATAATCTAACCACAACTAGTGCCTGACAATATGGTTGAAATCAATATAACAAGTCAAGTTTTATATAAACGTATGAATTTATGTGACACCTGTTGCTTGCACCAGTTTCCTTTAGCTCTACAGAGTTTTAGCCCCTTTTAGCTGTTTGTTTTGGTTCTTGGGGCAAAATATTGCATGGGAGCTTAAATTTAGCTTAAATTTGAGCCACATGTGCTTAACACAGTCATGTAAAGTTGAGTCGACAATCAACTACTGTATGAAGAGTACTGGTAGCATTGTGGGTTCATCAAGATTCATCATGATTTTCACTGTTATCTCTTCCTCACAGCAACCAGCAGAAAGTTGTTGTGATGGTATGTCAGATACGTTTGCCTTGAAGGATATTTTACATCAACACCGACAGTTAGCAAACTGCTGTGGTGCAAGGAGCAGGAAGTGAAGGGTGGCTGACGGTTAGGCTTCACCAAAAAAAGATAAATGCAACTCCCAGTAGCTCCAGTTGTTGATTGTCATGCTTAGCTGGCTTGCTAACATTCATAGTTGGAGAGCTGTGAGGACTTGCAGTCACTACATCTAGCGAGTGAACATTAAACTGTTGTTGGCTTTGGACAGGCCTTATTTTACTAAATCATTTTATTTGTCATCATTCTGCCCAAATAATCAATGGTTATTACATTATTGCCGTGCCACAGTTGGCAGCAGGATAAAAGACCTTACAGAAGTTCAGCAATTTGCCTTGATGCTCTGAAGATCCATTCTAGTCCGTGGATGCTCAGCAGCACAGTTTTCTCTCTGACTCACTCTCCTAAAAGAAGAGCAGTGGGTGGCAGATGACGGTACATTTTGTTACCTAATGCTTTCTGGGTAGTCACAGTACAGGCTGGACACTGTTCCCTGCACGTCGCTCATTGCCACAAGATTTTCTTTAGAAGAAGGAAAAAAACGGTAAAGAAGATGCAACCACTTCACAACTGTACACAGTTATACCAAATGGTATGATGAGTACCCTGAGTACCCTATATGAGGGAGTACAACAGAACATACTGTATACGTAGAAATTACAGCACTGACACAATCCAGAGAAAACAGCTCAAATTTTAATGCTGACTGAACCGATGTTTGTCCTACATTCATTTCTCAGGATCTCACCCACCCACTGCTGCAAAATGTGGCATGTTATAAAAGGATAATCTATTTGTCTCTTCTCTTGCTCAGTAACAAAGCCAATAGCCGAGTTTAACAGAAAAACTGGAAATCAGTCTGGTTTGACCGATTGACTGAATGTGATGAATGATTTGAACGCATCAATTTTTTACAAGAAAAAATGTCAAACATGGAAACAGTTCCTGTACCTCAGATGTAAGGATTTGCAGCTTCTTTGTCAAGTATGGAGTCATGAAAATTTGTGATTTAGTGAATATTTGCCATTTATTTATTTGCCATTACTCTCTTGGTGTGTTTGCTGTAGACATTTTGGCACGAGCAGTATGATAAATGTTCGCAGTACAAGCTTTTGGGGTTTCCCAAAACCTTTCCCAGCCTCAGCAAGCCCCTACAAAACAAACTCATTTGAATCAGTGTTCCCTATGTATAAAAGACACACAAACACACACACACATTGACAAAGAGTTCTGTTCAACCACTGAATCATAAAAACCTTTCCTCTGCACCTCTTAGTGTCACCGCTCATCTCGTCTAAAGAGGCTTTCAGGACAAAAACAACAATGCCCACTCGCACTGTGTTCTGGTTTGGTGCCAGACGTTTCCCGTGTTGAATACAGCTGCCAGTCAGTCCATTCACTGGCCTTTCTTCACTGGTGCTCTCACGCTAACAGCCTTAAATGCCCTCGATGAGGAGTGAGAGTGTGTTTCTTTGTGGAATATGTGAGCGTTAGATTGATCAGTATGCTGAGCTGTGGCTTGGACACACACACATGCATACACACATACAGGTTAGTGAAGGGGGATTTGTATGAGAGAGCAGGACACCTGAAGTAATCTCAATTTGTCTCCCCAAGGTCCATGTGCATTAAGGCATTAGTCCCATCTCTGAGCGTGCGTGTGTGTGTGTGCGCGCGCTTAGTGCTGCGGGGGGCGAGGAACAGACTGGATAAGTGAATGAGAGATGAGAGAGTGTCTGAAGGTAAAGGAAGCAGGAAAGGAGGCATCATTCTGAGCTATAAGAGACCAACCCTAACTGGGTCACTTTGACCTGCAAGGCAAGGGTCACTGACAGCAACGCTACAGTTAGCAAGCCAATCCACTAGCAACTTTAGTTCTGTCTGACCACTTTTTGCTGTGTGCGTGTGATGGTGTTATTTTTATTTCAGGAGGACACCGGCATTGTGCTGGTTCCTCTTTTTTATTTCATATTTGTACTACAGTCAATGAACAGAAATGAAAGAAATCTTTCACTGGCTGAAAGATTTTTTTTTAGAATTGTAATACAGAAATTTGGAAATAACATTGAAAGGATCCTTAAAAATGTAGTTTTCAAAATCTGATTAAGTAAAAGTCAGGTTTGCATGTCGTGTTTTGGAGGGAAGTTGGCTTCCTTGTCTGAATCACATTTTGACAATGAAGGTTTTAGTTTGGTAGTTTGTTAGTTTGAAGTATAGGTTGTAGCAGCCCATGAAACGTCACGTGTGAAGCGCTGGACACACAACAAACACTTTCATCTATCAAGCTCCTCCTCTGGAACAAACTACCATTCTGGGTTCTCTTGAATCTTCCATTCATATTTGAGGTTTGTGTTCAGGTGACTCGGACATCTGAATTGATTTCTTCCACCGTGGTCTCCTCCCATCCTTCTTCATCCTCTATTCCTGTTGTTTGTTCTATTCTCCACAGTCTCTACGCTTCACACTGCCATCCTTGACTTTCTCTTGTCACTTTTTACAAATATATATTGATTGTAACACATTACCTGGATCAGGTATACGTCATAAAAGAAGTCTTCTTACAGGCAAAGTTTGAAGAAATTACAAAAGAGGAGGCGCAGATGAGGAGACAGACAAGCAGTGCAAAATAGGCTGCAACTCAATATCAGGAATATGCCTGGAATATTTTGCACACTGTGTATGTAAACAAACACAGCTTCATCTCTAAATTCTTCACACTAATAATCACATCAATCATCGTGAGCATCTCATCTGCTGTGCAGAACACACACTTATACTTTGCTCATTGTGCCCACTTCACTTTCCTCTTTTGGTCTCGCCCAAACGCACAGCACAGCTGCACACATAAACACACACACATTTAACTCTTGAATAATCCTCTGGGAGGGTGTACATGTACATGGGTGTACGTGTGTGTGTGTGTGTGTGTGTGTGTGTGTGTGTGTGTGTGTGTGTGTGTGTGTGTGTGTGTGTGTGTGTGTGTTCCCAGCGCGCCATGCGTTTTAACGAGAGCCTAATTCTTAATGCCTGTATAAATTAACCTCACCATGGCAACAGCAGACAAAATGGGATGAAGTGTGTTACGTAAAACAACGGTTATGAGCCAACTGCCAAGAAGTAGGACACACGCCCTCATGTTCCAGGGCCGAGGCTTTTAAAGCACCGATCCTTCATTTGGAAAAAGCGGTTTTTATATTCAGATCTTTTACAGATGCTGCTTTAAATGTGTCCACAACTTCATCAAAAGCTTTCCTTAAGCTGCTTTTCATTGTCCCTTCCTTTCTAATTTGATTTCTTTGTATGCAATGTGGCAGGAAGTGCAGATAAAAATAGACAGAAATTAAAAGCATAAAGCAGCCAGAAGATGATGAGAGGTTTGACAGGGGAAAAAAAAGAAATGCTGGTTACAGGATACAAACAATCAGGCTTCTGTTGAAACAGAATCCAAGAGATTATAATGATGTCTACATATGACTGGAAATGGACTGACATGTTCCAACACACCCTGCAGGTTGCAAACACGTGCCTGAGAGCTGCTTGGTTATTCCTCATTCTACACTGAGTCCATGTTTGTGTGAACTGGTTCAGTGAAGAGGGCTACTGCTGGTGCAGCTCCAAACTGGGCTAAAGGTCAGAGGTTACCAACCCCGTAATCTGAGAAACCTGATAGAGCATGATTTGGATTTATTAACACGCCTCAACTTTTTATGAATCTCTCAAATGTCTCAACCACTGTTAAAAGGAATGTTCCACTTAGCATGCTCATCTTGAAGCTACAACATGAGTGCATGTAAACAAAAATTTCTCTCAAAGATTTAAAAGTTGCAGTAAGAGTAGTTTAACTTGTGCAGACTTTCTTCATAATTCCAGGCATGCATAAAGTGCATAAGATTAATTTTGGGGCAGCATGTTTTAATCCCACTTACATCACACGTCCCATTAACCTGTTCACCATTTTGGAAAGAGAATGTTTTAAATCCAAATTTCCCCAGGGAGTAAGATCTGTGACACCGACAAATCTGCCTGTAGGACACACACAGGCGCACAATCATGAGCATAGTTATGTTTTTTAAAAGGTGACACATGCAAATGTGATTCTACAGCAGAAAGATTAGGATATTCCTTCTTAACTGCAGTGAGGATTTTGTAGCTTCTTTTACACAGCAAAATTACTCCGGGGAAAAAAAGAGCCTCATTATCGTCAGCGCTGAGAAAAAGTGAAAGTTTCTCCTGAGGAAGGAAGGAGGGCTCATTCATCTTCACTAAAAGGCTTCTCCGTGTCAGAGCTGCTAAAAGGACAAGAAAAGAAAGAAAGGGAAAGGGGAAAAGTGTTGTAGGATGACAGTGCTGAGAAGAAACATATCAGCCAAGCACCTTTAATAATAAGGGCAGTTCACAGAACAGTCAGCTCAGTTCTCTGTGACGGTTCACTGTTGGCAAAATGACTCTGAAGGAAAAGAAAGTTTGATGTACAGTACATATAAACATGTGAGACTAAAGCAGCAATATGGATGATGATGACAGGTGGAAATGAAAGGTGTTGCTGTGTCAGCCAACTCTGTAGAGTTCCCTTCAGCTCTACTGAGCATTTTACCATCTTTCAGCCCAGTGTTTTGGTTTTCAAGCTCTAAACCTCCATGAACTACATGTCCTGCTCAGGACCAAACATACACAGCTGCATGTATGTAGTAGCTGGTTAACTTTGGTTTCTAAAGAGCCAGATGTTAGATGATCAGAGATTATAAGATGATGAGTCAGATGCTGTTTCATACATGCGTACATGTGAAATTGAATCTCCCTGTGAGGTTACATACATTCAAAACACACCCGCATGTCCACAGAGACACACACAGAGGAAGATGTTGTAAATAACTTGACCTGGTGACAGTCAGGAATTCACCAAAAGCTTTGAACCTGAGAACAGAGACTCTGTTATGGCTGTAGTCACCTCTACTCCGTCACCTGTAGGCTGACAAACATTCTTACACTCTGACTAAAGACCAAGAGTCACGGGCTCGTGGCTCCAGTTGTCCCATCACAGAGACAAAACACACACACAAAAGAAACAATAGGCATGCTGATATTTCAACACGTCCTGTGTATTGCAGGTATGCAGCGATGATATCTGGGGTACAAAAAGAATCAATAGCTCGCTCAACAGTCATCTCCACAGATGTGTAGAACAAAGCCTCTTTATGACTTTGGAACCATTGTGACTCTGAATGGACACAATGGTGGAAAATTCCTGAAGGAACACAAACGTTTGACAAAAACAATGAAGTGACACGCAGCAAAGACAAAGTTACTGATTACTCATTTGTTTAGGTCAAAATGAAGATTACAGCACGCTGCTACATGTGAAGATGTTAAGATTAATCAAGACAACGTTTGTTAAGTTATGAGGGGATAATGTAGGGAGTGATATATCTGCCCAAATTTAGGTGAGAAATCGACTCACTCACGTCTGTGCTGTTATGAAGCTACCGCAAACAGCCAGTTAGCTTCACCATGACCGCGTTCCACACTCAACTTTTTGACTGTCACGAGCGCACCGTCGGGTACTCACAGTGCACAGCACTTTCACATGACTGACTGTGTGAACGCACCTATTTACTCAAAATAGCAAATAGCGAGTTTGGTTCTATCAAGAGGTAACAAAATGATCAACTACCTAAGGGAACTGCTAGTGCTAGTGTAACTGTTACAAACCACACAGAGATGAGAGTGGTATCAATCTGCTCATCTAACTCTTGGTCAGACACAAAATAAAAGCATTCCCCCAAATGTAAGTTTGAAAGAATTATTATTTGCTCATGGTTCACCCTGCACATCACAACCTTCTCTGACCAGAAATAATCAAGTCACCTGAAATCCTGACCCAAATAAGACTTTCCTGATCTCAGACATCCTCCCATGGCGAATGATTTACTGACAAACAACCAGAGCTTTATCAGGTCAACATTAAACCGGTCTAGACCCTCAAAACTATAAATAGTTATTAACCGGAATCAGCTGATGGTCACTTCAGTCATCTGATGTGGTTGCCGATGGGATTTGACTCTTGTGCGAGTGCCAAAGTGTGGGAATCGAACACAGTCTGTGCTGTGTGTGTGTGTTTGTGTGGGTGCCAGCTCTATCACATGAAAGGCGACACTGGGCAGAAATGATGCCAACATGCTGCAGAGGTACACACACACACACACGCAAATATGAAATCTGACATCTAATCTCCAGATATGGGTTTTAGAGGGCAGATAGATATTTTAGGTTGTCCTGATCTAAACCCGCTTCATTTATGTGTCACCACCAGTTCGGGTAATTAGTACTCCTTATATTCTTCTTTTGAGCCACCATATTTAACGAGGACCAAAGCCTGTAGAAACAGGCTTTGGTCCTCTGTGACATTCCCCGATTGTTCGAAGGCATCTAAAGCTCTTTTCAGCCCGGTATGTGTGCACCCATGTTCAAATTTCCCCACATATCGTCAGGTCGTGATTATAGTCACTCTTACTCTAATTATAGGTCGTCGGTGTCCTAGTGGACCCGTGCATGCAGAGAAATTAAGGCCAGGATATGAAGTGGCATTTAAATGTACAGATGATCAGATTAACTGAGGCGTGTCTGGACTGAAGTTACATTCAGGCAGCTGCTGCTGACATTTCAGCAGTGGAGAGCAGCGCGTAATTACTTGTGAGAACCGTAAAACACACCAGTAAAAGCACAGTCCAGATTAGATCAGATTAATGGACTAAAAAAAAAAGATTATTTTATGACATTTAATGCATTATTAGACAGTACAGGAGCTTAAATCACGAGCACGTGACAGGTCTCTTGCTGACTTGAGAGTCCATACTGACAAAGTCATTAAACGCTGCAGCCAAGTGAAGCAGCGCCATGACAACATCATCACCGGCGACTGTGACACTGCTGCACAGCCAGCAGGTCATGATGATGATCTGCTCGGTGTCAATGCCGCTTTGCAGGGATTAGAAACAAACAATAAAAGCAACGCAAACAAACAGCAGCCTGTCAATCAAGCACACTGACATTTAGCCTGTAGGCTAGCTTGTTCCCATGTAGACCTGTTCAACCATCGCCAGGCTGTGACGCCATAACACAGCATGCAGCTTCTGAACACCGCATATTTGGCTGCAGGGATTTCCAGGAAACTTGGATCTCACTTCTTTAATGTCTTTGCTGCTGAGCTTGTATGACCATCAAAGGCTGAAGGTGGAGCGCATCTCACACGGCCAAATTTGTGATGATTAGTTTATCAAGCTGTCTTAAACAGAAACGTAAAGACAACTCTGACCTTACACGTCGTATTCTGTTTGCAGGTGTTGGAAGCAGTATGTGAAAAAAAGTTGTCACAAAAACAAATCTCCTACTCAGTCTGACTTGCATGCTGGGTAATATCAGTGTCACGTTATACGATATTTCTGGTTGTGCTGCATCGATTTTGTCCATCTTGAGTCCAACAATGTGTGAGTGCCCTGAAAATCCTGCTTATGGTTTTACTTCTGAATTTGATGAAGTGCAAACTTCTCTGCAGCTGTTGGTTAATGCATGCAGATGAGTGACATTATCAGCACAGTGAGGGCGAGAAAATTAACATCTAACTCTGTCAGACATTTTCCAGCTGCAGTGGGAATATTTTTGCAATGTCACATTGTCTGTTTAGAAACTGAGCGAACGTGGAAAGAATCAAATCTCACCGAGCGCTCCCTTTAAAAGTACTTCAAGGTGGACATTCTACATATTAGTTCCCCCGGTGCGTTTATGCCAGCATGAGAACCAGTTCCCCCCACTTGCTCTACTTCTTTGATTTGTCCATCATGTGTGACTCTGACTCTGTATACCCCCTATGCCGCGGCGCTGGAATGCGGTGACCATACAAACAGGATTCTGCCAGTTATTTGAGCTCCACTTGTTATTTTTAGCAGCAAAAGAAAACATTCTTCTCACAGATCGCCGTACAACACTGAGCTCGTATTATCACAGTAGCAGCTATGTGTGAATTAGCCGACCATGGGAAACCAGCCAGCTTTTGTCACATTTCATAACTGGAAGGCAGCACGACTTTGAGCTGTGCTCCTGGACTTCAGGGCACGGCAGCATACTGACACGACTTTTAGAAATGTAGCCGCAGATTCAAAAATCAATCAGATTCTGATTCTGAAAACAGCTTTGTTCATGCTAAACCTGCATGACCGTTCTCCACAGACAGCTAAATAAACATACTTTGGCCTATATCCACGCTTCTTCATGTCTTTTGTCCTTAATGCTTTCTGGTTATACTGCTGCTGAAAATGCACACACTCCCTCAGCAGCAATGCATTAAACACTGTGGGTGTCATTTACAAACAGAAGTCACGGTGGATTTCTGTCCCACTCATTCCTCCCGCAGTCTTGACTCAGCCATTACCATAATGTTAACAACAGAATAACAATTTACTGAGCGGCTGAACAAAAAGAAGAAGAAAAAAAATCACTTGACAGGAGAAAAGAAAAGAAGAAGCAGCAGCAAGAAAAGAAAATGACAGAAAATGGAACGTCCTCGTGCTCCTGAAATGAGCTTTCACTGGCAGAAAAATACACCTCAGGGGACAATTGTTCCTCCTCTCCCTAAACTGTGCTTTCACAGATTAATATTTCATCTTATTGTGGAGATCATCGTGCTGTTTTGGGGAAAAGACACAGCAGGGAGTGTGGCACTGAGGAGATATGAGGTGCTTTTTGTAGCCCTGCTACCACGGCCACTTGTGAAGCAATAAAGCGGAAATTAAACACTCTATACATCAAACTGGCAGACAGACACGAGGACGGTTGCTGCGTTAAAAAGTTCAAGCAATTAGTGTTTGAGAAAATGAAATGAAAAAACAAACAGCAGGCGCAGAATGGGAGAAAGGCAATGACAGAAACAAGGAAGATTCAGACTCTGACAGAGAGGACACATCTTGTGGATGATGCTACCAATAAGCGGTCACACAGACACACATATCTTTGTCATACACATCTGACCCTGTTGTGTTTTTCTGTATATTTTACTGACATTTTCATGTATGCTTTTATCTGCAGTATAAGATCAGGACAGGAAGGGAGGATGAGAGGGGGAGCAACAAAGGTCAAGAGCCACTCTGAAACACACACAATGTTCCCAGCCAGCTCAGTGGCCTTGTGCTTTGAAGCCGACGGCATGTCCATATATTTAATGTTTATTGTTTGGTTGAAATGCGTTTGTAGGCTGCTGACATTAAGCATAAGTGCTCACTGTAGACGTGCAGATGAATCACCTGAAGCGTGATATATCACGGCAGATAATAATCACACAAAAAGACAAACCCTTCATCTACAGTATGATTAGAGCTGAATCATGTCCAGGTCATCAGGAACCAAACAAATATGATCTTCCATCTACAGGAAGATTCCGTGTTTTTCTCAGTGCTAGCCTCAAAAAGGACAAAGTGGAGATGGCCTAATCGTTTTCTGTTTAATGACCCCTCAAATTCTAAATGCTGTTTTATGACTACATTTTCATTTGGACTGACCTTTTCCTAAAAGAGACATAAAAAAATTCAATCTTATATTCTGATTATCGTTTAGTGACCCCAGGCCATCCTCCAGTACCACATCTACGGCAACTAATGACCATTTTCAATGTCAGTTAGAGAGTCGATTATCTTTTTCCAATACCAGGCGCCCATCACAAGTTGTTTTCTACTAAATTCAGATAGCAAAAAGCTCCTAATACTCACATTAGAGAAGCTGCAACCTACAAATGTTTTGCATCAAACAACCTGAAGAGGCAGTTCATGGATTTAATATTGATCATTTATAAAGTTTGGAGACTTCCAAATTGGGTCAAAAAAATCGAAGCAGCACAGGATATCACGGCACGACATGACTTTTTGTCATTGGTGTGTGTCTAGCTCCCAAAACACTGAAACATTAAACTCCACACTTCCACCCACGCTTTCACAAAATCACAAAAAAAGTAGTTCAGGCCCTTTAAGACGATAAAGTCAATTATTAACACAATTTTTTGTTGACTGACTAATCAGTTCAGCACCAACTATATGAACTGCATCTCCAGCTGTAACAGTGACATGTCTTGGTTATAATGGTACCAAAACACAATGTTCTGACCGGAACGTTCAGACCATTAAAGACACATTTTGCTGCAGGAGGAGAAGCACAGTTCAAATCACTGATTCGCCACAAGACGAAGGAGCAGTGTCATCCCTCCCCCACCACCCCTCCTCCTCAATTCCTCTGTCATCGCACAGCTGTGTGTCACAGCAACCCCGAGGCAGCTGGGTAATGGGAACAGCCACTTCCCGGTGCCTTCCGAAAACTCGATTTTGTGACAGAATAAAACCAAACACAAAAGGCGCAAATAGTCTCTCAAAAAGTTGCAAAAGTGTCAAGGACTAAACATGATCACAGCACCGAGATTCAGCATTCTGTATTCAGGTGAAGTAAAAATTCAAAAATAAAATCTGCAAAGAAGAGCAGCGAGAGACAACAGAGGTAACAGCCAAGCGAGCAGACACGGAGGAGACAGAAATAAAAGTGCAGTGGTGATAGTTGCTCAGAGATCCATCATCACAATTTTGACAACACATGTACAACGAGTCACTATGAATAAAACTGTCACGACCGCTGCCGGTGGGTGTCACACACCAAAATCGTGCCTGTGTGTTGTTGCTGACAAACAAAGAAAGAAACTAGCATGCAAAAAAGTAAAGATTGTTAAAAAACATCATGACACACCAATCTGAACGAGCAGCGTCTCTTCCAGCTGCTGGACGCTGCAGAAGGAGCACACCAAACACCAAAACAGACAGATTATCAGCTTAAGACCCTAAAACGCTTATGGCAATCATAACGCTGCTACAGCTCCCAGCTGCTCCAGTCAGAGGTGTGTGTGTGTGCGTGCGTGTATGTGTGTGTGTCCAGTGTGTGTCCAGTGTGTCAAATATCATGTGTCGCACATGATGCCTAGTGTAGAGCATGTGCCATGTGGTGCATGCATGTCCCTTCATAGCATGGTCACACAGTTGGAGGAGAGGATTAATGGGGAACACCTCCAACACACACACACTCACACACACCAAGAATGCTGATCTGCTCAGAGACAACAGGGGAGGGGTGAGGACGGGTTCAACCCCCCCTTTCCATAAATTCCCTGTCTGTATCCAGGAGGAGAGTGGAGGAAGGGGGTGGACAGATGGGAAGGGACTGGGATAAGAAGCAGAGGAGGATGGAGGGACGGAGGAAGGAGGAGAAAGTGATGGAAAAAATAAAATAATGAAAAGATAGAAAGCAAGCAGACGCCCCACACACACACACACACACACACACACAGTCCATTAGCAGCACATAATTGTTCCGGTTATCATTTTTCATACATCACTGCCTCTTACTCATGCGGTCAGGAGAGAGAGAAAAGATACACACTCACACTTTGCACAAGCGTGCATGTGTATGTGTGTGTGGTCTGGATATGCTGACTTCCATGTGACGTACATGTAACTCCAAGTGGCCTCTCTCCTCGCTCTCATTTGCAGCAGTCGTCTGAGCCAGAGATTGTGGTTAAGCAGCTCTGCATTATCCACCGATCCAAAAAGCCCCGACGTCTCTCAGGACAGCTCAACACTCGCTAACTACCCTATAGGCTAATGTCAGTGTAGCTATACTCACTGATACACAGTAAGACACAGAGAGCCCGTGAGGACAGGGGAGCAGACTGAAGAATTACATTTCTATTTTGTCACATTACTCTTAACCAGACAGATTACAGCCATGCTAGCAGCTCTGTGAAACTGTGGGCTACTGAGCCAAGGTTGGCATGGTAACACTATAACAATGATGTTTAGCATGTATGATGTTTACAATGATTAGCTTTTAAACATTTGATATGACATGTTTGAACATGAAGTACAGCTGGTGTGAATGTGTTTTGGTTTAGTGTTACATGAACAGTTATTACAATTTAGCTCGATTTTTGGTCTCCACCCGCTCCCATGGGATTATCTGTCTCTGCTAATGCGCCACTATGATTGTAAACGTGTCTCATTTGGTCCTGAGCAGCCCTGAGTGGGTTTCTAGAACAGTGTTATCGATCATAGCTGCCTAAAATGACTCTTTAAGAGCAGCGGGTCAACCCAAACAGAAAAGTCGTGGACCAGATCGATGTACACTCTGAAGCAGCTCATCTCTTCCATCTCCTCTTTTCTCGTCCAGCCTCTCCACCCCAGAGATAGCACCTTCCACCACCACTCCTCATTCCTTCCAGCTCATCGTCCCCCACTGTCCCAATCATCCCTCCACTCCCTGTCTTCGCCCTCCCTCCAAATACCACTTAACCCCAGTGTAAGAACCACAGCCCACCTTCTTAACACCAGAAATTCCCAGCACCCATAAAATACCTCCCACCCCCTCCAAGGAAGCAGTGATTGTAGGGTAGAGCATGTCGGGACAAGCGAGCAAAGCCAGACCAACATCTTGAGACTAGATAACCTCTGACTCAAAGCAGACGGGCGGCCTCTTTATCAGACTTTGGTGTCACTAAAGTGCAATCTAAATGGAGGCTTGTCACTGTTGTGATGAATCACTCCGACCGAACAGACTCGCTCCATACACAAGGGGGTGTGAAAAGTTGCCAAATAACTTGCTACTAAAATAATAGCAGTTTGTATGCACTTTGACGGACACATCAAGACAACTGTCTTCTATATCTGTGATCACAATTTCCCTGCAGGGCACATTAAAATTTCATCAAAGAAACAGAATAAAAATCAACCTCTTGCCAGTTATATGGGTTCTATCAAAGACGCTTCCCAGACACAGACTGAGGGTTGAGTTAAATTTGGAAGTCTGAATCATGGAAACTTAGCAAGAGATTTTACTTTATTATTTAAACAGTCTTTATAATTTAACTTTCACAGTGCATCCAGAGTGGAGAAAATCAACTCAAATCATTTCTCTCCCCGTCTTCCCAACGGAGCACTTTAACTTTCTGGGCCTACACGCCTTATGAAATAACTATCAGCTGTGAAAACTTTAAGGAGACACTCCTCCTGTAAGAATGCAAGGCCTACGGTTTCCCCCAAAAGCCACACATATGCTCACAGACGTAAAGACATATGCATGTGCCTGAAACACATACGCACAGCCACCCACACACACTCGCACACAGGCAGGCAAGATTCCCAAGAAGTGAAAGTGGGTGTTCTTCAGGAAGGGAAAAGGTCAAGTGCTCCAAGTGAGACATGCTAATAGACTTTAAAGCACTGAAGTACATATCATGGCTGCAAACAGTCAGATTTTGCTTCCTTCATTTAGTTTGTAGCTTTTTCTGCCTCTATTGAATTAGCTGTGTGAGACAGCCAATGAGGTTACTTTAGAGCATAAACAATATGTTGATAGAAACGTGATTACAACAGTTCATCAACATCATGATGCAAAGGGATCATCGTAGTCATTAGGGATCATCATCTGGAAACAATGAATAACTGTAAGAATAGAAAATGAATCCATCCAACACTTCTTGAGATACATCACTGAATAATTGAAAACTTTGACAAGCTTGTGTTGCAGAAGTCAGAGGGTCCCCAAAGTCCCTGTGATTCATCCCCTGGTAAACAAATATCTTTCAGTGCAATCAATCCAACACCAATTTCAGTCTGGACCAAAATTGTGGACCAACTGACATCACTGCTCACATGACTAGAAAGTCCATGAGTCCATGTTCATGATGATGTTTCTTCTAAAAACTAGCTTTCAGCTTTCAGCTTGTTTGGCCAAATCATACAGCGTCATATTTATGTATTTGAGATTCTGTTTAAATGGCTTGTAAAGTTGACACGCCTTGACAAGACAAGCTTTAGGGTTTAGTCAAAGCGCCGACTGGATACTGAGGTGAGGTGAGATGAGGTCAAATCTGTATTGATTATCATCTCCTACGTGATTGTTTTAACTTCAGTTGGTGGCTCATGTGCTGTTTTATGGAAAATTGTACAAACTGGAGCTGAAATGATCAGCTGATTAATCTGAAAGTTGATCGACATAAAATGAGTGGGCAAGAATAATATTCTAAGCAAAGTTTCTTAAGTACCTGCATGTAAAATCTGAAGACTTTCTGCTTTCCTGGTTGATCAAAAAGACATTTGAAGATTATTTTCTGACACTTCATGGACAATGAATAAAATATGAAAATAATCATCAGACTTATCAATTATGGAAATAATCTTTACTTGCGGTCCTAGGTTACAGTTGTTGCTGACAATCCTAAAAAAAAATCACATTTCAGTTCACGTCAACAGTGTTGTGTTTTAGTAGTTCGGGGGGAAAAAAACAACAAAACGACAGAGCGTCTGAATTTCCTCCAAACCACACAGTCATAATTCCTTTAATGAGGCTTCAGAGAGAAAGAGGAGGAAATGAGTGCATGGTGTTTGTGTGCCCTCACGGGGTGAGACAGAGAGAGAGAGAGACAGAGAGAGGGGGAGAGAGAGAGAGAGAGAAGAAAGAAGGCAGAGACTGAGGGAGCAGATGCAGGGAATGAAAAGCCGGCTGGGGTAAAGTAGAGAGAAGGTGAGGGAGAGCTTGTGTGTGAGAGTCTGGGAACAGACGCTGGTCTTGCATCCCTGCAGCCTCGTCTTGGCTTGGCACAAACACACTACCCCCTCGTCTCCAGCCCCCTTCAAACGGCTTAACCATGGCCCAAACAGGCTGGCAGGGAAGCAAAGCACTTCCACTTAACCATATCAAAGTCAGCCTGGCGCTGCACTGAAAGAGCATTTAGCCCTGAAAAAAAATGCTTTTTTTTCTTAGAAGCAGCATGAGCAGCCGGGGGGAAAGCATCACTGCAAGCTGCATGGTTATTTGGGTGAAAGATTTTCCTGTTGTTTTGTTTTTATGTCCAAGTGCATTGAAACTGGCTGAGAATTGAGGATTTGGGGAATAGCTGGACAAATTGTTGCTTTTGATCAACTTGGAGCACATGCAGCTGCAGAGATCAGCCCAGCTGGCAGGCTTTTAACAAATATCAAGGAATTGACACATTTCACAAGGTAGGCAGCCAATAAAGCAAAGAACAAGTGATCTGCAGACCATCTGGCAGGTAGAGAGCCGATAACAACGGTACAGGCAGAACAGTCAAGGCTGCTCACTTCACAAACTGTCCTGTCATGTTTATCTGCTCCGGTTCAGCTGGAACATCCACTGTGGGTGGTATCAGTGCGCAACAGATGACAAAAGACTTGATGCCCTTTGACCTCCGGCCCTCAAGAAACCTGGAGGGGCATTTTTAAAAATCATTGACCTGATTCTCAGATATTTTTGCTGTGTCTCATCAGGAAGCACACACCCACATGCAAAGATACACACATAAACACACACAAAGTGTGTCCAAACAAGAATTTATCTGTCAAATTTATCATCTGTCAAAATGACAAACCCACACATATTTAGTGGGTTGAAAATACTCCAAATCTGTGTGTAAATAACAGCTTTGCTATGTCATCATCAAGCTCTTCAGTTATGAAGCATTAAAATAATTATTTGATCTATTTCTTTTTCAAACATCCTAAAGACAATGATTTTCAATAAACATAGTGTAATAACAATCCTGAGTGATTCAGTGTTGCCCCAGCTTTATGTCAACAAATCTGGACTTCAAAATAAAAGCATGGTTTGTATAAGTCGCTTTACCCAGCAATGAGTCGCACCCTTGGTGAGCTCAGCTCGTGCATCGCTGTGATCCACTAACCTACTGCCCCGGAGAACTTTCCCCCTCAAGCGGCACAGAGCAGGTTTTTTTTCTGAATGAGCGCACCTCACGCCCACACACAGAGTGTTTCTAGCCTTCATGAAGTTTCACCGAGCGATGCTTCAACTTACCTCTGCAAAACTTCACAAGACTATCTCCTCAGTGGCGACTCTGGCCGTCTACCTGCGCCTCTCCATCCATGCGTAAAAGGACGAAAAAAGTGCGTGCTCGTTTTTCGCGCGGGGATGTGGCTTCTTATCACGATATGAATTCAAAATATAATCTCTCACTCCAACAACAATGAACCAGCCGCCCGGATGAGCGATGGATAGTCGACGTTTGTTCCCTGCCGTGAAGCTCGATGCAGCGGCCGTCCAGAGCAAACACTGAGCCCCCTCACACACATTCCAGTTTGTGTTTGCGGCGCTCCTCCTGAACAACGGCGAGCCAATGAGAAGCGGAGGATGTCACAAGGAGGGCGGGGACACTGGGTTTTGTGCCCCCAACGCTCCCCTTTATGTGTGGTGGGGTTGCACGTGCGTGTGGGTATAGGTGCGCGCGCATTGGGAGCATGAATCAAGCTTGGCGTGTCTCCTGTCTCTCTTTTTCTTTGTCTGTCTGTCTGCCTGTCTGTCTCTTAAAATCATCACACGGCGTTATATAAGATAGAGTAATATGGACAGTGATGGATGGGGCAAAAACAAAACAATGGCACCAGCATGCAGAAGTCGAGATGCAGCCACTGCATTGTGTTTTATCTGCTGGACAGACAGCTTAAAGGACCCCTCATCATGTTTTATCCAACACAGGAGCATCCAAGAGGGTACTCTGCGTTTCTTCGTTTTGAACATGGGGGCACCACCAGCACCCATGGGTGTATTCCCTCTCACACTCACGCTTTCTCTTTGGTCTTTGATAAGCAGGAACACACACACACACACACACACACACACACAGTGCTGTGGACTTGTTTTAAAGATACTGAGCTCATGAGTCAGAGTCTGACCAGGCACCATAAACAGCCAAATAATGTCTTTAAATTAATTTGGATGAAGCTAGAGCCCAAACATTTCCCCCAGTGTACTGTGTGCCGGCTTTTACTTTGTGTTGATTGATTGATTAAATGTTTTGCAAATTTATTGGAGAATTTGACCAATAACGTACTGATTGTATTAACTAAGATGGTTTCTGCATTCATACTTGATCTCATAGGCTCTTCTTACAAACAGAGACACAGACAACCTTGGAGTATTATTCCACTATAGTGATGCTTTTGTCAGTTTTATTTTTATAGTGTCAGGTCATAATCTAAGATATACCAAGACTCTTTTTAGACCACAATACACATAAGACTCAACCTGATAGAAACCTGGAGATTGATATACAAATTTCAGTTCTCGGGTTAATCCAGCCTTTAATTTGGAGTAATCCTACTTTTGCTTTTTCAGTTGTGCAAAGATATGTTTGTCCCTCTTATTGTCAGTGGTGTGAGAAGCCAATCTTAAAGCTCTTTGAGGGCCTTTTAAACCACTTAATGTGTAACTGTCTATTATTGAATCCAAACTGCACTTCAGGCAACTCAAACCCCCAAATCCCCATCGTTTGATCCAGAAATATTAAAGGCAGAAGCTCTGTGTTCTCTACAGGCATGCTTTCTTTGCACAGCAGTCAGACCTGCAGGGTGAATCCCCGTCTGAGCACCAGATTTAACCAGCTGTCACCTTATGAACTGTGTCTAACATTTCTCTCTGCCCTTGTACTCTGGACAGCAGCAAGGCCATTTTTAGGAGAGAGAGCTGATACCTTTTCAGTCTTGTGGGTTTAAATTTAGACCTTTCACGCTCCTTCGGACATTAAAACTCAAGTCCTGCAGAGGTACAGTTCAAGCCGCCTCATTCTGCACCGTTTCCCTGGAGCGTGAAAGAAGTTTTATTTGTCCTCGTAAATGTATTGGCAGGTTGTGAAAATGATGGTGTGATTATCTGTGATTACGCAGCTTAACAACAGGGGCTTTTTCAAAATTGCCTTTCCAATCCGTTCACCTCAAGTGGGTTTACAGCGATTGCTTTCCTCTGGACAGAAAGCAACAAGCAAACTGAATTAGATGGAAGGGAACCATGGAAATGGCCGCCATATTTAGGGGCTTCAAACAGCGTGAAACACACAGGTGCTGCTATCTGAGCGACGAGGGAAAATACATTTCTGTGGGGTAGTTTGGTATTATGTAAAGTGACTTGTCTTGAAGTGCTCCTGCCAGCATAATTGCCCTACATAAGTGGATATGCTGTTCCGCTGAGTCCATACAAATCCAATTCAGCTCGCCCTACAAGGAAGCAAAGGGAGCAGAAAATGGCTTGTCCCTTTTAATCCATCAGTTTGGTATTAGTAGGAAAGGATTTCATAATGACTCATTGATATGATTAATGTTAAAGGGAAGGTTCAGAGATTTTTCACTTTTCAGAGTACAGATTTGGCAAGAAAATAAACATTTCTGATTCAGAAAACTTCAGAAAAGTAGCAATGACATAGATGTCCTCAGAGGGTTGTTGGAATGAATGAGAAAACTAGCAAAGAACATAAAAGCTGTAAATCGTCAGAAATGGTGTCAATGCTGGGAATCTGTTGTGAGATTCAAAGAGTCAAAAAGATGCTCCATACCTAGGTTATGTGTGGCAAATCCTGTGTAGTCCATAAACTGTACACTGTAGCTGAAAACTCTGGAAAATGTTAGTAAGTTCAAATGTATTTTTTGAACTGTAGTTCCTAAAGGCCAGAAGAAACTTGTATGCTCAGTCATGAGGAAACAAATGAGACAGCTGTCCTCAGAGGGCTGTTGGGTGGGGATCGATGATCAAGGCGGCTGCAAATGCTAAATGGGCAGTGATGGGCTTGATGCTGCGAATTCAGTCATTGCATAAATGATACAGAATAAGTGGTGTACGAAAGAAAAGAGTCAATACAGAAAGCTGTGTGTAGAGAAAGATGATGAAATACATGAGTACAGATTCAGAGCAAGAGCGGAGCAACACAAAGAAACAAAATGTGACTCCCTATCTCCCTGTTTTCTCTTCCTCATGTTTCATGTTTGCTCCAAGTCTGTGTGTGTGTGTGTGTGTGTGTGTGGGTGTGTGTGTGTGTGTGTGTGTGTGTGTGTGTGTGTGTGTGTGTGTGTGTGTGTGTGTGTGTGTGTGTGTGTGTGTGTGTGTAATCATAATCAAATTCAGCCTCCTAGGCTGGACTGGAACCTCACTTTTCATTCAGCCACCTTCCCTGATTCTTTGTCAATACCTAAAGACTCCCAAGCTAAGCCATCATCCTTCATCCAAACTCTGTGAGAACAACCTGTTAAACTGATGGTCTCCAGGTCTGTGTGTCTGTGTTTGTGTTGACAGCCTTAACCGAAAGAGGACAAGTCAGTGAACGTTTTAAACCAAATGCAGCAAAACAGTAGAACCTTTGCTTGCTGAGCATGAGAGGAGATGGTGGGACCTTTTTTTTTTTTTTTTTGGACAGACACAATCACTTCCTTGAGTCTCCACTGGTCGCCTGGCAACCATACAGGAATGACAAGACTCTGGGAAGTCACTGTGAGGTTCACAAGCCCCCAGGACGAATGCTGGGCTTCGAAGCCAATTCGACTCAGTGGCCAAATCATGTAATGATTGCAATGGCATCTGTCACATGATGCACATTGGCTCAAAAATACTCTCTGCCATAAGCTTACATTGTGAAAGGGGCATCTGGAAAATAATGTGCACCTTTTTTTACGTCACAACCCCCCCATCTATATACCCCAAAAATGATATTTTTTTTCTGGCTTCACTGGGCAGTCACCATAAGAATGAACAGAGCCCCACCTCAAACAATATCCACTTCTCCTTAATTAATAATTAGCTGAATTGTTGCTTTGAACTAAATTCAGCAAAATAGTATACTTCAGGGGGTCTTTTCTTTCCCCATAATCCCTCCAAGTTAAAAAAAATTAGAAACAGGAGCTCTGCTGGCAGTGAGCTTTCCCATGCGAGCCTGCCACATAAATTCAGTCACATGCCTCAACCAAACTGACCCCATAACAGGCATTTTCTGTCCCGGCCTCTTTCTCTAACTATGACTCTGATTGGTCCACTCTTCTGTTCTTTAAGGGGTCAAAGTTCAATGTCAAACACAAAAACATAAAACCACTCTCAGACATATTTTTGTCTCACTGTGCAATCACTTTCCTCTGTACATTTGACATGCTGGGTAGAACTCTGTAGGGTTTCCATAAACCCCTCAGATCGTGCTCACACACACACACACACACACACACACACACACACACACACACCCCTCTCCCTTCCTCCTGGACTCTCAGCTGCTGAACAGCTCAGCCTGTAATTATGGCTGTCATCAACAGCCCCTGACTAGCAGCTATATTTACTGAAGAACCAGCACGCACAAACACACTCCCCACACACATGCAACGAGAGGACCGTACACACTTAAACCTACAACCACACACACATGCACACAGATATGTAACCAGCTTTTTATAGCCGTTGCCAATCAAAATCACAGCAACAGGTAATTTAGCATTGGGTTCATCTGCATGATCGGCTCTCAGGAAGCATTCTTTTCACTTTGGCCCACACATTAACAGTGTCATGAACAAAGTTACACTGTGCTTCTTATTGATTCAAGACCACCACTTTAATGTCGGTCCTGTATTGTCCATCCTCATTGTCTTTGGTCCAAAGAAATAAGGCAAAGATACTCGCCATGTCATTCTACTTGTATGTAACCACTAATCAAGAACACAGTAGCAGACATGATGTCCCACCGCATACAAAGTGTGTGATGCAGTTTCCAAATGAACAAGATCAACCTAGAAACTCTGTTTTCTTTTCTTAAGACCTCATCAATAAAATTGTGATCTTTGTAGAATATCCAAAACCCTCGATAAAACTGACAGATCTGTTTACTGTTCTCTGTTCAACCAACTATATTAACCATAGATCATAACAAGCATAAACAGTATGTATCCAGAAATGTCTGTTCGTTCAGGAAGTCAGTCATACACTGAAGATATGAATGAAACCAATCCACTCACCTCCCAGCAGTCTGTACGAGCCACAACTGCTGTCGGTCACCACCATCAATCTCCTGCTCTGCATGTAGCGTGGCATTCAAAGACCTTCTGTCACTCACCCTTCCTCCAATTCCTCTCAGCTTTATTCAGTTTTATTTTCAAATCTTTATTCCTTTTCTTTTTTTCGAAACATTTTCCTCATCTGTGCCTGAGAGCGCCTGACCGCTAACCCAGGATGAGTCAGAGAGGAGCACATGACTGGAGGGCAGGAAGGTCAAGGCTAAGGGATGTACAGGCACAGCTGACAGTGTGTGTGTGTGTCACAGTGAGAGTGTGTGGCAGTAAAATATCAGAAGAAAACGCTGCCTCTTCTCCGGTTACCAGCCCCATTCAGGCTGACTCATTGTTGAACTTCCCTGTCTCTAAATTAACTTGACTGCAAGCTAAAATCAGAGTGCGGACACAAAGAAACACACAGTATATACTGCATGTGTGAATGCACAGTGTGGAACATTAAAAGCTTCTATATATCTTTGTGAAAGTGTTATTCTGTGCGTCTCTACAGAGGTGAGCCAATTACAGGCTGTATACTGCCCTGTGGCACAGCTCCACGCACTGGCTCCTTTGGTCTGTAATGATGGGTTGCTTGTTGCAGGTAGACTCTCTCATTGACCTCCTGCTTTACTGTTTTTATAATTACTTTCTGACTAGCTATATATTATGAAGCTGCAATTATAATATCTTGTCATATCAGCAATAAATCATCTGACACAAGGTAATATGAACAGGGTCACCCATAGTGACAAACCCATTGAGAGTTATCCAACATCTCAGCCTGACAGAGTTTTTTAGCCCGCTCTTAGGGTTGGATGATTGGACAATTATGTTATCTATCAGTGATTGGCCATAGTTGTTTTATGGATGATGTTTGTCATTTTAATTCAATAATTTAATGGTCCACAACCAAAGAACAAGTAAGCGCAGCAGCAATTGAACATCAAGCTGACCCAGTAACTTTAGCTGCATTTAGTGGTGTAATTCCTCCATTGCAATCTCCTGACATCACCCTCACCTTCTTAGTGTAAAGAAGAAACAACACTGCAAGTGCCCTGCCTAGAGTCAGTATTTAGCTTGTCTGTTCTGGGCTACTGTAGAAACACGGTGTTTGGCCTCCATGAAAGAGGACCTGCCGCCCACTGTAGAATTTTTAAATAACAAAACCAAAAATATTTCTTTTTTGCGATTATATTATTGATTATACATGCATGGAAACATAGTTTAGAAGTTTTATTTTGAAAATAGAAGCCACCAATCCTACACCTACACCTTTAACTGTACAGCAGAAACACACACACACACACACATATCACCACACCCTACCTCATTATTTTGATTTTCAAGCTTGTTCGACTCTAATCAAAACCGTTTTTGCCAACAGTTGGCAAAGTTTGCAACTAGCTGGTGAAGTTAAAACCCAAACGCCAGATTCAGAGCTAAAAGAAGAGTGAATGTTGGACATATATTCATCATCAGTTTGGACACAACAAAACACAGCTACAAATGAATGCTAATGTTGCAACATTTCTACTGAATGCAGAAATACGCAGCAGTTTGCTAAATAGTTCAGCTTTTTTCTCTGCTTCCTCGGAGCCACAAAAATAATGAATAGAGTAAATTCAAGGTTCATTTAAAAATGGATGTACATCTGTTATACATGCATACATATGTTTGGTGTTTTGTATAAATAAAGAGTTGTACCTGATGATGTACTTTATGAAGCTGGCACAGAAGCTAAACACAACCTCCAAACTTTCACCAGGTTGCCCCTCTGTGAAGAGCCATGGGTGGTCTTTTACGTTTCATGTTTTAAACAGGATTACCTCATTGTGAGAGCTGTTCCAAGCCACTAAGTGTAAACCTAACACACCCAGCGTTGCCTGCAGCACAGATTGTCATGGTAACCACATGGGGATTGTAAAGGAAAGGTTAGCAGTAGATATAAGCCACATGTAAACATCTGTGACTAAACAACTGTGACAAGTTTACACATCTGTCTGCAAAGACAGAACGATTTCTACTTTTGCATCATCTGCCTTACGCCATGTTGCACCATTAAAAATGTACCTTAAGTCTCAAAGTGAAAAGAATGTTTTCTTCTCTTTGAGTGAGAAAATAATCATAATTTGAGTGCAAAAGTAGGTCAGTGGAGGCAACTGTCAGAAGCAGCACGAGCTGAGGGAGATGCAGAGCAGTAACATTCAGGCTACAGTAGGTCCCCTCGGGTCAGAGCTACTCCACACACAGAGTGGCCACTGATGCACAAACTACAGTACTGTCATGTTCTTCAGTGTGTTGTATCGCTGCGGACAGAGACGACATCTGTGGCCAGACGGCGGAGGTGTATGTGTGGGTAGACTGTCATTGTGCAAATGTTGAGGAAGGAAGACAATACTTATGTGTGTGTACAAGGCTGCAGAGGAGTGGGTCAGCACAAGTGTGTGCGTGCGTTTTATAGTAAGGCTCGTAGATCAAGTCAGTTTTAGATCAGTCTCTGACCTCTAGTAGTAACCTCTTTGGCAGCCCGGGGCGGAGGGAGCTGCTGTATTTGTGTAGAACTCATGTTGACAGACAGCAATAAGCGTTGGTCAAATTACTGCACTGCAGAGCTGAAAACACTGGACCGCTGCAGAGAGAGGTCAGTTAGCCATGATCATGGCATTTGAACTGTAGCAAATATAGTCTATACACTGATATGTAGACTATAAGACGAGATGTTTCCTGTGTCTGAAAGGACACAAATCATCCTTCATTACCAGGAAGTAGTCACTTCTCTATTTAGCAAGAAATACTTGTTCCTGTTTCAGTGGGTTTTAAAGTTGACACGCCTTGACAGGACACACTTTAGGATATATGACCAACATAACCTATTTTAATGTCCATAACTGGATATCAAAATGCTTATTTGTGGCCATGTAGAAAGAACTGCTCGACATACATTTTTGTATTTCTCGTCTGGATTGAATTGCACCGGCTAAATCACTACACAAGGCCCTAGCTGAAGACATTCCTAGCAACTACTGTACCAGTGTGTTTCAAACTAGGGATTTGACTGAACAGGGTTGCATAAGTCAAAAAGGTTGCAAGACAACGTCTGTGGTGCCGTCCAGTCAAATTCAATCGACTATGTAAACTGCAGTGTCACAAGCTGCAACATAACCACCAGTTTTAGAGGGCCAAACAAAACTTAGCTGTGAATCCTGTGTGACCTCTGAGTTGGAACCCTCAACAGTCAGAAATGCAGGTCGAGTGGATCTCCAGTTTCTCTAATGGCTTCTAATTCTTTTTAAACAGCATTTCTAATTGTCTCTTCTCTCCCTCTATATATACTAAGCAGTGAGATGGTGCAGATAAATCACCTCCCTCCCGCATTTCCTGTCAGTGGTGCAGGACTCCACTCACTGTGATCCTGAGCCTCGGTGGGCATCATGGCGGATCAGAGGAGGATACAGTTTCCTGTGGCTTGCCACACAAGGCAAGTTCAGACAAGAGACTGAGAGAGAAATGGATTTGTGAAATCTGACCTGGTTTCTCATCTTGCAGCCTTCTGCACGAGCTCTATATATCATGCTAATGCCCTGTAGGAGTGTGGGTGTGTGTGTGTGTGTGTGTGTGTGTGTGTGGTGGGGTTGCGTCCCCAGTTTCACCCTCTGGGCAAGAGTTGAAAGCTCGTACTGTACAAGTGAGATAGATTTAATGTCATCAGCATGATAATATAATGAAATCTCCTCAGTTGTGATTTAATTATAATATACTCATGACTCCATAAAATGAAATACAGATGTGATTGTGTGGCTGTAATGTACAAACCTCTGACTTTAATATACACCTGATTTAATCCGTTTCTGTTTATGTCTAATCTGTTTCTTTAGCATGCGTATTTCAACATAAGATACATGTGTGAATTTAATTAGGCTCCAATGTGTCAGGATCCCAGCTAACGTTAGTTAAGCTCCCAGTGATGTTAAAGCAATTCAAATAAACCAGGCTGGTCACCAAGTACATTCATTTAGGAACAGTTCCAGTTACTTTCAAATGTAATGTACATGCTGTCAGTTTCAGCTTAGATACATTTGAGTCTTTGAGTCCTTGTTTCTTAGATGATCTGAGGAACAGAGCTACAATTTGTTACAAAAAGCTCCTGTAGAAATGCATGTTGCGTCACGCCTTTACATACTCTCGTTTATCCTCAAATCATTTGTTGTTTAGCTGAGAACATTAAAGAAAAGCCCTGGAGCAAAAGACTTAAAGAGTACAGGTGACAACATTACATTAAAGCTTAAAGCCCATTCAGCTCACACCATTACCCGTCCCCTCAGGTTTTATTCACATTCTCTAAGTCTGTGGAGGGACCTCGGCTGAAGGGAAAACACCCGTAAGATCAGAGTGATTGACATGTGATTGTGCCAAAAGGAAGCTTTCAAAATCCAAACCTAAGAAAACAAACAAACAATAGCTGTTGAGCCCAGCAATTAGTGGTTTTGTCATGTAATTGGTCAGGGGTGGAGTGGAAACGCATCCTATTGCACAATGAGAGGGGACAATACGAAACATTCCTGCACCAGAGCGGAGAAACTTAGACTACAGCCAAGTCACCAGTGTATTCAATGACAGAGACTTCAGTTCTGTTTAAACCTCACCAGAGTGCAAAGCACCAGCATCCAAAACATTAAAAAGACTGACATGTCAAAGGAAGAGTTATTTCCTCTGTGGTTCTTGAGCGTGAATATCAGCTACTGCGCGGCCTGCATTTCTAGGAACTCCTCACTTGTGAGTCAAAGCAGCTCTCTCATGCTTTCTGACCTGACCCAGTTAATCAAACACTGGTTTATTTAGATACCAAACACCAAACCACGGCACCATCGATCTCACACTCACCTATATTTTTACAGTCATTAAAGGCCCACTACTGCAGCTCCTCTTCTGGACACACTGCTCACTTGTACTTTCGCACACTGTTTGCTGCTCTGTGGCAGACCACATGAGAAGACCAGCAGAGCAAAATCATGCCGTTTGAATTACTTATAAGGAGGAAGAAGGAGTTAAAGAAGCCATTGTGTTTATTTTGGTCTCAATGAAGCTGCTGTGCTCTTCTACTGATATCTTTGTTTCACTCGGTGTAGCGTTTTCTGAGGAATGCTTGGAGACACGGGGGCCGTGCATGTGTGTAACCGTGATAACAAGGGAAGAAAGCGGAGTTGTCTTTGTGTTAATATCTCAGTTAAATCACATGAAGGTTTTGGCTGTAGTTTGGGGCAAGCTGAGATTTTTTTGTAGTACTGTGCCTTCCTCATAGAGCATCAACTTCTCAATGCACCCAAAATACCAAAGACGAACAAAGAAACACATTTTCTCACTTACATCTGGTCGTAAGATGTAAACTCATGTAGATTTTGGTTTGGACATACCTGTCAGAGATTTCTGCTTCCTCCGAAGCCTGATTTCTTTGTTTAGTATATTTATTAATTTCAAAGGGTCAGATAATGAGTTACAAATATAGAGCCATGACCAACATATACAGCCTCTTTTTAAAGCCACTGAACCTGAACACAGAACACACTCTCCACACACAAGCTGACCAAAAGTAGCAAAAAAATATATATAGATAAATGCACCAATGGGGAAATCAGTCACAGGAGTAAGGTGATAGCATATTAAAGCCTGGGAATGTACCCTGAAACCTCAGTCCATGCTAGGCCACAGAGACCAGAAGCTTCTAGCTTCTAGAGGGAAAAGTTCTATAACACTCTGGATCTATGTGAGACTGTGGGGACAGAGTCTGAAATCCAGAAGAATACATCCCCTTGCACTAAACAGCAGCACCTTAAGCAGCTTCAGTGAAGGGGGGGCTGAGGTTCTGCTGATTGTACTCCAAGGATGCATGAAATAAGTTTCAGGGCTTGTTTCCTCTTGAAAATAATATCAATTTCTTTACATATTTTCATCCAAAATCCATTATATAAGAGGGCATTTAAAAATACAGTGGAAATATGAACCGTCTATAATTTTACATTTATAGCCTGATGTCATCATCTTTCACGTCAAGAGTGATGTCATAACCCGGCCAGAGGACCGTGACAAAAATTAGCAGCAGACGCGTAAAGCAGAATTTTACTAAGAAACTGAGAGGTCAATTTTGGATGTGAGCTTTGTTAAGTCAGTGACATCCGTAATGTAAATGTGGATGTGTGCGTATGAAGTGTAATGTGTTGTGGAGCTGCAGATGCTGGGAGAGAAGAGATAGAGCGCTTTTATATCATTTTACATAAATATGTTGATTTAAGAGCACATTGTCAGCTGGCCTGATAAAGATAACTGCTTACTGAAGATGTATACGGACGGATGGATGTTGATTTAAGAGTTGTTGTTGATGTCTGTGCCCGGACTTACAAATTACACGGCTATCACTGTTTTCCGTCTCTATTTTTCATGAAGGTATTGAGCTTGTTATGGAGGAAGATTACATCTCTAATCATAATCCTGCTGTCACAACTGACGATTGTCAGTGGGCACAACGCCAGACCTGCATGAATTACTGAACAAATATGAGACGTGAGCAGTGAAGAGTTTGCATCAGGCTACCTGGACCCCACAGTGGAGGTAAATATTGTCTGTGGTGCTCACAGTAATGAAAAAATGACATTTATTAATGTCAATATGTCAAAAGAAAATTGAAAAAGAAGCAATATACTCGAAATATTCTGGATAATGCACAAATAAACATATCTTGATGGCTAGATAGCGGTGAATGTAAGTGATACAATATGTTTTTTGTATTCTTGGTGAACAGCCCCTTTAATTCAGACAAGTCAACCTACATACATCTACCTTAGTTTACTCAGACCTGTGTGGTGCAATGTGTATACAGTATATTTGCAGGAACCACACTTCTAAATACAAAGCGTACAATCCGGTCAAAACGTGCCCCAAATCTCATGGTTGAAAAAAGCTTTCATCTTTTCATGTTTCTGCAGGGGAGGAAGCTAAAACACATTGTTCCCACTGACTAAAGCTAACCAAGGCTTTTTGCTAATTCATATGACCTGAAGTGTGCTCGCTGAGAGTGTGAGTGAGGACGAGAGGGAGAGGGAGGCAGAAATACGTGCTCTGTTCATGCACTCTGACATTCTGCTGCCAGGCTAAAAGTAGTGCTCCTTTGGTGAGAATTCAGTGTGCTACATCACGGCAGCAAAAGAATGACAAACTGGAGTAAACATGTATTGTGAAGAGGAGACAGCAAAGAGTCTTGATACTCTCAGGTCAGTGCCACATGTAGGTTATGCTTGTAGTCATCATACAAAGAAAGGGTGATCTGTCTTTCACTAAAGATTTCATTTTATGCATTTTACAGCTGTTGTTAATGTTGGTCACCCCTCCACTTTTGTTCAAGTTGGACTGTCTCAGCAACTGTTGGATAAGCTTCCATGAAATATTCCAGTTTGCCATCAGCGTAACGTGTCATTTAGCACAGCCAACAGGCCAAAGTTTTCACTTATCCAATGAAATATCTCAAAATGTACAATATGGATTGGCACAGTATTTTGTTCAGACATTTAGGGGACCAGATGTGCATTTGTATTTGGTGCTGGAGATAGATATTTTAGTGAATATTCCAATAAATATTGAATAAAGTGCCATGAGGTTCACTGCAGACATTCAAAAATCACCAAAATCACAAATCCCCCCCATTCATCCTGTGACCCCTGGTGGAGTTCATACCCCCAGACAAAATCACACATCCACACTTCATGCTGAGTTCATTCAACACTGAAATTTAATTTTGTGTGTAGAAAAGCTCAAAGATTTGCAAATCCACTACTGATAATGAAAGCAGTGATTCATACAGAAAATAGGCCAGTGCTTCTAAATTTGCATTCAGCACCAATAAGACTGAAACACTGAATATTCAAAACAAAACACAAAGTATAATTCCCATCACTAATCCAAAGAGCTAATTAGAACAGAAAATATAAGTGATCCATATTCTGCAACCTTCATCTCTCTCTGTGAATAAACACACTGATGCCCACTGGCCAACCTCCATGTTAATCTGTGCACCGGGATTGGCTGGCTTGTTGCACGGAGAGTCAGCTGACTGCATACCTCCTGGCTGTGCTGTTCAGAGGGAACGTCGCGCTACCATCGGTGTATCTCAGTCGGAAGTGGGTCAGTGGAGGCATTAACATATATTACACACACCAAATGATGCAATATCTGGGAATATCCTCACGCTCACTGTCCACTCATCATCAGCGGATCTGCTGCAGAGCTCTTAGAGTCTGCATGGAGCTTAAATATATCTTAAAATATATAAATAGTGTAAAAAATGTAATCACTAAAATGATAATACATGGCAGAACGCTTGTGGGCATGTGCATGTGTGGTTGAGGGGGAGGGGGATCCATGTTTATTTTTAAAGATATTAAAGAATTAAGGACACTAAATTATATCTTATTTGTGCAATCTTATAATATAATCAAAATATTTAGCATATCCCGTTCCCGAGGCTAGCAGCTCAAGGCTACATTAGCCACTACAATCATACACATCCAAACCTCTGACCAAACTGTCAGTAGTCAAGTTGTACTGTGGGTAATGTAGGACAGGAATATGGTAAACAGACTGCACCTTTCTAGTCTTCTGACCACACAAGGCGCACGTATCTCATTTCCCCATACATGCACTGATGTGGCTGTCATGCAATAGGGATGGTACAATTTGGGGTTCAGCATCTTGCCCAAGGACACCACCGATCATCCGATTAGTGGGTGACCTGCTCTCCCTCCTGAGCCACAGCCGCCCCCAAATAAAAGAAGACAATATCTCTGCCTCTGCTGCATCGATTTTTCAAAGAGCAGTCAGTGTGCAGAACACAAAAAGGGTTACACGGCGTGTGCTTCACAAAATGACACGGTAAGTGCCGAGCCGATCTATGAAGCATCATTATCCGCAATGTTTTTTTTTTACACAATCCTGGTTATTTTTGAAATTGTTGCAAAACAAAAGAGCAACAACAACCTGAGAGTAATTTCTTGCTTTTTCTTACCTATGAATAATCATCAGTCAGGTCCTGCTGTAACAAACTGCTCATCAATCTTTCAGGATCCAACTGAGCGTAAGTTATGATTACAGCTCACACAAAGTATATGTTGAAAAGATTTTCTTGTGGTGTATAATGCTTGGTTAAAAACATCTGCCTGTTATACAAGAACGCCCACGCTGCAGAGGGCACGGCTCCGCTCTGCTTTCTAAAAAGGGTAAAAGTTGAAAAATCAATAAACAAACTCTGCACAGAGCTCCTGCAAAAAGGGAGCTGGAGGAAAAGCATGAAGTTCTCGTTAGTCAAGGATTCATTACACTGGCTAATTGTTACAATCGCTGCATGTAAGAACTTCTGAATGTGACTAACCGGCTTGTCTTTCTCCTCAAGATAAATGAGTTTGTGGTGGTCATTGTCATGCATACTACTCAAGCATGCAACAATCAACCCCACCTACAGTACACAGCTGAAGAGATCCCTCTGGGCCACCCTTCAGCCACAACTTTAACTCTCTTCTTAACCTTGATCGCAACCACAAGACACAAACCAAGCTCTCTGTAATCCTCCACCTGTAAACCCACGCCTGTTTTCTCACTCTACAGCTGACCCTTGGCAAGCCTTACCGTCCTCGTAGAAGACATCCTCCGCTTCCTCGCGCATCATCTCATCCAGGTCATCCTCTGCAACGTCGGTCATAGCCATCACTACTCCTCTTCTTCTTCTTCTTCGTCTTCTTCTCTCCCTCTCGTCTCCCTCGGCTGACTAATCTGAGCTTCAGGGAAAGTGACTGGACTATGAAAAAAAAAATGAATCAACACCGGCACGGCCTCTTCACTTCAGGCGACAGTCCGATCACCAGCAGGCTCCTCGCTCGAGTAGCAGAGGACTGGGACTGAGCTGAGCTTCAGCTCTCTGAACGAGGATGTGTGTGTGTGTGAGTGTGTAAGTGCCAGGTGAAGTGTTTGTGTGTGTGTGGGTGAGAGAGAGGACTCCGAGCGACCTTCACTAAGTTTCAGCAACAGTGCCGATTTCATAACATCCTGTGCAAAGCTGAAGTGAGAGCCCGAGTGAGAGTGTGCTGTTTGGAGAGCACTTGTATGAGTAAGTGTGCGCATGTGTTTGCGTGTGTGTACTGTATGCAGAGGGTCAGTGATGTATGCATGTGTGTGTGTGCCCATATGCACAGTATGTCTCTGTACAATGCGTCAGCTCGTGTAGCTTGAGATTAACAGGAATAATTAGATTCTGTATTCTGAGCCAGTAAGGACATGCAAAACGGGTGTGAAAACGTGTGTGTGCCTGTGTGTTTGTGTGTACATAACATGACGTGTGAGGCTGGCTATACTTGTCATTCCTTCACAGCTCACTGGGAATCATGGGACCACACTGATTGCTCCCTCTATTTTTTCACTTGGCCCACATTGAAGGGGCCTCTGCAGAGCTGATAACGTCTGGCGTCGTCTGCTGTTAGCTGAAATTCTCCATGGTGCTGCTCGGGATAAACACCTTCACCTGCCACGAAGAAGACAGACTCACTGTGGGAGGCTCTTTGTATCTCACTTATAATTGTGGTTTTTATATTTGGGACTTCTGCATTGATTCTTATATTTGAGCGACTGAGCTGCAGTAAGCATCTGCGCTTTAAAACATAAATACAAGCCAGATTTTGAACAACTCTCCAGGTTGTTTGACACCATTAATTGCTGTTTTTGAGGCCATTTCCAGAATCCCCCCCAAAAATAAATCTATCTAAATGAAATGTATTCCACCTGCTGCAATAGACTTGATTTTTAAAACATTTCCCGAGCTGCAAGTCTTCTGACAGAAATGACTCATCTACTTGACTTTCTTGTACAATACATCACCAAAACTTTCAACACCTCTTGTGTTCAGATTGCTTATTTACATAATCTAATTATAGTAATGCGTTCATATCTCTGGAACAATCAAGGAGTCACTACTGACTGCTTTCTTTGTTTGGTTTAAGAAACAGCTAACATTAGCACTAAAGTGCAGCTGAGGCTGATGAGAATGTCATCAGTTTTGCACCTGGTCATAAACCCCATTAGTTAATGGACATATTAAAATGAATCAATGATATGAATACATTTTAAGGACAGCCTAACACATCTTTCAGTCAAGACACTGCAATCTGGCTAAAAACTCCATCCAACTCGTGAACCAAAATAACGACAAAGTCCTGTCACGTGTCAAACTTCCTGGCCTGTTATGGACAGGGTGACTCAACTTTATGACTTCGTAATAGTTGTAATCATGTTTTTTTTATAGGTTTTGCACCATCCCCAGGACGGCCCTCTACAGCACATCGTGTCCAATCACTGGTTGACCTTTTACCAAAGTAAAAAGCAGCCAGACACAGAATTTCTTCCCCTTTTCACTCAGCAGGCCTCCATCTGTCCTCACTGTGCAATGACTCACATCCCATTTACACAAACCAATTCCCAACCAAAATAGAAACTAGGCCTCAAGTCAATTCATTATCACTTTTTCTTCAGACTTCCTCTCCCCTGCCACCAGCTCCCTTTAAGGCCAAAGCTCAAGGGAACGCAACCAGGAGACAAACTCATTTTCACTGAGGCTAGTCCAGACAATTCAGACGCATCGCATCTATCACAAGGTGGGATGTGAGGTCTGAATACGTATGAAGTACGTGGACTGTTGGGCTTGTTTTGTGTAATTTGTTGGGTTAACGGCGATGGTTACAAGTTCATAGGATGGGCAGATTTCTCATTAGTCTGAGGTCATTGAGCAGGACGTTGTGAGAAATGTGTGTGTTTGTATGTTATCTGTGACTCTGAACCAGGAGCCAAAACTGTGACAGCAGCTAAAACTGGAAGTGAGATAGAGACTCTTTGGAGAGCTGCTTTGGCCCCCACAATCCAGAGCACTCATGCATATCACTCTTTAGAAACCACCAACTAACTAAGCATGGCCAACTGCATCGCCATTTCACTTCACTTCAGATTGTACAACAGGAAGTGGCATATCATGGTTTATATTCTTAATGTTGTTCTGCCCTGATTCAGACTCAGTATGTTCAGGTTGTTGCTAATCAAGCTCATATTACAAGGCTTTAAGACTTTGCAGCAGTATTTACATTCTGCTGTTCCTGTGGCTTTTTCTGTATTTTAATATGTTGTTAAAACAGTAACATACTTTAGGTCACTAAACTGACAATGGTGCCATCTCACACAAATGCAGAGAAATAATCCACACATAATAAAATGATGATATATAACACTGTCCCTAGTATTATTACACATACACGCAACACAGAAAAGCTGCGACGAGTTATAATGAAGAACCATATGACCAATACGGTTCACAGCAGACAGCGGGGACACTCTGACTTAGTGCTCTGATCCTTGAAACATGATGCAGCGAGGTGAGAATCACCACTCATGCAGGCAAGTAAACAGAAAACACTGACACATGCAAAGCAAAGCCCACTGTCTTATGTGGATACATCCCACTCCCATCTGTTCACCGCTATAATGCTCACATGTTCTGGTGACTGTATCATGATTTATGAGATTAAACCTTGAGTTAGTGCATGTACTGTATGAAAAGCTCCAAATCCAAGTGTTCTTCCTCTCAGCAGCAACTTCTGAGCATGACAGGCAGCAGTGCCACAAAACAGGGTCAAGTTTAGGCTGCGTTTGCCCTGCTGCATTTCAATGACTGGGTACATTGTTGTCACCAGCAGAGAAAACCCCCTGCTTCGGGAAATGCAAACGCACGCTGCTGGGATGAGCACACACACACACAAACAGACACTCACACACTCATGTCCATATAATAATACTCACACATGATACCACCAAAACACTGCACAGACAAACAGACAAGAGCGTACACACACACACACACACACACACACACACACTGTGTGTGGCGTTGCAAAGAGTAGCACAATCAGACCAGCTTGGTACAATGGTGTTGTTTGAATGGGGTCAAACAATGGAGCTCTTTGGCATCTGAATCGAGCCAGATGATGAGTGTCCCAGGAGGCTGAATAGGCGGCTTCAGCCTCCTACACACTCGCTCCTCTGGCCCCTGACAATATGCATCAGTGCGCCGCCTGTTACTGTGGACTAAAATATCCGTTATTAGCATGGAAGTAGCAACTCATTAGCATCCAGGCTAATTCTATGGTGCAAGCTAATTTGCATGTATGCATTCTCTTGCACAGATGCTACAAAGGCCATAAGATGCTAGAAAACTAGAGGAAGTATTTAGCAATGGACAACATTATACCTTCATTAAAAACCTCAACATTTAGGCAGGCTAACATTATTCACTGTCAACCTTTCTGGACTGGCTGGAAGACTCATACATACAGGCAGCAGTGCATCAATCAAGTTAACACTCTTTTACACTTCTAAACAGCAGTTTAGAGAAAATGACAAATTAGCATGAAAATATTTCAAGCAAAGATTCCTTCCCTGAGATCCTTGTAAGATCACCTGGTTTAGAAAAGAATCAGGCTTACTTGTATCTAAACTGACTCATGTATTAAAATGATCAACATTCACAGCAGGAGGTGGCTCATTCATGCTATTTTTTGCACTCTGAGCTGTAGCTGCCATTGAGGTCACTGAGTTCATGTCCTGTTTTTTTAGCAATGTGGGGCTACAGATAAAAAAAAATAACATTATTCAGACATCTAACAGGCTGATTCCATGTCTTCTTCACCTCATCTGCACCACCCTACAGTATGTTTAAATGTAATAGTTTTAGACCAACAAAAAGTAAATAAAGAAAGAATTTAGCATTTTACCAACAGGTTTATATTTTACAATTTACATGAAACTCAAACTAAATGATTCAGAATGTTAATGTTGACAAATTACATTTACAAACTATATAAAGGGGCAGTAAACTGAATATTTTTATGGATTTTATTTTCATTACCTAAATATATAACAAATTTAAACAGACAATGAATCTATAAAAATGACATGCATGAGTGGAAAATACACTCATCACACAACAGGATATTGTTGCAACACAAAAGCCAATTCACAAATCCTGTGGAAACTGGATTTCTGAGTATACGCAACTTGAGTAAGCGCGCGCTGCAACAGCATGTCACTCCAGGCCCAGAGAGCTCACAGATATCAAATATGCAGAGAGAGGTAGATGGGGAAGTTTAAGGAGGAGACAGATGGGGGAAAAACTTCTTGATGTCGGAGTGACTTCCTCTGCCAAACTATGACACACAGCTATGGGTGACGGAAAATGGCAGAAATATAATGTCCTTCCGGTGCAAGGGCTCCTCAGTGCAACTCACCTTTGACAGTTCCCACAGACTAATATGAGCGAGAGTCAGAGAGGAGTGAAAGGACGGGTTAAAGAGACTTCTCTCTTCTCCTATCACTCCCACTTTGTTCCCTCAACCCCAGGCCTCTGCTTCTTTTTCTCTCCCTCTAAGATGGATGACAAAACAGGATGATTGTGAAGGGGCGCCTTGTTACCCTGGTAACAATAATGAGGGCATTGCATGGTAAATCCAATTTGCCATGGCACTCTGTGACTCGTTTAACGTGCATGTGTGTGAGTTAGCGCGTGTGTGCGACGTGTTGTGGATTTCTGACGGGGGGCAACCATAGTGTAAAATACTGTAGCCCACCATGCATGTACACACGCTAATGTAAAGACACATACAGATACACACAGGGACAACCAAGAGCCGTTCCTGTTTAAAGAAATGACAAACTGGAGATCAGAGAGTTGATCTCGATGCTATCATACAAGCAGGTACAACCAAAATTATCCGAATGTTGACCTGAGAACGGGTATAATGAATAAAACCGAGACCTACTGCATAAAACATGGTGCAATCAGTGTGAAGCGCTGATTGAAAAACCTCATGAATACCTGGAGTCAGAGGTATTTAACCAGAAAATTAGTCCATGCAAACATGAGAGCAAATGAGTCCTGAATTTTAAATGATTTTAGTAATAATAAAATATTTCACAGTTTCTTAGCAGCATCCACACGTTCAGGCCGACACCACCTCGACAAACACGCAGCCTGCAAATGTTTGAATCTACCGCCTGGTTTAGTGAGCAGGAGGAAGCATGGTGAGATTGAAAGAATCATTATGTTAATAAACAGCCAAAAGTAAAGTTGCAGGAGAACAAGTGGTGGATATACCTACTGTAAGTATATCGATATCTTTTCATCTTTATATGGTTGTATGTCCTGACTCTGCGGTGCATTATGTTAAAGAATAATCCCAGCGGACGCTTCCTTGTCAGTGTGATGACTACAACTCCTTTTGTGCTGTGACCAATTTCTATTTTTGCGCTCTCTCCCCGTCTCTCCCTGTCTCTATTGTATTCTGCCTCTCTCTCTGTTCCACAATCGGATCCTTTTCTCTCGCTCGTTCACCATTTGCCTTTCTGTCTCTGTCCCAGAGTGCACAGAGGGCATCAGACAATGGCAGCGATATAGCCGCTGCACGCCAGCTGTGCAGACTGGCACCACAGAGATGGCAGTGCCCATGTTGTGCCCGGCTGCTGCCGGGTACACCTGGAGGGAAGAGATAACAGGCGGCTGAAGCACTCAACCAGATGAATCAGCAGACCGCAGCCATATCTGTTCATTTGTCTCTGAGCCGCAGTATTACATTTACACGGATATGAACAAGATAATATGGAGGATGGTCTCATAAAAATAACTGCTAGGGCTGCAAAGGTTTAATGTTTAGGTATTCATTGGGTGGATTTGTTTCAGGAGGTGTAATACCTAAACCCCCATCCAGAAATCCACAGGCCTGTGGTGAAAAAGATATTCAGCATCTGAAATATTTGGAGGGTAGTGTGTATTTACCATTGTTTAAACCCAAAAACAGAACAGCAATGTAAGGAAGAGATCAACAACATGTTTTTCTGCAGTCAGTAGCATGTCAGGCGAACAAGTTTACTGCCTCCAGTACAAGTGTACATAAGTGTCATGATGTTGAATGCCATGGAGTACAAGTTACATTAGTTAGTCAGTCATTAGTTATGTTATAAAAAATATGCACTTGACTAGTACAGCCACTATATATTATATATAGTTATTATTTTTAATGAAGCTTATGAGTTTAGGCTGATGTTAGTGATGCTGACATTCTGACAAGACAACACAAAGTTGACAACCTGAGATAGTGTTACATTTGCACAAAACATGTTGCACAAAAGTGCTAACATGGGTGGTATGAAGATTAGCAATCCTTATACTTCTAGTATTAGAACTAACTAGTCCAAAACCATTGTATAGAAATGTCTTATTAAACATCTATTTATATTAAGACCAGACTTTTTGCATGGTACATGTGCCCCAGCCTCAGTCTTTGAGCACAATATCGTGGATGTAACCATCAAATATTGAAACATTAAGGTCAACCCAAGTGTTATCAGTAAACTCATGAAACATTAACTTAATAAGCTAGCGAAAATCTGCCTGTTGTCCTCCAGAGATGAGAAGGCTGCTTTTGTCCATCTCTGTATGAAACTGATGACCTCTTGCTTCATAAAGATTTTCGAGAGGTGAATATGCCACCATGAGCAAGAACGAAACTAGGCGTAGCAATAGAAACTCTCACCATGGGGGTTCATGAACGGTCAATTAGGACACAGAAACAAAACTGAAAATGTGCTTGAGTTTCTGAAAGTACCCTTACATGCTACATCTCTTCATCTTCATGTGATTGAATAGATTTCTAATAGTTAATATCTCGCTCACAGCATTACGTATTGCACAGGGAGACATCTTCCTGTTGGGGAGATCCAGAGACTAAATGAAGAAGGTTGCAGCAGGGTGGGGCAACAGGGTGGCAAGATCTTTGAAAACCACAGTTTCCTCTCCCACGCCACCCCATCCCGACATCCTCCAGCTTAGATTACAGCCGACACGTGCTGGAAGAAAGAAGAAGTCAACTTTCAAAACTAGAAAACACAGGCAATTGATGCAATGTGTACTATTGACAGGGACTGTCACCCACAGTTGTGACCTGCACTTTTATTGTTTGAGATTTATGGTGTGACACAGTGCAGGCTTGTCGCACTCCTGTGATCAACAGGTATGTTTAGTTTTACAATCAAGAACAAACATCTGGTTCGAGAGGGGGAGTGAGCAGGCAGGGTGACATACACTTATAGATTTAACCAAATTCTATCAAGCAAACAGGAAGGGAGGCTATCACAACACAGTTTCTGAGAAGTTGGGTGTGGGCATGGAAGGAAGGTTGGGCAATAGAGTGTAAAATGACATTGTGCAGCGAGTACAACAGAGTGCACAAATGCCACAGCAGCCATAAAGAGAAACATAGTTAGGAAGTGAGTCGAGGATTTTTGACAGAACTGGTCACTGAAAGTGTTACACATCTAGCCTTTCTGCCCCGGTGGTCAGAGGGACAGGGCAGTGCGAGCTGGGCTGGAAACTGTAGTGACAGCTCATCATCACGCATGAAGGCATCTAAAAAAATGCCCTCTGTGTGTGTGTGTGTTTTCGCCATGTCTGGATTTGCATCAAGTCACCCCAGTATGAACATCTGCTGTGACTACACATCTGTCTTCCCGGGAGAAGGAGAATATACTGCATACTGCTGCACCGTCCGTATATGACCTACTTAAATCTACCTTTTTGTCAGACAGCAAGTTGTTCCTCAGACTGGATTGATTAAACAGCCTCTATCATAATGATGCATCACACTTAGTTAAGTACAACAAAGAAGTATACACCAGGACCTTTTTCCACTCAAGAAGCCCTTTGGACAGGAAACAAACAGAACCGGGACCCCTACATGTCACTCATTATTGTGTCACATTTTATTTTAATTAACTTTAAATTAATTACTTTATTTTTTATTTACATTATTAATCTTTTTATATACTGGATTATTAGCATATATGGGTTTATGTTAATGATAAAATGTCCATGCATAATTATTATTTTTGCTGTTGATGAGGCTTATATTTTCTGCTACTATTTTTCAACAAAGGAACATTTGATGATGACCTTGGCAGAAGTGGAAGGAGTAGCTGTAGGATCTCGATCTCGGGCCCTTGTTACTGTGACAAATTTATCCATTCTCCACTTCACTTATTATCAAACTAGTAGCTTGCATTATTTAGTAACGTTACTGATTCACATTTTTTTGCACTTGCAATTGCACAACTAAGAATGAACTGCTGTGAATGAACTGTGTTTTAGCCAACACCTTTCCTCACTTTTTTTTCTTTCCTTCTGATCAAGCCTCTGTTTGACTCTGATCATGGGAATAATTTATTTTAGTAGTTAGTAGTAGTTTAGTAGTATATGAATGCCTACTAAAATAATTCTATATTTTGTCAAATATAGCCTATTATTACATATTAATGCTTGCAGTTTACTTAATAGAATTTGTTTCATTTTTTATTTCTCACATATTTCTTTGGTGAAAATTGTCAATTAACGTGACAAAAATTTGGTGAACCCCCTGCAGTACCTTTGCAGACCCCCTAGGGGTCACGGAGCACTGGTTGAAGACCCCTGTGATACATTACTCTTTCCACAGAGTGACAAGTGAACTCAACCAAACCTTTTCAATTTTGTGTGTGTCTACCACAAATCAGCCATGAAAGGACCTTATTTAAAATGGTTAAATAGGAGAAGTAGCATGCCTTCAAAAATGAAGATATTTTGATCATAGAATTAGTAAACAGGACTAATTTGACTAAATATACCAGTGTTCTCAATGACGCAACGTTAAGGGAAAACACAAAGGCTGAGACAGACAGAGACTGTCCCACAGCAGTGGAGGGTCCCCTGAAGGCCTTCTTTCCGGTTCATCAGCATTTGAATGTTTCTTCTCATCTGTGAAGCCAGCATGGGGTTTAACTAGGGCCAGTCATCTCGCTTTCTAGTTCACACACACACACACACACACACACTCACACAATTATGTTAGTCTGGCATCTTTCTGAGGGGAATGGGACACTCTGTAAAGCGACATCCTGGCCAGCATGAAAACCCAGGAGTTCTGTTGAGAAGCACAAAGAAGAAACTGGCAACCCAGTGACATGGGAACTCATGAGCTCATGAGCTAGAGTTGCCATATCCTCAGGGGATGCCAAATCTTCCAGCCTTGGCCTCGAGATACTGGAACTTGCATGAAGTTTGATCAATCAACCTTATGCTATTCAACGAGAACTTTTCATTAGTGTCCCAATGAAGTGTGTGAAACAATGAGGTGGTGGGAGGCCTTGTGCATGAGGTGTGTTTGGTGTCTGATAGCAACATGTCTAAAGACCTGAGAAAATCTGAATGATGATTTGGCAAGTAGACTACACATCCTGAGACAAGAATCAGGAGACTCACTGAAAAGAAGAGGAGCCGACAGATATGGAGAGAACAAAGAGGACAGTGGTGGAAGTTCTTTCATATCATAAAACATGTTACATGGACTAACTCAGATCAACTTCATATTAGTTTTTTGTTTTCTTATGGCAGTCCAGACATATTGTCCTGCTGCAGCGGGATATTAAAATAAATGCCTCCAAGAAAAATGAAAAAAACATCTGCTCACTGTAACTGCATTCATCACTGCATATTTTTGAGTATGTTCCTGCTATTACAGTGTTGTTTTTAATTTTGAACATTGTACCCTGTGAGTCATCATGGGTTTATACAACAAAACAGCCTGAAGAAAAGGTCAACCCTAACTTTTTTTTTTTGGTAACGACAACAAACAAAAACAAAAACATGCTGCTGTATCGATTCTATTTCCTCTTTCCATTGTACAAAGAAGTCTGAGGTCAGGCTTGGCCACGTCGCAGAAGCTGGCTGGTATTCAGTGCCTTGCTCAATTTTGCCTCAGCAGTGTGGGTGTTAGAAAGCTTGATTCTGAGCTGTCCCAGCTTTAATTGCATTTCCAACCACCTGTTTTGAGGGACAGAAATGAAAAGAAAGAAAAGTTCATGTCTGGGGAAAAGTTTTCTGCTTGAGGTGGAAAAGTGCAACGTAAACATACCACTGAGGTCATGACATAAAAACGTATATGAAATTCACTCAAACCTCCACAGAGAAGCAGATAACATCAATCTAATAAAGAGACTCAAGTTGTTCCTCAAATGATTGTGTAGAAATTGGTATCTTTGCAATTTAGCAATCCTAGTGCAAAATCCCTGGATCTCTGTACACAGGTATTTGTTCCGATTACATAACTTATGATCAAAATCTAGAGAGTCGACAGCTTTGCTGACAGTCAAACATCAAGCAAGGTCAACAACACAAGGCATAGCAGCCAGCTAATATTACTTATTATTCAGATTCAGGATTTCCCACCTTATTCCAGACTTTGGGCGAGAGGCACAACCTATCGCAGTGCACATAGAGACAAACAACCATTCACACTCACACCTATGGACAATTCAGAGTCACCAATTCACCTCCATGTCTTAGGACTGAGGGATCCAGAGAGACGTAGACATGCGGAGAACATGCAGACTCCAGCAAAGGTTTGAACCGGGAACCTTCTTGTGCCGCCCCCTGTGCAGATGTCTTAATTTTTCATTTTAGCACCACAAATAAAATTATATTCACCTTCATTTTATTTGGATGAGGGCAGAAATCTTAATGACTGATATCTGAAAACCTGAGCATGCTAAACCAAACCTATCTGCAGGGCTACAGCAGAGTGTGTCATATCAACTCTACATGTCAGAGTTAATAAGCATCACGATCAATGAATAAAAGGCCTATATGGTAGACTTGCTGTCAAAGCCACATGAAGAGCTTCAGCAGAAATAGCACAACACGTGCCTGTCTTCTTTGAGAAATCCAGGCTATGTTTTATTTTCTTCTCTCCTCCCTCTGTCTCTCACACTCTCTCCCCTTGTCTTCCTCTCTTTCCATTAGTCTTTCTCTCTGTGTTCATAAGCAGCCCACGCAGCAGCCCTGCTTGTTGACTTTATTGTGTGCAATTTACAGAGAAAGGGCCAACATGATTCCACACTCACATGTGCCTTGAAAGCCTGTGAATTGAATTATTTTCAGGGTGAGAGAGAGAGAGAGAGATGGAGAAACGTTCAGATAAGCAGGAGGAAGAGAAGAAAGAGAGAGACAGCCGTGAGAGAGAATCATTTCCAGCTACAGCTGACAACTGGAAAATGAGCCGGGGCAATATGTAATCTCCTCTGATGTAGTTTCACATCTCAACGCCGCCTCCTGCATCAGTGGCAGCAGAGGATACAGTAGTGAGGAGGCGCGTTGCTATGGAGTGGGAAGATTTTCAGAGAGTGAGCACCATTACAAATCTGGTTGGAGAGGAGAAGAGAAGCAGAGGGGGATAATGAAGATCTAGAGGGAGGAGAGAAATGGGGGGAAGGAGGTGGTAGAGAGGGAGGTCACAGGGCAGGAGGACGATAAGTGAGGAGGGAGGGTACAGGAGAGATGAGAACCAAAGAAAGCAATAAAGCAAATGCAACAAGGGCAGAGGTGAGGGACGGAGAGGGGCAGCAAAGAGGTGGGACGACAACAACGCAGTGACGAGAAGAACAATGTGCATAAGTCAGACAGGTCAAAGAAACACAATGATGACAATCTACCAGAGTGTTTCTTTACATCACCTACATTAAAGCTTCAGCTCCATTTAAAGCAAAAAACAAGAGCCTGACAGGTAATGAGCAGGACACAGCGTTGAGCAGCATCTCCTCACAAGGAAGCAAGTATTTCTCTTTTTCATGAATTATTCATAAAATCAATCAGATGATCCTTTTTGAGCAGCACTTTGCCCTCAGCTTGGTGCCAGAAACAGGAAGAATAAATTGCAATCTTCAGAGGAGGAAGAGACATTTTCATTACATGGCACACGTTACGACACGGCTGAGTGGAGCACAAGTGTAATCTTGGTGTTGCTTCACTTCCCTTGGAGCTAAGTGAAGGAACATCCAGTGTGTGTGTGTGTGTGTGTGTGTGTCCTCTGTTTGTGGTGAACTGAAATGAAGGCAGTCTTTAACATTATTAAACTGTGGAGGCCCCCTACTGGTGACTGCTGGGAACACAAAGGTTTGGTCATAGTAGCGGTGACATGGTAACACTTTCTACTTTTTAGAGGAGAATTTCAAAATAAATGTACATTAAATAAGTATTTTGTGGCTCACACAACATAGGCATGGCGGTCAAGTGGTAAGGCGTTGGTCTTGTAAACCAAAGGTCATGGGTTTAATCCCCATCCATGCCTTTGAAATGCTTCAGCTTGTTTAAGACAATGCACCAAAATGTTAACACCTTCATTTACTTTTTAAGTCTGACTTCTATGAGGGGCTGTGTCTGTATCATCAAATATCCAAGCAAAAGTTGACTGCAAAGAGACTCATCTTTTATTTATATAGTTGCCAAAGCTACTGTAATTTATGACGTTGTGTAAATGTATTTAATGGCACACGAGTTAACAGAGTCATTACAACTCAACACTTTAAAAGAAAGAGGAAATAGAGTTTCTTTAATAAACGGCCTGTGTGGACTCATTCAGGTTAAATCATCATCTAAGACTGGACGCAATCTACTTTATTGATCCTGCAAGAAAGAAAGCGGGAAATGAAATGAACATATGGAACAATAAAAAACACTCCTGGCGTGACAGCCTGCAGTTTATCTGCACAAGCACAACAACAAGCTTTTCTAAAGGACAGTAAATAAAGTCCTCACACTGCTACACAAAACACCAGCACCCAGAGGAGCAGTCCAAGAGCCATTAGGCTTCTTCAGAGTACCATTAAAAACTGAGCTGTAGCTTCATTCAACTTCCTGTTTTAGTCAAGTTACTATTTAAGCCTCAGTGTGAACAACAGTTATTTTTATCAACAGTTTGGTGGTAATACAACTCATATATTATTATGATGACTTATATATATTAACTAATATAGCCATCTGTTGTGCAGAGCTTGTATCAAAGTGTTTCTATATTTCTGTATGTACCAACTTGGAAAATATATGAAAACATAAAATGCAAAAATGTTATTACACATTAAAGACAGTTAGTAACTACAACTTCAACTCTTACGAATAAAGATCAGCAGCAGACAAAACCTAAAGCAGGCCGGAGGCAAACCAGAGAATGAAAATCTGATGGCTTCTTGTCCTTATACTGGCGACTACACAGATTTAACATCTTGAAGCTGACTTGACGTACAGGATACTGTGAAGGAGAGATGGTTCACTTGCAGACTTACACAACATTAGTATACATCAGTCACTAAGCTCGATACAAGAGGATGGAGTTTGAAATGAATGACAATTCTGAAGGTTTCCTGCTGATGGGTGACCCACAAGAACTACTAGTATCCAAACTAATTTACCCAGCTAAAGAGGGGAGGAGGAGGATTCAACTGGATGTAGCTGACCTAATAATCTTGACCTTGGGTTTGCCTAGTACACTGGTTCCCAAAGTGGGAGTTGAGACTGCCTGGGGGGGGTCGCGAAGCAGCAAGGTGTGTCACAAGGTGATAATTGTAACAAAACATAAAAAAGTAGTCACATTTAGGCCTTCAGATTTTCTTTGCCCCTTCTGACCCCTGATGTGATTACAACAGATTAACAACATTAGTAGCAACAACAACATTAGCTAAGGTATATTAGAGGGCAAGTTTCTTTACAGATCCTAAAGAACATCTGTATCTGAAAGCAAACATCAGTATCAGTTCAGAGGAAACTTTAAACAGGACATTTTTATTCTTACACAACATACTCTGTTAAAAGCATGAGCATCACAAGCTTTCTCCTGCAATAACCACAACAACCTCTCCACAATGGCCCACATGAAACAACCTGAAGTATAGCACAGCCTGAGCGAGTCACACACACACAGAGACACATTTTTCTGTCTCACTCTCCACATCTCGCTGACAGGATGTGGGATGAGAACTAAACCCCTTTTCTTTTGCTCAAGACAGCAGTCATAGCTACTAAACTAACCAGCATGCACTCTGTTTCAGTCGATCCATACTTCTAATGTACCGTGCAGTTAAAACACACACACACACACACACACACACACTCACTCTCTCTCCGTGTGCAGGTATCAACATTTCATATTTGTCAGTCCGCAAAAATATTAAAAGGGGGAGAAAAATGTAGTTTCTTCTCAGGACGTTACAGTTTGCACACAGCACCGGATCCAAATAACGCTCCACTCGACCCACTTGGCACAGCCACGTGAGTGCTGTAATCCATTCTCCCTACAATCTGATCCTACACAATCAACACAGATGCCGTTTCAATTAAACATTCACCGATCAAATGGACTGCAGTGTCAACTGACCACCGTCTCTGTGCGCGAGACAGGATTTCATAATAAAAGTTCCCAAAAGTTAACATACTAGAGTGACTCTTAATCATCCGCATCTCCGTAACACTAGTATTTCAACTTGATGTGAACCTGGAGATTTTTAACATGGAGACATTTTATTATTCCATTCTTCTTAAATTGCCTCTAAGCAGGCGTGAAGGGTGGTTTGTAAAATCAGGGTTGGCCTCAGGTGATGAGTGCAGAGTTTATGACTAATGCAAACAGCAGCTATTAGAGAGGGTTTGTCATCAAACTGCATACAGCCAGCTCTATCATTTAAAGCGAGGCATTTCTCTACATAATAACACACTCAATAACAATATTATCTGACACCTTCCCAGTGTGGGGGATGGAAATGGTGACGCGTAGTAGCAGCACTCACTGAGTCACATTTCAAAACACAGAGGCTGGAGTACTTCTGCAGCATATTTACCTGCTTCAAGCCATCAGGTACCATCAGAAACAAGCGAGCATCCATTATCCACAGCCTGAAGAACATGAGGGTTTTCTCAGAGCAGCAACACAGTCCGTAGGAGTCACTAACAACACTACACTTGACAAGACAAATGACTTCACTGGGAGCTTCTCAGGTTCACAGCAGCACTTACCAATTAGCAGCAGAGACAGAAGACATTTTGGAAGAAACGATATGAGGATAGAGGAAAGTTGACTAGACTCTGTGGAGTTATTCAATGCGACCATCAATCCTCTCATTCAGCCCAGACACTTACGGTTGAACTCCCTGCGGCAGACATGAGGCCTCCAGGGTCGGTTTCGTATCCAGTTCAGGCGTCGAGGCAGCTCCATGATGCCAAGCTGGTGCCAGTGTGTAATGGCCACTCACCCATCAAAGAGCAGCACCCAGGTTCTTCTGCCCATCCCCAGGACAGATACTCCCTCAAGAGCATTAGTGGTGCCAAGTAGCACCTTAGCAGCAGCCTGGACCTTTTTAAAGTTGATACTTCACTTTGTCTATAGCCTGTCCTGCGTTCTCTGGGAGAGAGCTGTTACAGTAGCTGTTGTGGTGCTCAGCTACATTTCCCCTCCGATGCTTCATCTTTTATGCATGAGTCAGTGGAACCCAACTCCCCCTGTCCCGCGGAGGGACGGAGGCAGGCCTCTCCCCAGGAACGAGCACCTATTGACGGGCAGTATCTGAAGCAGAGAGTGCACACCCTGCTGAAATGTGATGCCTCTGGACTTAGCCCCCCCAGGGAGGCAAGGTGGATGGATGGACAGGAGGTGGGGCTTGGCCAGCCACCTGAGGAGGCTGGAAGCAAGACGGTTAAGTCAAAGGCACCAAGGCTAATCATTCCTTTCCTCAACACTTTTTCATGAAGGTATTGGAAAGATTCTTTAATTTAAGCTTTCCCCTTAAATTGTAACCACCCTCCGTTTCCTAACATATTTTTGGTACATTACCTGGAAATAAATTATTTTTTATACATTATTTGTGCTGTGTTATATTCGACAAGATCCGCCAACTTAATCCACCAAACTACATTATTTACTATCCTTATGGCTCTTTTTACATATTACTCCATATCTCTACACAATAACTTAGGTACAGCAGTGAACATTAGAGGAGGTATAGTGCATTATGATTAAAAATGTATATTGTTTTTTTCTAGGTCTGTGATGCTCCTTAACAGCTTTGCTTGTACATATTTTATGAGGTTTCCAGATTCTGTTTAAAAATCACGCCTACTTTTTTAAATTCATAAACTCAATCTATGCATCATCCATCATCACTTTTACTTGTTTATTTTAAAATTACCAAACAATATAATCTATATTTGGTCCACATTTAATAACTTATCAAATCATTTCAATCTTGTTTATTTTTTTATTTTATCATTTCTGATTTATCTGAAAATTAGTATCATCATAATACTGACCCCTGAGGTACCTCATAAGTGATATCCAGGCATGTTGAGTTATGCTCACTTGTCTTCACAAGAGGTTCTTTTTCTAAGTAAGATTTAAGCCAAATCAGCACAACCCCCGATACAACAACTATCCCATTCATCAAACAGTCTGCTGAGATCAGTGGTGTCCAAAATACTCCTGCTGCATACCTATTTTTGTTGTTTTTATTGTATGTTGATCAGCTCAGTTTGTGAAGTGGTGTCTCTACAGAGGTTTTACTTTTGTGTCTAAATTTACCAGGTGAAAGACGTGAAGGAAAATTTATAAATGACTCAAGGAAACAACTGTGGTGCTCAGAGAATCTGACTGTGCTGATGAGGTGTTTTTTTTAAGATTATATTGTTGTTTATAACACATGGAAGACATAATACTGTGACAAACTTAATATGTATAATAACTCAAGTGAGGTTTCCTGCCCAAAAAAGAATCACACCTCCTAAGAAAGAATATTTTCAGTTTATACCATCAATTCATCAGGAAGTTATCTAAAATAGAAACTGTTGAGCGAGGAGCCAGTGGAAAAATTTGGAAAAAGTTTCTTGGCAGGGATGCTTGACATTTCCTTGCCTATTAATAGAGAAAAACATTTTTGTGCAGTATATTATGATGCTTATATGAACTATAAATTTATTACACGTGTCACATTAACATATTCCCACTCTACTTTTATATTATGGATTTTAGAGCTCAGCCAATTAGACAAGAATTTCCATAAGTTTCGGATTATGTCACAAGCATAAAATGAGGTGCTCTGTTACGTTTACAGGTCTGCTGTGGTGAAACTAAGATGGTCACATTGAAACAAGATGGTTACATTAAGATGTAACACATTGTGTTACTGCTGCAACCATTTGTGGGGCGGCAATAGCTTGTTTCCATTGATAAACGATGGCACGACGCATCCTTCATCAGTAAGGGTTATAATGAAAAGGAAAAAGTGAGGAACCTTTCAGAACATTTAGAGAACATGGACAGCTCTCATCATGGTTGCTACGGAAATAATTTTGGCTGGTTTCACCTAATTAGGAACTTTCCTAAGCAAAAAAGGCTATTTGAACACACTTATTTTTAATTCTGCAGCTATAATTCAGAACACTGATGTTAACAATTATTTTACAGACAAACAAAGTATTGAAACATTCTCCTCTCTGGGGTAGTTAGTACTTTGATCATTCTAATTATTACATGCAATTCACAGATTCCTTCTACTGAAATAATGCAAGAATCTGCTCCTTTCATTGGAGAACAGAATCAGAAAATGTTGAACTAACCACATTTATTGATCACAAATTTACTGAGCTGAAACAATGCTGAATGTTAAAATATTTTGGTTGGAACAGTTAATCAAAATAGTTCCAACAGATCAATTTTTTGTCAGACTAACCACTGAGGTCTTTCAGCCCCACTTTGACAAACACTACATGTGTACATCTGTAGAGGGGAAATCTTAAAATGATCTCCTAGAAACAGATTCAGTTTACAAAAACAAAAGCTGGAGCTTAATGAACCATAAAATAACTGAGCTGCAGTTTGACAGGATTTCATGAAGCGTAATGAGACCACGACCTCTAGTGGCTGTACAGAGTCCACTGCAAACCACAGGTTCAAAACATCTGCAGTTCAGAAGACACAGTCAAAGTCAGTGAAACACACAGTGATCGCTTTTATTCAAATCAAGAGAACTTTCTGTCCTCAGTCTGGGCTGAAGATGTTCTCCACTGAACAGCATATCGTGCAGTTCAGCTTGTCCGTGCCCAAAATATGATAAATACAAACAATCAGCAAAGGAAGCGCTTTACAATGCATCAAATACAGAATCCCTCCCCAAACACACAAACACACACTGCAACATTCAAGTTTTGAGTATATAATAACTTCATAACAATATAGGAATGCATTAAAATATTCAGTTTTAACTGCAGATATAGATGTACGGTGGTTCTCTTTTTTAATAAACACAAAACGGCGTAGTTTAAATGACGGCCCCAGTGAAAGCAACATTAAACTAATCTGTGCTTCTGTTGGCTGGTGTTGTGGAAGTGCTTTAGGATGCTTCAATATAAGGCCTGAACATCTCCAGCTGAACTTCATGACACTTTTTCAGTTTGACCACTTGAAAAACATTTGGCAAAGCCTACAGCAACATGTCGTGAAAATGACTAAAGCATTACAATGTTAAAAACAATAGACGGGGCCTTTGGCAGATCACTCACAGAAGGCACGTATAAGGAACATTTAAAAAACAACAGTTTGACTCGTTTCTAGCTGGACTACAGTTCAAATTTTGTCACTAGAAAGCAGAGACACTTTGCTATAGGCTCACAAAGATGGTCCAAATATCAGCCTGTTTTAAGACCTTTGGTTATGAACTCTAATGGTCCAGGTTGGTGATATATTCACAAGGCAACATTACATTAAACATCTCACATGAGATATACAAACTGTGAAGACAACAGTGGATAAAAATAGAAAGATAAATATCAGCAACAACGTGTGCACGTCAGCATGGTTGATCCTGAGGTTTGTATCTACAAAGACTGAAGAACAACGTTACCCGGGAGTCTCTAATCTACCAACGGTCACATTTTCTACATCCAGGACCTTTTACATTCCTCTCACCAGTCTGTGTTTGTAAAGCATTGAAAACAGAACAAAGTAACAAGATGAGGAGCATCAACATGAACACAAAAGCTGTGACTGTGACACGAGAGACATACATAGCTTGTCTCTGGAAGTCAATGTTCGCTACCACAAGGAGGCACCAGAAATCAAATACAGCCCTGAAGATTTAGAAGGATTCAGCTGCATGCAGTACGCTGACAGATATATGATCATATTCATTGGAGGATTACCACATACAAAACAAAAAAATAACAGCACTTTAGTGAATAATCGTTCTCCCAAACGCTCTAGCTGATTACAAACCCTCTGTGGAGTCTCCTGAGCTCTGGGGCAGACGGCACACACCTGAACTACACACAGATGAATTCAATCTGCCCTGAGTCAGAGCTCTTATAACTAGGAGGAGAAATCATTGCTCTGTATGCTCTCCAACCAACCAGACATGCTGCCTCACATCTGATCTTTGATGTCCCAAAAGCTTCAGCCCTCTCCACTAAGGTTATATCCTAACACCTCCACAACTGTACATTTGGTCCTTCACTTCAGTAAGGGTTAGAATAATGCCGGGGTCAGACTACACATTATCAGTCTTATTACTGCCCAACCTGACAGAGGGCATCAGGTCTGTTCAGGAATGTCAATGAGTGGCACTCATTATCTTGTGTAGTGTGTCCTAATTGGGACGCTTCCCATCATCCAAATGAAGAAACGAGCATTTGCCAAAAGGTGGAACCCAAAGCTCTTCTGTGCACATCTGTAAACATGGCCACACAAGAGAGGGAGAGAGGAAGAACTCAGAGTAAAGTCTCCATGGCTTTTCTTTTTTTTTTCCCCCCACAGTTTTTTGCGAGGACAGGACGGCCACATCACACAAACACACCTTACTGTTTGTTTACATCGTGACTCGGGAAGCAATGTGTGGTCTTGTCATGTGACACAAGCACCGATTACTAGAATCACCCAATCTGACACAGCGGCAATCTGAACAGACCAATATTCTGCATAGTCTGACCGCAGCAGAAAGCTTTTCGAGAACAGTTAAATAAAACTGAATGGGCAACGTGTGCAAATCGACTGCTTACAGAGGTTCTCTTAACGGGTCCAAGAACAATGTCACCCAATGTCATCTGTATGGGTATGGCTGCCATACCCATACAGATGACGTATAAAGTCAAAACTAAAAAAATTGTAATAACTGTATTAGTACCACAGACACTGGCAATTACCTCTCTGCAATGGGAGGACCTTGGAGTCTGTACTTTTCAGCATCCAGACTATGGTCTAAGGACTATTAGTGATCACGAGTGACAGTGTGCGGCACACGGAAATCAGTTTGCTAGCTTACAGTCTGTTTTACTGGTTTCAACAACACGCACATATATTTGCCATACGCTGTTAATCTTAGCCACAGGAAGGACTTATTCGCCTCTTCAAAATATGCCAGTGTTGATTTCACGTGAGTGTGACTGTAGCTTTAAACCAGTGTTAGGACCCACTACTGGGTCAGAATCTTACCATTTAAAAAAAAACAGGCCCTAAAAACGTTTAAATTAGAGGTAAAATGTTTGGTTGAATTGGTCACCATCTTGTGACATTTGCAACCTGTGAGGAGTCACAAGCTGCATTTTAAACAGCTCCAGTATGGAAGATTTAAGGGGATTTACTGGCAGAATGGAATATGCATAACTACGTTTTGTCAGCTGAAAATAAGAAGTGTGCTTTAGTTTCGTCAGAATAAACTGACCTCTTCCACAGAGTGGAAACCAAACACTGCCTTTCACAAGTGTAATTCAGTTCTATGCAATCTGCCATTTCACCACTAGATGCCACTAAATCTTACACACTGGACCTTACGAGTTACCAGCTAATTAAGGTTTGGAACCATCTGGGCTCGTTTTCACACATTCACATGAACTACAGTACTGTCAACATGACATTATGCCACACATGCAACGAATTCAACAAACATCTTCAAACTCCACTTGTGTATTTTCGGCAGTAAGGTGTTTGTGAATAAATATCTGCAGGTTGTAAGTTTTTTTTTTTTTTTTTGGTCTGAGACCCCTCAGGTTCTCCAATGTGCGTGCGAACCAAAAACTGTGCTAGAGTGTGAATGTACAGAGTTCCACTGAGTTAATCTGCACTGTGCATTGGAGAGTTTTCATGTACAAAATTTTAATCCCACGTCTTTATTTCTATCGCTCGTGTGTGAGAACACTCCTCTCTCCATCCTTCATCCTTTGATCAAACTATATACTTTATCTAACACCTGATTGTCTGCAGCTCGCAGCGTCCTTTGTGCTCATCCGTCCGCTTCCTTCGCTCCGTACAGGATTTGACAGTCCTTTGCTGCTCCATCATTCGATCTTTTCTGGGTCTATGTTGTCCAGGTCAATGTCAGGCGAGGCCACACAACACATGCACAGTTTTTGGGTGTACAGAGAGAGTTTTTCTGTGGTGATAAAAACAAAAACAAAAAAAAACAATCAGGGCTTGAGATATTCTAAAACCAACAAGATGACATAATTAAGCTTAACATGTTTAAACGGGAATGTTTACACTGAGGTAATCCTTGATGGCAGTAACTAAACCTGTTACTGTCGTACTGTACATTGAACTTTGAAACACTAAGCTCAATCACGCCACAGTTCTTAACACCACTAAGATGATGAGTTTAGACCTGTGCCTATGGCGGCCGGTCTATATGGAACTTAGTAAGCTGCTTTCAGATATGCTCCATAATGCCATCACACAAACACTTCCATTCAGGGATATTTTATAGCTTACAGCTGAGACTCATCAAGACTTATCACTGTGCTCATGGTATATGTACACAAACACACACACCTACATTTAGTGAAAATTATTCTAAAAAAAAACAAAATATTGTTTTAAAGAGCTTGACCCCTGCTCCACCACGACATCTGCAGCTTCTTACCAAGAGCTCGTCTCAGGAAGGCTGGCCTGGATTTGGGCGGCAGGTGGATACAAAGGAAGTAGACCGGTACACCAGACAGCGCCACGGCGATTCCCACCAGAGAGTTAATAGTGTCGCTGTAGAGGGGAACCACTACCAGGAATATGCTGCACAAGCAGTAAACGATCGGGAAGAACAAAGACAGCTGCAGGGGGCAGAGGGGAGAGAGGAGAGAGGAGGATAAGCAGAGGGCAGAGTGAGAGGAAAAAGGAAGTAGAAAAGAAGAGTGGGGGAGTAGCAAAAGGTTGGGAAGGGAAAAAAGTAAGAAGGTCAAAGCTTCAAATAATTAAATGAACAAATATGATTAGATTAAACCACATCCCTGATGATTTCATTGTGGCTCTGATGGCCCTTAATTGCTCAGGCAGTAAGCAGTGCACTCACTTTCATTGTAAGAATCAAATAAAGCAGGTTATCAGATTGAAAGCATCATGGGCTTTTAACATTGTTACAAGTCATAACTTAAAGACATTGCTGATTCTGGTCAGGCCTGTGATGGAGGCACTGTTGATGGGTAAACAATGTAAATAAGGTAAGCATACATGAAGGAGTGTAAATGTGGTTCTTGGTGTGCACTTCCCAACAGACTACAGCTGGACTAACCAGAAATTCCAGTTTGTTCCAGCAGGGTATCTCAGTTTCACAGCTGCAAATAAACTGACTGAAGGAGAAGTGTATAGACATAAGAGCCAATAAAATCCTGAGGGTGAACTCTCACTCACTGCACTGAAAAGGCTCAAAATAAAGATATGTTTATAATAAAACAATATTTATAGTAGTAATGCATGGTTTAAGTTCCTAATATAACTTGCAACTCAACTTTATTTATAAAGCCCTTTAAAGACAGCCACGGCTGACACAAAGTGCTATACATGAAATAAAACCTGAAATACAAAGACATAAAACATAGGAGACAATATAAAAACAATAAGTGATAAACAGTATTGTGACGGGTGTGATACCTCCTCAGAGGTAAGGGGAGAGACTAGCAATCTATCAAGTACACCTGGGTGCTGGGGGAAGGGAAGAAAAACTTGTGTGACAACAGTGAGACAAAAGGCAGCATGGTGGAGACCCGGAGGAAGTGAGAGGAAAGAGAAAAACCAACCCAACTTATCACTCTGTGGGGGAGAAAAAAAAAAAAAAAACACTGGGAAGACTAGCAGCAACCCCGGAGTGTGTGCCCAGGGCATTTGGATGTCCGGTTTCGCAGTGCTCGGCGCAGCTATACGCAGTCCAACCTCAGCCACCCCTGCAGATAAGTGGTCTCGGCCTGTTCCTCTCCAGGCTTCTCAACCCTCAACCACTGTCTTGTTCCCCAACAGATCCGGAAAACTTCTCCCTCATCCCTGTCCTGTTCCCTTCTACCTCTCCATTCCATATACAGTCAATACACACACCATATTGAACAATACACACGCCAGACTGAATTGAAGTGAATATTTTTCTTTCCCCTAAACTGACTTGATTTCTCTCCATACAACACCCTCCTTGGCACGCACACTCACACACTTTGCCCCGCTTGAACTCCACTGAACTGAACTTGCAGCCATTCGCTCATGTTTTATATGGTGAATGCGATTTTTGTTGTCAAATTATATGGTCTTTGGGACTGGGATTTAAATGTGAATTATCATTTTTTGGGAAATGTGGTAATTGTTTGATTAACTTTTTGTGTCCACAGTGATTTATATGATTGATGTTTTTGATTTGCATATGATTGGTGAATAATTTTGTTAGACATTTTTGTAGCTAGGGTTTGAGCTAGCTGGACTGAAATTTTTTTGGCTACAGTATCAAAATAATAATAAAATAGAAACAGGGCCTCATGCTGGGTTAAAAGCCAGAGAATAAAAATGTGTTTTAAGACAGGCTTGTCTAATGTGTAAAGGGAGGTTGTTCCATAGTTTAGGACCGGCAGCGGAAAAGGCTCTATCCCCTTTGAGCCTCTGTTTATCCCTTGGTACCTCCAGGAGCAGCTGGTCAGCTGACCTGAGGCACCGGGCAGGAGTGTATGGATGGAGCAGCTCGGAGAGGTAAGGCAGGGCGAGACCGTTTAAAGATTTAAAAACAAATAAAAGAATCTTGAAATGGACTCTAAAATGCATAGGCAGCCAGTGGAGAGAGGCTAAAATGTATTTTGTGCAATGAAAGACTTCACCTTTGCCAGCTGCCTGAGATGAAAATAGCTGGACTTCACTATTGTACTGATTTGCCAGTCGAGTTTAAAAACACTGTCCATCTTAAAACTCAACTTTGTGAATGTTTGCTTCCTGAAATGCACCAATTGGCCCAAGGCAACAGGTGGTGGTTTGCAGGAGCCACTGGGACTGAACACTGATCACAGATCACTTCTGTTTTATTTTCATTAAATTTTAAAAAGTTCAAGGACATCCAAGCTTTAATGTCTTCAAGACATAACAGAAGTGGTTTCAGAGAAAAAGCATCCCTCTTCCTTAGTGGCATGTAGATCTGGCTGTCATCAGTGTAAAAATGAAAAAAAGATGCCATGCTTTCTCAGGAAGGAACCCAGGGGCAGCAGGTACAATGAGAAAAGCAGGGGCCCTAAAATTGAACCCTGAAGAACCCCATATGACAGCGGAGCAGAGCGGGACTCAGAACCACCAAGGCATACGCACATGGTCCTGTTTGCCAGGTAGGACTTGAACCAGTCCAGGGCAGTACCAGAGATGCCTACTAAGTGCTGCAACCGACGCACCAAAATGCTCTGGTCCACGGTATCAAACGCCAAACTTAAGTCCAGGAGTACGAGAATCACAGTCTCCAAAGTCACTCGCTGAGAGGATGTCATTGAAAACTCTTAATTGAGCTAACGCTGTGCTATGCCCAGTTTTAAATCCTGACTGGAAGACCTCCAGGACCTCAGGCTCAAATCAGAAATGATTTCAATTGAGTAAAGACAACTTTTTCCAAGACTTCTGAAAGGCAGTTTGGAAATGGGTCTAAAATTGGCTAGCACACCAGGGCCAAGACTGGGTTTCTTGAGGAGAGGTCACACCCCAGCATGTTTAAAGCTTTGGGGGACAACACCAGAAGACAGACTGCTGTTGATAATGGCCAGAACCGACTGCCCTATACTGGGGAAGACTTCTTTAAAACAGTGGAGCGGGACAATGTCACATGGAGAACCTGGTGGCTTAATCTGGCCAACCACATCTTCTAAGGCCTTCAGAGACAAAGGCTCAAACAAATCAAACACAGCTCTGCAAGGAACAGGGTCAGAGGGGTCAAATACAGGAGTAGGGATAGGGGGGGGGGGGGGGGGGGGGGGGGGGGGGTCCGTGTTTGCAGATGTTAAGTGAGAGGGAACACAAAGCAGACGAGAACTGACCGGCAGTGACAGGGTTAAAAATTCGACGACTCCGGGCCGGAGTGCCAGATTTAACTGGAAAGCGCAGGAAAAGGCAGCTTCAAACACCATCAGGACAACACACGTGAATGTTAAAATCCCCAACAAGGGGGACACAATCCTTGGGCATGATTTCAGCCAGCAGATCAGAGAAGTCATTTACAAAGTCCTTGTTGTATTTGGGGGATCGGTAGATGACGGCGCACAGCACCGGATCAGAGCGATCCACCTCGAATAAGTTGGAAAAAAACTCAAAACTGGAAAAGGAGGATGACACAGCACACTACTTACATTTAAAATCATTTTTATAAACAGTTGCCATTCAGAGGGCTGCACTCACTGGGATCGATCCAAGACTCTGTCAGGCAGAGAAAATCCAGGCTACGAGAGGTGAAGAAATACCTCAAGATAAACATTTTGTTCGCCAGAGATCAGCCGTTCACCAGGCCGACCTTGTCCACCATTCTCAAAACGTACCCAACGTCCTGACATTATGTTGAAGATCTAAAAGAGACTGGCGATCGTACACCTGGATCTGTGTAGTACCAAGGGTTAAGAACACTAAAAACACAAGCCACTGTAGGAGCAGCAGGCGGCCATACACACACCAGCGCCATGTCCGCCATTTGTCTGAGAAATGAGATGAGATGCAGCTGCAAGTTTCAAGCTGTAGTTTCTCACAGACAAGGAATGCACATCACTTAAGTTGTGAAAACTGTCTTAACACAGGTTGGTGAAGTATTTTTTCACTGTGGTGCGACTGTGGTTACGTGTCTGAACTGAGCTCATGCCTCAGCATGTTCTTTACCATGTTCATGTAAAGGGAACTCTTACACCTGGAAGGCAGAGTTGTTCTATTCTTTACCTTAACGGGGCGGTGCATCTCAGGAGCTTTGAAGCGAAGGTAGATCTGGCTGGCTATTGACAGGCCGATGAACAACCAATAGTTAAAACTGAAGTAGTTGATCAACTGGAAAACGTCCGGCACAGCCAGGTAGAATAGAGACATGGCGCCCTGAAGAGAACACAAACACACACACCGTTTGACTTTGGTAACAAGCACACATGAAGGACACAAATATTCTAACACACGGTGTTATTTCAAAATCTACAAAAATATGATACTTACATTGAAGAGTAGGGCAGGAATTGGGGTGAAACGCTTAATGTGGATCATGCACAGGACATTTGGTAGGTGGCCTTCTCTGGAACCAACAAAAAACAGCCTGCAGGGGGGAGACACATCAACATGATTGCTCACACTTTACTTAAAACATTAGAGATTCTGTAGAACAGTGAGGTGAATCTACATTAAAGGAAAACTAATCAGAGTAGCTATGGGTATGCGTGTATCTACTGACCTGGAAGCAGCGATGATGGACGAGTTGAGGCCTCCGTAACAGGAAATGGCCACAGACAGAGGGATCAGCCATCGAGCCCAGCCCAGCACCCCGTCTGCAAACGTCTGAGGAGACATTGAACAGAGTGCTTACTGCTCAAATGGATCATTGGTAATATCGGTAGTCCTTAACGTTTAAATGCACAATTAGAGTGTTACAGCAAATAAGAGTAAACTGGTAGAATTGTAACAACTGCTTGGGGGAGGTTGCGGCTTGGAGGTAGAGCGGGTCGTCCACTAATCAGATGATCTGCGGTTCGATCCCCTCCAGTCTGCATGTCAAGTGTCCTTGGGCAAGATACTGAACCCCAAATTGCTCCTGAAGGCTGTGCCATCAGTGTATGAATGGTTAGCTCCTCAAACCGATGAGCAGTTGGTTCCTTGCATGGCAGCCAATGCTATCAGTGTATGAATGTGTGTGAATGGGTGAATGAGATACGTACTGTAAAAGAGCTTTGAGTGGTCAGAAGACTAGAAAGGTGTGTTTTTACCTTCTGAGGTAATTTGTGATTATAGTGTAGTTCCTTAAAACCTACTTCTGGCTGTGTCTACTTCTGCTTTTAACTTCCTCCTCTCATGAATGAAGGCAACAAAGAAGTGCAGCTGAGTAACAAAAGCCTGAATGCAGCAACCCTGTGCTCTGCTACAAATGAGAGCTGTCAAAACAGAATCACTATTAAGGTGTCTACACATGATGAGAAGTTAAAGCTTGCCAAAACCTAAACTCAGTGTTGATGTCATTGTAATTAATAACGCCAATCTGATATGCACTTATGTGCAAATTAAAAGAGCTCACAGTTCACAACAAAAATATGTGCTTTAAAATGTCTGTGCCAAGTTGTGTGTTTGAGTTCCACAATCAAATCCCCCCCCGAGATCAATATGGTAATTGGTATTTATATAGCAACTTTAAAAGTGCCATGTCATATTTGCTGTTACAACACTGTCACATTAACACATCACATGATGTGAACTGATGGCAGAGGCTGCCATGCATGCTGCCTACTGCTCACCGGGAGCAGCACAGCTTTCCAAAACGCTTACTACGTTCAGCATCACCACCAGTAACCGTCCGATTACTAAGCAACCTGCTCTACCACCTGACCCGCAGCTTATCATCACTCTCACCAGAGTCGCGCACACAGCCCGGGGCTTGTTGGAGCATTAGTAAACCTGTAGAATGAATACTCCAATAAATCTCTATGTCTCTATACTGTAAGAAAAAAGATTATCAGAGAGTGCAACTCTTCCTCCTCCAATGCACTAATCACATCATCAACCTCTCCATGTTCCTGTGTGGGGCGCTAACCTCTTTAGCTAAATGAGGTTCCTGTCATCATCTCCAGACCAACAGTCACAGAAAACTGAGCCGACCAGACACTAGTGCCAGTGGCTGCCAGGCAGGCTGAAAGAGATGACAGCCAGAAGACAGGAAGGAAAGATGAAAACCTGCTGCCCGTGCGAGGCTGAGCAGACGCTGTCAATTTGGATGAGTCCTAACAGAGGTAATGGTTGGACATTAGTATGCACAGTCAGACTGCTCATATACTTCTTCTTTAGCAACACAAGGGGTCCAACAATGATACTCACCACAGCAACGGCCTCACTGCTGAGCACTTTGTCTACATCCAAGACAGCGTAGTAAGCTACATTGGTCAAGATGTAGATCACTGTCACAATAGGCATGGAGATGGCAATGGACAACGGCAGATTCCTACAATGGAAAATAAATTCATGAACTTCAATCTCACAGTTGTATGTTAAATTTGTACAGAAGAGTTAATAAACAGTTAATAACACTGTGAGAGGCAAGAGCTTTATGGTTGTAGGTTAGATGTACAGTGTGTAAAGCTATGCTGCACTCAGGATTGATTCATTTTTCTGAAATCTCATATCTCATACCTCTCTGGGTTTTTGATCTCCTCTGTGATGTAGTTGAGTGTGTCCCAGCCTGAGTAGGAATAAAGTGCTGAATAGAGGGCCAGGGCCATGTTACCTGGGTCCAGCTTGGAGCCTTTGAATGAGTCCTCAAAGTTCTGGTCAAAACCTGCGACAACACAGACAGTTATTTCATGAATATTCAACCAGCTTAGGTCTCATACACACACTAAGATATATGCCTGAATGAGTTCAGAAATAGGAAAGGACAAAAACACCAATAACAATTGCCAAACATAAAATTAAGAATAAAGTAAGTATTCAAACAGTTATTTGTATGAAAGAGGCATAAAATGTATAAACGCACTAATCAGAAATGATAAATATGGGTTCCAGTGAAAACTGCGTAATTCTTCTGATGTTTCTGCTGCAGCAGGTACAGAAAACATTTGAAAGATTGATATAATCTTAATATTGCAGTAGTAGCTTCATTATTTCAAGACATATGTGACATCATACCTTGTGCCAGCTTCACCAGGCCAGTAATGATGATGACAATAAGAGCTAGCACCTTAGCTACGGTGGAGATGACCTGAAGAAGAGCACCCAGTTTCACCTTCACGCTGTTCGCACAAGTCAGCAGACCTGATAGTGAGAGAGAGAATGACAGCAGCAGATAAAGGCTCATGGATACGAGCAGAGAGGAGGAGATAAGCAGCTATTAAAATGTATTTATTAAGAAAATATTATCTGTAATACATTCCACATTGAAATGAGGACTGGAGGCACATTTGATATACTGAAACAGCAGAAGAACGGAGAGTAAGTTCATGTATCAGCTTCTGTTGACACAGGGGAAGAGCATAATCTCTACTGATCCACGGGATTGCATGCACGCCTTTAAGAGCTGACAGAAGGATTTCCACCTTCAGGCTAGCTACCAGATTTAACTGTTGACACCATTAACAAATCTGAAGCCGTGCTCAACCACATAATTCCTTTCTTAATGATCAGCATGAGCAAAGACAAACCACACTCACTGCCTGATAGCTAGCTGTTATCTCGTAGCAACAGAAAGCTTTGATTCCCTAAGCAAAGCAGACTTAAGGGATACTCTGAAGTGTGGTTGTGTGTATTTACAGCCAGTGTTACCTACAGTGGATAGCAATCTACACCATCTAGTTATATAATATATAATTTTGCTCTTATAGAGCACCACATCGACAAGGTCCATCCGCAACAGGCTTACAAAGTCCTGTGGGATCACTGCTGGGGTTCAAAAACCAAAATGACTCACTCGGGGTACACCAGTGGCCCAAAAACCTACATTTCATTCCATTTAAGCAATATTTCTCTAATGCACCGCAGAGCAGCCACATTTCAGGTTCAATTAATGATATCCACACTGGGCAAGTGATGAGAGCAGAGCCACAGCGTGGCCAAAACAGCTGCACTGCGTCTATATTGTGTCTATTTAATGAGATGCTTTTGGCTAAAATTCCATTTAAGTAGCAGTGTTTTGTTTGTGCTCAGGTTACAGAGACTGTCCTAATTCTGGTCAGCTGTCCAACACACTACAGCTATCAAACAAACTCGCCCACGTCATTCCACCACTAATGTACACACACGTACAGATATAGCAGATGTAGTGTTTCATTGAGTGCAGTGCAGGGAGAGACTTACATATGATGCCGGCAGCGATGAGGCGGACAGCGTCATAGGGGGCTGGACAGGTGGGGTAGAAGGGTTGGACCAGGTAGATGGAGAAGGTCAGAGCTATCACCGCCTGACACGCTGGCTCAACGATCAACAGCGACGTCCACAGTCTACAGCAGAATTGATAAGTTGCAATTATTATTATTATTATTATTTTTTTTTTTTTAATATGGCTGAATAATAGTTATGATGTTAGCAAACTGCTAAGCAGACAACATTGTGCTGAAGGTGATGCCCTGTACTCATCCACTCCACAAACCACATCTCATTTTAGCCACTCTATACTTTGTGTTTGAAAGTGGTTGAAAGAATGTGGCACAGACATTGAGTTTCTGTTGTTTGTGTGTTTACAGACAGACCGAGTAGAACAACTACATACCGAATGAAAGCCACGAAACCTCCGAAGGCCTCGAGGATGTAAGCGTAGGAGGCTCCAGATTTACGGATGGTGGTGCCCAGCTCAACATAGCACAACGCACCGAACACAGAGAATACCCCTCCCATCGCCCACACTATCAGGGACAGGCCGAACGAACCCGTGTACATGAGAACTCCCTGCAGGATGACAAACAAAGAGTGAAGAATTTGGCGTGATTAAAGGTCACTGTGCGTGTTTGTGTTTCAGTTCGTAACCTGACAAAGCTGTCATTTGATCTCTGGTGCGGTCCAAACAATGGCACCAAGACGAGGACAACCTCAGCACTAACACTAGCCACAACCATAAAACAAACCTTTACTATTACTTAATGTTTTAAATCTCTTTTAATTCTATTTAAAAAAACAAAAGGCCTGACAAAGAATTCTTACCTTGGGTGACACAAAGATGCCAGAACCAATCATATTTCCCACGATGAGACAGACGCCGTGGAGGAGGGAAATCTCCTGCTTCAGCCGCACGCCGCTGCCCTGAGACGCCGTGTCTGCCTCTGCGACCATTTTGTGGGATTGATAGCTTTCAGCCTCGAGGATGGACAGGAAAGTGATAAACAGGACAGGCTCCTGGCAGCACCAGAAACTGAGACGTGGTGAAAAAAATGGAACAACTAAATAATAGACAGGGTGTGGACGAAGACAAGAAAAGGGGAGGTGTGAGGGTCACTAAAACAGTCCTTCTCAAACAGTCATGGCTGATTCCAGATAATTCTCCACTGGGATAATCTGTAGAGACAAACAAGAGAACAGTGTCACAGACAGGCAAGATTTTCAGTGTCCTTACTGATTCATTTCTGGGTGGGTAAAACGTTTGTCTGAGGTACTACACTGGTGTTCAGCATCAACACAACCGTTCTATCATCTCAGAGTCTGAACATAGTATTAGACGGACAGAAAAAACTGGAGCTGATGGCCAAGCCCGACCTGTCTGTAACACTAGTCTGTCAGTCATCATGGAAGATGAATGCAGCGTGAGAATATTTGCACAGCATTAGTTTTCTTAAGCATAAGAAGAATGCCTGCACGGCACTAATGTTAATTTAACAAAGGATGTAACATCCTGCTTGGTTGAGAAGCAGTGCCATGGTGCTCATGCGGAGTAAAAAGGTGTTTCCAACTGGACTTATTTTGCAGACGTTACAACTAGCAGTGTTGTCATCTGTATGTGTGAAATAAAGCCACTCCTTTCAATAAGTTTGCAGCCGCATGTCTTCAGAGATAAAAAAGGAACTGACAAGCTTTGACAAGTCAAAACATCGGCTGTGCATTGTGGGAGCATTGGTACAGAACTGACATCAAATTCTATACCAATGCTCCCAGCATTCCTTGCTGGCTTATAGTCCAGATCATAGGGCTCATCTCAGCAATCTAAACTGTCTGATTTACATTCCTTAAACCAGATTCTGACAGGAGCTTTAGGTCACTGGTTTCACTGCTTATACAAGGTTTGGCTGCCCTGTGCAGGTTGGAGTGGTATACGTACCTACTCAGTACCTACTATATTGCACAGCCCAAATCTAACAGAGCCAAACCCTCTCAGTACCAAACACTCCAAGTGGACCTCTGCAGCAGAACTCGTATTAATGTTGTTATAAATATGTTGTCCCTAGCTCCAGTTAACTGATGTGATAAATACTCATGAGTATCATTCTGAGCAGTGAGGACCAGCATGTGTCTAACCTCCCTGTCCATCACAAGAACAGCCGGCAGCAGTGATGTGTGTGGCGGACAGGCTCCGTGTGTCGCGGCATCTGCTCTGCCTGCTTCAGCAAACATGGCTGCTGCTGCTGCTCACAGCTCCACATCTTTGGAGGAAATGATTTCACTCACTCTTCAGTTACCGCCGAGCTCACGGTGAAAACACGTGGACGACTTCAGGAAACTAGCACCGACTTATCGAAGTTTGCCGTTAACGGCTAATAACACACAAAGAAACAAACACTCTCTGTCACGGTCAAAGTTTCCTCCTCTTCAGGAGTGAGCTGGTCAGAGAGCGGGCAGGATGCGGCACATGGGACCGGGATGGACTCACGACTTCGCGGTCAACCCTCACTTGATGCGCGCGACTTCATACTTTCATCTACCATTAAATCAACCCAGCTGTGTCAACATGACTCATAATAATCAAAACACCCGCATCTGTCGGAGCCGTCTACCGTTTGCCTGAAGGTGGGTTTGCTTTGTTAGCGGTGGCCCTGAAACACACACACACACACACACACACACACACACACACACACAGTAAAGAGGAGACTGTTCATCAATCACACCGTGTTTCACCACCGTGACGTCCACTCTTAGCTGATGCTGGCATCCGTCTTAAGGTCAGCGCTCCGCGGCTCTTTCATGTGCATACAGCTAGCACATGGAGCTAACAGAGCTAGCCGAGCCGCTCCATACATGATGCTGTGCTGTATGCTAACGTTAGTGTGATGTATATCATGATGGTGGTGACGGTTCACGTCAGTTGCCGGGCTAATGACTACGTGTCGTTTAATAGCTCAGGGCCGAAGTTAAAACTTGTACGTGTATTTTTTTCCATAAATCAAATCTAAATTAAATCTGTTACCTTTGCTGTGTCGTCGTTATTCCGGAGCAGCTGCACATGTGTCCCAGATCCAGTCACCAACTTCAGCTAGTTATTGGAAGCTAGCTCCTCCTCCTCCTCCTCCTCCTCCTCCTCATCATCATCATCATCATCACCCTGCTGTGACAGGGAGGCACAGCGGAGACAGATAATCGAACAGGGAATATTCATCAAATATCTGTCTGTCTTTAATCGATAAACAGCCACGTAGTTTCCATCATTTTACAGACACGCGCACCAATGTCCGTCAGCGTTACCGGCGGGTCAGCGCATTGATTTACCTTAGAGCTGTGATGCGGTCACACAGGTGTGTCACAGTGGCAGAGGAAGTAAGGAATAACTCCACACTGTGTACACACTCCGACACAAGTACACGTAAGGAAATCCTGCAATAAAAGTGTAACTTAAGTAAGTAAGTATAGTCAGGTTTACCAGCAGCCAGCTCAATGCAGATTGTAGATTATTGTTACACATACTGTACATTTATCATTTATGTGAAGGAAGCATTGCATTGACCGTAGAAGTGGAGGGAATGTCTAACGATTGAATCTAATGACCTTCATTATGGGTGAATCAGCTGATTGTTTTCTGCAGACAGAATACTTTCCACTTTCTAAAGTGACACTTAGACAATGCTTGTTTGTCCAACTAACAGTCTGAACCTCACAGGTTTAAAAAATAAATAAATAAATACAGTGAAAGTATTGAAATAATAAAAAGGCAAATCCTTACATTTGTGGAGCTGGAACCATGAAAAGTGATTATCACAATAGTTATTTGATTAATCGATTAATCATTTCAGCTGTATATGCTCACACATTTTATATAATATTCTCTTTATATCTTTTGTGTCCAAAAATCATGATTGTCATATACATGTAGTGGAGTAGAAGTAGCGAAGGAGTACCTCAAAACAGTACTTAAGTACTGTAAATGTACTAGTTACATTGCACCGCTGATTATTAATATTATATTTTATGTCAGCTGCTCCTGCAAGTGTTGAAACATGTAATTTTAGAATAGTTTTCATGCTGTGCTTTTATTTCCATCCATTAAACTGCATTCAGCTGCAGATACTTCATAGCGGTCTTTATTGGACTGTCCAATTGTCTGCATATGGACTTTACAGTGCAGCGTACATATGTTGCTGATAGATATCTTCAGGAAACCACAAGTGTTCTTACCACTGCTGCTGCACGGCTCCACTTTAAACTGTCACTTGTATTGTTGGGGGATGGTTCAGCTGCAGTTTGAAGACTTTCATGACTTATTATTAAAGTTTGGTCGGGTACAATTCACAAGCAGTACAAGTGGATCACTGTAATGAAGCCAGCCCAGTTCTGCAGGTTTTTTCCTGGCAGGGAGCACTTTCCCTACCATGATTCATTACGTGTTCAAATAAGGTCATTCTTTAAAGCTCTAGAAATGTGTTCATGTTCTGTTGGGTAAGACACTATGCTAACCTTAGCCGTTGTCATTCACAAGGTGACAGTGTGTCACTTCAAGATGCACAGAGCCTCCTACAGAGACAGTCAGTCTCTCTGAAACAAAATAAAGCAAAGTTAATCTTCAGAGTTCAGCCTTATCAAGGCATCTGTGTCAGCCAAACAGAGAAAGAGGAGACACAGAGTTTCACTTTTTGCTTTGGAAGAGGCACAGCAGTGACCTGTGGCCTCTTTTCAGTTTGCCAATGATCACAGTGGCATGTGGAGCACTATACCATTTCAACTGTTAATGCAAAAGAATGCAAATATACTATTTATATTATATTATATTTTTATACTATATATGCTCTATACTCTTGTGCAGTTGTCCTGTGTGTTTGTTTCATATCTCTTTTTTTGTATCTTGTTTTGTTGCACCTTACATACAGTCTGAATATTTACGTCACTCCCGTTAAATGTTGTATCATACCTTCTGTTGTTTCAGTTTAACAACCCCGTGCTGGTTAATCAGTGACCACTAAGGTCATACTCTTCTTAACCTTCATGCCATGTTACTCCTTTGTTATGCAAACATATACTTGTTGATAAGAGATGTCATTAGAGTCAGCATGGACAGTGATGGAACTTTGTATTGCGTATACGTAGCCGAAGAGTGCACATGTTGGCTGCAAAGTCCAGTTATGCCTTGCTTAATGTCTGTCTGTAGAGTACACCATACAAAGAATGATTCAGTGCTCAAGGCCATGTGTAAAAAGGTCTGCCATACACCTCTACCATAATGCCCTTCACACTGGCCATGCAGTCCTCATATGAGCTCTTATAACTTGAGATTTGCTGCCACCTAGTGATTGTTGTCTTAATGATTCCACCCACGTTATTTGGGAGGCTGCAAATTCACAATCAGTATTTTCTGCAGCCACAATAAGATAACTGGTTTGATTCAGCCAGTTGACTGTGTGCATGGATTACATGAGATGCTCTAGACGGTTTCATCAATCAGACCACATGAAGGACAACTGCTTGTAATTCTTCCTCCAGACGGATTTACATGATTGAAATGACTGAATGAGATGAATCTAAATTTTGATATTAAAAATAAAGTCTAAAGGTTCCTGTGCATAACTCATTTGTTCTCTTACAGAGCATGGACAGTCGTGTACCGGCTCATCACCACGGAAACAAAGAGGAAAACACCCACACTGTTGAGGGCCTGAACTCTCCAGTGCAGGGGGGGCATTGGATTTGTCAGGCCTTTGGTTGGGAGAGGCGCGTCAAGGGAGTATGGTAGCCAATATGCTCTATAAACGCGCATTACTGACCCAATGTCAAGCCAATCAGATGATATGTTGAGACTTCCTGTTTTTAATTTCAAAATAAAGCACTTTCAAATATGGCGCATCTTCGTGTAATGTTTGGGTGTGCTGTGGGGAATGGCACAGTTTGTTGGGTGGCTGTATTGTATCATATTCAAACAGCTCTTTTAGGAGGTCGAAGTGTACATGCACAAGGATTCCCAGTTTTTGGTGCAAAGCAAACCTTCATTTACATTTTTAGAATGATATGGTACTCTGGAGGTGATGCTCTGGACAAAACCTCCTTAAGTCAACATAACCCACAAACCCCTGTACAACGTATTAGGGCAGCAAATTATAATTATTTAAATCCGCTGATTATTTAAATTTATTAATTAATATTTTAAGTTCAGCATATAGGGCATAGAAAACAGGATCCTCACATTTGAGAAGCTGGAGCCATGAATCCAGTTTGGAGCACTTGCTTGAAATTTGATTTAATATTTTGAGTAATCAATAATCATAATACTGCCAAATAATTTCGTTTAATCAAAACATTGTTGTAATCAACTGAGATATCGTTAGCAGCTATTTATCATACTAGGGCAGGTAATATCTAATCTGCATGAAACTGAGTCCAACCCTTCTGTCTGTAATGGCCTTGATTTATTTTATTTTGAAGGTCCACTCTGCAGACTTCCGCTTGCGTTCCCGTTATTTTCCGCTGACTTGACGCAGCTCAGAACAGACCACCAAGCGCACCGGCAGCTCCTGTCTCTGCTGACTCAGTGCCTTACCAGCAGTCCCTTCACCCCGAGATCCAGCATCCAGCAACTGACGCACACTCCTCCGGTCAACCCGCCCCGGCACCATCGTACAGAAATGGCCAAGACCGCAATCGGTGAGTTTTGCACTCAATATGAATGTATATATTTTTTCTTCAGATATCGCAGGTTTGAGGATGCCGAGAGGCTGTGGCGACACCCATGGCACAAAAGGATGCTGAGGGTTGACGAGAGGGAGCGGCCAAACTCTGTAAAATGAAGTTGAAGGATTGAAGCAGTTCTTCAATCTTTATTTCAGATGATTAAAATCATGTTTTTCTGGCTTTTTCTCTGATCTTCAATCCAAATTTGGGCTGATCAACATGGGCCAGTTTGGAATTCAGTTAGCCATATCAGTGACGCATATTTTTTAAAAATCAGTTTAAAGCAAAAAAAAAAAAAAAAAAAAAAAAAGAATCACAGGGAATGAATCCACATCGACAGGAGAAAGGCTTTTTTCTCTCTGCTCAAACAGCAGCATTTTGTCGATGCCAGCCTGCCGCACCTGCCCCCTTATTGCCTGACTCAGAGCCGTGCAGCATAATGCAGCGCCAGCGACCCCACCCAAACATCTCCGGTCCCTTCAAACAGGCAGCAGCAGCAGCAGCAGCCTCTCTCCAAGGGTGTGAAATATTTTCAACCGTCACAAATCTACTTATAAAAATATGGGCCATCTTATGTAGCTGGAGTGCAAAGCCTGTTCAACCAATTTTGTGGGTGACCGCTAAAGGCATGAATGAGAGAGAGACAGAGATAGAGAGAGGGAGGGAGGGAGGGAGAGAGGGAAGAGCATCCTTTTCCAGATTGCTTTGCAGTCGAGGTAAGAATTTACGACTGGCGATGAAAATGAATGTCGTCTCAGGAAGATCAGACTCAAATCCTATTAGGAAGCTTATAGGCTGTAAATGTAGCCTGTTATGTGCAATAACTGTATTATTATCAGCCACAATAGTATAATCTGACAGCATTTGGTAGAATACATGGATTGCAGGCTTGTGGTGGGCCTCGTATTTGTGTCAGACCATGAATCTCTATATCGAGGCCTGATATATTTATTATATTTGATTATTTGATATGTAGACAGAAGCCTAGAACCACATCTAACATGAGTCTGCTTTAAGGGTGTGTATTTTAGGCTAAAACGTGCAGTGTGTGCGCAGTCAGTCTAGGGCATAGTGTGTTTGTTTTCTGGATGACTAGGCACTTGATGGATGGAGGGGCATGCAGACAGACAGCCGTAAGGGTCCCGGTGTCTTGTGCTGAGGGACGCCGGGCAACTAAACCCTGACTGTTATATTTATTCCCCTCTCCTTCTCCTCCTCCTCCTACTCCTCCTCCTTCTCCACCGCCTCCTCTTCTTTTCCTCCATGATTTGAGCTGTGGACAGACAGAATGGGATGGGCAGGGAGCAGACACTCTGGGAGAAAGCAGTCATCATGCCAGTCAGCACCCAGCAGGTCGTTGAGTTCATGTCGGCCCTTAATATTTTAGGGCTGCATGTAAGGGCAGTAAAGCAGGACATATATTTGCGTGTGCGTTCTTTCATCCCTTAAAGGAGAGCTGAAAATAAAGACGCCCTAAAGCCTTCATGTTACAAGATACATAAACTATCCCACAAACAACCTCGTGCTCAGAACCACTCCCGTGTGCATTAAAGCCCTAAGCACTCTTCCTGATCCTTATCATGCACACTTGCCATATCCAATTAGGTGTGGTCATTCAGCTGCCTCCCTAAAATCAATTCCTTTGTGTACAGAAACAGAATCTTTTCCAATCAATCAATTTCCAAGCGACTAGCGTGTCCGAAACCAGCTATATTCCCCCTCTTATCATCTGCATTGCTATTGTCGTAATGTGCATACAGCTCCAAAGTCTCCAGGACTCATAATTCATCCTGATTTATCACCGAGTCCCATCGATCAATGCAGCACACTCCCATTACTGGTTCAGATGACTGCTGCTCTTTAAGGAAGGGGTGACATCAATCCAGCGGTGATGGTATGCCATATGCTCAGTATGTCATCACTTGTAATAATCAACATTTTGGTAAGACGGTCTAGGCGTTTTAACATCCTAGTTTGGCAAATTTGATGTCATCCTCAGGTTGTATGTGCAACATATTCTGGATATTTTACACTCTTTGTAGATATAGATATAGATATAGATATAGATATCTTATATACATTTAGCAGCTTCTCATTTGCTCCTTTAATATTTTTCCTGCGCTGATGGAGCCTAAACAATTAATCAGAGGACAGAAATGCTGATAATCTGTCAATCATTTAAGTCATTTTCTAGCAAAAATCTTTCTGCATCTTTGAGTTTTAGACTTTTCAGACATCACATTGAGCTCTAGGAGCTCTAGTTGGGTATCATGTGATTTTATAAACCAAAAAACATATCGATTAATCGAAGATGATCTTTAGCTGCAGCCCTGCACTGATTTGGATGGACACAGGGTGCGGTTTAGCCCATCCCTCCTACATCAAATGACTGGTTCTGCCCTTGATCATCTGGGTACTGTAATGTTTCATTTAATAGCCAATTTTGCTGTAGTAATAGCTTCATAATTTTGTGATTATATTGTTACTGGGTGGCCTTGCTGTAAAGGGCCTGAACACAGATACCAAGCCCATTCTGCTGCTGGGTTATAGGACCCAGGAGGGCAAGAAATGCAGTGATACACAGGGTCAGATTTTGATGGCCTATCTGCAGTTTGCTCATAGCCTTGTCTACAATATCTATCATGTTTTTCAAGCTGAGCAAAAAGGCACACAATCTATTGCTTTTCTGTTTGAATTCTTATTTGGGGTTTGTACTTTTAAGAGAGGAAGAAGACGTGTAGTTGAGAGAAATAAAGTATCTGACAGAGGTGAGGTGGTTCGCGTTAATGCAGAATCGAAGCTCCCGGTAGTGTGGGAGAGGGAGTACGAAAGTGGGATCGAGAGGGAGAATATACATCAGCAACAGATGAGATGGAGGTTCGGGGATGCAGAAGGTGCTGGTGAAGAGGGATGCTTGCGGGGGAGGAGGTACAGTAGATATTGATGATCTGTGCTCTTTGGCTGATGGATTGAACGAGGAAGTGCAGTTTGCTGGCTGTGTGTCTGTGGTTCGGGACAGGACGGGCAGCTCTCTGAGAGGACGCAGAGCTGACTGGTTGAAACCAGCCTGCCGGAGTGGAGTGGGAGCATTCAAGTGGTGTCGTGTCTGTCTGGAATAATTTTGTCTCGTCTCAGATTGGCAGAAGAACCTGAGCCAGCATGTCTGAAACTCAGCCTTCATCTTTGAACAGATGCTGGTGTTTGGACACCTCCTGCTGGAGAATGTCAGTCTGGATCATTTGTCATTTTTTACGAGTCTGACCCACCGGGAATGAGCTTATTACTACAGAAGATGTTTTCTCTCAGGAGGAATAAGGCAGCAATTTCATATTTTTGCACAATGGGAAATCTCATATATTTTTGATTAGGGATATAAAAGAAAAATCACCATGGTTCCCAGTTAGAAAGCTGTTTCAGTTTACAGTTAGTGCCTTTCTTCCAAGATAACAAAGACAAAGAAAAACTTTCTAATGCATTCTAATGCAGTCATATTAAAAACCAAGCATACCCGCCTCAAATAAAACTGAACAAACTAGGACAGAGCTGCAGGGATTAGTCATTTTTAAGTAAAAATGCCAAACATTTCATGCTTCCAGATTTTTGGACTGATGGTTGGACAAAGCAAGACGTTTGATGACAATCCTGCTCTCTCACAGTTCCTTGATGATTTTCTATGAGAACGATTAATCAAGAAAATAATCAGATTTATTGATTAGAAAAAGATTTGTTTGAAATCTAGATCCAAGTGTTCAGCTTGAGAAGATTATTGAACACAGAAAAGGCCCCACCCAGAACTTGGCAACCACTAAACAAGAATCTCTGCTCGTCTGCTCTATAAGCACTTAACCCAAATTACCTGCTCCACTGAAGTGTTAACCCGTTTCAGTCTTCAGCTGTCAAGTGGGTATGAGTGTGGCAGAAAATGGCTGCCGGGGTCTTGACATATACACAGCTCCTAATGAGCCTGTGACAACCCTCCAAAAGCTCTGCTGCCCCCACCCCCCATTTTGAGGAGAAATGGTGTGGTCCGCTAATTACAAATTAAAGCACTATCCACCTGAGGTGGTTGCTTCCATTAGGCTGTCCCGGGGGCAGTTGATGGCGGCTGCAAGTCCCACTGGGAGCTGCCCCCTTTCCTGTTTTTTAGTCCTCCTGCTTGTCTGTTTATATCAGAAAGGTGTTAACATCTTTTTAAAGCCCTATGCTAACTCCATCTTCCTCCAGCCGAGAAAGCTCACTGTTTTATAGGTCTTCTCTCAAACTCCACATTTATCTCCACTCCTACTTAACCCCTCTCTTATTTCTCATTTTGGCACTCTCTAGCATGCTCCCCACCCTCTCTCACTTCCTCCTCAGGGAAGGGGTTAACAAGGCCATCAGAGAGTAGTGAGAGCTACATCTGAGAGTTGATCACATTACTGTGGCGTCTGCCAGTCTGCAGGGCAGAAAACGAGACACAGAGAGAAGATGAAGAAGAAGAGAGAAGAGAAGAGAGCTCATCTTTTTTATGAGCAAGGAAGAGGATTTGGATTAATAATACTGTACTTCGTACCGCACCACAGAGAAGCTCTTTCACAGTAAATCTCATTTCTGGCTTTGCTACTGTACCCTGCTGCAAATCATGAATCAATGTGGCACACTTCAACCCTGCAGGCCTTGTGCTCTGGGTGATGGATTGTGCTATAATATGATAGTCGGCATGCAAATCTCCACTATGATGCAGTGTACCTTGACAGAACACAGCAGCCATGTGCTAAAAGCAGAATATTTCACAACCTGCAGTGTGTTGCAGATATTTTTGCTGTTCTCCCTGCAGGGACTGCTGCTGAACTCTGGGCTCATATTACAAAGTAGTAGGTGCCAGAAACACCAGAATAAAAAAGAAATCAAGGTTAGACAAGGTTGGCTGTTCTTTTCTCTTCTATTTTTTCATTGTCTGCCCTTTGGAGCACTTTGTCCCTCCCTATCGAGCAGGGTGCAGATACAGCCAGTATGATTTGATGCCAGCTTTGCTTCAGTGTCATTAACGTTTGGACCATAAATGGACCAGGGGTGGACACTCATTTTGCTGTGTTATACTGATAAGCTAAACCCTCGGCTATTAACCACTATCTATAAGCCACAGACAAAATAGAAACAAGCCAAAGACTATCTAAATATCTATTGTAAATCCTGGCTTTTTTTCGTTCTCTAAATGACCTGGAACGCTAAAACAAATCTCTGCTGTGTTTTAGTGTTAGCCACAGAACAGCTGAGAGGCAATGGGGCGTTGGTCTGCCTACGTTAATAAATAATAGACCAAAATGAAATGCATACCTAATGATGTGTGGAGAATCCTGTGGGGATGGCAGCATCTTGGCTGTTGGGGAAATTAGGCCAAGTAAGGACACATTCATCCTGCTCCCCTCCTGTGGCTCGGTGAAAAGAAGAAAACACAAAAACCCAGAGCAAGACATCCTTTGATGAGTTTTTTTTTCCTTGATGGACTTGATGAATAATTATTCCTCCAGAAATCTGGATATTTACATTAAGGCCCTCCTGTGGAGCTAGAAATGGGTTAATGATGTTTCATCATTTTGTATGTTAGTAGGTTAATGATATTTTGTCTATGTGCATGTTTTTGTATATAGACATAGACACGCATGTTTTTTTAGCAGTATGCTCACAGTCTAACACACAGTCATGTTTTACATCCACAGCTTACAAGGAGAAGATGAAGGAGATCTCAGTTCTCTCACTCATCTGCTCTTGTCTCTACCCCGAGACTCGCAAAAACATCATGGGTGACTTTGAAGGTACGTGGTTGATGTTGTTCGCCAAACATATTTAAATAAAGTGTCACACACAGACAACAAAGAGGGATTTTCTGTCTGTCTTATAAATGAATGCACTTGCAGACTTGGACATAAAGCCCATTAACAAGCGAGCCTCAGGCCAGGCTTTTGAGGTCATCCTGAAGCCGTCCTCCCCTGTGTCTGATGTTTCCCACTGCATCACCAGCCCCCCAAAGAGGGACCTTTCCCTGGAGGACATCCAGAAGAAACTGGAGGCAGCTGAGGAACGGAGGAGAGTAAGGATGTTTAATCATTTTCATTGCAACCAGACACCACTGTCTCAAACTAAACCATCTCTGACCTAAAACAAAAGAAGAAATTCAAATTATTACTAGTTAATATTAATTCTATTAGCTGTTATTACTATTTGTCTTCCCTTCACGTATAATTTGATGTCTGGTTGTTTCGTTAATTGTGTGTTACACTAATTACTGCAGCTGCAAAACTGCCATGAAAAATCTAATCTGACACTGGCTAATTCCTGCAACTCATTGATTTCCAATGTCAATATAGCCAGTCAAGCAGCTGACAAATCCAGCAACCTACCAACAAATCAATCATACGATCAATAACATAGTTTGACGGATTTCTTCAACAGCAGATGTCCAATACTGTAGGTCAGACACACCATATGTTACTTAAATCATACTACGTGCCAGGAGAGGCTGAAGGTGGAAAGGAAAGAAATTCTCTTACGCCCAGACATTTTTATGCTTAATGTGAGAGTCTGATTAGTTTCACCGCTTCTTAAATTTTGACAAAAATCGATGGGTGGTGTTTGGTGAAACACTGCCTCGCTATCGGCCCTTGCTCTCTGACTCATTCCCTATGCCGCCCATTGCTCTTCCTCCTCCTCCTCCAGTCCCAGGAGGCACAGGTACTTCAGGCCTTGGCTGAGAAGCGGGAGCACGAGCGTGATGTGCTGATGAAGGCCATGGAGGAGAACAGCAACTTCAGCCGCATGGCCGAGGAGAAGCTCCAGTTCAAGATGGAGCAAAACGAGGAGAACCGACTGGCTTACCTGGCTGCCATGATGGAGCGCCTGCAGGAGAAGGTGAGGAGGATGGGTGAAGCCATGATTTTAGATATAATGAGATCATAAATTGAAGTCCCCCAGATGAGGAAAAAACTGTTCTTTTTTTAATATATTCTGTGAAACTTAATCAGAATTATTTATTATAATCTTGAATTATATTGTCTGTACAGGAAGTTTTAATAATGCATGCACATAAACCAGGCATAGTTTAATATTTTGATTTTAAGTTGAACTAACATACATTTTTTTTGTTTATCTTGATCTATTCTTCATCAATGAGATAACATTATTTCATGGTGCAAACATGATGAAAAATTTGTATTAAATTAAATTTCAACATTGATGCAATGATGTTGAATGATGAATGTTTCATTGATGCATTAACACTGATTCAACATTCATTCATTATACTGCTATATACTATGTATATACTATACTGTTATATGGGTAGCTGCTAAGCTACTGACTAGAGATATGGAAAAGTAATTTCCATATTTGAGTACTTGCTTAAAATATTACAGTATTGAGTACTCAAGTAATCTCCTCCAAAAAATGTAAGAGTAGGGTCCAAAATGAAAAATGAAAATACAGGTAGGTGTTAGGGTTTGTCCTATCTTTATATGCTGCACAGTCTGTAGCGATTAGCCACAGTACTATAGCTTGTACTCTGGCTCATCAGACATCTTTAGTCTGCAGAAGCCTTCTCCTTCCACAAAGCTGAACAGCAGTATCTACCTCATCTCCACTGCCAAGATGATCTGACTAATCTCTGCTCTGGGGTTAGGGTTAGCAGCACAACGATGCATGCTAACACTGCTAGCAGCTAGCCTGTTTCTGTCTCTGCTGTTTGCTCTTTACAATACGTAAGTGGTTAATGTTAAATAGTTTGCGCTGTACTGTACGTTCATTTTGCTCTTTTGGACGCCTTTCTGCGTCAGATTGAGTGATGTGTGACTGAGCATTATCTATGGTATTGTATTGTATAGTATTTATACGGTTTAAAAAGAGAGGGGAACATCTGTTTCTGTTAACTCTGTGACTATTTAGCTAGTCATTTAGCTTTATCATTTGAGGTATATAATGTGCATCATTATTAAACATATTTTGATCATTAGCCATTTCTTTTACCCTTCAATCTGATTTTTTTTCTGAGGATGGAGACTAAATCATAGCAAACTAGTTGCCTTTAACTACCTCTAGTTACAGGGTGTATATACTGAGCAATCACCATGCAAAAACCAGCTTGTTTGTGTGATGTAACTGGTTTTAATTTAGTGATGCTTAAATCTCCAAGTAGCAAAAACGTTATAGCTAGGCCTCCTGGTGAAGGAGGGGTGAAAGGTGAATGATAATAAAGAAAGACATGCAGCTGAAAACATAAGAAAGAAAAGGGTAAGGAGGGTTGGTATATTTGCTTGACCTCTGTAAATGAGCACCTTCAAGAGACGGTGTTTAAAAATAGGAATCTTAGAGGGTTTGACAGAGACAAAGGTGTAATCACGTGCACGGAGGGTGGGAGATAAAGAATGACATGAGTGGAAGAGAGCAGCACAGGAGGCAGAAAAGGAAAGAAAATGAAGTCAGTCATCAGTGAAAAGGCCAAAGAAGAGAAATGATGAAGCGAGTAAGACAGGAATGTGAGGAAAAGCCTGTCGAGAGAGAGAAACATGACATCGACCTGTGTTTGTGTGTTATTTTTAGGAGAGGCATGCTCAGGAGGTGCGCAGGAACAAGGAGTTGAGAGAAGAAGTGACAGCGTGAGAAGCCCCAACAGGTTCTACGCCTCACCCCCCAAACCCCCTCCACCACCACCATCCCCCAAAACCCTGAGGAACACCCCCTCTCCCCACCTTTTCCCCACATGCCCCCCCGCCCACCTCTCCACCCCCCCCACCCCTCTGCCATACTCCCCCATACTACTATGAAACTACCACCGCCTGAGACGCCACCCCGAGACAGTGGGAGGTTCAAATGGGGTTGGGGGGGTGGACAAGAAAAAGCAAAAATAATTTAAAAAAAAGAAAAATTAATGTCTCCCACCCACTCTTCCCAAAAGAGAATGTTTTTGCTCTGTTTCAAATGAGAAGAAAAGAAAAAAAAATCAAATTGACAAGCGACAGTGGGTATTGGTTTTTGTAAATACTTCTTTTTTTGTTATATACAGTACGATACAAGCAGCAAAAGTATTGATTGCAGTGTGCCATTTTTCTATATAAGTTTCCTATCCTTGCATATATATGGATGTAATAATTTGTTCATTTTTCATGTTTGTTCTTTTTACAGCCTGAGAATCATTTCAGGCGTAGGTGTTTGTTGTGAGTTTGCCAGCTAGCTGATGTTTGCTGTGACTGGCTGCGTCCTCACAAGGCCTGCATCCTGGCTCCGTTCCCCTCATTCGTCCCTTCAAGTGGGCACTTACTCATATGACCCTGCAGATCTGGAAACAAAATTGGATCTGTGTTTGGTCCGAGTGATTTTCCATCCAGTTTATGCCAATATTCCAATTAACGAGGGACATGGCAGAGGGAAAGGGGGCAGTTTGCTTTCTGTTAGGACTGCAAGCCATCGCTGCACATCCACTCCTGTGTGGTAGATGGTGACTGTACCACAGGAGAACACTATAGCATTTAATGAGCCCATCCCCATCCTCCTCCCCTCCGTCCGGAACCTCTCCATCTTTCCACATACATACATACTGTAGAAGCACTCACTCACACGCTCTCCACATGGGCAGGCATTTAGCCAATCATAGCACAGAGCTCAGTAGGAGCTCACTAAATTCTGTCCATCTGGCACCGGAAAAGCTCACAGAACATCCCTGACCAATGGCGGGCCTCTTATATTCCTCAGAACCAAGCTTCCGATCACATTTTACTGTAATATACAACACCGCTGAGGTTAAAGTGCAATCGAAGAAGCGAAAAAAAACTTCACCTGAGATCAGACTGTGAATCTTACACTGGAGAAAATACAAATAAGTCTCACCTTTCTCCATTTAATAGAGGCTAGAGTAGTGCTCAACATCATCAGCACCTACTGAAATCATTGCACTCCACTCCAACACACTGTAAATGCCACTGAAAGGTCGGCACAGGAAAGATATTGAAGCCATAACAGGTATCGCTGCGACAATGATTCATGAACACAGTATTGCCATCTGTAAAGGTGTATATGAGTGTATTAAAGTATCCAAATAGTTTGTAACCAGGAGGGTGTTGAAGCCTGAGGTTGAACCCTGTCAGTCACACACACATGGTAGGCCCATAGATGTGCGTGAGTGTGTGTGTGTATTTCAGAAAGGGCGGGTAGATAAGCGAATGTTTGTGCCATGTGATATTGACCCGGTGAAGTATAAACCAACACCATTACAGTGTGTAACAGCTGTCACGAGTACATCACAGACAGTGACTCTCCTACCTGCCTCTCTCTCCTCTGTCCATTTGTGTGTTTCCCCCTCTCCACATATATCTTTGTGAGCAAGCAGTGGTTAATAAAGATTTGGGGTTCAGTGAATGAGACTGGCTTTGAGAGTGACTTCTTTCATATACAGATATGCTGGGATCGGTCCAGCCCCCATTCAAATGGTTATACTCAGACCCTGATAAGGATAAGTAGTTATAGAGAATGTGTGACAACTTGTTTTTTGGTCATTTAAAAAGGTGAAAAAGCAAGTGGAATATGAAGAAATGTACTTATAGAGCATTCTATACTGTGCTTAAGAACAAAGTGTGAGGTACTTTTACTCTACTTTAGTATCTCCATCTTGTTTTTCATTCTTCCACTCCACAAACATTTTAAAGAAGAATATTGTAACGATAGTGAATAATACCAACATTTTTAAACACATGTTTATGATTATGAAATTACACTTATTTTAGCATGTATTAAAGACACACAGCTTCTTTATCAAACTATAAAACCAACTGAGCAATGCATGCTGGAATGTCTGCATTTGGATCATTCTTTTGGGTAATTTGGGGTAACATTTCAATAAACATTTGAGTTTATTGAACTCTCACTGAAGATTTCAGGGGAACTCATGCTTATAAGGTCTGAAAATAAATAAGTTAATCAACATAAAATTTTAAAAAACTAAATATATTTTTTACATTAGTGGATTCTACAAAAACATGTTTCATAAATAGATACAGTGTTATTTATTTAAATCACATACGACATAAAACAAAATAATGCTTGCAAGTTAACGTGACAATAATAATAATCCAACACTAAGAATGATGACACTTTCAAATGGTGAAATGTGTCACAATTAATAATTCATTAATTCATTAATTGTACTAAAAGTTGCTCTAGTTGCTTTATTGGTGGTAAGTAAAGGATTTCAGCACCTCTTTGCACTGGTCTCCGTTGATGAAGTACCATTTATGACCAGACGGTGGAGTCAAAAGACAAGTTAACTCTAATGAAACTCTCATAGACCTTGTGCTTCTGGCTGCTGTGAAGCTTACATCACTACCTGGCCTCGCATCATCCTCTGAGGAGAAAGGTTGAAGAGAATGATGAGAGACATCAAAGCGGGGAAGAGAGAGAGTGGACATCTTAGAGAAACAGGGATATTTTGGCGAGGGGACGGCATGTAGAGCAGGGAACAGAAGGTGCAGCTGGTGTGCGCTGAAACGATGGCAAAGGAACAAAACTCTTCTTTGCACACTTCCTTTCTCACACTTTTTCAGGCCCTCTCTCTCCTGCTCTCTCCTTTGATCCCCCTGTCCTGTTTCTTTCTTCCCCCTTTCCCTCCATACTCTACTCTACACTCCATCCCACCTTCCTTCCCTCCTTCAACCTCTTCCAATCTTCCCTCCCTCCTTCTTTCCCTCCTCCACTAGTTCCCACGCAGCACATGGGGCCAGCCGGGCTGCTATTGTCCAGGATATCCCCTCCTTGTTAATGGTTTCCTGTGCACACACAGAAGGCTGCTGAGAGAAACAAGCAGCCTCATCTGATACGAGGCGTCACCACGGACTGCAAGTGCACACACACACACACACATAAAAACAACTCCAGGCATCAATAAGCAAACACATACCGCACATGTACACGCAACACGTTCACACACATCTCAAACACGCTCGAACAAACAGACACACACTCAGACGCTGATAAAGCCACAGGTGATTTATCTGAACTCTTTATTACAGGGAAGCTGTCATTATCACGGCAACAACTTTGAAAAGCTGAGAAGTCTGATTTGTCCGTGCTTGCTTTGTACAACCATAAAATATACAAACTCACAGTGAGGTTCACCAGGAGATACCAAAAATACCAGGTGGGAAGCAGAAGACGGCCTTTCTAAATGAGGAAGAAGTGAACTGTGTTTCCTCGTTTCGCTTCAACTGCAAATAAACTGAGTGCTGCAACTCTGAGCAGGAACAAGAAAGTCACTCATAGACACTGTGCATCTCTGACATGGGACATTCAAAAATGTGCAGAAGCTGGTAGGAAGTGGTAAAACGTGCAAAGCCCACGTGTTAAAGACAAGATTTACTGTAGAGGAGAAACATAACAAACTTAAACAATGCAGCACCATATGAACATCAGAGGTCGAGGGTAAATCACGGTCAACTTTATTTCAACCCAAGCTGGTAGCTAACTTCTGTTCCCAGTATTTAGTCAAACAAACACCTGGTTTTGGTTATTCCACCCCATAAAATGCTGTAAAAAGGGGGTGACGCTCAACCACCTCAGGCCCTCCTTTCACACACACACACACACACACACACACACACACACACCCACACACACACACACACCCCTCTCTCTGTATGTAACCAGGGCACCGACACTGGGTGTTTCAGCTTCACAGGGAAAAACAAAGGGGGTGGGGGGGCGGCAGTTTCGCCCAAGAACTTGATGGGCGGCGACTGCTTGACCATCTGGAAAAGCCATTCCTGATAGGCTGACAACAGTTGGTGAAACTTCTAAAGGGGTGGGCAGGAACAGAGATCAATCACAATAAATCACTCTTGTTGCTTTTTAGTCGTGGTCTCCCTCCTCACTGTTTTTTTTTTCTTCTATACAAAACACAATACATTAGCAAGAAAATACAAATCCTATAACTAGGTGTATCCTCTGTGGGATGTCAACATCATAGAAAAAATAGTACTTTCTTAGTTGGGAAAATAAAAAGTCTTGTCCTTGAAAAGTCCAGCTCAGCTGGGGAGTGAGTCGAGTCTTTATGTGGATTCTGCTGAGGCTCTCACTTCAGTCAGAAAGCACCTATCTCCATGCCCCAGGGTCTGTAGGGTTTGCCCACGCTGGATGTTGGGGCTGGGGCGCTGATGGTGGTGGTGGGGGAGATGAGGGGGAAGGCACTGAAGGGGAAGGGGAATGCCGAGAGGGAGGAGATGAGAGGAGGGGAGAGCTTGGATGCTGATGAGGAGACCAAAGCGGGGTGGACGGTGGTAGGAGCGGCACTGGTTGGGGGAACCCGGATCTGGCCTTGATCTGAGTGGGGGGTGACGCTGCCGCTGCGCCTGCCTGGGACGTGAGTCTCCGCACCCGATGAGGATGATGAAGAAGAGGTGGAGGAAGAGGTGGATGAAGTGGATGCGGATGACAGAGGAGTTTGTGGGCTGCTGGTGGTGCTGCGGGGTAAAGGTGCCAACGGTTGGTGCTGCTGGTGCTGGAGGAGGAGGGGGTGGGTCAGGTGAGCAGGAGGGGATCCAAACGCAGAGCCCCATGCCAGGTGACTCAGGCCGGAGTGAGCCTCTCTTTGACTTGCATAGTTGTTCAGGTGGGAGACCAAGCGGAGCCGCAGAGGGTCTGTGCTGTCCAAGCCTTCGATTATGCTCAGGTAGCGGGCCGTCTCAGCCAGGCACTCCCTGAAACCCAAACCACGGTAGTCCATGGCCAGGGCATGGGCATCAAAATAACCTGAGGGGATGGCAAGGAGACAGCAGATTAGAGACAACAGTCACCCGAGCTACACACCACAAAACAAGTTAGTCCAGAATTGAAGGATCTGTGTCTGACATGAATCAATGCCCCTGGCTTTGAGACTGAGAGGATAAACAATCAGTCCAAGCAGGACGGATAGAATTAGCAGACCTGTCTGACAAGCTTCAGATATTTTGATTCATTTATCTTTATTTAATCTCTTCTCCTCAAGATTCCCAAACGAGTCAAAATGTGTTTTCATGTAACAATGAATGGATCGCAGGCGTACCTTTGCCTCCAGCAGCATGAAGCATCTTCAGATGGTCAACAGTCATCTGCAGGATCTCTGCTTTCTCCAGTTTGGCTGAGCCCTTCAGACAAAATAGGTGACAATTAGATATTAAAGAGCATGAATGAACAGAGTGCTTTCATTTCAATTCATCGTTCTGTTTGAGTGATGTTAAACTTGTTGCCTGTTGCTCACCTGCTTCTCAAAGGCGCTGGGAACCAGCCTGCGCAGCTCGCTCAGGCTGTTGTTGATTCTGTCGCGGCGCCGCTTCTCAATAATCTGAGAGAAGACAGACGAGATGTTATTTATTATTATTATTTATTAGTTATTTAAAAAAATTATGAAGTATTTTTCGGAGTAATTGCACAATATATTATTAAATAATATAATAACTTTACTTACTCCTCGACGCCTTTTTCTCGCCTGCACCTGAGTGGTTGTTGTTGGAGACATTGAGCCGAGAGGAGAGCTCATGTTCCTTAAAGGAGATAAAATGGATGGGAGGCACAATCAATATCCAGTTCAATATTCTGACATGATTCATAGATATTAAAGCTAGAGTTTTGTCCATCTCAGCTCTCCGTTAGTCTGACTTTAAAAAGGTCCGGATAACTTACCCATTCTCATCCGCGCTCTCCTTCTCCACCTCAATAGTCTCATCCAGCTCGCTGTCCGAGGAGCTAAAATCGTGATTCCTTTTCATGTTTGCGTCGACCCTACAATAGTCCTTCAGTGTTCAGCCTGTTGTGTCTGCGTCTGATGCGCGTCTGC